>CM076403.1:11139240-11246667 GCA_038363315.1 Mugilogobius chulae
AAAACTTTTTGTATTTGTGAAATAAAAACCAACTTGAAAATATTAATATTTTCCTTATTGAATAGACTTAAAAACATTGTTTATAAGGAAAGAATTGTATTGAGTTCTACTTTGCGTGATCTAAAATCTGTGTCAGTGAGAAATGTAGAAGTCGTCTTATTGTTGCTGCTTGTTTTTCTGCTACTGTTTACCAGATTTTTTTACATGTCTGAAACAACTGAATATTCAGCAGTTGTGGTTGTTCGTAATACTTCTTATGCTCGTCTTGTTTAATACTTTCCACTGTTGACTTTTAGGATTTTTTGCCACTCACTACTTGCATTTTGACTGCTGTGATGGCACCAGCATAACCTCTATACACACACATCTTACATATGTTAATTTATGTATTATCTTTCACACAAACACTTTAAAATGCTTGAACACAGAAAAAGTAGTGCTAAGACAGACTCTACTTTGGTCAGTATTTTTCCGCTCTGTTTACAGACGAGGCTTATTATTTTATAAGCCGCACCGGGTCAGCTGAGGTGTTGATTTTTCTCCCACAGATCCAATCCGATGGTCAATTTGAACTTTGCCATTTTCCTGTACAACCACGGAGACAAGAAGGGCGCGCTGGAGCAGTACCAAGAGATGGAACGCAAAGTCAACGTGCTCCGGGACAGCAGCGCGGTAACCTGGAGTTTGACCCCGAGGTAGTGTCTGAGAGGCTTGTAAATAACAGCAATGCAAATATATGTCTGACCCAGCACTAGATCAGTTTCAGCTGTGAGGATGGTACAACTGAAGGGTTCCTACGCGTCCTGGAAAACTTGGAAAGTAATCAGCCCATTTTGCAGTCATGGAAAATGTCTGGGACATGAGAAAAACTGCCAAATGTCATGGAAAACAAAATGTCCTAGTTTATTTATTTTGTTTTTTTACTATAATTAATAGCAGTGATGCCCAAAGTGGGACCCAGGAGCCAAACTCGGCCCTCCAATGGGTTTATTTTGACCCACAAATAGGTGCTCAGATTTGTTAAGAAAGTCTGATCTTTTTAACTTAAAATCTAATCAGACAAAGTTCGCCAAATCACCTTTACTCTGTTAAAACATGTTAACAGAATACAATTTAATCACTCTCTTATTGCAAATAAATTTTTAGATGCAACATAAAATCAGGATTGGCCCTCGATGCACTAAAAAATCTTTCATATTGACCCTTCAAGAAGGGTTTGACCTGCAGAGAAAAATGATTTCTGCAGGTTTGGCCTGCATTGGAGATTTTTACTCCAATCCAAGCTAGGCTACAGCAGTATTATGTTCTGTCCAAAGTTTGGTAATAATTGAAAGACCTATAGTGGCAGTTACTTTTCTTTTTCTGTTTTTTGTTTGTTCCACCAATAGTTGTCCACTTGGTCAGACAGCTTAAATTCACCAGAATGCAGAAAGTATCATAATTTTTGTTTAAATTTTCTGGGGGCCCCCCAGACTTCCTTATATGGCTATTTGTTAGTTAGACTGTGAAGTTCCAATGTTAAATGAACTTCAACATAGCCAACTAGAACGGCCAGACAGTGTCAGGCTCTGCTGCCTGGTGATAACTCTTAAAATTAGGTAAAAAACAATACAGTACAACACTATCTGCTAGAGTTTAGAGGCAGAGTCAGTATTTAAAATCCTTCTGCTACTATGATCATTATTGCAAAATGTTCTTTTGTTTGTGGCCTCAACTTTTCAACTTTTTTTTTTGTCACACGTTTTGTGCCGCTGCTTTTGCCCTGAGCTATCCCAAATCTAAACTAAAAATTCAACCTAAATCAGGATTTTAATGATCTGACAGAGAATCAAACAATAATTAATCCAGCAAACAAGAAAAAAAAATCTGTATTGTTAATATTTGCAACATGAGCTCTGAGCTGGAGCCACTTGTTTTATGGCCCTGATCTGTCCTGCAGGCCATAAGTTGAAAAGGCCTGAAATAGGATATCCTTGACATTAAAAATATTTTTGCCAAAACTGAACTTTTCTATAGAAATAAACAGGAGACGCCTCTAAACCTTATAAGTTAGAGATACAAACTGCTCCGAGTAAGGAAGCAAACATGTTTTTATAATATGTTCAGCTAAAAAGTTTCTCATGGAGCTTTAGTTAGTACTAAATCAAAATATTCCTCTGGTCCTACTCTCATCAGGTGTTAGTAACAACTGTGCACTTCCTTTTCCGGAATGAGCCTTATGAACACACCTACATTTCAAGCAATAAAGTGGCACACTGTGTAGCTTTCTGGAAGTGAAAACTGCACTGCACAAATCAACAGAAAGATAAAATCATTCATTAGAACATTGTTATTTGGGATAAATATGTTTTACGCCACATTGTCAAAAATATGGTTAAAGAAATTCATTTTCTTTTGAATCATACAGGAGGAGGCTCAAACAATAGTTAATTTTTTGGCCTAAGTAAAGCTACACATTTTTTGTATTTATTTAGTGCCACAAAGACTTCCAAACTAGAAAAACATGCGTTAGTTAGATGGTGTACCTTTAAAACCAAACCTTGTAGACCGTGTTGTCCAAGTTGGTACTATCTTGCTCTTCCTTGTTTCTGTCTAAAGCTGGTGGACATGGCTCAGAAGATGGGGACGGCCCTGCAGGTGACGGACACTCTGGTGTGGACCAAACCGTCCAAAGAGTCCAAGTCCAAAGGCAGCTCGTCCTCAGCCTCTAAGACCGGCGGAGCAGCTCTGGGGACCAATCAGGCTCTGGGACAGGCCATGTCTTCTGCTGCCAGCTACAACAAGAGCCTGCACATGCAAGCAGGTGAGTGAGAGCAGACACGGCACTGCAGTGAGGTCAGTGATTTGTGGATTCAGCTCATTCGCTTCGTATTAAAATGTGAGTCTTTTCTTTGTGGCTGTTGCGGTCAGACTCACGATTCTGGACCTAAAATATTTGTTTAAAAGACCACATGAATCTAGAGGATCTTTTGCTATTGACACACTGTAAATCAAGACATGAACAATAATAATTGATCAATCGGCGCCCAAGGACACCATACTGAGCCAAGCAGTACGGTATCCTTATGAGAGGCGTGCAATATATTCAATTTATTTATCATGATTGTTGTCCTGAAAATATGCTAAATGGAATATTGAGAATGTTTCTTTGTAGTAAAAAGTAAACAAAAAAGGCTGTTCAAATAAATTCTGCCAATGATATTTTAGTAAACTGATCACTCATTGGTCTCCTAGTTGACCAAAACTTTTACTAGTTAGGAAGCACATTACAAACTTTAAAAATTTAAATTTTTACATAAAAATGTCATTTAGCTGTTTTCATTTTTTGTTTTTCTTTCTGAGTAATGAAATATAATGTGAGCTTGTGAGTTAAGTATTTGGTCAGATCATCGAGACACTTGCTAGTTTTGCTTTTAATCAACTAATCCATTAGCAGCACACGAGCCTAGTTTTCTGACCATTACAATTCAACTAATACATTAAAGACATGCTTGATGCTTGATTTAAAATAATATCTTCTGAATATTTTATAATAAAGATATGTCACAAAATGATCAAGATACTAATTTTTGTCAATATCGCCCAGCCCTAGTCCTTATGTCCATCATACTGTTCCCTTTTCTGTTTACTTACTTGCTCAAAACATCATTTCCTCGACGCTTCAGACCACATTCGTAGAAATATGGTTTCTATTTATAAACCACTTTTCCAACTTTCAAAGCAAGGCACTCAAAGAGCTTTACCTGTAAGAGCTACTCACACAGTGTACAGTGGCACTGAGGTAAGGTGTGTTAAGGACACAAGGACATCCCACTGCGCTCTCCTAGCCAAGGACTCACTAATCAGGTCTTGTTTTACTTAGTTTCTGAAATCTGACAAGATCACTTTTTGACAAGCAGGTATGACCACGCCTTACTCAGAAAATTACCAGAAATTACCCAGAAATTACCCAGAACAATAGATAATGCCACACAATAGACACATATTAATAGCAAAACAAAGTTGGGTTAGTGTTTAACTTCCTTTCAAGGCCCTATGCCCGTTTTAACCATTTAAACTTATACTATTTAATAGTGATGCACTGAATCGATACTGTGATCGAATATCGCCACATCTACGACATTTTTGCAGGATCGGTCACATGATAACTGTTCAGTGGATCAAGGCTGAACGCGGATGAACGTATATGACTGCAGATTTAATCGTGCAAACTACTGTGATGAATAAAACATTTTCTTCTGGCAAAAAAAAATCGAGAAGGAGCAGTGGTGAAGGGGAGAGGGCTGAAGGTACACTATAATTTTAGCCCCAAACAATTAAAACACAGTTAAGGATTTGAACTACAGTACATAGAATAGTTCAAAATTTTGCATAACATAATATAGTAAAGATGCATTAATGGGTCAAAATATTACAGATAAAAGGAAATTATGTCCATTTTTCTTCATGAATTCATACATGACCTTGTCTTCAACACTAATAAATATAAACCTTTATGCATAATTATTTCCAAAACAAAAATAAAAATCTTGCCCATTGCTCTGGGGTCAATGCATCTCTACTGTTTAATTTTAAATTTTTTGCAATATTCTACATGTTTTACTCACTTGTCTACATTTTCGAGCCTCATATTATTACCCAGATGAGTTTAAAAGCACTTTTCACAAAACTTTAAAAAGATGGAGGAACAAAACATATCATTAGCCTAGACAGGACACTGAAAACAAATTTTTACCCAAACAGATGCTTTGAGAATATACATCTGTGCTGGGACGGAAACTGATTTCAAGTTATTACAAAAGAGGTTATTTCTTGTTTACACCTTCATAAATCACGTCAGCTCCTCGCTCATTTGTTTTCCCAGTTTTATCATCCAAATTATGTGTCAAAAACATCTTAAAAAAGTCAATAAATCAAGCAACACGCTGACAAAACACTTTCCTCACAACTTTCTTTGTATTAGCAGACAATAAGCTTTTAACGGGCTGCCGCGGGAAGAACAAAAAATCATCACTTTTGCTAATGAGAAGGAAACGGTGCATTCTAGTCTTTTTCCAGCGCCCCAAATTGGGACAGGAGCCCAAAATACACCTGCCTAGACTCTTCTCTAATGACACCTGGAGAAGTTTTGACATCGACACGCGTTTGCACCGTCGATGCCTCGTCTATTCTCGTTCTACAGTCCCGACTAATGGGTGTTTGCTTCGGCTTTAAGTGAAGTTTAGCCACATCGTTTTTCCCGTAGAATTCATCGGAGAGATTACTGCGAGGCCAGGCGTGTATGGAATCTTAAAATATCTTTGTCTTCAGAGCGAGCGGGAACATACATGACGGCGCACATGAAACGGCTCACCTCGGTTTGGTGTATTTTGGGCACAAAGAGGAGAGTGACGCGCCGAGGAGCTAATAGCGGGAGATGGCTTTGGAGGGACGATTGGATGTGAGAGAGGGAAAGAATGAGGTTTTAGAAGTGTGTCGAAGGATTGCATTTTCGCGGTTGGTTTTGGTGGTCGGTTTGGCCGCGTTTGTCAGTCTGCAAACACGCAAGAAAGAGCACAGTTTTTCAGAATTGTTAGTTTTTTAACCGGTATGGTAATGAACAAGTTAAACATTGGATGCCCTGTCTTGGAAGGTTTAGACATCACCACTGGCTTTCATGCCTCATCATGCTCCAGATCAGTGTTGCCAGATGGGAAATGTTGAATTATCGTACCAGAGGCTCAAAATTGTCGTATTTTGCTAAAAATATCGTACACATGCAAAGTGTGTTCTATTTCAGGCCAGGGCAATTTGTAGAGTAAATAAAGGACCTCTTAAGACGATGAAATTGATTTTTAAATATGTTCCGCTCAGTTGGGAGGGTGAATAATAAAACATTTCTGTTTAATGCATTGCACACAGTAAGCGCTCTCCTCTTCACAGCCCCAAATACAATTACTAGAACTCAATCATACTTTATTATAAGTAAAATAAAGCATTGGTTCACTCACTCTTTACCTTGTTCGATGTGTTCATGATTGCTCATGTGGCCTGGTTGTGTATTTACGTTTGGTCTCAGCACTCTGGGGCAAGACATGGAGCCATGAGGAACTATTGGTGCTGTTGACCAATAATATCACAGAACACCACTAAAGCTCAGGTTGTGTTAAGTGTTTGCTCATCCTGGATCAGTTTTTTCAGTCTTTTAGGCGAGCTCAAGTTAGTCAAGACGAAGAAAATACCTGGCACTTTGAAATGATCGTACATTTACATAGAGTTTTACAGTGACTTAGAATTATTGATCGTACATCGTACAGGGGCTGAAATTATCATACAAATAGGATAATTATCGTACATCTGGCAACACTGCTCCAGATGTTCTCCACAGACGTGTCTCAAACAGGGTCCCTGCACAACTTCTAGAATGAAATTTAAGACTTCATAAGATCCTTTTAAGATCTCGGATATCAAAAATTAAGACCCCCTGCTCATTTAAAAACACTATTTTAGTGACAAGAAGTAAATATCTAAACACATTGAAAATATGACATACATTTCATCTGTCTGTGATCACGTGCCTTCCTCACTGCGCTCATCTGCAGTGACAAGCTTCATGTAGCTCTTTACAAAAGCACACACAGATGATCCCTGGTGCTTCTACAGCTCTGCTCCAGTTTGTTTCAGTTCATTTATGTTTATAAAGTCATCAGAACTTTGTAAGAGAAGTGACTTAACTTGAAGCTAACAGGGAAATAATTGGAGAGTTCTTTTAAAAGCTGATATTTTCAACACAAATCCACAATCTATCACACACCTTAAACATAGAACATGTAATGAAAAGCACGGCTCACTTCACTCAGCAGAAGTCAGACATTTTCAGCCTAAAGTGCCTTTGCTTTGGCCAAGTTGAATATTTCTTGTTTAGTCGCAAAGTGTGAGGCGCTTCGTGCTAAGCTAACAGTGAGCTCCTGCGCTCTGAAGCACCTTACACTTATTCACACGACGGCCATCACAGCAAATGTAATATTTCCGACATAAACAGGCACACTTTTCATTTAACTTTGATATATCTGCTCGAAATACAAGGTTTTAAAAAACTACTTCAATTTTAAGATCTTTAATTTTTAAATAATTAGGACAATTTAAGACTCTAAATTTCCCATTTCTAATTTAAGACATTTTGAAAATATAAATATCAGTTATTGACCACTGCAGGGGGCCTAATATCTTTTAATAATATCAGTTCAAAAAGTTCATCCCTTCGCTGCCTTGCTTTGGTGAATTTACCCATAATACACTGTTATCATCATCACTGTCATTTAAATAACTTTTTAGTAATCAAGTAACAAACTATCAATCAAAGTTAGACTGGGTGATCTGCGAAAAATCATGATTTTTTTTTTCACATATTGATCAATCTCAGTTTTTGATTCAATTTTGTTAAACCTTTTCAAAAACAAATGAAAAATGCATTCGTGTACATAAAAGAAAACAAACTTTTAATATGTCCCATTTTTATTAGATTTATTTGAAACTATATATGTTTGACCTTTGCTTTAAACTACACATTTTTACTGACAAAAGATTGGTTTTCGATCTTTCGATTCAAAACCCACCACCAGATAATTGACGATTGGTTTCGATCGTCCCTCAAGCTGATTCAAGCGGCAACAAACCCTGATATTCCTACAGCTGGAGCCAAGGCACTAGGTGGGGCTAGCCTGGCTAAAAATCTACTGCTTAATGGGCTACATTTGCTTACACATGCATTTACACTCGGATGTGGGTTGGAAGAAATAATAATAAGTGAAAAGAGTGTTTATTAGAAGGCACTCTGTCTATTTATGGCTAATTCACATCTCTCTCTGTCATGACTAACTTGTGAGTCAGTACGAAAGAGAAGTCTGCCTGTGCTTTTCTCAATTTTATTAAAGAAACAACAATATATTCCCCCATTTACTACTGCCGAGTATCAAATTCATCTAAAAAGTGGGACATAACTTGTGTAAACTGGAACAAATCGATGGTTTCTGAGATATTTTTGCTGGGATACAACTCACAGAGCTCAACATAAAGCAGCCAGCGTATTAAACTTCGCTGTTGTGTTTTGCTCCAGGTGTGACCAAAAGGCCTTCATCGCCGCCCCAGGACACGGAGGCAGAGATCGCAGCGGCCCCCAGCCCTCCGTCGGACCCCCCTGGATCTCCCGAACCCGTGGACCCAGACAACCCCAAACCCAAGAGCTCCAGGAGGAAAGCCAAAGCCGAGGAGGCCCACTAATGCCCACCGCGCCGCTTCACGTAGAGACCAACTGTGTGCAGCTGCTTTTATTCGTACATGACCAAACAGCGCTACTAGATTTTCTCTTCGACAATGCAAAATATATCTTCAAAGCTTAAAATGACTTGAACTCAATAGTAGGACATGTTACGCATAAAGCTGGCCACGCACTACACGACTTTCGAGGTGTGACTAATTAGAATGCGAGTCTTGCCCACACACGACTGGACTGAGAGTGATTCTAGAACGTTTGAGACCACAAACTACACAACTGAGGCTGGCAACTGAAAACAGGATTTCACTATCAGCAGAACAATAATGCACAAAGCAACAATGCAAAACTGTTTTTTATTTATTTATTTTTTTATTTTTAGTGAACTTTTTTTTTTTAGCTAACATTATTTATTGGTTTTTGATTAAAAAAATTCTACAATAAGATAGAAATAAAAAACGGGTTTTGTTTTAGTGAAATTTATATTCATTTATTTATTTTTGCCATAAGCAAACGCTTATAACTTTTTATTGGTTAAACGTGACCCTCCACGTCCCGACGTGATGCCGAAACACTGGTACAAACCTGGTACGAACACGCTAGTTAGCTAGCTCTCTCAAAATAACACTACAAATGGTGACAGATGTGACAAAGTTGGATGTTTTTCCCTGTGGATTTTACGTGGATGCGTTACTTTTATGAGATTTTATCCGAAGAAAACTTGGGTTGTTTGGAGTGAGGAGGACGTCAGCAGCACTTCGTGGAAAAAGGAGAGAGAGGAGGTGAGTGCGCTCTTGTTTTGGTCATCAGAGGTGTAAAACTAGCCCGTGTGCATTTTGAACACGTTTCATTTGATACGTCGGGAGAGATTTCACTTTGTGCCTCGCCATTACCTCTGTTTTTCCCCTTTTTTCTTCTAAAAAGACGTAAACAGAAAGTTTAACCTCACACGTTGTTTCCAGTGCCTCCTCGGCTCTTTTCATTAGCGCTGGGCTCCATGTTTGCCCAGAGGAACGTGATAAGCGGTGAACAGCACCGGAGCACGGCAAAAATCGGGCTTAAAATTCCAACATGTTTAAAAACCTGCGACTGGAGTCTAGTCTAGTCTAGACCTGCCACAAACTACACGTTTGGAACGCCAGTCCAGTCGCAGACACCCACACACTACACAAGTGACACAACTGCGACTGGCTTCAACTAGCTTCGACTAATCTCGACTAGACGTGACTAAGTGAGACTGAAAATACCATGGGAAAATGAGCAAACAGACGAGTAGTGTGTGGCCAGCTTAACTGCAGTTGTATTTAGCTTTATTCACAAGTGGTTTGTTTAGTTATTCTCTCCCTTCTGAGCCTCACAAAAACATCAATTTACAGTGACATAAAGTTCCAAGATCTATCTATGGTGTTGTTTTTTAAAAGAAGGTAAACAAAGAAGCAAACTTTTTTTTGGCATTGTCTAAGTTAGGGGGATCCAACTGGGGGCTCAGGGACAAATGTGGCCAGCGAGATGATTTCTGATTATTATTGATAGTTGTTTGGCGTCTGATGTCCATTGACTTGAACATGACGAAAGAGGGTTGTGTTGGTGTGAATGACCCTTAAAACCTCTAAAATGCACTAGAATGTAGCTAACTGCATAAAGTTTGTCACGAGAGAACATTCTGTACAACTGACTGTATGTATTAGAATATAAATGTGAACATGCATTTACTATATTAAGCTTTTGCCATATTTGATAATACCACAGGCAGACTCATGTTTTAAAATGCAGCCTTCAATTGACTTAGCCTCGACTTCATTTGAGTTTGACACCACCTAAGTATTCTGAGTCATTTGTTGGCAATTCTAGTGCAAACTGAGCAAATGAGCAAGTTCCAGGTCAAAATAATCACTCACTGGCCAATGTCTAGACCAGTGTTTTTCAACCTTTTTTGAGTCATGTCATGCTTTTTACAATTTAAAATTTCTGTGGAACACTTTTTATGTAACACAAATTTTAGGTGGAAAGAGTCCAAGTTAAAGCTAGCCTTTTAAAAGTTCTTTGTAAATGTGAGGTCTATTTATTCAACTGTATAAAATGCCCCAAAAGTGAATTTATGAAAAAAACAAAACAAACAAAAAAACAAACAAACAAATTTAAGACACTGGAAGACATTTAGCTGCAATGCTTAAAAAACTCTGAACATTTTGTGCAAATAGTCTCTAGACAATGCAAAAATAAGGTTTCAAAATGAGACATAACACTTGATAAATGGTCTTTAATGCATGCCCCTTGGAAATCTTGAAAAACTTTAAAAAGTTTCTTTAACTCCAATAGGTTTCAAGGCACACCTGGCAATACTTCAAGGCACAGTAGTGTTCCCCGGCACACTGGCTGAAAATCACTGGTCTAGGACTGTTAGGACTTTATGGTGGACACAGTATGTATCACTGCAATTTCAGTCTAGTGTGAATCACAGTGTATTGCAGTTCAATATGCATATTGCTGCGTTCAGACCGGACAGCGTTTAAGCGTACATTTTCGAGCGTTGAAGCGAATTTTGACGCTGAATATTTTCAAAGCTGACACCTCAACACCGTCTGGGGACAAAGACACTTAAAACGCCCAGACATGCTTCTTTGCTTCTCGCTTTTTTGCAAAAGGTTTTGTTTTGCACGTAGGCAGATCATGTTGAAACAGAGAAGGAGGGAGAGAGATAGATAGAGAGGCTTGCTGGCTTAGTAAAACATAGCTTACTCGATAGTACAACTTTCTCTTCCTCCTGGCAGTTCTTGTCTCTGTACTCCTTCATTGTTACGTCGTACCGCAAACACGACAACAGGCATATTTTATAGATCCATTGAGCGCAGATCAGTCAGTCCAGATCATGTCCAGTATTGTTTGAAAAAAGTCTCGAGCGACCTTTCGTTAATAAAAGTTATTAATGTGAGAGCAGAGCAGCGTCACTACATCACAGGAGAGCAGTGTCTGATTGGTGGATGCAGGCGTTTGATGCTCGAAAGTTCAGCAGAGCCCAACTCGG
Source organism: Mugilogobius chulae (assembly GCA_038363315.1). NCBI lineage: Eukaryota > Metazoa > Chordata > Actinopteri > Gobiiformes > Gobiidae > Mugilogobius > Mugilogobius chulae. The sequence continues at coordinate 11,150,517 of CM076403.1, forward strand.
ACGTCGAGGTGTCGGGTGAGACGTTTTTTTTTTTTTTTTTTTTTTTTTTTTTTTTTTTTTTTTTTTTTTTTTTTTTTTTTTTTTTAGACCCAAAGCGTTCGCTGCAGGTTTGACTGTCTACTTCGCAAGACGCCTCATGACGCAGGTTTACATTGACTTAGCATGTAAACTGGATGCTTTGGATGCTCCGACGCTGTCCCGTCTGAATGCAGCATAAGTGTTCACTAGAGCAGTGGTTCTCTAACTTTTTTTCAGTTGACCCACTTTTTCTAACTGGTCATCATTCGCGATCCAACTTCTTTTCACTGCAATGCTGTTACTGATAACTGCAGCTACAGAGAAAAAGACTGTTTCTTAACATTTCTCAATATAGTCTAATAATTTGATAAAAAAAGGGTTCTTATACCTTAAAAAAAGTTTGGTCGCAAATGACCAGTTAGAAAAAGTGGGTTGCCAGAAAAAAAGAGAACCACTGCACGAGAGACAGTGTGGGGTTGTTGGCACGGCCATCTTTTGAGTGGAATGTTCCAATTGAAAATAATAAACAAGGTCACATACAGTAATGTGTACATTACATGACATAATTTAACATGTTCTAGACAGTAATTATAATTATAATAATCACAGAACTGACCCTGTCTTTGTCTAGACATTTTTCTTCTACATTGTGAGCCTAAAAACACTGCACTGGGCTGGATTTGATGCAGAATTTAACTATGTGTGTGTCATTACACAAACTTCCATTGATCATTTCTGTGTTTTCTTAACATTGTTTGGTTGAACAGAAGGCTCACTATATGTACAAATGTGAAAAGGTTCAGTTATCATAAGTATTTCTTTATTTATTATTTTTTTTAACTTGTTTTTATTGACGTATTAGTGCAGTTCACAAGCAGTCATATCCTTTTATGTGTACACTGTTTACATCTCAGATATTAGCTGCAGTCATAGCAAACAAACATATTGTCTTTCTACAAGGTCTTTTTCTGTCCATAATATAATCCGTAGACCACCAATTTCAACAAAAAAAAAAGGGGTAACACTTTCGAATAACTACAAATAATTAGGCTTAATAAAGCATTAATAACACCTTAATAAAGACTTAATTCAATATGAACAAATGCTAATTAATAGATGAAAAAGCTTATTAATGCTTAGTAACTACTTAATTACTCCAAATCCTGTCCCCTAACCTAAATCCTAACCTTAACTCCCTTAGTTAAGTAGTGACTAAGCATGAATAAACTTTTTCATTGATTAATTCATCATTAGTTCATGAATAATTAAGGCTTTATTTATGCTTTATTCATGGTTTACTAAGGCCAATTAAGGTATAGTTACCAAAAACGGAAGAATAAAATAAAATACTTACTTTCCCATACAAGTTATGTCATTCTTTTACATGTAGTTTGTACTGAAGACCATTTATCAACAAAACAATCCATTTTCATTTGCAGTTTTGCTGTAATTTGCTCCAGGACATCGTGATCACTTTCTTTGCCATGAGAAGGAACATTTTTAACAAATAAAAATTACTGTTTGATCTAATATCACTTTGAAAGATGCCCAATATTGCAGAGGTTGGCTCTACTACAATTTTGACACCCAAACATTTATAAATTTCACCTTGCAGTTCTTTCCAAAACTTTACTAGTTTAGGACTATCCCAAAATATATGTGTATGATCTCCCACAAGACCACATCCCTCCAACTTTTGTCTGACGTCCCAGCTTAAAAAAGTCCTAAAAATCATAAGTATTTGAAGGACAATGACATTTAAAAGTTCAGCTTCCTACTAACATGACCGCTGGAACTGGACATTTGTTGCTCTAGGTTACCATTGGTCAGAGCCGTATTAACTGTCACTGGTAATTGTTTCTAATTTGGAACACAAAGACCATTCCACAGTCTGAGTTTTGTATCCGAGGACGACTGGAACGCACTACGAACATCATGAGTCCAAGTCGTTTGAGCATTTCTGAGCTGTCCTGTGTGTTACATTAGAACTGTTCTGCACTGCTGTGACAATCGTAGCTAAGAACACTGTTGTCTGCTCTGCTATTTTTCTGCTCCAGTCAAATGTAAATAGTACAAAGAATGAAAGGTTTATTAGATGTATATGTTTACTAAGAAAATAAAAGTGAAATATACTTTAGTTTTGTCTTGTCATGTTTTTTTCTCACATATGCTTTACTCCGTTTCTTAAAAGGGAATTTGGTGGAATAATTTTAAGAGTTATTTACATCTGTAGATCTAACAAGATGTTTTAGTTGGAAAGTGTATGTTTTTCCATTTAAAAAAGGCACATATTTGGGGCCTTTCTTGGTTCATTTTGTTGACTAAAAAAGATAATATTCCATCCAGACTGTCTGCCAACAGTTGCGTTACTAGGCGATCTTTCCAATCTCAAAATTTCAAAGCACATACATAGCTTCATACTGGTTGCACTCACAATAGCTAAAAAAACAATACTTCTAAATTGGAAAGACAAAACAAAAATATCTATAAATCAATGGCTGATCACTCCAACCTGGAAAGTTTAACACAAACCCCCCATTATAATAAGACATGGGAACCCTTCTGACATTATATAAAGAATATAATGTTTACTGCTAATGTTAATTAATTCTCTGATGCTAAGGTTACTTTATCTAGTACACATGTGTTAGACAGTCTTTAGAGTGAGTTCAGGATGTCCAGAGACAGATCACCCATTGGCTCCAGCATTGGGTCTCTTGATAAAAGTGTTGCTTATAGACTTGAACTGACCTGTTCATGTTGTCTGTGAAGGTTCAGTGATTACAAATCTGTATGTCCTGTTTTCAACATCTCTTGTGGGGGCTTTACGTCTCCTTTCTGCCTTTAACTGTCTGTGAACTGTTCAAATTTGACAGTAAAATGTATACTTTTTGTAAATTGAGCCAATTTAGGAAGTTAGAGGGCCAAAAAATTGGTTCAAAGGCTGCATTTGACCCCCAGGCCGCATTTGGGACATGCCTGACCTAGGACCATGGATGACATGCCCACTCACCAGACCTACTTGTGGTTTAGGACAGTGGTTCCCAACCTTTTTTCCTCAAAGCCCCACTGACTGAACGGCAGACTTGTTGAGCAGCCTGTTTAAACCGCTGGCCTCTAAATTGTTATTGTATGATGAAAATTAGAATTTTTTTACTAATATAGTTTCACTTATAACTACTTTTAGGACTTGACCCTCTGACCAGACAAAGCTCTGGGGACCCCTGGAATCTCAGGCGCCCCCCAGGTTGGGAATCACTGGTCTAGGATGACGTCTAGTGGCAAAATTCCACCCCAAAATATAAAACATAAATTTATAAGCATAAATATTATTGATAGATATATTCATTCATTCACTTTCTGCTGATTAATCCCGTTAGGGGTCACGGGTGACTGGAGTCTATCCCAGTGACCTTGGGCCTTAGGCGGGGAACACCCTGGACAGTGACACACTCGTCGCAGAGTTAGACAGACAAACATTCACTCTCTCATTCACTCACAGGGACATTTACAGTGATGCCCAATGAACCTAAACATGCAGGTTTGTGGAGGTGGGAGGAAACCGGAGAAAACCCACAGTGACACGGGGAGAACATGCAAACTCCACCCAGAGAGATCATGAGATGTTGATATGGTCCGACACGGGAGTCAAACCCACGATCTATTTATTGGGAAGCCAGAACTCTAACCACTCTGCTACCAAATGTTTCTCATATTATATACAATATATAAATATTATATGCATTTCTAGGATTCTCCTCAGTCTTACACACCGCTCCTTTAACTTCCTGTTCATAAGACACCACCATGTCACCGTGTGTGCACTGTTCCCAGCTGAATCCCACTCTCATATTTCACGTTGAAGCTTGATATGATGAAAGAAATTACCCAGGCCTTTATTTGGCTGGAGTAAGTGAATTTAAGAATATTTATCTCACATGATTTATGAAAAGAGCCTGAATAAGTCTGTGCATATTACAGACTGCGTGCCGTTTAATACGCTGCATTTGGCTCATAATAAATCTCGCCTTTTTCCCGGTGAGTAAACTTGTTTTGGGAAGTGATTGCAGAGGCATTAAGATTCACTTCTATGGAAATGTGTAAGTGTATGGGGCGTTCTATAGGCTCGGTGCCTAAAGAAGCAAGTGTTGTGTCAGTGAGTAATGGGACGCACCTGCAGAGACGAGGATGTGTACGGCTGGGTCTCACTCGGCTCTGGAGACTTAAAGGGGCATTGTGGAACTGTTCTGTGGACACCATTGTTTTGTTTGTGTGGAGCTGTTAATGGTATAAAGTATTTTTGTTAAAGTGAAGTTAATCCTCTAAACTCTTCCCATAAACACATTCCAGTTTCTGGTGAAAAAACTTGAGGAGAAGGTGAAAGGAGGGGCAGCAGTGTGATTGTGACACACAGTTTAGCAGCCCAGTGTCCGAGGAAAACGTACATATACAACAAAATGTCAAAAATTACAAAAAGCCCGTTTGACGCCTTTTTACATCAACATGCTACGAAAAGTCAAAACGAAAAATAATCATGAATTCTGGTTAAAGTGGCGACATTTTCTTTAGGTTTAAGGGGTAAGTTTATGTCCGGAGCTTGGGTTAATATTAGGATTATTACAGTTTTTTTCTATAGGTTTGGCTCATTTCTTGAAACGAGATGACATTCTCAAAACTGCAGATCATTTGGTCAAACAATTTGACACTTCGTCAAAACATCACAGATCACCAGCAAAAGCACATATCTCTGCCAAAACTGTCTGTAATGTTCATCAGAAGTTACTTCTCCATGTAAAGAGTCAGTTCCATCAAAATCACAAAGATCCTTCTCAGTTGCTTTGGCTCTTTTTCATTCACTTAGTCACTTTGTCAAATAACCTGGATGGTTGAGCACAACACCATGGATCACCTGTAGAAGCTCATTCTCTCCCAAAACACTTTAGATATGTGTCCAAACCAGATGTCTTTGTCATGGAATCGTCTTTGCCCCCAAAACTATCGTCTCTTTGGTCTTGTGTGACACAGACAGTCAAAATGTTTAGATGTTTTCTCACTGTGGCAGAAGTCCAGCTAACAGAATATAGTTATACACTAGAATACACTAAAGCTTTTCTCCATTGGTTTGGCTTAGTTATTTTTACATCTTTAAAATCATTTGGCCAAAAGATTTGACATTTCTGTGCAACTTTACAGCTCAATATCACAAGCTCATCTCTTTCCCAAAACTGTTCATACAAGCTTCAAAACTAAAAGTCTTTCTCGTCTAAACAGTCAGAACAGAATGAGACCAGTGTAAGTGTAATTGTGTTTTACTTACAAATGTGAAGCATCACTGCAGTGACTGGAGAATGACTCTGAACTGGATCAATCATTTCTGATTCATTTTCTCCACTCTATTTTCTTTGTCATGTTTATAGTTTCATATTGTAACATCAGAATAAGTCACATCTTGAGAAGATATTACAGTGTTTATGGTATTTTATTCTTGACTAACTTTGACAAATGACCAGAGTCTTTTGCATGTTGAGACTTCCACAGTGAAATCCTGCTGACATGTTTGGACATAACAACCATTAGACTGAAAAACAGCTCATCAGTTTGATCTGATGAGGGATCATTGTCCTGTCTGTTGGAGACTTGTACAGAAACATTTGCAAAGCTGCACTGAGCCATTGAGACATGGTCTATGACACTGGAAATTTGATGAAAGCAATGAGAAATTGTGAGCAACTGTAGCTTGGTTTGGAGATTTGTCCATGTGATTCTGAGAATGTCATCTTGGTTTCAAGAAATGAGCCAAACCTATAGAAAAAAACTGTAATATTAATAATCAATCAAAACACCTGCCTATTGATGCTTTTTTTTCACAGTGTCAAAGAGACACACAAAAAAGGTCTAGAAATGTGCTCATGATATGCTATGAACATTTTGTAGTTTAGATACGTAGATAAGTTCAAAGTTCAGTGACACTGGCCTTTGCACTGAGTCAGTTTGTGACTGTTTTGACTTGCTCAGTTTTGCATAAGTGGTGAACTCTTGGTGGACTCAGATCAAAGTTATGTACCGGCCAAAAAAGTTGTTTTTGCACCTACTTTATTTAATGTTTACCAGAAGATGTAAAGATTAAACAAAACTAGAAAAGGATACATTTTTTGCACCCTTGGTACGAGTTGGTTTTTGAGCCTTTTTTGTCCAAAGACGTGCAGCTTTTTTACTGTGACTGTAGAACTAAGCTAAAGTCAAATCAACTACTACTACTCCACCTGTGTCTCCACCTGGACCTGACTGTGATGTGTCTCCACCTGGACCTGACTGTGATGTGTCTCCAGACCTGGACCTGACTGTGATGTGTCTCCACCTGGACCTGACTGTGATGTGTCTCCAGACCTGGACCTGACTGTGATGTGTCTCCACCTGGACCTGACTGTGACGTGTCTCCACCTGGACCTGACTGTGATGTGTCTCCACCTGGACCTGACTGTGACGTGTCTCCACCTGGACCTGACTGTGATGTGTCTCCAGACCTAGACTGACTGTGATGTGTCTCCACCTGGACCTGACTGTGATGTGTCTCCACCTGGACCTGACTGTGATGTGTCTCCACCTGGACCTAACTGTGATGTGTCTCACCTGGACCTGACTGTGACGTGTCTCCACCTGGACCTGACTGTGACATGTCTCCACCTGGATCTGACTGTGACGTGTCTCCAGACCTGGACCTGACTGTGATGTGTCTCCAGACCTAGACCTGACTGTGATGTGTCTCCACCTGGACCTGACTGTGATGTGTCTCCAGACCTGGACCTGACTGTGATGTGTCTCCAGACCTGGACCTGACTGTGATGTGTCTCCACCTGGACCTGACTGTGACGTGTCTCCACCTGGACCTGACTGTGACGTGTCTCCACATGGACCTGACTGTGACGTGTCTCTAGACCTGGACCTGACTGTGACGATCAGAAGAACCATCGTGGACTGGTGCAGTGGTGGAGAAAACTGTTCAGGTGGAATAACAAACATTCAGAAGTAAGATCTCATTTTCTCTGACAAATATGTAATCAATACACAATTAAAGCAGCAGAGAGCAGACTGTGGAGTCAGGATAAAGGAGCTGATTGGACATAAACAAGCAGCTAACAATCGGCAGCTGAGTCTGAGGTCTGTGTGGGACTGAGGATGTTATGGTCTGATTACTGGGACTTGGTATTTGTGATGAAAACCTCAAAACACTGTTGGTCACTGCTCCTGACAGACAGGTGACACTAAAGGTCAGACAGGTCAAATGCAGATGACGAGGTTGTAGATGGGAGAGTTTTACTGGATCAAGTATCAGTTTCTATGACAACCAATAACTTTCACAGGACATGGAAGTGATGAACTGACACGTAAAAAACAATTTAGACACAGGATTAGTTTTTACTTCTGCAACATAACAACTTTTGTAATAACTGGCCTGGGGCGGTCTTGGTAAGTGCTCGATAGTCAGGTCAATAAGGTTTAGGAGAACGGCTTTAGGAAAGTTTAGGAAAAACATTTGGGTATAGGTTAAGATAAATAGAACTGTTTAAACCTGATTAACAGTAATAAACCCTTACCATGGCAACAAAGTCACTTCTGTCCCTCCAGCGTTTTGTATCATCTTTGTTACACATAGATAGAAGTAATATACACCCATGGTTTGTTAACACACGACAACAATAAACATGCGGGCTCCTCTATGTTTTCATCAAAGTTATTGGTGGGTCACAAATAATGCTCTAAGTACATAGCACCATCTACTGTACATGTATACATAGCCTAATGGACATCCGGGTAAGTCATGTGAGGGGTCTCCTCATGGAAGTCCACTGCCAGAGGCTTCACTGCAATCCTCCTACACATTATGGGAGTTTTTGCATGGTATACATACATTTTTACATTTTTCTGATACACATTTGGGTTGCCACAGTAGAATGCACAGAAGGCATCGTCACCTCCTTTGCTAGAAACATAATTTAACCGTAAAGACCAGTGGTCTCCAACCTGCAGCTCTGGAGCTACCTGTCAAAGGGTTTTGGATCATACATATCAAACATATTTACTCAAATTGTATTCATTACATGCATATTTGTAGTGTATGTGTCTTTAGATGCAGAATAGTGTTCACTTCTAAATAGATAATGGTGTAATGTCTCTTATAGACAATTAACTTTGCCATACTTAAGTCAATTTCTTGTGCTCGCTAAAAGAAGTAGCTCACCGCCAGTTTGGTTTGACAAAAGTAACGGTCGGATACTCCTGGTGTAGACACTGGAGTGGTAGGATCAGGTTATCTGGCCAACATGTCCCTCTTTGAATTTCTGTAGCCGTGATTGACAGATTCATTCATTCATTCATTTTCTACGCTTAATCCGTTAGGGGTCGCGGGTGACTGGAGCCTATCCCAGTGACTTGGGCTTTAGGCGGGGAAGACCCTGGGCAGTGGCCAACTTGCCGCAGGGTTAGACAGACAACCATTCACTCTCTCATTCACTAACTAAGGGAAATTTACACTGATGTTTTCCCCAGGTACTTCCCGGAGTACCCGAAGAAAACCACGGTGACACGGGGAGAACATGCAACTCCACCCAGAGAGATCGTGAGATGTTGATATGGTCCGACCCGGGAGTCGAACCACAACCTCCTTATTGGGAAGCCAGAGCTATAACCACTTGGCTACCGTGCACCCCGATGATTGACAGATTAATTACCCAATCAGAGACACGCATCTTCTGCCGCGTGAAAGCCAACATGGCTGCTCCTGACAAAAAAAAAAAAAAAAACATAAAAAATATCACTTGGAAATGAAAAACATCGCGGATTTCTGCAAAATCAGTGAGCGAAGCAAAAAACGATTTTAATGTGAGGTGAGTGAAGTTAGATTTTGGTCTAAATGACAGACGGCCAATCAGCTCCTTTGTTTCATCTGCGTCACGCTAATAAACTAATCTGATTGCCCGGTACGATGTAGATTTGATCTGAAACACAGGTGGAGGGCGTGGTGACCAGACCCACTCTTCACAGTTTGCTGAAGCGTGGGTTCTGGATCCCAGGCAAAGGACCAGGCCTGGAGCTGAAGACACATGTGAGATCAGGAGGACAAAATTACAGACCTTGGTAAAGTAACTTCAAGAACAAAGAAAAAACAGTCTCACAACTAATGTGACAGGATCAATAATAAAACATTCATAAAACAAGTGTATGAAATGAAATGTTAAGCCTGACCTGGAGCATTTTCTGCAGAAATTTGCTGTAATTTTGTTTGATAGACCTTTTATGACAATACAATAAAGTCATCAGATTATTTTTTCTTTTAAACAGATCAGTAAGGTGTTTTCAAACCACTGTACCACCATGTGACCTTTTGTGAAAAAAAAAAATAATCTGAAGACTCAAATATGCGCTGTAGCTTCATGAGTTCAGACCCTTCTTTGTATTACTTTTAAATTCGACACATCAGATTATAATCCAGGAAGAAACAACATTTTACACATCAGTATATTTAACATTTCTGCATACTTGTACGTGCTATGAAAAAAATCACCTCATATTTTCTCTCTGCTGCTGTTCTGTAGTGACTTTAACACAAATATCGACGTCCTAATCTCGTCCTAATCTGTCTTCAGGCTTGTGGAATCGATGCTGTTGTGTAGAATCTCCTCTCCTCTCATGTTTCTGTGATAAAGCCACCTGTCTGCTGACACCCACACACGTTTACGTCCATCGCAGTGATCCGGTCTGACCTCACTGCACTTCAGCTGGGTCCTGCTCTGCTTTCAAACTTTTGCATACGCTCTGTAGAGGCTTTAACTGTTGGTTTCCTGTGCAGATGTTGGTTTCGGAATATTTATTTCAGTGGATGATGTGTGGTTTAGGTCAATGCTGAGCCTGGACAGGTCTGAGTCAAACTACTGGGTTTCTTCATGTTTGGAGAGTTTAATATAATCTTGCTCCATGAAAGAGGTTGAATCTAAAGATCTGCATGTGCTGCTGCCTTCTCGTCTGTAACACAGCTTCTCAGAGTCAGAATCGATTTTATTGCCATTGTCAGTGAATAACAACATTCACAAACTAGAACTTGCTTCGGTGCTAATGTGCAACATATAACATTAATAAAAAAAGAAGAATATTGGCTATGATAAAAAGAAGTATAAGGGTGTGCAAAGGGAATAAGTATACCAAGTATAAAATAAGACAATAAAAATATATCAAAGTAAGAAAAAAAAGTCTTGTCAAATTTGCACAACGGTGTAGGTGGAGCACTACCACTTAAAGGTTGTATGGAGGATTTTCAATCATATTTTGTTGTCAGTCAAAAACAGTTGCATAGATTTGTAACAGCCTTGTACTTATGCCAAACAAAAAACAATTATAAAAACATATAAACTGTGGACATGTTGAGGCCAGTAAAACGTTGACCAATAGATAACGAGGTTCCTCGTTATCTATTGGCCTGTTAACCTGTCAAGCAAACCCTCAGTGTTCCTAAATAACTCATCGGCCCAGTTACAGTGAGGGGCGTGGCCCTGGGAGGAGAAACACATGTGCATCGTTTGAAAAACAGCAAAAAGTTGTTGGATTTGAAAAATCCTCCATACAACCTTTAAGTCTTTCAGTGCCAGGCCTATTCTCACTCTGACCCTCTTCACAATATTCACAGCCCCATTAAAAACATTGTGCAACTGGAATCATTACATGTTGAACATCAAATGAGACCTACAAGTGTCTACTTTCACTTAAAACACATTTGGCATTCTACATTATCCGTTCTTTTTTTATGGGCATTTGAATGTCCTTGTTTTGATTAGATTTCAGCGAGATTTTGACAAGAAACTTTTGAGATAACATCCTTTTTCTAAATCAAACTTTGTGTCAGTGTTGTTTTCGTCTGTTTTACTTTTTGGTGAAAGAATAATAGCCACTACAATGAAATAATGTCTTTAGGATAAATAATATGAGCTTTACATGATTAAAACAATGAGGACGAGTGTCTTTTTCATCTTTAAACCAACAAAAGCTGTGCTACAGACGTTTTCTATTTGCTGATGCAGATTCTATAGATCCAGCCTCTTTCATGGAGCAGAGATTAGATTGAAGAAATCCAGTAGTTTGACTTCCTCTGACACTTTTCACTCGCTCACAGAAGAGGACGTTTCTAGACTCGCTGCATGTGTCGTTCTCCTCAGAGTCCTAGTCCAGTAGGATCGTCTTTTCTTCAGTTTAAAGATCAAATATCTGCTTTAAACTTACTCAACTGTGTTTTAGTCTCTCTCTTTTGATTTTGTTTCTCTACCTGACACGACCCTTCAGTCTCATTCCGAACATTACCCGTGTCGTCGCGGATAACGTCGGTTCCGTTTGCTATAGTTTTCACGTGGAGCGCAGACGGCTTTGCATTCCGATAAAGCTCTTGTGTGGAGTTGTTGTGTTTGTGTCGAGACCGCCGTGTTTACCGCGTCTCTTCCTAAAATTGCAAACCCCCTCTCCTCCCTCTCCTGCTCCCTTTGCCACAGACTCAAAGACCCCCTGCCAGCAGCTCACAACATAGTGCAATCTGAATCACGCACTCGTCATCTCCGCTGCTGTGTGCATGAGAGAAAGATTCTGGCTCTCCTAAAAAACACTGTGGGACAAACACGGATGAGGGTATAGGGCTTTGCAAATCATGTATTATGCAGCATTTACAATTAAAGTGTTGTTTTTTTCTCAGTAAGACATAGTGCATATTCACTAAATACTGTACATCAAGAAAAAATAAACGCAACACTCAGTTTTGGGGTTTTGGGGGCAGAATAATTTTATTTTTGAGATCCGCCTGTTTCATATGAACCCTACATCCATTTCTAATCTCAGACCAATTCTTTTCACATTTTCAAGTCCAATAACACAACCAAACAATAGAGCAACCCCAAACCAAAAGTGACAGAGTTTCATCAGACTGTCAATAGTTCACGTGACCTCTGTTGGCTCCTGGACAGCGGTTATTCATCGCCTCGTGGATCGGCAGTAGTGTCTGAGTTGATTCTGTGGAATTGCCGCCCACAACGTTCAGCCTCTCCAGCGTCTCCTGTACACCGATCTCGCCATCTGCTCTGAAGCACTGGAACATTTTTTCGTCACTGAACTGAACACGACTTGAGACCACCTCTGCAAAGTCCAATGACGATGTGCAGTGCACCATTCGACCTGAGCTCGGCGATGTTGGGGGATAAGCACTGACCCAACGAATGGCCGAATGGTCGAATATCATTAGCCCAGAGGCGATTACGGATGGTTCTGGCCAACACTGGCCTGTGGTGTGTCCCAATGGTCTCGGCTGAGGACCTGGTGTCGGGCCGGACCTGCCACAGAGATGTGGTGGGCGGTTGGTCTTGTGCAGCGGTCGTTACACAAGGCCGACCAGTACGAGGGCGGTCGTTCGAAGAACCAATGGCTTGGTATCTAATGGTAGAGCAATGGACTCCAAACATCGTGGCTACAGCAAGACAACAGCGTCCAGCTTGGAGCAGCCAAAAGCTCCATCCCTCTCTGGTTGGACAATCGTGGCATCGTGAAGAAGTGTGTTTTTGGCTTCATTCTGGTGCCTTTTATAGAGAAGACTTGAGCACAGTTAACCAGCGGTAAAAGTCAACTCTGAGTTTCAAACATGAGTTTGTGTGAATAAACGACCCTGTAATGCACTCTTTATTGTTCTCACAATCAGTCAAGCCAAACCAAGAAATCTGTTCCCCTGTGTTCCGCTTACTGTGGACTGAAGTCATGATGCTAAACCATTTTTACAAATGTTTCTAAGGAATTTTCGACAATTAAAATGTTGCGTTCCTTTTTACCTTGAGTGTATATAGTCAAGAGCAAACCACGCCCCAAACCAAAGCCTCATAGTGCTTCTGTACAGTTCACTTGGTGCAACTCAATAAAAGTGTTAAAATATACACTTTTATGGCAATTTTCACTGACAGTTTAAGTCATATATATTTCTTTTGCGGAAATAAAAAACTAAATTGATGCGTCCATGACATGACCGACTTTAAAACATCTGATTTATGAATGAGTCGTGTGTGCGTTTTGTGTCCTCCGTCAGCACAAGTGTCATATAGAAAACACATGAGAGCTGTAAAAGAGCACTTCTAATCCTGTCTGCAGCACACACACACACACACAGCAGCTCATAAATCTGCTGTAGGACAGGCTCCTCCCTCTTCCTCTCTTTACACTTCTGGTATTCTGGACAGCCAGCCTTTACTTCTATGTAATTAGTTTGCTACCTTTTTCTTATAATTATATTTCATTAATGCATAATTGGGGCCATTACAAACTCAACATTGAACTTTTTTCAGTCAAAATTTTGTATCGACAGATTCTTAAAGCAAAAATATTGAAATCTGTATCGGAACTGAAAAAGCTGGACTGGTCCATTCCTGATTTAGGGGAGCAACAAACAGTTGTTTTTGATCCTGAGGCCTGTAATACAAACGTCACTGAACCTATTCTGGATAAGTTTCTCTAACCCGGGTTGACTAACCCAGACATGAGCCTCTCTGAATAAAATGTCCTACGAAACGAGTTCACAACTGGATCTGATCAATGAAGCCGTGTCCACGGGCCCGCCCACTTTTTCTTAATTAATTAATTTTTGCCCACCATGTTATAAAATCAACTCTCAAGCTCCTGGCATGTTATAGATAAAATCTAATTGAAACCCTCTTATTCTCAGTCAAATCAACCATTCTGGGATGGATCAGAATCAGTTTTAACTCTAAACCTACAAACAAAAAAATACCTCAAAAATTCTCCACAATTTAATAGGAATTTTTAATGAGCTCCGCCTAAACTTTTTTAAGTTAATACAGGCCCCTAAAACTATTTTTTAGTGAAAATAGTTTCAGCTTTTGAAGAGGAATTGTCCAAACCCAAAATATGCCAAATCAAGTGTCATTCTGTCCATGGCTAGTGATACCAGCTATACTGATTCTTACATTTACACAAAACATTTTAGGCGGACTTTAAAACCTGATGTTCTTTTGTCCAGAGCTGCTTCTCACTTAAAACTAGAGTCAGTCAGACATCAGAGGCTAAAACTACAGAGTCTCAGCTTCACAAAGAGTCCAGCTAATTGTTTGTGCTCCAAAGGGTTCAGAAACCGTTTCCATTTGAATTTTAGACGATTTTAGTCAGGCGTTTTAACAAAAATGGCCCCCCCTCTTAAGGGGTTAAATGTCCTGCATGGATACAACAGGCTAAAGCACAAATGTGCAGACATCACCAAACATTTAATAGATCGACCTTAGTCTGAATGAGCTGTGTGTTTAGCTCAGACAAGTCTTTTGTCTGAGTCAAAGTGATGCGTAAAGATCCACAGGCAAATGTGGACAAAGTGCAGACATTCAATATGATAAAAACGTTAATTAATCATCTCACAGATAAAACAGGATTCTTCAGTTTAGTTACTGTTACATATAAGATCTCATGGCTCTTCTTTATAAATAGCCTACGTGCGCATCGCTTTGATATAAAAGAATACGCCGTGACTTTCACATTTCTTCATTTCTCCGCTGTCCCGTATCTTTCTCTCTCTTTCACAAACGCCTCAATTCTCTTCTCTGATTGACCAGCGTCCAGTCGTTTTAACTTATTCTGGAACTTAACATGGTCCATAGGATAACCAGGTTAAGTTCATCAGACCTGGTTCTTTCTTTCTTTCTTTATTTATTTTAACAGGACATTGTACAGTTACATAATGCCAAAAAAAGGCAAAGATGCTTGTACCAGATTATAGCTAGAAAGCTAATTTCCATCTGCAGTCCTGAGAAAAGGCAGTAATAAACAGTACACACTCACACATCCTCCAGCTTTTACCTGACACTCTCATTCATTCATCCCCATTTAACATAGTGTTGCCTAATGCTTAAAAACTGTTCACAATTACAGTATAATACAATATACAAGATACTAGCAGCACAATATTCTACAAGGGACTTTAAGAAAAATGTCAGTTAATTTATAATTCTTATCATTTTTAAAATACTTATAATAACTTAATAACATTTCATTTCATTACATTACATCACATCACATCACATAGGTAATAACATTTGTGTTAATGTGTGCATCTCTGGTTTACAATTAACCACTTTTTAACTTCTCTAGAGAAGGTGTAAAAATCATTTTCATTGATCAGCTCAGTGGGTAGTTTATTCCATTGCTTTGTTGCTTGGTATGAGAAAGCCGATTGGGCCAGGCTTGTTCTGCACTTTGGGAGGCTGCATTGTCCTCTGCTGCTGGCTCTTGTGACTCTGACTGTTACTTCTGAAGTCTGATGAATGAACTCTTTAAGAGGGGGCGGAGCCAGATTGTGGATGATCTTATAAACTATTTGAACTTGAGAAAGGAAATAAAATTGTCGAAACTCAGCAATTTATATTTATCCAGTATATGGCAATGATGATACAATTGGGTTTTTTTATCAAGAATTTTAGTGCATGTTTGTATATGGATTCTAATGGCTTTAAGGTAGTTTTATTTAGCTTGTGCCCAGCTGGAATGCAATATGAGAACTGTGGCAATATCATCGCGTTTAAGTACGTTTTTGCTGCTTCTATAGAAAGTGAGTTCCTTATACTTTTGAAGGTTGCCAAGTTGTATTTTAAGGTTTTACTTATTTCTTCACATGTTTTTTGAAATTGAGAGAAGAATCTAATATAAGTCCTAAGTATTTATACTCACTAACAGTTTTAATTTTGTTGCCATTTACTGTTACAGTGGGAAGGTCCACAACTTTTTGTTTGGTTGTAAAAAACATAGATGCTGTTTTGTCGATGTTTAGCGTCAGGCAAGATTCATGCAGCCATTCGGCTACTTTTTCCATAGCGTTTGTTAATTTAGTCGCTACTTCAGCCATGCTTTCACCATTCGTGTAAATTATAGTATCATCAGCATACATTTGTATTTTGACATTATCGCACACTGAAGGTAGATCATTAATATAAACTGTAAATAAAACTGGACCAAGATTAGAGCCTTGTGGAAGACCTGTGTGACATGGTTGATGGTCCTACATCAAACTGGTCTGAAGTAGGACCATCAGACCAGGTTTAACCCAGAACTTACCTTGCTAAACCCCAAATTTAACTTCGTAGTACAGCTCTCAGGAGTAGCTCGATTATCTTTTGGAGTGATTGATTAGTCGTTTAGAAAACATTTGAATGCCAGATTTGGGCTAAATTTGAGCTCAGATTAGAGCTCTTGGGAATGATCTGGAAGTTTAGATTTACTGTATTGTAAAAACAAATGTTCACATCAAACAAACCCTTTAACCTTCTGCACACTACAGGAGTTTTGGCCTGGTTTTAAGCCCGGTGTGCCTCTCTACGAGTTCAAGGAGGCGTGGCCAGAGAAAGAATTCTCGTAGGTGAGTCACGTCACTGCGACTCTGTTACCAGTTTTTGTCAAGTCGCATCATCGAAGACAACAGACAATTAACTGCCTTGTGACGACACCTCTTAAAATGTAAAATAAAGAAGAAACATTGCCTCACCATCTGTAAATAGTTATATCAGCAGAAGTGCATGATTCTTCCTTATATCTTAATCTCCGTGAATCTTGGGTCTTTTTGGACCATTTAAAAACTCACACGGAGCTCAGACTTGACTCTGTCCCGCTGTCCGAGCTCGATGTCACAAGAAAGCGTACATTTACCACGACATTACAGGACAAGTAAATTACGTATGATTAGCACGAGTTCACAGCTGTTTTGTGTAATTATAGTACGCATCACAGTCCCCATTCATTTCAATGGTGGTTGTTAAGACGTGTTCTTATTTATGAATATTAATGAAATCCTGATAACCCTAATGTTTACCTGCCCCAAGCCCCAGACCTAATCTTACCCATTTTAGTAACTTTATGCCTAAACTTACCAGTTTCACCAGAAGAAAACGTCCCCACGTGGCTGCAACCAAAACTCGTGTTTTGTAACATAAGTACTAAAAATAGCTGTGAACTCATGCTCAAAATACGCTGTTTCTGTGTCGTGGTAAAAGTACGCCATCTAGTGAGACTGTCCATACCAACACCTTTCTTCCTCGTGTCCACTGCAATAACTACAGCGGAAAAGATCCTCTGATTGTGGACTGTTTATGAGAGAGCGGGAGAAAAAAGGGTGCAACAGCAGAGCGGGGCACTTTCATTCATGCATTCAAAATAATTAATCACAATTAAGTACGTGGTGCGTTCCTCTTCTGTCTTTTCTGCATCAGTAGCCTTTCTTTTGACATCCTGTCCATGTTGTAGCTCCGCTTGCTGCAGCAGCTGTTGTCACAGTGGAGGCGTTCTCCGTGTTTTTCTTGCTTCCATTCGTACACTGCCCACCCCCGAAAACTTTCTGTGCCCCCTAAACGGGCGCCCCACACTTTGAGAAGTGCTGCACTACACTAAAACATACAGTATGTAAAAAGAGATTCTGAATCTCAGTGGGACTTCCCTGGTTAAATAAAAATGTAAATGATGTGGTTAAATGAGTTTATTCTTTATAGTATTTCAGTGGGCACTAGTAATAAATAGAGTGGACTGAGGTGGGTTCAAAAAGAGAAATAAAGTTGAATTTTTTAACGACTTGTTTAGACAAACAAAAAGTCAGTTACGTTTGGCTTTTCGTATCGTATTGGCGTAAATAAAGCATTGTTTGTTTCTGACATTTCCCTGTATATCTATGTTTTCTTCAGAGACTGTGTTGGATAATACACACTTTACAACTTCACTAATAGACATTATAACAAACAAAGTGTGTGTGTTTTTGCTGCAGCCGGGCCTCTGGGAACACATCAGACTCAAGTCATTACACAAGTCCATCAGCAGGAACGCCAAACTGCTGATGTGGTAGTTCTCTGTAACAAAAGCCTTTTCAAGTCTAATCCAGGTGTTTCATCCTGAGCCCACACACACACACACTGACACACACAGAGAATAAAGTATATAACACAAGAACAACAAGATACGGAACGCCCAGCACAGAGGGAAGAATCTCTGTGGCTTTCAAACTGAAGGAAATCTTGCACTTGTAGTGGCACAGGAGCTAAAAGCGCCAAAAATAATTACAACGATAAACTAAATTTATAATGATCACAAAATAAGTTGTCCAACAACGCCACCCCGAAGGGACCTAAATTAAATTTAATTAAGTTAAATAAGGCAACGCAGGTAATTTAGAAGTAACAGAGACAAGAAATTATAAAAAAAATATACAATTCGAATATTTTGCTAAAAATTACTTGTTAAAATGAAAATTTGTTTAAATTCTCTCATTCATTCTTTCACACATTTAAAGCCACACTTTTGACCTTAGCAAAAGTTACATTTGCCAAATTGTCACAGCTCTTTTCTGTTCCAATAACCACAGCAGCTTTGGGCAAAAGCACAAATAAAATTTAGTCCAATTGTGTTTTTGTTTGTGTTTTACACGGGTCCTTTAAGCAAAAGTGGATTGGTGAGAAATAAAGAATTGATGACCACACAAACAGGGACTAAAGGTGACCATCAGAAAACAAGGGGAGGCTCGCTCCAAACCTAAAAACAGGAAAATTTGGAATTTAGAAACGTCTATAATGAATTTTCAAATTCTTACTCAGCAAGACTGAAGGCGTGTACGTACCAGAATCCACGCACTAACAAAGGCCCGTCACTGGAGGTGCTAGTGTTGGCTGCCACACCACTACAAACAGCGTTTTAATGGCCTGAATGCAACAAGCATTTTTGTGAATGAGCGCAACTCTCTTACCAGAGCGTTCCTTTAAATGGTCACAGCACGAGCCGAGAATGATCCCTGTGCCCGAGAAATAGCCCTGGACGTCAGAGGCGGCCGAGAGCTCGCGCAGGTGAGAGAACCTCCTCTTAAAGAGTCAGGTCAAACGCAATAGGCTACTGGCAGGCACACGGGGCCTACCACCACACACTATTACCATAACTATTAACAATTCAATGGGCAAAGTCCTCAAACTGAGCAGATATGAGATGTAGAGATATTCCTGGAGCTGTCCTTTGGGAGAGGCAGCTGCAGGAGAACCGTAAAGGTCAGACTTACAGGTGGCGTAGCAGATTTTCATGCTACAATATCAGTGTAAATCTGACAAGTTCCTCGCGTAAATCCTTTGACACTTGATTAATGTCAACATTCATTCATTATTGTTTGCAATTATGGCTTGAAAACTTCTTGTTACAAACAGCAAAGTGAAACTGGAGAGGACCACCCAACCTCAGCCAATGAGGGAATTAGACAGGATTGTGGTATCATCTAACAATAGAATCCTGACATTGTCCAATAGGATTGTGATAATGTTCAGTAGGACAAATAACAGGGTGTCTGCGGGTCTTAAAAGTTGATCAAAGAAATTTGCCAAAAATAAGGCCCTTAAAAAGTATTTAAAAATGTTGAGAGTTTTAGTTTTTGCAAAGCAATATTCCGAGTACATCTTGATGGTTCGTCTTTGAAATTACACACGATTGAAAGCTGCAAGGCGAGGCGAGGAGGAAGGTAGGCGTATATTTAGGACAGGTGGACTGGCAGAGACCCGGAGCGCACCAGGAGTGTACCTTAGGTCTTTTGAGATCCAGCCAGTAACTTTAACTTCAACAACCAAAGTGCGCCAAAGAAAGACGAGTTGAGTTTTGCATCAGCAGCGACAGAAAACCTCCACAGCAGCATTCAAGCACATTTATTGGTAACAAACGTGATGGAGAGTGGAAGATTGGTGTAAAGCTTTTACACTTAATAAACTATGTGCTCATGCAAGTGCTTTACTCATGCTCACTTCTAAACACTGTCTTCAGCTTTGATATAGACTTATTCCCCTTCAGACCTTGTTATAGCGTAGTAATGTTATTAAAGGAGCACTGTGTAACTTCCTTAGTGAGGAATAGAACTGTGTCTGCTTGGAGTTTGTAGCCGATGGAGCCACCAAGTGAGATCACACTTAGAATTCATGCTTTGATCAAGCTGCTTTTGAGCAACAAAACACATGAGCTTTAATAAATAGTCAAGATAATGCATACAGTTTGACATTAAACTAAGATACAAGAGACAAGCAGGTCAATAAGAATTCCAAAGGTTTCGAATCCTATTGGACACTCAGGGCGTTTACACGGGGGCCAGGAAAACCGGATAACTAGCCTAGTCTGATTTAAACCAGAGCGCATGTAAACCCGGGCTGACCTAATAAGGAGCTGTAAACCGGTTTTCGGAAACCAGTTGGCGCACGTGGTCCCGACCGATTGTAGTCCGATTTCAGACGTCATGTAAACAGAAAATTGGTCTGGAGCTGGACTATTGCAACTGCGCATGCTCACAACCCCTGTCCACTTCACATTCCAACAATAAAGTTAACATTTGCCCTTCACAACGTGGAACACACAGTCACATATTTGACTGCATACTTAACACAGTCCTGCATCTTTAACACAGATCTGAATGTTTAACACAGTTCCACTTATCCCAGAAAGATCAGTGTGTAATTTTACAAACAATACTACAAACACTCACTAATAATAAACAATTAAAGTAAATCAACATAACACAGTCTGAATCATGCAGTAGTGAATCTGACACAGCAGGACCAGTCTCTCCAGGGTAATCAATTTACTCTACTGCATATAAACAGGAGCAAAACTGGTCCGACCGGTTTGAGGGGAAAACCAAATAGAGTCCAGTTTTCTAGCCTAGTCAGATTTCCCTGATCATGTAAACACACTCAATGTCAGAATTCTATTGGACCTCTGATGCCTGTGCTGACTTTGTCTACAGTCAAATACATGATGCAGTTTCACAGTTTCACCACCAGAGGGGGGAACTGGGGTAAGCACAAGGACCCAGAGGAGGTCACATGATCAGGAAATACACATGCTCTTTTATTAACACTACGGAGTGCAATCGGATGTGTTTACGTGATCAGCTGCTTCTGGAGGCTTACAGAGTTGAGTAAGTTTAGAGCAGATATTAGATCTTTAAAATGAAGAAAAGAGGTTCCTGAACTACGAACACAAATAGCTGATGAAATAATACATCTGCAGATCACAAAAGTTATGATCAATTCTTTCAAAAACCTCATATATAACATGAGACTGTTTGTCCAGAAAAAGTTTCAGATTTCAGTATTTCTGTCCAAAAAGTCAAGCGCGATGATGCTGTTTATCAGCTGTTCCCATGTCAGCGTGAAGAGGGAACAGAGACGGAGCTCTCTGGGGAGGGACAGTGCTGGGGCCCTGGGAAACACTGACACCAAGTAATTATTTTTGTTTGTCGCTTTAAATTATAATGAAAAAAGTCTATTTAAACGATGCTTTGACTTGATTAAGGTTAAGATTGGAAGGCACCTACGCTGATTTTTGCTCAGGGCCCCCAAAAGGTTAGATCCGGCTCTGTTCTTTTATTTAAAAATACTCTTCGACATTACATTTCACTCTAACCGTTGATTTTTTGAAGGCCATCGCATCCTTCTTTTACTCCAGGTGAAGCTGAGGTAAGACTTGTTCAATATTGACTCAGAATCTGTCCGTGGGTCGGTCTGAGGATAATGATCTTGGTGCAGTGCGACCGGTGGACAGAATGGTGATGTTACTCTATGTTTTTATTCATGCGGCTGCTGGGATGAGGTCCGGAGCGGGCCCCGGGGGAGAGCGCCTGGGGCCGGGGTGTGAGTGTGGAGGGGGAAGCGCAGGCGTCCGAGGGGTCAAGGTGAGCTGTGCTGGCCCGAGAAAACGTTTGTAATATTTTATTCATTTTGTCTGACCAATTACAGAAAATAGTTGGGCAAAACATAGGAATTGGACAAGAACTCATACAGATACAGTTGTCACGATTGGGGGAGGTTGTGTTTTTTTTTTTACTGTTATCAAATCTTTTATTGAGTTTGCCTTGAGTTTTTTCTACATGCTTTTTGTTATGTTTTATTTTCTCTATTTTGCCCCAATCCCCACTTGTCAATGGGCTTCATTCATGACACGTTCTTACTAACAAATTTGTTCTTAAGGGGTCATTACCACGCTATTGTAAACAGCGTGTCATATGAACGCAACTTCTATATTGTGCGTGTGTATTTGACGTGTTTCTGTCCTAGTTCATTTGAATGGTGAATGTTAAGACATGTTATTATTCATGAAGACTAACACAATCCTAATCCTAAACTTAACCAACTCCAAGCCCCAGACCTAACTTACCCATTTTTGCAACTTCAGACCTAAACTTAGCCGTTATAATCCCTTGAAAAACCTTGTGTTTGTCCTAAACCACATCGCGTGTTCATATTACGCCAGAAAAAACGAGCGTGTAATTGCACGCCAAAACAGGCAGAGGGCGGCGTCATGACATGCAATTTGTCATGGCGGCTATTTTACGCAATTTTAACACGTTGCGTTTACCGCGATATGAAATGCGATTAAAACGGCAAAAGCCCAGCGTTATTTCAATCCATCTGTGACTTGAACATGTTTTGTGTGTGTTCATGTGTGTTTGGACATTTTTAAAAGACACTGAAGTTTTTAATACAGCGATAGTCGGGAGTTGCGCTGCTGCACTTCCTCCTCATTGTGTGAAGCGCCCAGATTTGCCAGGAATGGATTTTTTATTTTTATGTAAATAACCGTTCGTAGCTACAGTTTGGTGAATTTGGCGTAAAGACTGTTAAGAAGGAATATGGCTCGTTACGAACACGTTGTGAATCAGACGTAGAGTTTTCTCAGCAGCTTCTTAAAGTGGAAGTTACCACAGATTTTAAGAACACTTTCATGAATGAAGCCTAAGGAGTTTTTTTGTCCTATTTGCGCAGTATAATATGTACCCGGGGACCTCATATAAATTAAATTACAGACAAGTTTTCTAGTCCCGTGTGAATCGTCCATGTCTGTAAAAATGTCTGTAAAGTTTCCCTTGAATTTACCTCCAGTAATTCACCAAACTCAGATGTCCTTATGTAATTCTAGTCCTGTGAATGCGTATGTCTGTGTTTTCAATCCGTGAGCGATTTATAAATGAGTAAATAATGACTCTACATCTCATTTTAACTTCAGACTTAAACACAATTTTATTACTAACCTTTATGGATCATTCTAAATGAATTTGCCATTTTTTCTACAATTAAAAAGCTGAAGAATAGTGACCAGAAGTACAACAGCTATGGCGCTAGATAGCTGTCTTTATCTTGAAGGCGCATAGACAGCACCATCGCGCGCAGCACACAAGAGCGCAGAAACGGAAAGTGAGCAGTGATGAAAATGTAAACGCAAGCAGAAACTGTCTGACCGCGCGGTTTGTGCGCGCTGGTTTCATTTCACCGCAGCGTGGTTGTCTTCTTTAATTCCATCCGATCTTCACACTTCTGCAATCTGTGAATTTGTGATCAACTGCAAGTCCTCATAACGTCACGTCAAGAGGGAAAAATCAAGAGCACGCTCAGATAGAACATTGCGCAAAGAAAACAATGCGCTGTGATTCAGACAGTGCGGTGAAATGAAAACAGACCGCGCTGTCAGACAGTTTGTGCGCACTTACACTTTCATCGCTTTCATCACTGCTCACTGATGAATTCATTGATTCTTGTGTATGACATCAATACTGTGATGTCATCTGAAACCCAGCAGTAGAACCTTAATAAGTGTGTAAATATTGCAAGGTCTTGCGGTGGGCGGAACTTGGCTGATATTCAGAGAAAAGTAATCCACTGGGCACTTTGTATTTTATAGATTTGTTCATTTAAAAATTGTAACTATACACAGAAAAAACTTAAATATTCCTCACAACCCCGGGCCCTGGAAAGGGGGGGCTGGGTGTCCTTTCCCAGGAAAAACTGGAATAAAACAGACCACATTTCCATTCATTTAGGAAGGAGCAAGTGAATAATGCTCAGTTTGTGCGCACGTACACTTTCATCGCTTTCATCACTGCTCACTTTCAGTTTCTGCGCTCTTGATTCTTGTGTGGGCTACTACGCATCATAACGCTGTCTATGCACCTTCAAGATAGTAGTAGAAGTAGTAACGGAAGGTCGAGAAGATGAATGTTTAGGGAAAGTTTGGAGAGAACTCTGCAAAGTTTGGATGGAGGGACTTCATCACCGTAAATGGATTAAAAGTGAAAGTCTACGGTTGTTTAATTGGAATCTGATGTGGATGAGGAGCCACATTTACGCTGCCACAGCTCAGGTCATTCATGATAAAAACAAAACCAAAACACAAGAAATATGAAAAGTTATGAATGAAGTAAAAGGTTTTTGCCATAAATCTTCGGTCGTCATTTTTCGGAAAGTCTGTAAAAACAGAACAGTTACCTACATCGTGTATCCCTGTGCGAACGACTGTAAAAAAACTCAGATGTCCCGAGGTAAATAAGACACTTGATAACATATACATAGACCATAAATCAGTGAAATCGATATGGCTCTGAATCATTTAACTTTACTGAATGAATGAATGCTTTATTTATGTATCACATTTACACAGACAGACAAACAGAAGTCCTCCAAAGTGCTTCCCACAGTAAATCCTCCTCACTCAGCGACAGCAGCAGCCGCTGGAGGCAGCTCTGCCAAGAAGATTCCCGGTTCGATTCCCGCTCGAGTTGTGCCTTTCTGTGTTTGCGTGTTCCTCTTCGTGTCTGGTGGTTTCCTCCGGGCACTCCGGTTTCCCCACCAACCAATAACATGCAGGTTAAAGAATGCTTGATGATAGTCCAACGTGTTCTCATGGATTGCATAAAATAGCACGCCATGAAAATTGCATGTCATGACGACGCCCTCTGCAGGTTTTGACATTGAATTACACGCTTGTTTTTTTACTATGAACACGCAATGTGGTTGACGACAAACACAAGGTTTTTCAAGGGATTAACGGCTCACTCTAGGTCTGAAGTTGCAAAAATTGGTAAGTTTAGGTTTGAGGCTTGGAGTTGGTTAAGTTTAGGATGAGGATTGTGTTAGTCTTCATGAATGATAACACCTCTTAACATTCACCATTGCAATGAACTGGGACAGAAACGGTCAAATACACACGCACAAAATAGAAGTTGCGTTCATATGACACGCTGTTTACAATAGCGTGGTATTGACACGCTTTTCCATGAGAACAGGCTGGATAGTCAGAGGTTGAGTAGCCAGGTGTTAAGGCAAATTGCCTCTGCTGGGTTGCCCCCTGCTTACTATCATTGAGTGGGGCTTTGGGCCTGTCCCACGAAGCCAAGCTCAGGCGTTTCAGCACAAACATTTGTCCTAAACCACATCGTCCACATGAAGCAGAAGTTTTAGGAGACTGAAAATGGATGAAGAAATTTCAAAACTCCGGTTTAGTGTCTCTGCAGTTACGCTGGATCAGAATTTTTTTTTTTCATGATGACATCATTGCCCCAGAGTTACGTCTCATCAGCAGAATGTACTGACCTTTATACGATGTTCACTGTGAAAATCTATGTCTCATTTCACAGAAAACCACAGAAGACATAAAGAAAAACACAAATAAATCCCTTACAATCTCCATTAAATCCGTATTGAAACGTTGTCAAAATATTCCAAAGATTTTGAAGCATAAATCCACTTTCTGTGTCTCTTCTGCAGGTTTTAGATCCATGTTGTTCATTCAGAATGTTTGTGAAGTTTAAAAGAGTTCTCTGCTAAGTTTTTGTTTACGTTAAACCTTTTCTTTCTTTAAAAACTTTATGTGCAGTCATTTCTACTGTCTACTTTTCTGTGTCGGTGTCACAGCGCCACACTCTGGTCAGTTACAGGCATTACAACCGGCTTCAGGCTGGTTTTACTGATTCATGTGGACGCTGATAAATCCTAAGGCAGCTCCATCTTTACGCAGATCGGTTTTTAAAACTATCCTCGTTTTGTCTTTGTGTGGACAAGGTGTACATTTTGAAAGACATCTGTCTGTGTGAATGTGCTATATAAATAAAATGATTCATTCATTCATGTTTGATCATTAAACGTTAGCTAAAATGTTTAAGGCATGTTTGAACATTTTTCAATTGGCATGTCTTGTGATTATCATAATCGACAAAAATGATGATGTGTATAAGATGTCTACTTGTACTTCTATCAGCATAATTCATCATACACATGACTGTTGTAAATGCTTTCTCCAGTCCCAGGTGTTGTTTATATAGACACTTGGTGTAAGTGACGTTGGTCGCTCTAGCAGCTTCAGTCTCTCCACTCGATCAATACTTCAGGGACTCCACTCTCTCCTCTCTCTCTCTCTCTTTCTCTGTGACGTGATGCAGCTCAGTTTGTCTGATAATGCTCGATCAATAGACAGACGTGAACGAACCCACCTCAAACCGACCGCTTGGTTTTCTTCATTTGCTCTTCTAGTCGAGCAAATTCAGAGCGAAATCCCACCTTTGCTAAAGCGCTTCACCCTCACTTCATTTAGCCTGATTAGATCCACTATTACTGCTGTTACGGTCCGACTGAAGGAGGATAACGCTTTTTTATTTTGGGCAAAAGATCTCGATTTGCTGAATGGAGCCAGTAGAAAACGGTTCTGTTCTCTATGGGCGTAAAATTGGAAGCACTTACCGCCCGCAGCACAGTCAAAATGCACTCACAAATAATTACGCTGCCATTAAAGGAGGAATAGGATGTGATTGCTTCCTTTGCCGTAAGTGGAGCGCCGCACGGATAGAGAAGGAAAACATGCAGCTGCGAAATCTCCGGGAAAAAAAGATAGTTATGAGACAGGAATTGACAACGTACATTTCACTACTAGGATACAATGATAAAAAAGTCAGTCTGGTGTTGTATGAATGTTTATATGATGTGATCGGGGACTCATTAGTGGGTGTAATGTTATGTGTGCGAGGTGCTGGTGCAGTGGGAGTCGCAGGCTGCACTGATATTATTCTGAGAAATATCAAAATCCGATGGGCACTTTTGTATTTGGTGTGGGGTCTGGTTGTCCTATCCCAAGGAAACGGGGAATAAAAAAAAGACAATATATCCCATTCATTAGTGAGGGAGCAAGTGTAGCAAGCTCATTACTAAAATGGGTACAAACTAAATTAAAATTGATTGTCTTGGCTGAGGCCAAAAACTGTGGATATTTTATTTTTAAAGAAGCGCAGGGTAGTGTTCCCAGTTCACATAAGAGATCCCAAGCTACAGATCCTCAAACAATGAATGACTGTTTCAATTTATCGCTCACCTATTGCACAAAAAAGATATGATACCTATATTAATCACAGAGCGTTAGTTTATGAAGAAATGTTAGTAAGCCAACGTGATTCTAGTACAGTCGTTTTGTTGCTCGGTTTTAATTGTTACGTTAACCCTTACATGAGGAGTATTCGATGCTTAAGAAAGAGCGCGTAAAAATGAACATGAGATTTTTCGCAGAAGGCGTGAATAACCTCAAGGTTGGGCTTTGTGCTCTGACTGACAACACGGAGGTAACTGAAGAGGGGACAGATTTCTAGTTAAGGTGAAATGGTAAGGTTATCATAGAGCGTATCCGGAGAGGTGACATACAAATCGCATATCGCTCATCTTATCACTCTTATACTCTATGCACACAGCATGTTGTCAGCTAGAGAACTTGATTTTGTACCAAAAGGTGCTTGCCAGATAAAAAAGCTAAAAAATAACAGTCAAACGCCACGAAGATTACATGATCAGCTATAACAAATTATAATAGAAATAAGGACTAAGAACACGAAAACACTAGATCAAGTAAATAAAAACAATAAAAACTGATAAATAAATAAAAAGACAAAGAGGATCCACAACTCCAGCTCGGTGTTAAACAGAAGAATAAAAGTGGGTCTTAAGACGAGAACTTAAACACTCGACAGTAGGAAGCCTGTTTTAGTAACGTGGAGGGGAGAGCATTTGCAGAGCTCGGACCAGCTAGCAGAAGAACACTCTGTCTCTCTGGTTATTTTAGTCTAAAGTCTTAGAGGAACCACGAGCTGGAGCTGGCTCTCTGACCTCAGGCGCGTGCCGGTAATGGGTCATTATAGGTCTGGAGCTTGGGACGGTTTTAAAGAGGGTTGTGTATGGAGGATTTATTCAAATCCCAAAGCAGCTGTTTGCATGTTTTTCAAATGATAGGTGCACACATGTGTTTCCTCCAGGGCACACCTGTCACTGGCAACGGGGCCATGATTTACTTGGAGAAAACTGAGGGTTTGCTTGACAGGTTAAAAGGCCAAAAGATAATGAGGTACCTCGTTAACTATTGGTCAACGTTTTACTGGCCTCATCATGTCCACAGTTTATATATTTTATTTTCATTATTTTTTTGTTTGGCATAACAAAAAAATTGTAACAGCCTTGTACTTGGCATAAGTACAAGGCTGTTACAAATCTATGAAACTGTTTTTGACCAAGACTGACAAATTTTTTTTGAAAATCCTCCATACAACCTTCAAGATTAGGATCAGGATAATAATATATATATATATACAGTATATTTCCCCGCCTAAGGCCCAAAGTCACTGGGATAGGCTCCAGTCACCCGCGACCCCCTAAACGGGATTAAGCGGTAGAAAATGAATGAATATATACAGTATCATAAATAAGGACACAACTTAACAACCACCATAGAAAAAACTGGGCATATTTACGCAATAATGGAGTAAACTCGCGCTAATCACGTAATTGACATGTCCTGTAATGTACGATCAGGCTTCACAAGGTATTGGAGTTCTATGGTGCGTTCCTCGCACTCATGCAGCATGTGAACAATGATGTGACCTGACAAAAAAGTTACAGTGACCCTCGGACAAAAGGAGAGAAATGACACCAAACTCTTTACAAAAATCCTTACTCTGGGCACATCGGCTCAACTCTTTCTTTTCAAACAGATTACAGGCAAAACATCTTGGACTAAAACATAGTTGAGAAAGTTTAGAGCAGATATTTGATCTTTAAAATGAAGAAAAGACTTGGCACATGCAGCTAGTCTAGAGACGTCTCTTCTGTGAGCGAGTGAAAGTGTCAGAGGAAGTCAAACTACTGGATTTCTTCATGTTTGGAGGGTTCAATATAATCTCTGCTCCATGAAAGAGGCTGAATTTAGAATCTGCATCAGAAAGTAGAAAACGTTTGTAACACAGTGTTTGTTGGTTTAAAGATGAAAAAGACACTTGTCCTCATTGTTTTAATCAGGTAAACCTATTCCATTGTAGCAGCTCATATTCTTTCACTAAAAAGTAGAACAGAGGACAACAACGATTGTTTGTACACCTAATCTTACAGCAGTTCAATCATGTTTTAAAGCAGCTCATATTAAATAAGTTAATGCTCAACATCTTTTCATAAACCCTGAGAGAACGGTTTCATACTGTATTTAATCAAACACACACACGACACACATGAGCCTGTTTGTGCTGGAGTGACTGACACACCAGAGGAAGAGTCTAACGTTACCCCCAGACTGAGGGCACTGTGAGCGGGAGAGCGGCTGTGAAGTGTGCCTCCTGCTGGGGGACTTCTGACACTCACAGGAGAGGAAGGAGAGAGAGAGAGAGGAAAGAGAGAGTGAGGGAGGGAAGAGAGAGAGGGGGGGTGAGAGATAGAGAGGGAGAGAGAGAAGGAAGAGAGAGACAGTGAGAGGAAAGAGAGAGGGAAGAGAGCTAGGGGAGGGAAGAGGGAGAGACAGAAGGAGAGAGGGAGAAGAAAGAGACAGTGAGAGGAAAGAGAGAGAGGGAATAGAGAGGGGGGTGAGAGAGAGAGAGAGAGGGAAGAGAGAGAGGAGAGAGTGAGAGGAGAGAGAAAGAGGGAGAGAGAGAGGGGGAGGGAAGAGGGAGAGACAGAAGGAGAGAGAGAGAGAGGGAAGAGAGAGACAGTGAGAGGAAAGAGAGAGAGAGGGAAGAGAGAGACAGTGAGAGGAAAGAGAGAGAGAGGGAAGAGAGAGACAGTGAGAGGAAAGAGAGGGGGAGGGAAGAGGGGGAGAGAGAGGGAAGAGCGATAGAGAGAGAGGGAAAGAGAGAGGGAAGAGAGAGGGAGAGAGAGGTGGAAGAGAGGGAGAGGAAAGTGAGAGAGAGAGAGGGGAGGTGAGAGAGAGGGAAGAAAGAGAGAGAGGGAAGAAAGAAGAAGAAAGAGAGGGAGAGATAAAGTGGGAAGATAGAGGGAAAGAGGGAGGAAGAGAGGAAAGAGAGAGAGAAGACCGAGAGGAGAAGGAGAGAGAAAAGAGAAAGAGAAAAGAGAAGAGGAGAGAGAGGGAAGAAAGAAGGAGAGAGAGTGCGGAAAGGGACGGGAGAGAAAGGAAAAAGGTTAGAGAGAGAGAAGAAAGAGAGAGAAGAGAGAGAGAGAGAGAGAGAAGAGAGAGAGAGAGAGAGAGAGAGAGAGAAGAGAGACAGAGAGAGATCAAAGGGGCGAGAGAGATTGTCCGTCTGTAGGACACAGAGCCAATTACAAAGCTGCACTGAGACACTTGAGACTTGGACTAAGACAATTTGACGAAAGCAACGAGAATGACATTCGGTTTTGAAAGACTGCAGGTCGTTTAGAGATTCGTAAATGTCAATTCAGAACGTCATCTCAGTTTCAAGAAATGAGTCAAACCAACTGAGAAAAAAACTGTAATTCAAGATTATACACGTGAAAAAATGACATAACGTATTCAGATTTGACTTTGTTTGAATATAATCTCAGCAGAAGTGACTCATCTTCCCCCGGTGTCAGTGCAGCCTGAGAGAGCGGACAGCCCAGCGACTCAAAGGATAATGTGTAATAATGGAGAGAACACAGGAGAAGGGTCAGGAGGTCCAGCTGTAATCGCAGTCGGGCTGAAGGACCACGTTTTCTGTCCTCCTCCTCCTACACACCGGGTCATTACTGCAAAACAAAACATAACAGTTACAAGGCAGCGGTGGTAGGCTCCAGGTTTGCTCTGGAAAAGTCTCCAAGCTAAAATTACCTGAGAGCATTTCTTTTACAAGTTGGTCTGAGTTGGTGTCGTTCTTCTAAAATGATAATTATAATCCCCAAACTATTTTTTTTCAGCCTTTATTTATTTATTTATTTGAGCAGGGACAGTGCACATTGATGAACATTTCTGTAAATGTGCCAGTTTAGCTACAAAGCTATTTTCAACATGTAGTCCCTGGGCAAGGTGTTTGTTTGCCAGAACACCTTGCCTGACCAGTCAGTCCCTACACGCCTTTGACAGACACTTTACAAACTGTTTAGGGGGGCTGGGCGGCCTTTCCAAGCGCTGAGTCAACCAATCACAGAAACCCGGAAATTCCAACAGCGACACGATGTTTTCGAAACATGTAGCGTGAGGATTTGTTCAGTATGAAGCCCCTCAACACGGTTTGCTGCTCAGGTTTTAAGGAATTGATACTTCATTGTTCAAAACCGAAGCACGAGTCGAATCAGCTATGTTCCCTCTAGAATGTTTGTCCACGACTTTTTAGTGTCACGTGTCAGAATCACCGTGCTTGATTGGATCGTCTTAACTTTGGGAGACGACTTTATTGGCTAACCGTCAGGTCCCAGACCCTTTGCATTAAACAGAATGTAACAGAATGTAGGAGGGGCTGACTGGTCGGCAAAGAAACACCAACAACACAATATAAAGGCTCCAATTTAAAAGTCTATACAATCATACATATTTACATTGAATTAGTGACAGTTACAGGTGATCACAACAGAGATTGCAGAGTAATACATATATGCGGTACATGCCCTCATACCAGTGGCGGGCCGTGTATTTCTTGCCTAGACCTTCAGTGGTGCTCCTTTTAAATATATTCACTTGTCAATATCCAGCTGATGGCTATTAAACTATTCTATTACGCAGGCACGTGATAAAGAGCAAAGCATCATTACTTCTATAGCCAGAATAACGTATTTACACACCACACACACAAATATTTACTCACCAATAGTCTGAATTACTTGTACACAAAAAACCCAAATAGCTGGTGGTAGTGTGCGCGCGGATCTTGCGCTGGACGCCGTCTCATCCCGGGGCACCAGCGACGCTTCCAGCGGCTTCGTAGATTTGCTCATATCAGCTTCCTCTCTATGTTTCCCTCCGCACTTTCTTGTTTAGCCATAAATCCACTCTGGGTTCACCAAAAGTTTTGGAAAGCACCTTGTAAGTGTCCCGCAGAACAAATCTCTTTCCCACTTGTGACAGGCGCTCGGAGAGATGCTAGGTTCGGAGTTGCCCTGTCTTTCTGAACAATGTCCAGCTTTTCTTGAAAAGTCCGTGAAAAAGGCTTTACCAATAAATTTGCAACAAATCAGCAGCTCTGTGTAAATGCTTATTTTATTAAAACCTTATTTCTAACCAGAACACAGTTAACTTTTCTATGTTTAAATGTTTATATGGAAATATTTTTAAGAGGAGTAATTACATGCATATTTTTAAATATGCCAAAAGTTATGACTTGGTGTTACCAAGTGCTACAACAGTTATTCTCCCTGACAATCTGTAAAAGAAAGTCTTTTCCAGACATATTTCTGTAAGTGTTCCCCTGCAGGCTCCAGCAGGACGTTTCTCCTCATGATGACATCCCCTTTAAGACTCACCCAGGGCCATCACATGCCCTTTAATCCTCTGTCTGCTGTGTGACTGGACACTTCATTTAAACCGTCCCATGAGCTGAGAGGAGCTGGCCCAGAAAAACTCTCACTCACACACTTATGGGAGCAGAAGCTGTAGACTCTCAGTTTTATTATTGGAAACTCAACAGGAGATGTGTTTAAGTTGACTTGTGCTTTTTCAACAACATTCTACAGGCCCATGTCATTATTAGTGTTTAAACTGAGTTTAAAGGTACAATCAAGTTTTTAAGTTTTTAACCTTCACTGGAAAAAAGGCCAGAAAGTTGAACTAACTTAAATCTTTATGTTGATGCAACTTGACAAATGAGTCAAAGATTTTAAACCTTAAACTTTTAAGTTATAAAAGAGAGAAAGAGAGAGAGAGAGAGAGAAGAATGAAGAGAGAGAGAAGAGAGCAAAGAGAGAGGAATGAAATAGAGGGAGAAAGAAAGACAGGAGAAGACAATAGAGAAAGAGATGAGAGAGAAAGGGAGGAGAGAAAGATGGAGAGAAAGAGAGAGAAAAGAAGAGAGAGATGAGAAGAAGAGAGAGAGAGAGGAGAGAGAGAGAGAGAGAGGAGAAGAGAGAGGGAAAGAAGGAGAGAGAGAGAGAGAGAAAGAGAGAGA
Organism: Mugilogobius chulae; assembly: GCA_038363315.1. Taxonomy (NCBI): domain Eukaryota; kingdom Metazoa; phylum Chordata; class Actinopteri; order Gobiiformes; family Gobiidae; genus Mugilogobius; species Mugilogobius chulae. The sequence continues at coordinate 11,183,716 of CM076403.1, forward strand.
GGAAAGAGAGAAAAGAAGAGAGGGCAAAGAAAGAAAGAGAGGGAGAGAGAAAGCAGGAGAGAGAGAGGAGAGAGAGCAATAGAGAAAGAGATGGAGAGAGAGGGAGAGAGAAAGACGGGAGAGGAAAAAGGAAGAAGCGGAGAGAGAGGAGAGATAGGAGAGAGATGAGAGAGAGAGGAATGAAATAGAGAGAGAGAAAGACAGGAGAGAGAGAGAGAGGATGGGAAGAATGAGAGAGAGAGGGAGAGAGAAACATAAGAGAGAGAGAGGAGAGAGACAATAGAGAAAGAGATGGGAGAGAGAGAGAAAGACAGGAGAGAGAGAAGAAAGAAAGAAAGAAAGAAAGAAAGAAAGAGAGGGAGAGAGAAACACAGGAGAGAGAGAGACAATAGAGAAAGAGATGGAGAGAGAGAGGAGGAGAGAAAGAGGGAGAGAGAAACAGGAGAGGAAAAGAAGGCAAGAGAGAGAGGAGAGCATAGGAGAGAGATGAGAGAGAGGAATGAAAGAGAGAGAGAAAGAGAGCATAAGAGAGAGGAATGAAATAGAGGGGAGGAGAGAGAGAGAGGAGAGAGAGATGGGAAAGAATGAGAGAGAGAGAGAGAGAGAGGAAAAGAAAGAGAGGGAGAAAGACAGGAGAGAGAGAGAGAGGAAAGAAAGAAATAGAGGGAGAGAGAGACAATAGAAAAAGAGATGGAGAGAGAGAGGAAGGAGAGAAAGACAGGGAGAGAGAAAGACAGGAGAGAGGAGGAGAGAGACAATAGAGAAAGAGATGGAGATGAGAGAGGGGGAGGAGAGAAAGACAGGAGAGGAAAAGAAGGCGAGAGAGAGAGAGAGCATAGAAGAGAGATAGGAATGAAAGAGAGGGAGAGAGACATAGAGAGAGAGAGGGAGAGAAAGAGAGAGACACACTGGAGAGAGAGACAGTAGAGAAAGAGATGGAGGAGAGAAAGAGAGGGAGAGAGAAAGACAGGAGAGAAAAAGGAGAGAGCGATGGGAGAGAATAAAGAGAGTGTAAAGAGAGGAGAGAGAAAGACAGGAGAGAGAGAGAGAGAGAGAGGAAAGAGAGGGAGAGAGAGAGGAAAGAAAGAAAGAGAAGGGGAGAGAAAGACAGAAGAGAGAGAGAGGAAAAAAAGAAAAAAGAAAGAGAGGGAGAGAGAAAGACAGGAGAGAGAGAGAAAGACAAGAGAGAGAGGAAAGAGAGAAATGTCAGACAACGCACAAACATGAGTTTAATCAACATGAAACTTTAAGGCATATTTCTAAGTTAAAATACCTTATATTTTTACAGTGTTGTTCTAACTGCCGTCTCTTATTGGGGTGCACAGTAGCAGAGTGGTTAGAGTTTGATCAGATGAGCGTTGCTGCTGTTCGCTGATGGCTCGTTTCACCTCTGTGATCTGGAGTGACGACAAAAGCAGATCTCAGAGAAAAATATAAATACTTTTATGTTATAGTGTTCTGAGTGACTCTTTCAATGGAGACTGATCAAAACCATAACACATTTAGAACTTTTAAGAGATCAGAATGTAACGTTGCTGAGTCAACCTTAAATCTTAGAGGAAAGCCAATTACAAAAACACTCAAACACATTCACACGTTTCGCCGTCGCAGAAATCCGTCCGATCGGAGTGTTTTTGGCAGAGTGCGTTTGTGTCCGGGACAATATTCGCTCGACTGGCAGCGACACCAGATTAAAATTGCATGTTGTGTCTCCTCTGCTGCGGCGCGGCTGCTAAACCAAATCAGATCCGGCGACTTTGGGAAATTTTTGTTTACTACAGCTGGAAACACGGAATTACCTCCACAACTGAATATATGAATGGATAAGTTATAGACGGGACAAGGCAGAGTAGGAAGATAGACGTTGTATGTAACTGGTTTTGTGTCACAGTTGGATGTACAGTATGTCCTTCTCTGATGCTGCGTTCAGACGGACAGTTTACATATTAAGTCAATGTAAACCTGCATCTTGAGGCATCCAGCGAAATTGCGTCCTGAATTGGCGTGTAATGACCCGTGGATAGGATACGATTTCTGACGTAATGGGCTGATACTGTGAGGTAGTGGTCCTGGGCCACACTTGTCCATCCATCTGCAGTTACAGCAATGTGCTCGACATTTTTAAAGGAGACCTATTGTGTTTTTTTTTATTTATTTAGTAAGAAACTATAACATATGTAGATCAGTAATTTACCTTTTGTTCATTGTAAAACACAGAGTTGATCTAAAACGACTTGAAAATAGAAACAGCTCGACTGACTTCCTGTTCAAAACTGCAGATCTGATAAGCCCCGCCTCTTCACTTTAAAATGTAACTGTAAAAAGCAACAGATTTTAAATAACTATTTTTGGTCCTGGAAGTGGACTGTAATGGACAGTATTGAACCATTTATGCTTCACTTTGAGTATTAATCTTTTAAATTATAACAGGTAAATACAGACCAGTGGGAGGGGATAGGTGGTAGGTGAGAACAGGATTTCTGAGCACTTGATCTCCAGCTGAAGAACAATACAAGATTACTCAAACATGCATGAATCAATTCAATATAACTTTGAGTAAACTAATGATGAAGGAAGGCTTTATAACAAGGTTAAAAACTAAGAAAAGTAATTTGACACAATAGTCTCCTTTAACTCTTGAATTAAATTCTGTTTTTCAACCGAATACCATGCAGGAATGAATGTGTTTGACATCATGTCTCTGCTGGGACGTCGATATCTTGAATTTAAAGTTTGAATCATTCCCCTGTAGACAAAAAATACAGTGTACGGTGAGCCTTCTATCTTATTGTCGAATAATTTTAACTAACATACTTAACAGTACAAAACCAAAAATCCAATGCATTCTTACCTAAACCAGGGGTTTCTACAGTGGAAAAGGGCATCAAACCTTTCACACATAAAGTTTGTGACAGCCCTGTGACACTCATCTTCTTTATCTTTTGTCATTTTCCCCTTTCCTGCCAATGTAAAGAGGCTCTTGTGTGTTGGAGTTTGTCGAGTAGATGTTGGGGGGAGGGAGAAAAAAAAAATTACGACAAAAACGTGAAATACACATTGTGTTAGCAAGTAGACATTTTATATACGTTTTACGTACAGCTATCACATAACTTTTAATAGGCGATATGTTATGTGAGACTAAGAAAGCAGGCTTGTCAGAATCAAACTACCGTACTTACCAAGCAAACTTTCTGTGACTGCGCCGCTTCTTAGGAAGACAGGTCTATAATGGAGGATGTTTGGAAGGAGTGATGTGGCTGTTCATCTTTTCGTTTGGAATCAAAGACTGAGTATAACTCGGCATGCAAGTTTATTCCATGGACAAGCAAATGTTTGATAAGACTGCTCGTGTTGCTGTCTTTACTTGCGTCGATTTTGTCGCACACGTTTTATCTAGCATTTGTTTCGTTTACACGAACAAAATGTAGCCAAACCTTTGATTTTTTAGGCATTTTTCCTCCAAAAACGACGGTACGTAACGGTGCGCGAGCTTTTCCGAGCGATGGCAACAGCTGAAGTTGAGTGTAGTAAACAAGAGGTGTGGTTATCACGCGCAAAGCATGCTGCCTGCTGCACGCCTTCTGAATCAGACAGGGGCAAATTCTGTGCAGATGTGGCTTGTTAATGGCGTAATTAAAGACACAAAGAACTGAAAAATGGAACCGAAAAAAAATTTGATATTTTTTGGGACAAATAAGAACTGGACGTTTTCAGTTGGTTCCAAGTAGGAACTGTTTAACGGTGCCCAGCCCTAACAATCTCATTCATGTGTATGTTTGTCAGCGGAGGAACGCAGTGATGTGCCATTGATCAGAGCAAAGAAATGGCAGCTTTATGAAAGGCTGAATTCTCTATTTACATTTACATGACTCATATACGCAAGGCCTTACCAGAGATGGCAAAAGTACTGAAGATCGCTGCTCAAGTAAAAGTACAGATACATGAGTTAAAAATCACTCTGACAACAGCAAAAGTCCTGCTGAAGCTCCTTAACTTGAGTAAAAGAACAAAAGTAAAACATTGTAAATGTACTTCAGTAAAAAAGTAAACTTTTTTCATTTAATTCAATTTTTTTTAAATATTAGTATCATATTTCACTTGTCTCAAGATATTTATGACTATTTTCAAGAGACTTGAGCTTGAATCAAATCAAAGTCCCCAGGGAAATTTTTTAAAAATTCTGTGCAATTTCCTGCTTTTTGGTGAGTTTTAGATGTGATATTCTTATTATGTGATGTAATTTAACTATAAATAAAAGAGACATGAGTCAGTTTATTAACAATATAATTAATATCAAATTCTAATATCAGTTTACATTTTTTCATGTTAGATGAGCCCCCCGTTTAAACCGGCCCTGCTCTTCCCAGCGCAGACCTGACTTTTTAACCTGGCTCACTCCAGATGGATATGTGTGGAACTCCTATCTGAGTTCTCACTACATCCATCTGGGACTTGACTCACTGAAAGCGTTCGAGAAAAGGTGGGGCGTTTAGTGAAATACTTCGAGCTGATTGGGTGTGGGGCCTACCTTATTTGAGCTAGCCAATCACAGCAACAACTCGACTCGTAATGGTGTATCCAATGTCTGCGTGAGATAGAACAAGTACATGTCACACATACTGCTCTTCTTTCAAAAGAAATTACTCTGTATTTCTGCTGAAACCGCATTTAAGCAGCACGGACATCCACGGGAGCAGCCATCTTCTTTAGCTTGAATCAGACTCGGCTGCGGCACCGGGGAGCTAACGGCCCGTGTTAGCCCGCCCTGCTACAATGTGATTGGGCCTCAAAACCACGCTGCTGTGATGTGAGTGGGCCGAACAACGGCTGTTTCGGACTCTCAAACCAATCGGGCCGGACGAAGGCCAGATGGTTTCTCTCGTGTTTGTGAATTCACAAATACGCGAAATAAACCATCTGGCTGGCCAGGTAATGACTTTTATCATGTGATAAACATGGAATTATTAGAAATGATAAAGTTTTTGGCGATTACTTAAGTAAAGTACTTGAGTAAAAATACTTTCCATCTCTGATCCTCACATGTTGTCAGCACAATTTCAAGAAATATCAGAATCTGCTCACATCACAAACACATAGAACAAATGATGTTTTTAGCTTTTGTCCATCATAGTTTTATGTGCAAAGCTAGTTCAATCTGTCGCTGTGTGAACACAAACATGGGGACAGTGTAGTTCCTCTGACTAAACAGGACCTGGAGCAATGTCGGGACTAGTTCTTGATTCCTACACTGCTGTAATTTAATTTAGTCTTGTTGTGCAGGACTGTGATTTACTGACAAAGACTGACAGGTGACAAAACTAACAAGCAGTATAGAAAACACAGTCTTCTTTTCCATTTCTTTAATTCCATTCCGGTCTGCTCCTGACTGTATCTGACACTGATGAACCAGACTCAGGCTCTGACATGTGCCGTGGTTGTGAGGATGAGAGCGGATGTGATGCTGCTGCTGTTGCTGACACGTACAGAAGACATGAGGCTTAAGGGTCTCTCTGCAGTACGTGAGGTGGTGGTGGATTGGGCCGTACGTGAAGAGTTTTCACCGGGAAGTAAGGACCGAAGGAGGATTTGTGTTGGATTTGTGAGGGGATAAAACTACAGAAACAATATGGATCGATGAAATGTGCTGTGGTGAGAAAAAGCATGGATGTGAAGGAAATGAGAATGACAGAAATTGTGTAAAAGTAGCAGAAATTGGACTTGCTATACGTTGGTTTTAGTGACACCCCAACAGACGCCTTAAAATGCCCTAAAGCGTGTCAGGGTGTCAGGGGACAAGGATACTTTTATGCGTTCCTGCTTTTTGCAAAAGGCTTTGTTTTGCACATAGACAGATCACGTTGAGCGAGAGAAGGAGGATTTACCCGAACCTGCGCATCACAAGAGCGATGTGTACGAAGGTTTGGACTTTTGTTTGTTTAAACAAGAGAGAAAATGTGAATGTCTTTTTGAGAAACGTGTAACGTGTGTGGTGAACAGACCGGTCATACTAGGCTATTGGCGACTGAAATTACTGTAAAAAAATAAACATGACCACTTTGCGGATTTCGCCTTTCACCAGTTATTTTCAGAACGTAACCCCGGCGATAAACAAGGAAACACTGTATCCTAAAACGATGTATGGATACTAAACTAAGAAATACTTGTTATAAAATAAATAATTTTGATAAAACAAGGCGCTGAACTAAACAGGAGCCGCAAAGCCAGAGCATGACGTGCGCACATGAACGCCCCTCCCCTTCCCCTCACAAATAAAATATAACATTTCGGGTTTGCTTCGGGCTCGGGCCTGCAAATCAACTTAATTGACCTTTCGCCCCGCCCCCCAGTTACTGTTGCTACGTCCGTCAAATATGATAGACTGCCATAGACTTCAATGACAAAAAGAAGTACAACTGTTCGCGTTAGTGACTTTTTTAAAGCAATTTTTCCGCGATATCCTCTAGATCGAGGCAAAAGAGGTTCACTCTGCAGCGGAGGGATTTATTTTTTAAAAGATTAAAATACGCAACGGAGGAAACATAACTTCTATGGAGGCTAATGCTACTGGGCTCAAGCTAAGAGAAACTCATGATCTTTACCTCAAATACACAGCCTTGTCCTGCTCTTGCACTGCCGGGTAAGTTCGCTTTCAAATGTTAAGGTCTATTTTCTCTATTGCAAGAATATTGTTCATATACGAGGTATGTTAGCGAGCTAAAGCTACCAGTGTTGGCTAAAGCTAAGAGGCTCGCTAAACTTAGCAGCTTAGAGCGTAACTTCTGAAGTTATATCCTCGTCATGGTATAACTTGGGTCTAGTTTGTGTTTTTGCCTCTAGATCTAACAACAGTAAGTCCATAGCTATAGTTAAACATTAGTTTTACCTTTGAGCAGACATTTGTTCGATATATGTAGCTGGTAGAGGAGCTGCCTCGAGCCGCCCGAACTGTTTAATCCATTGTAGACACTGCTCCAGTTGTTTTCGACTTTAGAAATGGAAAGAACACAACTCCTCCGGTCAATATTTCGTGGTATCTGCGGTCCTATTACATAAACCATAGGCGCATCGCTTCACCATCTTGCTTTGAGCTCAAGATTTGACGGACTCTATTTACATAGCAACGGTTGCTGCGATGTTTCATTGGACAATAGCCGTTTTGGGGCGGGGCTCGGCGAAAGGTCAATTGGTCGGGCTTGGGCTGGGTCGGGCTTTAATACCAGCGGGCCTGGGTTGGGTCTGATCTTACCTCTGAGAAGGAAGACCTTGCTGCATTGATAAAACATAGCTAACTTACCCAATAGCACAACTTTCTCCTCCTCCAGGCGATGTTCATGTGCTGTCTCTGTACTCCTCCATTGTTACGTTGTACCGCAGTGGTTTGAACAAGGCAATGAGCATTTTTATAAATCTTTAATCCATGTGAGCTCCTTATCAGTCTATATCATTTCCTGTATTATTTGTCTTGCTGCGATTGCCAGATTTTCAGCGAGCAAGAAGTGACTAAGCCTCTCAAAAAAGCTTCAAAACATGCGACCTTTCGATGAAAAAAAGTTAATCAAAGACTTCAGTCCTTCTTTCCTCTTGTTGTGAGAGGACAACAGCATGTCACTACGTCACAGGAGAGTAGTGTCTGATTGGTGAACATGGGTGTTTGACGCTTGAAAGTTCAGCAAGTTCGACGCCTGATGAGGCGGCCAAAGCATCCGCCGCAGGTTGGAACGTCTACTTCAGAAGACATGGCATCAACAGACGCCCGAACAAGCAACATTTGACGCCAGATGCAACTTCAAGCCTCAAGATGCCTCATTTACGACATTACAGGACGTAAATTATGCAAGTTCACAGCTGTTTTGCGTAAATACGGCACGCATCGTCCCAGTTCATTTCTATGCTGGTTGTTAAGACGTGTTCTTATTTATGAATATTTACAAAATCCTGATCCTAATATTAACCTGTCCCAAGTCCCAGACCTAAACTTACCCATTTTAGTAACTTGAAGCCTAAACTTACCCTTTAACCTAAAGAAAATAGCTATTAAAGACCGCTCTAGCAGGTCTTGCGTCCTCTTGCGTTCGCTTTCCTGTGGGTGGTTCTTTGGTGTGCGTCGGTTGTCTCATGAAAGCCAGGTAGACAAAGTTCACTATGTTTCAGATGTTGACTATATTATATTTTGTAGCTAAAGCAAGATAAGGAAACTCATTCATTCAAAATAATCACTCCAACCACAAATTCACCAATTATGTATTTAAATGTTGATCCTATCCCATTTAATTTTCTGTATTACAAGTTGGACTCTGACAAACAAAAGTAGTCTTAAGTCAGATATCATAGTAGCCTACTAACGAAAAAGCAAAAAATCAAGATTCATTCTCTTTTCAGCATTGAAACATGAAATATTTTATTAAGTATTAAATGAGTATTAAATGAAGCATTAAGCAGTAAAGGTGAAGAGCAGATTATACAGTAGCACGAGCTCTTTAGAAATGCATGCTCAGTCTGCAGCCTGCATGTGGATTCATGTCTCCATGGAAACCACCAGACCCACTGTTTTACTGGGAACCAGTCGAGTGGTATGTGCCATCTCTACTGGTTATTCAGGTATGACTGTAACTTCTCTGAGTGTTAGAAGGTGTGGACTAACTTACAAACTCTACAGTGGCTAGTTTGGTCAGACTGGGCCAGAGAAAGGTTTAGGTAACTGTCCTGCACCTGTGCCACAGAACAGAGCAGACAGCACATTTACACAGACAGATCTTTTCCAAAGTGAGACCTCCTCCTCTAACATACATGTTATTGGTTGGTGGGAAAACTGCAGTGCCTGGAGGAAACCACCCAGACAGAAGGAACATGCAAAAACCACAATTGCTATTTTTTCCAAAAAATATTGCGATAGTGCAATTTTTCTCCAGAGCTTAAAATCAAGCACAAAAGTAGGCCTAACACAAATTCAACTGTTTTTATGAGAATTGTTACATTTTGCTAGAAATGTAGTTGTAGAAATTATTTTTTACGAAATAACATCAACGCAAATAAATACATTTGTTAATGGTGAATTTGGATAAAACTATAACCAGCTCTGCATTTTACAGACACCAGTTACTGAACTTGTGCAAATTTGTTCCCTGCCTAAGGCCCAAAGTCAGTGGGATTAACTCAAGTCACATGTGACCCCTATGGGAGCAGGTGGTAGAAAAGTAAATACTGTAACTTAAATGACAATAAATAATGCAATGTAACCTTAATAAATAATAATTAATAGACAATAAATTAAATTGGAAGTCTCATATCAAACTTATTCAAACAAAAATCTCTAAAAGTATTTCAATATTAAATAAAGTCAAGTACACTTTAGATTACAGAGCACTTTACACTTTATATTGTGCTATTGTGCTACCGCACTTATTATATTGTATAGAGCAGAGGTTCTCAAACTTTTCAGCACTGGGGCACCCCTGAGCGTTCTTGCCCTAAGCCGAGGCACCCCTTACAATTTTACATATTTTTTACTTTAAATAGTGTGTTTTTTTCACCTTCATAAGATGTGCACAGCTAATTTAGATTTCATTGAAATTCACAATAAAAACCTTCACCAAACACCACAGGAAAATGTTATTAAATTCAATGTGATATTCTGAAATATTTTAAATTTCTTTTTCCTAATACATGATGTAATTTTATTTATATATTACTGAAAAGGTATAAAGCATGTTTTAAAATCATTTTAAAATCAGAAGCTCTCATGGGGCCCCAATCTAGGTCCGCCCCTGTAAACCAGCGTTCAGAAGCTTCAGTGAGACTGTCCTGCGTGATCAGAGCGGAGAAAACACTGCTGTTCCACAAACTTTTGTCAGGACAGGACTTCTGTTTTGCAAATGCAAAAGCTCCAAAGATCACTTTGACGATTTCCACGATGCGCCGTTACGCGCCACATCAACTTTCTATCCTCGTATGTTTTATTTCACTATTTGTTTCGGACCTTTTCTCCGCGGATATAAGGCAGATTTGAACAAATGAACCATCAATACGAAGCTCTAGTTTCGTAGAATATCGCTGGATGTGGCAAACGCTTCTTTAATGACACAATCTGCTGCTATAAGCTCTGATATGACACAGACACACACAGCCTCTCTAAAGTGAGGATGGGAGAGAGGAAAAAAGAAACGCTGTCGGAACGCAAATGTTTAAGTGAGGCAAAGAGCGCTCTGGGTGTTCACAACCGCTGGTCTATTCGAAAGCCTTTATTTGAAAAATTCTATCAGACTCAACAATTTCCCGCGGCACCCCTGGACTCACGTCACGGCACCCAGGGTGCCGCGGCACCCCATTTGAGAACCTCTGGTATAGAGGTTTGGGGTAATAATTACAGGAGCACAATTAATCCACTTGTCACTCTTCAAAAAAGAGCAATACGTGTAATCCATAACGCAGGTTACAGAGATCATACACATTCTCTTTTCATAAAGTCAAGGTTACTTAAATTAAAAGATCTAATTAATTATCATACTGCAATATTAATGTATAAAGCCAAGAATAACCTTTTACCAAAATGTGTCCAGAGATTTTTTTGTCAGCAGGATGAGGGCTATAAACTGAGAGGTCTGATGAATTTTAAAACTCCAGTTGTGAGAACCACTAGGAGAAGCTTCTGTTTGTCTGCCATAGGGGTCAAACTGTGGAATAATCTGAAGGATGAACTTAAACGATGTAACACAGTCTTTAAATTCAAAACATCTTATAAAAAAATTATAATTGCAGCGTATGAGGCTGAGGAGGGTACTTAAAACTATTGAATGTATGGGTATTATTTCGCTGGAATAGGTCATGTTATGTATTAGCTATGTATTGGCGATGTAATGAGATTCTGATATTCTAAAATGTTGATTACGAAGTGTAAAGACGTGTAATTGTGTCTGGTACATGTAAACAGAGAATTTAAACGGAGTGGGTGTAAATAAGTTAGCACTTCTACCCACTCCTTTTCGAACTTTTGAATGTATAAATGTACTAATGTGTACATATACAAATTATATATATAAATGTGTGTATTTTTTGTTTTTATTTTACTATGTTCGAAATAAACTTTTCAAATCAAATCAAACCTTAAAGCTGCCTCACGTACTTATACAAATAATGTATACTCCCTCAGATTCACAAGACTAAATTCTCCCAGCAGCAGCTCACTGAACTATCACAAAGACATCGTTTTTTTCAAAGTGCAGGATCCATTAAAATCCAAAAAAAGCCTTAAACTTTGCCCAGAGCTAAAAGAGAAAAGCCGACGTGTTAAAATGTGACCAACTTTATCACTTTTGCTTTCAAGTCTCGCTGTTTGCATTCCAGCGCTTAGTAAAAAGAAGAAAAGCACATCTTCTCCTAGAGCTAGCGTTAGCATGTGCAAACTTGACCTCTGACCTGGCCCTTTGCTAAAGACGGCTGGAATGTCTTAAAGAGGCCAGGCTATCAGAGGTCAGAATGGGTCAGAGTGTGAGAGCGTCGTTAGTTAGCGAGCTAAAGCTGCCTTTCATTAGCCCGGTGTAAACATTAGCGGAGAAGCTAACCTCATGTTTGCTGCAGGACTAGAGGTCAAAGCAGAGGATTCTGTTCACGTCACTTCTGATGTAATGTGGCTCACTCGGTGTTAGCTTTGACTCATTTATCAATCTGGAAAAGCTCTTGCTCAGTGTAGCCAAGTTTCATGTACAAAACTTGCAAAACGCTTCCGTAAAACCATCGGAAACCTGTAGAATATTATGAATACTAACAAAATCTTAATCTTCATCAATTTTAGAACCCAGACCTAAACTTAAGCATTTTTGGTAACTTCAGGCCAAAACTTCGTCGTTAAACCAAAAGAAAATCCCAAGGTGACTCCAACCAAAAACACTTGTCTATAAGACTCTAAGAAAATCACACCCAATGTCGTGCTGGCTAATCGGGAGAGCCGAGACGTTTCCCGGTGGGCCGCATAACTTTTGGGCCGGTGTCCTCTGTGGTTGAAGAGAGAGAGGATAAGAAAGAGACACAGACAGACAGAGAGAGAGGGTGAGAGAGAGAGAGAGAAAGAAAGAGAGAGAAAAAGAAAGAGAGAGAGAATGAAAGAGAGAGAGAAAGAAAGAGACACCGGCCCGGCTCATACAGCTAAAGCGGGTAAATGTGCACACACTGATGGGAGGGGCGGAGACAGCTGCTGCCTCAAGTCTATGATGTGTGATTCACGGCACACGGCGCATAATCAAAGACTCTTGACACTCAGAGGTCACATTAACCGACAATTATCCGCCATTTACCAATTGTAGTTTGCTTTGACGGAAAAATTTCAAAGCCTTCATTTTGACGGATTGAAAATGAAAATGCTCTTTTATATCTAGTCTACTAATTTAGGACTCGCGCCCTCCCGATCGCTCAAACTGATGAAGCAGCGAGGGACAAATGCTGCTTTCAATCCCATTCATGCGCGCTGCTGTTTCGTCAGGGAGGCCGCTAGACTGACGCTTGCAGAGCTCAAGGTGCTGTCGCCTGAGTTTTTGTTGGTCTGATTTCAAGAGGATTTGTACTTTTGACGATGATAGCTTGACAGACTAACACTGATGTTTATTCAGACTCATAAACTTAGCGGAATTTGTCATGGCGTGCTATTTTACGCAATCCATGAGAACACGTTGCAGCCTTTCGTGGGTCCGTATGGAAACCTAAGAGAACTCTGACAAGGTTTCTCTCAATTCTGACAAAAGAAAAGGCAATATATTTCTATATTTACCACTGCAAGGTTTCAAAATGATCTAAAACTGGGACAACTGGGACTTGTGTGTAAAACTGGGACAAATTAGAAGTTTTGGTTACATTTATTGAAACATGGGACACAGCACTTAAAATATGGACTGTCCCAGGTAAATAGGGACATCTGGTCACCCTAACCTAAGCACAAGTGAATCAGTAAGTGCACTTACCGAGAGTCCCACTAACCTGCACCTCATGCCCAGTGCACACACTCCCACAAGGATGAGGGAGGAGAAAGATGGCAGAGCAGCGACAGGCAATCAAAGCCCAACACAAGGAAGACACTGCGTTAAAAACAATTCATTTTAGGCAACAAATGAAGGAAGAACTGAACTTTTTCAAGAAAACGAAAAGTGCGTAAGTTGGGAAAGATTTGCCCAAACCCAGCTCATGGTGGCACCACAGAGCCCACAGGAGAGAAGTGTGTATGCGTGCTCTTACATATGACGGCTCTGTTGGCATCTTCAAGCTAACCACCACGCCAACATGACACACACTAATACCAAACCTAAAAGTAGTTTCAGTATAAGACTTAGTGACAACACAAGTTTACATTAAAACTATGGAAGTTACTGTACTGTTGTCAGTGTTTGTCTATGTTTTAGAGCGAGAAACAAACAAATCCAACAGTAAGTTTGAAAAGTCTGCCTAATGACTCGCTCTGCCTCAGCAGCAGTGTGATATGACAGTCTCCACATGTGCAGGAATCCAAGCCCAGGTGAGAGCCAAGATGTGAATTATGGAGAGACATTTTCATAAAACATGACCTGCAGAATCTCATTTGGGCAGACTTTGGAATGATTTAGAATTTTACACATACAGGATGAGCCGTACGACGCGTGAGGAAGGACTAGACTTTATGATATACGATTTAAAAAAGTAAACAAAACAGCCGTGGAACCGCCCAAAAAACTAATGGGTCAGTACTGGTAAATTTATCTATCACTTGGTACTGTCAGAATATAACTTAATTAATGCTGTTTTCGGTATTTAGCTATTTAAAATCTCCATTGGTTTAACATTGGACCAACTGAACATTCTACAGCTGTATGATGTCACCTTCCCTAGCCTAATACTGCTTGATTTTTTTGCAACAATATAACTTAAAAACAATTTCCCCCTAGCACTGATGCCTTGTCAGTGTATCCATTCAGGTGGAAATTAGCCCGCAAAGTCCTGTCTATGTCTAATAAAATCCCATTTGTGTCCAACTTTTTCTGTTGTTGTTTTTAGCATTGTGGCTAACTTTTGTTAGCATACAGACTCACCTCGCTGGTAACAGCTGTGAAAAAACATTAAAATACATTATGATGAACAATTCTGAAGCTCAGAATGCATTAGCTAAGTGAGCGAATTATGTAGACTGAAGTAAAAAGTTTAAAATTAAATATTTCTGTATTGACCCTATTTTGTCCCGCCTACTTTTCTTGGACATGCACTTCCTGTTTAGCTGCATTTAGCCTGTAGATTTCAGTCGATGGGTTTATTTTAACTGTCATTATATTTAATTAAAATTGCCCCACAAGACAGACAAACAAACACGTTAGCTACCTTAACAGAGCTAAACAGGAAGTGCATTTCCAAGCCAAGTGGGCGGTACAAAATAGGGTCAATAGTCCCTTTAAGAACAAGAACAAAGTTCGTTTCGGCTCTGATATTCATACTTCTGCAGACGCTGGCATGTTCGGCTGCGAGGCAGAGCAGCACAGAACTGTCAAAAGAATCTGCAGTGGATTCTGCGAGAAATCCCGCCCTCTTTCTGATGTCGGCTGAAGTATGAATTGGCCTTTACTCTGAAGATGTCTAGTTTAAGAAAGCTATTGTTAATGCTCCATGACACAATAACACAAACTCAATGAACACATACAACCCCTAAGCAGATCCCTCCTCCACGTGGTCTGGCCAAGAAATTACAAAGATGGCCGACATGGGGCACACGTGGAAGGTAAGTGGGAGTGTAGACAAATTTAACTGTTTTAACTTAAAGGTCCATATTACGCAAAATTCACTTTACGTAATCCAGGATTCTTAAACTGTGTAAAGCTCCAAAGTAGAAAATACTTTTTCCACCTCATGATGTCATAACGTGGTAGTTTTATTGTTAGCTGTTTTTTAGCCTCAATTTAACTCTTACTTGATGATAGAATACCAGAAGAACCTTCACTGGAAGCCTTTTTGAACAATGATTTTGGTTTTAGGTTTTTGGTTTAAGGATTGTTCATTATTTTACGTAAAACTGTGAAGCCAAGCAGTTCAAACAAGGTTAATACAATAGCTGTAGCTTCAAATTTGTAAGTTTAGCAAATCCAAGGTTGAAGAAAGTAATCAGGTGGCTTTAGTGAAGCTGTGTAGTTTTAATTACAGTAGGGCACGTCCTGTATTTTCACCTAATGACATCATGAACTGCGTGTTTTCAGTCCAAGGAAAGAATACAGCTTTAACATGCAGGATAAGAAGTCAACGAAAACTAACCAACTAACATTTCATTCTGTTGTGAGTCAGCTGTTTGCAAAAAGTGGATTAAAAGGTATAAAGCAGTAAATTCAAAATATCTCATAAGAAAAACTGAGCAAGTAATGAATCTGTTTAAAAAGATTCATAAATATTTCTTTAGAATTCTTGTTTTATGACTCAGCGGCAGACATACAGGCAGTTTTCAGGGCCGCTCTGCTCCGTTTGCTTCTTTATTAATCGCTGCCTGATGCTTCTTATTGACTCAAAGCTTCAGTCGAGTCCACTGAGTTTGTGAGTGAGAAGCAGAATCAACAAAACCGTGCTGCTGGCAAAATGAGACTGTGAGAGAAACAAACAAAGTGAATTACACTTACAAAATGAATATGTTTTCTAGCAAACAGGCCATGTCTGTTCTTTAAATCTGTCAGACGAGGAAGAGAGGCAGTCATAGGGTGCACTCACGGTTCTTTTGTCCAGTGTTTGCGCAAACAGTTGGTAAACCCTTATTTACAACATGTCTGTTGTAAATAATTCTAGTCCTATTAATTTTTTCAAAATGTAGGCTATAGTTATTTTTTGTTAATCAGAAGAACATTTAAACAGGCACAGAATCATCTTAGAATGTCTGATGACTGTAACTAAAGCTACGGTCACAATGACCCGTACGCCCTTCTACAACCTTTTTGCGAACAATTTTTTGCTCATTTCCTACATCATTCTTAGGCTTTGTTACGAAAAAACAGTACTTGCAGCCCGTTTATAAGTTCATAAGTTGTCATGTCATAGATTTTCTCTGACCAGTCTACAAACGCAGACACTATAAACTGTAGAATACAGCTTAAAGCCTATGCAGGTTGTCTATATGAGAGAGTGAAAGTATGGTCCCAGCAACTAAGGTGCAGTATTTTAGCCCGTATGAGTCCGTTTGTGAACAAAATGCAGATCCCCTGAAACACAGGGAGGAGTTGTTGGTGAGAGCTAAAAGTCTACTGTAAGAAGACTGTAGGAAAACAGTTTCTACTCTACAATTGTCATATGAACTCCAGATTTTGTACGACCTGTGAGATTCGTACAAATATTTGATTTGTACGGGTCATTGTGACCATAGCTTAAGACAGTTACATCAACCAACCAACCAACCAACTTACCTAACTAACTAACTGTTGAATTCTAAGATATAGTATAAAGATTTGAAAAGATTTGAAAATAAAATCATAGGACTTAGATTTGACCTGGACTTGTCTCTCTTTGACTTGGACTTGTCTCTTTTTGACTTGGACTTGTCTCTCTTTGACTTGGACTGACTGGACTTGTTCTCTTTGACTTGAGACTTGACTCGGACTTGTCTCTCTTTGACTTGGGTTGGGACTTGACTTGGACTTGTATCTCTTTGACTTGAGACTTGACTTGGACTTGTCTCTCTTTGGGACTTGACTTGGACTTGTCTCTTTGACTTGGGACTTGACTTGGACTTGTCTCTCTTTGACAAGTCCAAACTATAAAAACTTCTCTTGTCTTCACTTCTGCCTCCTTTGACAAACAAACAAAAAAAAAACTTCTTTACATAGCATTTAAAAGCCACAACACAAAGTAAAACACTTCAAATTCAAGGCCATGATTCGACCGAGCAGAAATCAGACGTGGCGTTCTTTCAAAGTTAAAGTTAGCAAGGGCAAATGATTCGGCAATTTACTGTTCTCATAAACACTCCGAGTCAGGCTGGAGCTTCATTACAGACTAATAAATAATGTGTGTGTGTGTGTGTGCGTGCTGGTTTGGACAATACAGACGGATAAATTGTTTTTCACGCTCAGTTGACTGCACAGAAACAGAACAGTTAAATATAAAGAAGAGAATTGTGTGAGGAATAAGAGTTTTTAACATCATTTTGTGAATACTAGAACTTTACTGAGTCACTTTTTTACCTTGACGAGAATCTTTTGAGGTAACGTCCTTTTTCTAAATCAAACTTCATGTCAGTGTAGTTTTCGTCTGTCATACTTGTTGGTGAAAGAATATTAGCCACTACGATGAACTAATGTCTTGAGGATAAAAATATAGGAGGTTGACATGATTAAAACAATGACAATAAGTGACTTTTCATCTTTAAACCAACAAAAACTGTTACAGACGAAAAGGCAGCAGCACTTTTCTACTTCTGATGCAGATTCTATAGATTCAGCCTCTTTCATGGAGCAGAGATTATGTTTAATCCTCCAAACATGAAGAAATACAGTAGCTTGACTTACAGTTTTTGATTGCTCACAGAAGAGTAAGTTTAGTTTTTTGCCGTCAAATTTGCAGCATGTGTCGTTCTCCTCACTTGCCTGGTACACCAGCTGACCAAAGTCTTCATTCATTTCAATGGAGACAAGTCAGTCTGGGAGTGGTTGCAGGAGAAGTATTTCCTCCGGACAAGTCTTTCCGGGCCAATCACAGCGTGGGGGGCGCACGGGGGGCTGCGTCACGTCATTTGAACAGCGCGTTACCATGGTTACTTGCGGCAAAACAATCAAGAGGGCCGCAACAGAACGAACCACTGCTCTCGAAATTGTTTTAGCTATCACTTTAAAACTACATTAACATTCCGCATTGGAAGCGTTCATTTTCAAAAACTTTTTTTTCTCCGCCGCTGCACCACGCCATTGTTGTATATGACAGCTAACGGGAGTAGTGTTGCCAGATTGTTATGAGTTTTCCAGCTCGTTCATGTAAAAACACCTAAATCGGTCCGAACACAAAGTCCCAAAACTCACTAGTTGCAGAGGCAAAATCAGAAACAGAACCTACCACAACCAGAGTAATTGACGCGTAAATGCTCCGATGCCCCCACTATACGTCAATGACAAACATGACAACCACTTAAACGTGTATTGTGTCTAGAAGCTTCGATAATGACTAGCTAACTCATGGATTAAAGCGCGTTTTTCATTTGAAGACACTTTCAGACATCAAACACCAACTTTTCTCAAACTCACGTCCTTATGAGGCTCTTTTCTCCATAAATACAAGGCGGACTGTTATAAACCACACATTGTTTTACAGCTTAAATGTGAGCGAACGTGTCTGTGCCGTCATCATGACTGTGCCCTGTGTTCACATTCGCCTGGATGATCTGTTTTAGCCCTACCTGGGTCTGCGTGCGTCTCCGGAGCTGCTCTCTTCTTTGCTGCATGCCGTTGCCAGCGGTGCTGTGTGGTTTGGAGCCGAGCTATTTGTAGGATTAATTGAAAAACAGAAGACCAGGGCTCTAGCCTAAGACGTGTTTTGAAAAACATCACTAAAACAATTTATTACACAGTATTAAAGAAATGGATGCGTTTTATTCAGCAAGTCAATGAATAATGCCCAAATATTTAGAAAGAAAATCATATATTTTTCGCTCCGTGAGCAAAATAAAAGAAGCCAAATAGGCCATAAAAACAGCCCTATCTGGCAACAAGGGCACGCTCTCCTCGTCGCTTATCTTGCGTCACTTCCGGTGTGCGCTGATTGGTTTTGCTATGTGTCTGTCAATCACACACTGAAATTGAATGAACGGTCGCAACTCCAGACTGATTTCCTTTGTATTAAATATACAAGAAGGAAATCATTCTTGCTGGCCAGGCAATCTCTCACAGTCCTAGTCCAGTTGGATCGTCTTTTCGCCATTTAAAGATCAAACATCTGCTCTGAACTTATCATCAATGCTTTTGTTTGTATTTCCTGGCACACTGGTAGAAAATCAAAGCCCTAGAGCAATGGTTCTCCACCTGCGGGTCAGGATCCTTATGGTGGTTATGGAAAGATTTCTGGAGTCCGCTTGATAATGTGTGAAGTTTAACATTGATATCTTCAACAAGGTTTAGTTTGACGCCTTTCAACTGTAGTCCCAGCTGCAGATTGCTATTTACAGGTTTATCAATGAATATCTAGGCTTATGGCTTCAAAATAATGTAGTGATTAGGCGTAAAACAGCCCTTCTTTAGCCAATCAGCGTTAACTGTGATGGGTGACATGGTAGCGGTGGTTAGCGCTCTGGCCTCATAGCAAGAAGGTCTTGGGTTTGTCTGGCAGGCTGCCCGGGGCCTTTCTATGTGGAGTTTGCATGTTCTCCCCGTTTCCTCCTACAACTAAAACATGTCCAATGTGCCTCCCTTCTCCAGGACTACAGATGGAAATTAGCTGTAAAACTACAATCTGGTACAAGCACCTCTGCCTTTGTTCTTAATGTAATTGTACACTGTTCTTAATAAACATTACCTTACCTTACCATACCATTGCCTTATAAATTGGGGAGTGGTTCACCTGATGCGTCCTCTCCATCCTCTGACGTCACACGCCGGTGCCGCTGTGCAGGTTCGGGGCTAGAGCCTGTAAAGCCTGATGTTGATGTTCGTTGTACTCATGATGGAAGCATCAAGCCGCCAACGAACAATAAAAATAACACAACTATAGTGCTGTAGTCCTTTAGTCATTTAGTCAATTAATCGGTCGTTTTCATTCGTCGACCCATTAGATTACAGTACAGTTTTGAATTAGCTGAAGATTTGCTTGGCTTTTGTCTTTTTTGACATAAACACACTGTTTCTTATTTATTTCTGAATAAATTGTTGTTTTTGCATGAACTCCACAACATTTTTAGTCTTTTCAAGCATAGTTTGGGTTAGATAAATGATCAGATCAGAAGATTTTATTAGCTTCAATGATTTTGTCGTGCCTTCGCTTTAGTCGATTAATCGGTTGATGGAACATGTCTTTTGGTCGACCAAGGACTTCTTTGGTCGACTACAGCTCTATACAACTAACACCCTGCATCGCTGGTGAGCATCCGCTGTGTGACCAGTTCAGTTTTTTATTGGGTGCTGGACTGTAACTTGACGTGACGATGCAACTGATTTAAATGTGTCATGATCAAGACTTTTAACTGAAACCAAACTATAATAAGCCTATTCAACTTTTGTAAACTTCTGTCTCTGTCCACTCACTTTAACAAGCCTGCATCCTTACTTTAATTTTCGGAAGTAAACTCCAGTGGCATTGTTGGTTGTTTTCATGACTAATTTTATTTGGTTTATGCTAAGTTTAGTTTTATTCATTCAGGCTTTAATGTTTCCAGCCTTCCTCCGATACAAACAATAGATAAAAGTATCACAAATGTCTACGGTTGGTATTTCGGGTTAGGGTTAGGGTAGGGTTAGGGTTAGGTTACGAACTCTTTCAAAAATGCAGATTAATTAGCCCTATAGTGAAATTTAGTTTTTTCTTTCAACATTTGCAGCATAAGGATAAAGTTTTATGCATTAGCGCCACAGAAACACAGCTTATATTTCTTTTGCGATAAACACTTCTTAATTTGGTGCTAAGTTCTCCTCGTCTGCCCTTATGATTCATGTTCCAGACTATTTTCTAAACTACTGGGACTACTTTTTTTTACAACTACAAACACATTAATGTCACTTTCCCTGTTATTTCCCACAGAGCTCTCGTATGAATCGTCCTACAGCCGTTATAGAAAGGCTCACTTTTCTCCAGACTTTCACACGGGGACCAATGCCATGTACTTACGCCTGTCTTTAAAGGCCACATATATTATGCATTATACGGCTGTATTTCAGACAACTCGGCCTTGTTATTTCCAATTTAAAGCAGCCGTACCTGGCACCTAGAAGAGAACAAAAAGTGAACTAGTTAATATGAGACAGTCTGCAGTGGTGGAAGCTTCACAACACACTCCAGTTTCCTAATTATGTGAGTGAGGTGAGGCAGGAGTAAAATCATTAGTTGTCTCATACCAAACATTATTTTTGTTTCAAGAGTAACACTGGTTTGTTTTGAGTGACAATGTGCAAAAGAAATACTGTCAATATTATTAATGTATAATGATATTGATCTACTCTTTTGGATATCTTATTTAGCTTTTTGAATAAACTAGATTTGAGTACATAATAGTCATTATAACAATGTCAGGTCCTTTCAGAGAGTGGAAATACAATAGCACAGATTGTAAATTGTGTTGCATTTTTAGACTTAAAATGTTAATAAATCAGGCTCCGAATTAGGTATTAAAGGGGACCCACAGCGTTCTCTCATCATTCGTTTAACCAATGTTGTATTGTAATCAAGTTATGCATGCTTCAGTAATCTTGTATTGTTCTGCAGCTGATGCTCCAGTGCTCAGAAAATCCCCTGTCTTCACCTACCACCTATCCCCGCCCAGTTGTCTGTATTTACTTGCGATTACTCCAAAATTCAGACTCCAAGTAAAACATGTTGTAAGGTTCAAAATTGTCATCCAACTACTTTCCAACAACAAAAAAATAAAAGTTTAATGTGTGGCTTATTAAAGCTTAATTTACAATGAAGGGGCGGAGCTTATCAGTTCTGCAGTTTTGAACAGGAAGCCAATGAACCTGCTTCTATTTCCAAGCCATTTTAGAGTTTTTTTGTGTGTGTTTTATATTAAATAAAATGTGAATTTTTGATTTGCATATGCCATAGTTTCTTCCTAAATATTCAGAAAAATCACAATTGGTCTCCTTTAACAAATCCATCAATCCATCCAAACCTTCAAAATATTATTTAGTCTAAGACAGTAACGTTTGAACCGTGTAGGAGCGACTTTAGGAAGTGATATTGACGACTACCTGGAACGTGGATTACATGAAATAATGAAATGAGCAGATTAGACAATTTTGTTTGTTGACTATGTGACGTTGCCTATATCGTCTGGCCACCATGTTCCTCTTTCGAATTTCACTTAGTGTGATTGACAAATTAATTAACCAATCAGGGATGCGCATCTTCTCCCGTGTTAAAACTTACATGGCTGCTTACAACAAAAAAAAAAAAAGAAATGGAAAAACAACATGTGGTACTGAAAAACTTCAAAGATTTGGCATAAACTGAATTTAATGTGAGGTGAATGAAGTTGAATTTTGGTCTAAATGACAGATGATCAATCAGCTCTTTTGTTTCCATCTGTGTCACACAAATAAACTAATCTGATTGGCCGCTACGTTGTGGAGTTGATCAGAAACGCTGGCGGATGGAGTGGTGACCAGACCCACTCTTCACAATTTGCAGATATTGAGTTTAATTTTGTGGAGCCAGAGTTAGTGACATAGGGAAACGGCTCATCCAGCAGGACAAGGACAGGCTAATCCAGGAGAGAGAGGTGGGGCGGGTGTGCATTTTCAGTACATGCCCACGTCACATCGAGTCGACACCACTGTCGAGTCACACACAGGTGGAATATAAAATCTCCTCCTACTGAAAGTGCTGCTGTGGAGAGTTGTGATCACTTGCTGTGTGATGGCCTCATGAGTCATTGGGCCCAAATGGATCAGCAGTAGAGCTGTGCAATATATCGAATTTTAGATAATATCGTAAATGTTGTTTCTAAGATATGCAAAAGTATATTGTGCAGCAAAAACAAGCTACAAAAGAGCAAATTGTAATAAACGTTAAATGATGCTATCAACTTTCTAATACCGTAGATGCAACCTGTTTATACTCCTAGAATTAGTACAATAAGTGATTCAGAGCGCTTCACAAAACGGCAAAATTATTATATAATGAATGATTCTTGAACTTGACAACTGTTTGTTTGATATTTAAACTAAATGAAAAAACAAAAAACAAAAGAAAAACTTAATTTTTGAAAAAAAAAGGGAATATGTGCTTAGAATGAGGAGTATTTTAGGTTTTGAGTCGATTATTATTGGTTTACTAAGATTACTAAAGGAACAAGTATAAAATCTTGTTTTACACTGAATAAAAAAAAATACATCCTGACTTGAATTTATTTAAAAAATATTCTTCTGTACTTGAAATAAGGGCTAAATTTTTTGTTGTATTGTCAAATTTTTATATTGAGAAAGTCAAAACGTGAAAATCACGCTAAACACTAGGGGGATGATTTATCAAGCCAGGTGCTAAATTGCGGGTGCAAAAACAAAAAAAATGCATGTGTTTTTTTATGAGCATTTTCCACAAACTTTAATGTTGGAAGATGCACATACAACATACTAAACAAAACAGATATGAACCACCTCTAATTCTTCATCTTTAGAGTGTGTGTGTGAGAGAAAAATGTCATCTCTGCTAAGGTTTTGCTCCCCCTAACCTGTTTTGCACATGAGCAAACGCTTGATAAATCTGGCCCAGTCTGTTTTAAACTCATTGGAACATTTAAGGTTGTCGTTTTATAATGTCACAAATTTGAAGACAGGTTTTAACACATTTGTGTTGGACCAACAAATTATCGCCCGAATATCGTTTTCGAGATATGTCAAAAAATTATCGAGATATTTGTTTTTGTCAATATCGCCCAGCCCTAATCAGCAGATGAAGTGAGGTGCAAAGGGACACAGGTTTGACTCTTGTGCCATTGTTTTTTTTTATTTTTTTCTCATTTTCAATTGTAGAAAATACTAACATGAGCTCATGTGCTTCTGTAAAGGAAAGGTTTCACACACATGTCTGCAATGTTGAGGAAAAGAAATCTTGACGTGTAACTAAGCAACCAGACCTGTGGCTGCACAGCCTCAGAGCTGTGAATCTCTCCACATGTCACGACCGCTTACACACAAAACTCCCATCACTCGTTAAAGTTCATGCTGTCAATCAACATCTCCCATTAGCATTTCCCACTTATGCGAGTCTGTTTGAGGTGCAGTTGTGGACCGAGTAAGTCTCTGACAGATAGTTTCATTATGGGATATTTAAAAAGGTACTCATGTTTGTAGGTTTGTGAGCTTGTGAGTTGTTCTGTGGATTTTAAAGCAACTTCAGCAGTAGAGCTCCCCCTACTGTTCTCTTGTGCTAATACCAGTATAAAGCCTATAACAGAACGTTTTAATATGCTTTTTTTCCCATAAAGAGCCACTGTTTCTTGCTGTCGAGTGTCAACAGAAATGACAAGTGTATGTTTTTCAGCAGGAGGCAGCATAGAGCAGTTTGTTTCAAATGTCCACAAAATACAAATGTGACCATAACACTAACAAACATCTAATGAAGTCAAAATGTCACTGAGATCTGCATTACATATAAATACTGGTTAATTGCCACAACAGGGTCTAAATATTGATTATTGGCTCAAAAAATTCATATCAGCCCTTCCCTAATTCAGAGGTGGGACTTATTCAGTTCTGCAGTTCTAAACAGGAATCCATTTTAGATAATTGTCATGACTTACAATAAACAAATGTCAATTAATCCAGATCTGTCATATTTTCTTCCTCAATAAAAAAGTAATCAATCTAGGCAGCAGACTGGCAGGTTCACATCTCACAGTTGTGTGTACACCGGCTCTCCCCTGTGCGCTCTGACAGCCCTGCAGACTCCAACATTAGAAATCCTTCTGAACGCGTGGACAGAAGGTTCGCGGTGATAACACTTGAAATGGATCCAGCCGCCTGTGTCCACTGCCGCTGTATAAATATTGAATTTGCTGCTCTGTGTGTTTTTTGCAGAGTGATTTCTCCTCTTTGAGCCCGCTGCCAGGCCCGGAGGTGGACTTAACCCCAGAGAAGCGTGCACCTGTAACAACATTAAGCCCTGGATTGTGCTGCTAAGTCTGTGTCCGGTCCAAGGTATCACAGACCTAACAGACGGCTCCTTACAGGGGGAGGTGCTGGAGCAGGAGTCTTACATGGTTTCAATGTCATTTCAAGGTGAGACTTAAGAATTACAGCTCCTAGAACAGGTGCCCTTGTGCTCTTCTCACCCACACAGTTTCCGATGAAAACCTATATACAACGAAATGTCAAGAAGGTACAATATGCACGTTTCACACATTTTTTATGCCAGTATGTTACAAAAAGCCAAAACGTATAATAACCATGAGTTTTAGTTGAAGTCATGTGGCGATAATTTCTTTGGTTTAACAGGTAAGTTTAGGCTTCAAGTTACTAAAATGGGTAAGTTTAGGGCTGGGATTGGGGAAGGTTAAGATTTACTCGCTAAACCCAAAGAAAATGTCACCACGTGACTTCAACCAAGCTTATTACGTTTTTAACATTTCGTTGATATCTACATTTTTGTTTGGAGACTGAGCTGCTTCTCACATGTAAATGTGATGTCCATCAGAGTGAGAGGTGCTTTAGCGGAGCAGAGCAAGACCAAGGTAATGAATAATAAGTAATGTTTAATAAAACTGAAATCTTTTGAACTGGAAAAACGTTTATGATCCGAAAATATGCAAGATTTGCAATCAAATCCACTTCACATTAGAATTATTCATTCCTTCACACTCAGGAGTAAGCTACTACAGTATTGTAGCCACAGCTGCCTTGGGGCAGGATGACAGAAGTGAGGTACTATCGACCCACTACCAACCATTCACTTACACACATGTTGTGTTTTCATGTCATGGTTGACATTATGTTGACTTACATTCATGGACCCTTATCCTAACCTAATCCATAATGACTATTTGCCTAATTTTAATCTAACCCTCACCCTAAGCCTAATCCAAACTTTAAATGTATGTGAACTTTAAACCATGTTGCTGCTCTCATATAAATGGTTTACATCATGAGGACCTCTCTTTTGTCTCCATAAGGAAGACATTGAGTGTGTATGCAAGTTTTGGTCCTCACAATGTAATGAATACAAACAATCCTAACATCCCATAACTTTACTACTCAAAAAACTGTTTTTTAAAGGGGACCTATTGTTTTTTGTTTATTTTTAGTAAGAAACCAGAACACATGCAGATCAGTAATTGACCTTTTGTTCATTGTAAAACACAAAGTTGATCTAAAACAACTTAAAAATAGAAAGCTCTACTGACTTCCTGTTCAAAACTGCAGAACTGATAAGCCCTGATTCTTCATTTTAAAATTCAACTGTGAGAGAGGAGCAGACTTAAAATAACAAATTATTATTGTTGGAAAGTGCTGTGGGACAGTTTAGAACCATTTATGCTCACTTTTGAGTATTCATCTTTTGAAATATATCAAGCAAAGACAGACAAGTGGGAGGGGATAGGTGGTAGGTGAAAACGAGGATTTTGAGCACTTGAGCTGCAGCTGAAGAACAACACAAGATTACTCGAACATGCAGGAATCAATTCAAATATAACTTTGAGTAAACTAATGATGAAGGGAGGCCATTATAACAAGGTTAAAAACTTAGAAAAGTGAATTTGACATATCAGGTCCTTTTAATGTAAAAAGTTTCCTGAAATCTCAATCTCTTTCCACTCAACAGCAGGTGGAGATGAAATGAGCAGGTTCTGTGCAGAGCGAAGCTTCTGGGTTGCTTCTGCTACGAATGGGAGCTTCTGTTAAATTTGCCCTGTGTCTCCCGTAAAAAAACATTTTGTCCACGTGTGTATGTATGACTGATTGTGGCTAATGTAACTCATGCTAATGAGCTAACTTCAATGTGCTGCCAAGCAAAGTAGGCTTGGTTCTAATATTCTGTACTTGCACTGAAATGAAATGTACAATGTAATATGTAATCTTATAGTGTTGCCTATTGACCTGTACACGACCTATACCTGCATGTTTTAAATTTAGGAGGAAGTCGGAATACTTGAAAAGAACCCACGGTGTTATGTGGAGAACATGCAAACTCAAGATGCTTTGGCAACATATCTGTTCTGGTACAAACTGTTATTTCACTTGGAAACCCTACAGAAAAGAATTTCTTGAAGGACGTTGCAGTAGAACACATTATTACAAGCGTTTCACAATACATGTTTCCTCAAGCACACAAAAGCAAAACTCAGGTAAAGTTGTTGAAGGAGAATCTCTAATATAAATGTTTTTGTGTCTGTTTTTTTTACCTTTGTGCCCTTTGGCCTCGTCCCTCCGGCGCTCCTCAGCTGTCAGCGTTTGGGAGCGTAAACAGCGGTGCGTGCGGACGACACCGTATTTGGCTCTTTTTGTCCCGTTGTGATTGTCCCTGAGCTGAAACACATCCTCCGGAGAGCAGAGCGGTGTTTGATTAGAACACAAGGCTGCACGCTTCACAGCACAGCACACAAACATCCCCGGACCGCAAACAACAGTTGAAATGACTCCGGCGGCCTCCAAAGCGACGTTGTTGATCTTTTTTCCAAGACATTTTTTATGAGTCGTTAGGTAACAAATCAATGTTTTATAAGACTGCAAACAATATTAAAATACATTAGATTCAGAATTTTTAACTGGATTTGATGTGGAACATTTAATCAAGAGAAGATTGAATTCCTTATATCAAGCGTCTACAACCATCCCTTTTAATTCTTATGTGGTAGTAAGAAGTTAGTAATCTTTATTTGTACAGCGCATTTCACAGACACAGAGTCACACAAGCGCTTCAAGTGAGAATGAACCCCTCCCGTCCCACTCAAGATTCAAGAAATGTATTTGCCATTTGTGCACACACAGAAGTCCGCACCATTGGAATTCTTGTGCAGGGCTCTCAGGAGTTCAAGTAAAAAAAAGCAGAATTTCAAGCATAGAAAAAAAAATAGACACGTTTAAAGGCACACACTTGGACACACAGTGAGGTCTGCTCGGCATGATCCTCATAATAAATGAGTTATAAATATGGACTTCGGTTATGGCGCGCTGCTGAACACACGCGTGACGTGAAGCTCCGTGTAAAATTCAAAGAATAGCAATCGGGTTTGCACTTTTGGATAAGATAAGTGATACTTCTTGTCCCTACAAGCAAACTAACTGACTAAAAATGCCTAAGCCGCAATTCAAAGCTTCAAAAACCACCAAACCATTGGACGTCACTCGTAGCTCGGCGGAGCTAACAGAGGCTAGCCATGATGAGGCTAGCACCATTGTTGGTGCTGGCGCTAAGGCGGAGATTCCAGTCAACTCAAACGAAATTGTTGGCGCTATTGACTCACTACGAATGGATTTTGGGTCAAGACTGGATGGACTAATGAATGCCATTAAGGGAGTGCAAGGTGATTTAAACACACTGACTACTCGACTGACCGAGGCGGAGGATCGAATAAGTACGAATGAGGACGAAGTGGTATCCCTGAGAACGCAAAACAACGACTTGAAAGCGGCTGTGAACAAGCTAGAGGTCAAAGTGGATGATTTAGAAAACCGTGCGCGGCGCTCAATCTCCGCTTGGTTGGACTACCCGAATGGACAGAAGCAGGTGATATGTGTGGTTATTTGGAAAAGTGGATCCCCGAAGCGCTTGGTGCACACAACTTTCCCAGACCAGTGCTTATTGAAAGGGCACACCGAGTCGGCAGGATGGATACCACGGAGCGGGACCCTCAGTCTGCGGCACGTCCCCGGCTGGTGGTAATGAAGTTCTTAAACTATGCAGATAAAGAACGAGTGATGAAAGCTGCCAGGGCGAAGGGAAGATACTCGTTGACAACAAGAGAGTCATGTTTTTCCCTGACTTTTCCGCTGATTTGCTCAAACGTAGGAAGGCTTTTGATGCTGCTAAGAAGATCTTGTCGTCTCTTTCCATTCAAGATTTGCGCTACGGAATAATTCACCCTGCTACACTTCTGGTGACTGTTAAGGGACGGCGTCATACATTCAACACGGCATCAGCAGCGGAGGCTTTCGTGCGGGGACTGGAATCTGAACCTCAGATGGCGGAGTCAAGCGATGTTACACCGGACAGTGACTAGGAATACCTGACGAGGACAAGGAGTTTTTTCTTTTCTTTTTTTCCCGAGTCTGATGTGTAAATGTGGACACGACACATATGCAGGTAACGTTTTGTACTTGCTATAACTGTTTGATTTTGGGACACAAAATAGGCAGCACTGATTGCACTACAGAGTTATATTTAGCTTTAGTAATTTGCATGGGGCTGGGTCATGTCTGCTAGGCATGCCGTTCCTCATCGTGCGGGCACGGGCGGACCGGCGTAGCTCCGTAACTACGGCCTGTCCCCCGACAGGCTGGAAGTGTAAACCTGGGGAAGGGAGTGTGTATTTCGTTTGGGGAAATGCACCTTGTTTGGTTCGGACAGTAAGACACATGTTTTATTTTCTTTTATCCACAGTTGTAGTTTGTTTTAGTTATTTATTTGTCTTTTTGTTTAAAGCGCACATCCACCCTATACTTCAGTATTGTATCATGTCTACTGAGCTACAGTTTCTGTCATGGAATGTAAGGGGTTTAAATAAACTTGTCAAGCTAAAACAGGTAATGAGTAGAATTAAGCAGCTAAAAGCTAAAATAGTCTTCCTTCAGGAGACACATCTCACTCCTGAGGATGTAGTAAAGGTGAGGAGGAGATGGCCTGGCCGTGTATTCTCAGCCTCTTTTAGTTCACACTCTCGTGGTGTCATAACTTTAATACATAATTCAGTGCCATTTAATCTGATTGATGTTATTGCAGACCGATCTGGAAGATACCTTGTTATTCAATGTGAAATTCTTTCTATTAGGCTAAACCTTGTGAATTTGTATGGTCCTAATGATGACAACCCCTCTTTTTTCAGTAATCTTTTTCTTTCCATTGCTAACTTGGCTGGTAGTTTTATTATTGGTGGGGACTTTAATTGCACCCTTCAGCCTGTGATTGATAGATCTACAGGTATAGATACCTCTCATTCTCAGACAAGAAGAGAACTGTTGCAATGTATCAAAGAGTTTAATTTGGTAGATGTTTGGAGAGCACAACATCCTTCTCAGCCACTCTTCTCGTGTTTTTCTGCCTCTTGCCAAACGTTTTCTAGAATCGATTACTTTTTAGTGTCTGCCTCATTGGTGAATAAGATATCTAAGAGTTGGTATAGCAGTATACTGATTTCAGATCATGCTGTAGTTTTCCTTAATTTGATTATACCACAATCCATGAATAACTCCACAGGCTGGCGTCTTCAGTCATTTTGGCTTAAAAACCCAGAGTTCATGGAGTTTATTGGTACACAAATTGATGATTATTTTAAAAATAATACAACAGAAACCTCAGCTGCTATAAGGTGGGAAGCGTTTAAAGCCTTTCTGAGAGGTCAGATGATAAGTTTTGCAAGCTCTAAACATAAATCTTGGAGATTGGAAATGGAACAATTGGAGAAAACAATTAAAGAAGTAGAAGCGCGTCACTTCCAGAGTGCAACCCAACAATCATTTAAAGAGCTTGCTGAACTTAGGGCAAAATACAATGTGTTATCAGTTGACAAGGCGACAAAAAGCCTGTTGAAACTTAAACAGTCCTACTATGAGCAAGGGGATAGGGCTAGTAAGCTCTTAGCTTGGCGTATCAAACAATTTGAAGCTGAAAGAGCAATTAATACAATTCAGTTAGATGATGGTGTGGAGACTAATGATATTAAGGAAATAAATAATGCATTTGTGAGCTTTTATAAAAAATTGTATGACACTGACTTTTCAAATTCAGCATTACAAAAACAAAAAGAATTTTTGGATTCAGTTAATATTACACCTCTTGAACAAGAAAATTTGACTAATCTAGATCTTGATTTAACTATTGCAGAAGCGGCTGCAGCTATTGGCGCAATGAAGGGGGGAAAGGCACCGGGGCCCGACGGGATCCCCATTGAAATTTACAAACATTTTCAGGATAAATTGATTCAACCATTACTCGACATGTATAAAGAGTCACTGAATTGTGGATCTCTCCCCCCTCATTAAACATGGCAGTAATAACATTGTTGTTGAAGCCAGGGAAGCAGGCCTCTTTATGTGACTCATACAGGCCTATTTCCCTTCTCATAATGATTTAAAAATTCTTTGTAAAATGCTAGCTAGACGATTAGATGGGCTTTTACCAAAAATGGTGCACTCAGACCAGAATGGCTTTGTTTTGGGCCGACAAGGATTTCACAATATCCGACGGGTTCTTAATATTGTTTTTGAAAAGAGTGGCTGTGTGGACACTGCTATTTTGTCATTGGACGCTGAGAAGGCCTTTGACAAAGTTGAATGGCACTATTTGTTCGAGGTTCTTCAAAGGTTTGGCATAAGAAACACATTTCTTAAATGGATTAGACTTCTCTATTCCAACCCCCAAGCTATGGTTCTAACAAATGGATTTACTTCGTCACCCTTTAAGTTACATCGAGGCTCGAGGCAGGGTTGTCCATTGTCCCCTTTATTGTTCACGCTGGCAATTGAGCCGCTGGCAATGGCAATTCGTAATAGTGCAAACTTAAGGGGTATACGTATAGGAGATGAAGAACACCGCATAGCCCTTTATGCTGACGATGTGATTTTATTTTGTTCCAATTTGCAACAAACTTTACCTGCTCTACTTGATTTAACAAATAATTTTAGTAGCTTCTCTGGCTACAAAATTAATTATTCTAAATCTGAAATTATGTTTCTGGATCCAAATGAGAGATTAAACCCCCAATCCCTACCCCATTCAAAGTCTCTTTAAAAGGCTTTAACTACCTAGGCATTGTGATTACTCCCACTACTAGTGAAATTGTTTCTGCTAATTACAATGCTTTGACGGATAAGGTTACTCAACTTATAAATAGATGGAATGATCTTCCCATTTCTATGATTGGACGGATAAATGTGTTGAAAATGTCTATTTTACCTAAATATTTATATCTATTTCAGTCTATCCCACTTGCTCCTCCTCCTACTCTCTTTCGTTCACTTAAAACGTTATTTTCAAACTTCATATGGAACAACAAGCGTCCCAGACTTAGACTCTCCCTATTGTACCTACCTTTTGATAGAGGGGGTTTAAATGTCCCCAACATGGAATGGTACTATTGGGCTGCTCAGCTCAGAGCAGTAATGTTCTATTTCGAAGAAAATCACCCCCGGCTTGGGTCTTGATAGAATCACATTTAATTAATATTCCCTTAAATCTATATATACATTCTGCAAGTAAGCAAAAACTAATAAAGAAGACCAAGAATCCATTTCTCAAAAACTCATTAATGNGGCAGAACCCAGGGTATAAAACTCCCACTCAGGGCTGTGCGGACCACTAAACTGTAAAACAACTAGTAGATTGAACTTAGTTCAACTACTGTAAAAAGTAGAAGATACACTCAATGTACCAGTATGTGAATACTTTAAGACACCAGTCCGTTAGTAATAAAGGCTTAAAGTATCTTAAATAACATAGCTCACACAAAATAACTGTACGTAGTAAACGCACTAACGTCCCAGAGAAAAGTAATGTGTAGCTTTAGAAAAAAGGTCCCCGTATAGATAATACATCAGTAACGTATGACCGGTGAACTACTATCAAAGTACCGTAGTGTAAGACCAACCCAAGTAACAAACACAAGTAATGCTGTCAGAACTTATAGAACAGAGCTCCCGTATCAAAAGTAAACTCCTAACAACCCAGTAATACATGATCGGATTGACTGATAATAAAAGTACGCTCCCTAAAACGTACCAAGCATGAGCATGACTGTCACTTTATCGACACAGTTCTCGTTGTTTACATAAAAACAATAAAAAGTATGAACATGAATCAACCTAATGTAAAGTTTAAAGTCCCCTCAACCGTAACCAGTATGTGATCATATTAGAAACAGGTCACCGTTGATATAACTCATAAAGTAAAATTATGAAGGTGAAACTACTATAAAAAAGTAACGTACAACTCAAAAGTACAAGCTATGTCGTCAACTATCCTAGACGCAGGTCTCGTCGTTACTAAAGTAGATAAATGACTGTACTACTGTAGTAAGTACCAACACATACACACAGTCCAGATACGAAATGTACTCTTAGACCAGGTCACGCCGTTGCTTACTAAAAAAAGTAGCTATAACTGTCAACTACTAAGTTACGTAAGATAACAATTGTAGTAAAAAATAATTTACAATTATGATATCATAGGTATTTTGATCTATAAAAACTGCTTAATAAAAAATATAAAGCTAAGATCTGTTGTACACTGCTTTCTGTCTGATATTTGATTTCTGAACACATGCTGATGTTTTTTTACACTTTGCCATTTTTAAGCTATGTTTACATCCTTTATTAAACGCACTACATAATAAAAATACTATTTTTACTTTAGTAAACTGATAACAAAACGAAACACTAGAAAAAAATAATGTGTAGAAATAGAAAGAATAATTCTATATTATATGTCAAAAACCAATAATAGTTTTTAAACGTGCACGTGGTCATTAAATCGTTAAATGCTAATGACAGGTCTTAAAAGTCTTAAACTTTATGTCATCTACGAAAGGTGTAGAACGAAGAACCCTAGTGATACTTAAAAATAAGAAATAGAAATAAAAACTAAAAGATAATAAGTACGAAGTCAACTGCATGACCAAAAAAAAGAACACAAGATAACACCAAAAAAAAAACCTCTAAAAGATACAGCGTCACTACAACTAAAAGTGTAAAGTAACGCGAAACAGTAAGATAAACAGTAACTATACCATGTTTTGTAACGAGCTAACTGCTGGTAGCAAAAAGTACAACTGTAAGGTAAAGCAATGTAAAGTACAGTGTAAGACTACCAAAAACAGTAGAACTCCAAAAACTATCCAGTTAGGTAAAATAGATCAAACACAAAGTAACTATAAGACTGTACCAGTACACCACGATTACAAAAAACGTACCCGTAGTAAGTCCAACAGATTAAAGATACCAAACAAGTCAACTGAATCCCAGTGTACGTCCATAACTGACTGACAAAAGATAAACCACTCACATAAACAGAAATCTCGGTACCAGTAGTAAGATACCAACAAAGTAGTACCAAGTGAGTATAGTCAAGTAAACTGCATGAGTACAAGTAACAAATACAAGAATAAACTCAGGTACAGTGTAAAAAAGTACCACAGGTAAAGTAAAAAAAGTAAGATCACCAAGATGATAAAAGTCAGTTAACATAACACAAGTGTATAGAATGGACAAGTATGCTGGTACAAGTACGAACATAAAAAGTACCAAATCTCAGGTACCAAAAAGATAGTAAGTACAAAAAAAAAACAAAGTAGTAACCACAGAGTAAGTTAGAATATGTGGTACACATGTTGAGTTTACTAGTAACTGACGGTACTTACTAGGTAGGATACAACGTGAGCAGAGTTTAATAAAAGTGACTAACAAAGTTCTTTTTGATAGACCAATGAACATTATTTGGTCGACTTAGCAGATCTTACACTAACACCCTGCATCGCTGTGAGCAGCGCTGGTGTGGACCAGTTAGTTTTTTATTGGTGCGTTGCTAATGCTAATGTTTGAATAGTGCGTGTCGCCTGGCATGGAGAGAGCTACTGCAAAGACTGACCAGGAGTGTTCGGGTCTCAGTGTAGCTGTGGGTTCAGCGCCATGTCCATGTGCCTGGTAGGTTTTGACAAGTGTCTTTGGTGCATAATGATGTTAGACTTGTTTGTTTACTAGTTTATTTTAAATAGGTCTGCCAGTGTTGCCTCACCTCCCCTTCTTCTGTGGACCTTAAACTGTACTGTGACTGATCTGTGCGCTGGGAAATGTGTTAAGGCCTGGTCCCAAACTTATCAACTCTGGACTGTAACTTGATGTATATGCAACTGATTTAAATGTGTCATGATCAAGACTTTAATGTTTTCAGCCTCCTCAATACAAACAATAGACAAAAGTATCACAAATGTCTACGGTTGTTATTTCGAGTTAGGGTTAGGGTTAGGGTTTAGGGTTAGGGTTAGGGTTAGGTTGCTAACTATTTCAAAAATGCAGATTTATTTTCCTAATGTAAAATGTTGTTTTTTCTTTCAACATTTGCAGCATAAGGATAAGTTTTATGCATTAGCGCCACAGAAACACAGCTTATATTTTCTTTGCGATAAACACTTCTTAATTTGGTGCTAAGTTCTCCTCCTCTACCCTTTTGATTCATGTCCAGACTATTTCCTAAACTACTGGGACTACTTTTTTTTAACTACAACACATTAATGTCACTTTCCCTGTTATTTCCCACAGAGCTCTCGTATGAATCGTCCTACAGCCGTTAAAGAAAGGCTCACTTTTCTCCAGACTTTCACATGGGGACCAATGCCATGTACTTACGCCTGTCTTTAAAGGCCACATATATTATGCATTATACGGCTGTATTTCAGACAACTCGGCCTTGTTATTTCCAATTTAAAGCAGCCGTACCTGGCACCTAGAAGAGAAGAAAAAGTGAACTAGTTAATATGAGACAGTCTGCAGTGGTGGAAGCTTCACAACACACTCCAGTTTCCTAATTATGTGAGTGAGGTGAGGCTGGAGTAAAATCATTAGTTGTCTCATACCAAACATTATTTTTGTGTTTCAAGAGTAACACTGGTTTGTTTTTGAGTGACAATATGCAAAAGAAATACTGTCAATATTATTAATGTATAATGATATTGATCTACTCTGGGTCATGTTGAATCTTACTGATTTATGTTGCTGACAGATGTGAATGTTTTTAGTGAGAGGCTTTTGGATGTCTAAGGCTGCATTCACGATACAACCGAACTGGGCTCGTCTCTTTCTCTAAACTGGCTCGGTTCGTGTTCACAAAACACTTTTTGCCAATGGAACCAGCGAAGTAAAGACACATCTGCTCCTCGCCTGTAGAGGCGCTGTGACAGAAACACGTTACGTCAGCAGCAAAGAAACACTTGGCTTCTTGGCTAACAGCGACTACAGCTAACTTACATCAGAAAACACGCTGCTGGACTTTATATTTGTGTTTTTATGGATCCCACAACTTCTCTCACATTAACGGGACCAGAGTGAGTGACAGACCAAGTGTTGGAGCGAAGACACTTTCACTTTAGAAGACCAGAGAGGAGGGCTAGGCATTTCGTTCCAAATGCCGAGAGTAAAACGTAACAAAAAGTTCATCTGTTTGAGTAAATCTGGCTCTGAAAGGTCTGTCATCTGCTCATTTAGCTGTGTAACCAAATATTAGATGAATATAGACCATTTGAGCTGTAGTGTTACTTTCTGTATTCGCTTTCAAAGTTATAACTTTGTTATTTTTGTAGGCCAAAAGTACTGTTGACTTTTGGAGTAAAAGTCATTGTAGCCAAGGATTGTTTCATCAGCAGATCTTTATTGAACACAGGACACATCACCATTGCAGCCCTTGCAGCTTACATCTCTGACACTGCGGCGCACTCGTTCTTTCTCATACTTGCACTTGCACTTGCACTTGCACTTACAAGTCGTTCCTTACAGAAATTGGTCACAGCTATTTAACATTGTTTTGTTATCTATCTTGGTGCCTCACTGACTCTTATCAGCTACTGTATATCTTGTAATTAAACAATGTCCAGAACGTCACAGATAACAGTAAACAATCTTAACAAATGTGTGTCAAAGGAAAAAGAGCTGATGTTTGAGTAATGCTTGTATAGTGTAGAATATAATAGTATATGATATTAGCTGAATAAAACCCAAGGTCCACAGTATCGCAAGAAAATGGTGACATACGGTCGTGTGATCATAATTAATTCTACCTGAATCATCCCCGTCCTTCTCCTGATACTTTCATGTGTTTTTGCGCATTATTTGTCTCATTATCGATCTCACACATGCTGTTTGTTGTGATTCTGAGCCTCATATGCATCTCAGAGTGGATCACATCATGTTCACTTCCTGGTTTTGTTTCACTCTCGCTCCGTTTGCGTTCACAAAACAAACAAACCGCTCAAGAACTCAAATCAACGAGCCGAGACCCGACCTCTCCAACCGAACCAGATTTGGACATTTTGGACCGGATCAGAGTTCGTTTGCGCGTTCACAATCGAATCAAAAGTGTATTGTGAATGCAGCCTTAGTTAGTTTTTGAATAAACTAGATTTGACTGAAACGAAGGATTAAAAATTGTGAGTAAGTAATCTTTCGTTTTAGCTCTGTTGACAGATTAAAATCACAAAGTTCTTTACAAAAAGGGAGGCTACAGGTCGTCACATCGGCGCTAATGTCAGGTCATTTCAGAGAGTGGAAGTACAATAGTACAGTGGCAGATAGTAAAGTCAATTATGCCGCATTTTGGACTTAAAATGTTAATAAGTCAGACTCAGAATTAGGCATTAACAAATCCTTCTGTAAAAACCTTCAAAATCTTAATCAGTCCAACACTGTAATAGTTGTGAAGTGACTTTAGGAAGCGGTATTGACAATCCTGTTGAACCTGGGTTACATAAAATAATAAAAATTTTAACAGCAAATTAGACAATTGTGTTTGTTTTTCATGTGACGTTGTCTGGAAAATCCTGACGAATTATTAAAAATATATCGTCTGGCCACTGTGTCAGTCTTTCGAAGTTCAGTGAGTGTGTTTGAAATGAAAAAATAACACGTGGAACTGAAAAACAATGCAGATTTTGCAAAAAACTAATGTGAGGTGAGTGAAGTTAGATTTTGTTCTAAATGACAGATGACCAATCAGCTCTTTTGTTTCATCTGTGTTACACAAATAAACGAATCTGATTGGCCGCTATGTTAATCAGAAATGCAGGCAGGGGAATGGTGACCAGACCCACAATTTGCAGATCTAGAGTTTAATTTTGTAGAGCCAGAGTTAGTGACATAGGGAAATGGCTCATCCAGCAGGACAAGGTCAGGCTAATCCAGGAGAGAGAGGTGGGGCAGGTGTGCATTTTCAGTACATGCCCACGTCACATCGAGTCGACACCACAGTCCAGTCGCGCACAGGTGGAAAATAAAATCTCCTCCTGACAGTGCTGCTGTGGAGACTTGTGATCACTTGCTGTGTGATAGATACAGTCGGCAACGCGTCACTGTTGTTTTCCCCCTCAGCAACTGTTGCCGAGGGGGAAAACATCTTCTTTCTCAGAATGGGAAGCTAAACTGTTTACCTCTTTTAAGACATTTTCTGGCGAATTAAATGTATTTTTAGCACAACTAATTCAAGTCGAGTTACAACCAGGTTTAAACGGAGGTTACTGAGATCTTGTTATGTCAAAAAAGTAAACAATAAGTTAAAAAGATGCTAAAAGACGCCAGGCGGCGCTAGCATCACGTTAGCATTTAGCACGCAGCTACCGTTAGCATTGTTAGATATATTTACATACTTGGAAGGTCGTATCACTTTATTCATCTCCATGTCTTCGTGTCTGTATTTGACACAATATATCTCCTAAAGTCCATGTTTGCTGTTGTAGTGTTTGAGCAGTGACTGATAAAGCTGCTGTTCTGATTCACTCTCGGAGGTTCGTTAGTGGGCGTGGCCTTTGATGCCGACTGTATCTATGGCCTCATGAGTCATTTGGCCCAAATGGATCAGCAGAAGAAGTGAGGTGCAAAGGGACACAGGTTTGACTCTTGTGCCATTGTTTTTTATTTTTTTCTTATTTTCAATTGTAGAAAATACTAACATGAGCTCATGTGCTTCTGTAAAGGAAAGGTTTCACACACATGTCTGCAATGTTGAGGAAAAGAAATCTTGACGTGTAACTAAGCAACCAGGCCTGTGGCTGCACAGCCTCAGAGCTGTGAATCTCTCCACATGTCACGACCACTTACACACAAAACTCCCATCACTCGTTAAGCTCATGCTGTCTCCGGGCATCTCCCACTTTTGCGAGTCTGTTTGAGGTGCAGTTGTGGACGGTGTAAGTCTCTGAACGCGTGTTTAGCGTCACCTAAACAGATATTTTCAATATGGGATATTTAAAAAGGTGCTTATGTTTGTCATTTTGTGAGCTTGTGAGTTGTGCTGTGGATTTTACGTAAGCAACTTAGATAGAGCTCCCCTACTGTTCACTTGTGCTAATACCAGTATAAACTCTACAACTTCTTTATTTATTTATGCATTTATTAATACATAAATAAATATGCTTTTTTCATAAAGAGCCACTGTTTCTTGCTGTCGAGTGTCAACAAAAATGACAAGAGTATGTTTTCCAGCAGGAGGCAGCATAGAGCAGACGTCCACAAAATACAAATGTGACCATCACATACACTAACAAACATCTAATGAAGTCAAAATGTCACTGAGATCTGCATTACAATATAAATATTCGTTAATTGCCACAGCAGGGGCCAAATATTGATTATTGGCTCAAAAAATTCATTTCGGCCTATGCCTAATTCAGAGGTGGAACTTATACAGTTCTGTAGTTCTAAACAGGAATCTATTTTAGATAATTGTCATGACTTACAATAAACAAATGTCAATTAATCCAGATCTGTCATATTTTCTTCCTCAATAAAAAAGTAATCAATCTAGGCAGCAGACTGGCAGGTTTCACATCTCACAGTTGTGTGTACACCAGCTCTCCCCTGGTGCGCTCTGACAGCCCTGCAGACTCCAACATTAGAAATCCTTCTGAACGCGTGGACAGAAGGTTCGCGGTGATAACACTTGAAATGGATCCAGCCGCCTGTGTCCACTGCCGCTGTATAAATATTGAATTTGCTGCTCTGTGTGTTTTTTGCAGAGTGATTTCTCCTCTTTGAGCCCGCTGCCAGGCCCGGAGGTGGACTTAACCCCAGAGAAGCGTGCACCTGTACAACATTAAGCCCTGGATTGTGCTGCTAAGTCTGTGTCCGGTCCACAGGTATCACAGACCTAACAGACGGCTCCTTACAGGGGGAGGTGCTGGAGCAGGAGTCTTACATGGTTTCAATGTCATTTCAAGGTGAGACTTAAGAATTACAGCTCCTAGAACAGGTGCCCTTGTGCTCTTCTCACCCACACAGTTTCCGATGAAAACCTATATACAACGAAATGTCAAGAAGGTACAATATGCACGTTTTCACACATTTTTTATGCCAGTATGTTACAAAAAGCCAAAACGTATAATAACCATGAGTTTTAGTTGAAGTCATGTGGCGACAATTTCTTTGGGTTTAACAGGTAAGTTTAGGCTTCAAGTTACTAAAATGGGTAAGTTTAGGGCTGGGGATTGGGGAAGTTAAGATTTACTGGTTAAACCCAAAGAAATGTCAACCAAGCTTATTACGTTTTTAACATTTCATTGAATATCTACATTTTGTTTGGAGACTGAGCTTCTTCTCACATGTAAATGTGATGTCCAGTCAGAGTGTGAGCTGCTTTAGCGGAGCAGAGCAAGACCAAGGTAATGAATAATAAGTAATGTTTAATAAAACTGAAATCTTTTGAACTGGAAAAACGTTTATGATCCGAAAATATGCAAGACTTGCAACCAAATCCGCTTCACATTTAGAATTATTCATTCACTTCACACTCAGGAGTAAGCTACTACAGTATTGTAGCCACAGCTGCCTTGGGGCAGGATGACAGAAGTGAGGTACTATCGACCCACTATCAACCATTCACTTACACACACATGTTGTGTTTTCATATGTCATGGTTGACATTATGTTGACTTACATTCATGGACCCTTATCCTAACCTTATCCATAATGACTATTTGCCTAAACCTAATCCAACCCTCACCCTAAGCCTAATCCAAACTTTAAATTTATGTGAACTTTAAACCATGTTGCTGCTCTCATATAAAGGATTTACATCATGAGGACCCACCCACATGCACCCGCACACACACCCACAGA
The DNA here is from genome assembly GCA_038363315.1 of Mugilogobius chulae. Lineage (NCBI taxonomy): Eukaryota > Metazoa > Chordata > Actinopteri > Gobiiformes > Gobiidae > Mugilogobius > Mugilogobius chulae. Next base: position 11,224,347 of record CM076403.1, read on the forward strand.
CACACACATACTAAAATACTTTTTGTCACATTGACAAATATTGTGCCGGGTGCAGATAAACCAGAGAAAGCGCCATGTCTGCACCAGGAACAGAGCCACTCGCAGCCACAGGACACCAGCCCAGGGCCCAGAGAAGAGATGAGGTCAAGACCAAACCTCCAGGGCCCATGAGCCACAGCCGACCACAGCTCCTGGTCCAGAGGCTCCTCAGAGGAAACACGAGAGAACCTAAAAGTGATAAGAGAATTAAAATAAGTAAAAAATTAAATATGAGCAAATTAAGAACCAAGGTTTATATTTATTTTTATGAATTTATTATTTAGTTTTCTTTATTAAAGATAATACATTTGACAGACTAGAAGGTCGTCCACATTTAAACCACCGTAACTCTGTAACCTTATTATAATAAAACACATAACTGCTGTGGACAAAAAAAAATACGGTCTGCTATAACTTAACTTATGTCTTTCTCAAACTAAAATGAGAATTATTCTGAAAAAATATGAAGGCTCTGATAAAAATCAGTCAAACAAATGATACACAAACTTTTTTGGACAAAAAACATAAATCTAAATAAATCCATCCAAAATGAATTCATAAAATGGCCGAGGGTCATATGTTAGCATTCATATTTGTTGTTGTAAAACTTACCAAACACAAACCACAAAACCTATATTAAATAATATAAAAATGACAGCCATGTCTCAATCACATCTCTGTCCAGAACAAAAACATGAGGTCAGGTGATGTAGAACTTTAACTACTCAAAAAACTGTTTTTTAAAGGGGACCTATTGTGTATTTTGTTTATTTTTAGTAAGAAACCAGAACATATGCAGATCAGTAATTGACCTTTTGTTCATTGTAAAACACAAAGTTGATCTAAAACAACTTAAAAATAGGAACAGCTCTACTGACTTCCTGTTCAAAACTGCAGAACTGATAAGCCCTGATTCTTCATTTTAAAATTCAACTGTGAGAAGCAGCAGACTTAAAATAACAAATTATTATTGTTGGAAAGTGTCTGTGGGACAGTTTAGAACCATTTATGCTCCACTTTGAGTATTCATCTTTTGAAATATATCAAGCAAAGACAGACAAGTGGAGGGGATAGGTGGTAGGTGAAAACGAGGATTTTTGAGCACTTGAGCTGCAGCTGAAGAACAACACAAGATTACTCGAACATGCAGGAATCAATTCAAATATAACTTTGAGTAAACTAATGATGAAGGGAGGCCATTATAACAAGGTTAAAAACTTAGAAAAGTGAATTTGACATATCAGGTCCCCTTTAATGTAAAAAGTTTCCTGAAATCTCAAATCTCTTTCCACTCAAACAGCAGGTGGAGATGAAACGAGCAGGTTCTGTGCAGAGCGGAAGCTTCTGGGTTGCTTCTGCTATGAATGGGAGCCTCTGTTAAATTTGCCCCGTGTCTCCCCTAAAAAAAAAACATTTTGTCCACGTGTGTGTGTATGTATGACTGATTGTGGCTAATGTAACTCATGCTAACTGAAGCTAACTTCAATGTGCTGCCAAGCAAAGTAGGCTTGGTTCTAATATTCTGTACTTGCACTGAAATGAAATGTACAATGTAATATGTAATCTTATAGTGTTGCCTATTGACCTGTACACGACCTATACCTGCATGTTTTTAAATTTAGGAGGAAGTCGGAATACTTGAAAAGAACCCACGGTGTTATGTGGAGAACATGCAAACTCAAGATGCTTTGGCAACATATCTGTTCTGGTACAAACTGTTATTTCACTTGGAAACCCTACAGAGAAAGAATTTCTTGAAGGACGTTGCAGTAGAACACATTATTACAAGCGTTTCACAATACATGTTTCCTCAAGCACACAAAAGCAAAACTCAGGTAAAGTTGTTGAAGGAGAATCTCTAATATAAATGTTTTTGTGTCTGTTTTTTTTACCTTTGTGCCCTTTGGCCTCGTCCCTCCGGCGCTCCTCAGCTGTCAGCGTTTGGGAGCGTAAACAGCGGTGCGTGCGGACGACACCGTATTTGGCTCTTTTTGTCCCGTTGTGATTGTCCCTGAGCTGAAACACATCCTCCGGAGAGCAGAGCGGTGTTTGATTAGAACACAAGGCTGCACGCTTCACAGCACAGCACACAAACATCCCGCCGGACCGCAAACAACAGTTGAAATGACTCCGGCGGCCTCCAAAGCTCGACGTTGTTGATCGCTTTTTTCCAAGACATTTTTTATGAGTCGTTAGGTAACAAATCAATGTTTTATAAGACTGCAAACAATATTAAAATACATTAGATTCAGAATTTTTAACTGGATTTGATGTGGAACATTTAATCAAGAGAAGATTGAATTCCTTATATCAAGCGTCTACAACCATCCCTTTTAATTCTTATGTGGTAGTAAGAAGTTAGTAATCTTTATTTGTACAGCGCATTTCACAGACACAGAGTCACAAAGCGCTTCACAGTGAGATGAACCCCTCCCCTCCGCACACATTTAAAAGCACACACTTGAACACAACAGTGAGGTCTGCTCGGCATGATCCTCATAATAAATAGATAATAAATATTGCATGTCAAATACAGGTTGGCCTGGTCAGTAATGTGTTTGAGCCATCAGTCTCACAGTCGCTGGAACAAAGCTTTTATAAAAACGTGTGGTGTTAGTCCTGATACTGTCAGCAGGTTTTTGTCTCAGGCTGTATGTTTAAACAGAGAGTAAACTGGGTGACTCGAGTCTTTCATTATTCTCTCTGCTCTTTTCCGACAGCGTTGTGTGTAGATTGTTCCCATTGACGGTAGATTTGTCCCTAAAATTTTCTCTGCAGTCTTAATGACCCTCTGAAGAGCCTTCCTCTCTGCTGTTGTGGTGTTTCCGGACCACACAGTGATCCCAGTGCAGAGGATGCTCTCAACAAGTCCCTGTAGGCCTGACTCAGTGACAGTAAACTGCCCCGGGGCGGCTCAGCAGAGGTGATTTGTTTAGACACCTGGTGCCTCAACCTCCGACAACGACCAAGTGTTCCCTAACCCAGGGATTTTCAACCAGTGTGCCAGGGAACACTAGTGTGCCTTGAGATGTTGCCAGGTGTGCCTTGAAAAAACAAAAATGAAGTATGAAATAATTAATGATTTAAAGTGTCCGGAACAACTTTTGTTTTTGCCAAAGAATACAAGCAATGCAAAAATAAAATAAAAAAATGCTTAAAAGATGTCTATATTTCAGTCATTAGTGAGTATTTTTTTTTTTTTAGAAATAAACTCACTAAAAACTCTAACCCTCTAATTTTCACTCAGATGCAAGCCAAAAATGCAACCTGCGACTGTTCTAGAATTCAAAGATGTCATGAGAACAGATGAAGATGAAGTTTTTTTCTTTTAACATTGGCCTCATTCATGACACACTCTTACAAACACATTTGTTCTTATGTGCTTCATATGAACACATTTTTGGCATTTAGAAAATGTGTTCTTAAGTGAAAATAATCGTCTGTGAGAACAAATCCACTCAGGAGCGCTATAAGAACAAAGAAACTGCTGTTTTCAGTCAAAAATTGTCATTCCTACATGATTGTTTTTTTTTTTTTTTTTTTTAATAATTTTAGAAACAAAAAAATCATCAGCTATGCTAAAAAAAAGTCTCCTTCAATAGACCTGCAGCAGCCCGTCGAGCCCGATCTCACAAGAAAGAGTACATTTACCACGACATTACACAACATGTACATTAGGTATGATTAGCACAAGTTCACAGCTGTTTGCCTAATTATAGTACACATCACAGTCCCAGTTCACTTCATGGTATTTGTTAAGACGTGTTCTTATTTATGAATATTAACCAAATCCTGATCCTAATATTAACCTGCCCCAAGCCCCAGATCTAAACTTACCTTTTTTAGTAACTTGAAGCCTAAACTTACCCGCTTCACCTGAAGAAAACCTCCCCACGTGGCTGCAACCAAAAACCTTTTTCAGATCATGCTAAATGTAACCCCTTGGACACACTGCAAGCATATTTCGCGGTACACAAGCCCTACGCACGTTAAAAAATAGCCACGTGATGCACGCGTATCGTTTAGAAAACATGCAAAGTCAATGAAATCGGCCACACAGTCAGTGCTTGGCGCGCATAGCAAGCGTGACGTCGTGCGGGCGTTGGGCGCGCGAGAATCAGGAGTGAAAGAGTCTAACCTATTTTTTTTGTCGCTTGACGCTGGCGTAGATGCGTAGAAGCGTAGAATACAGAGAATACAAAGAAATCAGGCTTCTACATTGTATGTGTGTACTTGCCATCAGCACCACACGTCCTGGTCTGGATTGCATGAAGGATCCAGCCTCAGAAAGACTGTTTGCTTGAGTTTTCATATTTACTATTGAAAACCTTGCACTTGCCGTGCTCAGCCTGTCCAGAGTGAAAATATAAACCCATTCATGTGGCGGCTCGCGATGACGCACCACGGGCGCGCACGGGGCACGCACACATATCGCTTGTTCACGCATGTCATTTTTGTCGCTGGCTGTGTGTCTGGGCCCTAAGGCGTAACATAAGTTCTCAAAACAGCTGTGAACTTGTGCTTAAAATACGCTGTTTTTGTGTTGTGGTAAAAGTATACGCTTTCTTGTGATACTGTGTTGGCCCGTCCCAGCCTCAGAGCCTCTGTGTTCTGTAAGTATGTGTAATAAGTAGATCTTTGCATTTACACAATTTCTTGGTGTAAGTATTAAACAAATAAAATCCACACATTTAAATTTCAATTATATCTGAGTTAGAGAATATATATATGCTAAGATCTAGAATGATTTTTCCAGCGCATACCAGAATGATTTTGCAGTGCAGGCGGTCCTGAGTGTGGATGTTTACATGGAGCAGATGTGATTCATGATTTCACCCAGACTTTACACCTCAGGGCTTTCACTCTGACAATATAAGGGTGTATTCAGACCTGAAAAGTGCAAAAGTCCGCTTGTTTGATCCGAATCCGATCCGGACTTAATTTTTTTCAGTTGGTTCGCTTCGTATTCTCACTGCGCCCCTGTCAAGTGGACTTTACAACGTAAACAGACGCACATATGTGGGAACCAGCTCTCTCATTGGACAGATCTGACGTGGGGGCGGGGCCAAGCAGAAGAAGCGTATGGATAAAAGTTAGGCTTTATAGTAAAGTAGCAACCCGTTTTTCGTTCATTATCATAACGGCCTTATAATAACTGCCATAGAATTGGTCTGTGTCAGTGTGGAAAAGCGAAAATGAAGCAGGACGAGACACGAGTCCAAACCCAGACTTCAGCGGATTTCAACCCCGAGGTGAGGCGGCAGGAGCCTGGGTTTGTGTGCGGCAGAACACGGACCTGGCGCTCGCGGGGAGGATGCATTTCGCGAGGATTGGGCGCAAATGCAGCGGACTACTCGCTGTACCAGCCGGGCAGGGCGCAGCAGTGCTCACGATGGAAGAGTAGCCTGTCTGTGCTTTCTTATTTGTCTGGACATATGGATTTAAACGGACTAAGCGAGTCAGGACCCGGAGGCGCTTTGGTAGTCTGGTTTGGAAGGACCCTCGTCTCTGCTCCATCACGGTAAGAAGCGTTACTGTTTTGCTGTTTGTGCTTGTGCAAACATGCAGGGTTATGAATGAAAGAATGAAAGTGCTTTATTAGATTCAAACACGAGAAAATATCTATGTTTTCAGACAAATGTAGACAACAGAATAAACAGCGTAGGTGGTAAATATGCTTAATACACATCTTCAGTAGTGTGATAATCTGGCAGATGCGCACAACATTCACAAAGACAAAACCTGAGCGGCTTTGTCCCTGGCTGTAGGACAGCCCTTCTCTCGTCTGTGCGTTGTGACGGTGGCTCGTCAAGTCCAAAAAAGCGCATGTTTTTCCTGTTTGTTTCGGATCGAGGCCGTTTGTATTCAGACCATAAGTGATCCGCACCAGAATTCGTTTGCAATCGGCCCGAGACCGACCTGAAGAGGTGGTCTCGGTCCGTTTGTTTGATTCGGATCAGAGTTCGCTTGTCTTTATTCAGACCTGAAAGAAAGTCCGGACTTTAGGGGGAAACGAATTCTGGACCGTTTAAATCGGACCAAATGTTGTAGGTCTGAATACGCCCTAAATGAGCGCAACTATTTACACTCCACAAATACAACCGAAACAGAGACTTATGTGAGTTTCCTCTCAGCGGAGACGGATGGATGGGGCTTGGATTTGTACAACTGGAGAATTATTTGTTTTCATGTATTTCATGACTTTTTTCTCTTAAAAAAAATGGTGGCTTAAAACAGTGCTTCTCAAACTTTTTTGAATGGAAAAAATGTTTAAATGTGTGTGTTTGTTTTATTTGGCAATTACAAGCCTGTTTTTTCTGGCGTAGTCTGGACATGTGATGTGGTTAAGGACAAATGGGAGGTTTTTTGGGGCTAACGGCCAAGTTTAGGTTTGAAGTTGCAAAAATGGGTAAGTTTAGGTCTGAGGCTTGGAGTTTGTTAAGTTTAGGATCGGGATTGTGTTAGTCTTCATGAATGATAACACGTCTTAACATTTAGCATAGAAATGAACCGGGACAGAAACACATGAAATACACTCGCAGATATCAGAAATGTCGCTCATATGACACGCTGTTTACAATAGCATGGTAATGACAGGCTTATCTAACAGGTTGTATGAAAACCTGGTCCAGTTCTTGGATAGTCCTGGTTAAAACCAGCTCAGTGCTCACTAAATGAAGCTGGCGTAAATTCAGCCTGGAAGACTGTCTGCTCCCTCACCTAACGAGCTCACCTGTTCCCTGTCCCTCATCAGCAGCCACACCTCCTCCTCCAGCTGCAGCTCTGCTCCCATTCAGCCCCTGACTACAATATATAAGGCCACATGCAGACTTTTCATTCTCGTTCATTCATCGATCAGCCGTGCTGCGCCCCACCTCCTCCCCGTCTCCTCCCGTAAAGGCTGTTGTCATCCTCTGCTGATGGACTCTGGGGCCGTTTCTCAATTCCTAGTCTGCAGACTCCGTACTTGTGTACTCCTGGGTATGGACTTGTGGGAACAGACTTGGAGAATGGACTTGAGGAGTTCACAAGCTCGTACTCTGCTTTTTGAGTTTTGGAACAAGTGAACTTGATGACATCACAGGAAATACAGCTCACGTGTGCACTCGGCATAAAAAAAAAAAAAAAAAAGTGAATCTGAAATGATTAAACAACAAAAGCAGCAGTACTGTTCATATCTCTACACTATTTATTACAGTATTGTATATGAAACATATAGTGTAAAATAGGTTATTCTAAGAACTTATTTTCACTAAGCTAACCTGTTTTTTTCAAATTATATTTTTGACATAAAATAAACATGGCCATTCTTATGTGATGATTATTGTAAATCCTGATCATGAAAATGCTTGTGTTAAATATTTAGGCTGTAAACGAGCAGCTTCACCTGAGAATTTTTTTTTTTTTTTTTGTGCATTTTGGAAGCAATTTTACTCTCCTCTACTTTATTATCAAGAAGCATAATTCTGTAGTGTTGAGGACGACTTCTACATTATGCGTAATTAACTGCACTGAAGTGGGCCGTAACTGCCAGATCGGTTCTGACCAGCTCCGTGCGCGAGTCTGCCGGTTCTGTGCGCGTGAGTTTGACCCGCTCCATGCGCGTGAGTCTGCCGGTTCTGTGCGCGTGGGTTTGACCTGCTCCATGCGCGTGAGTCTGCCGGTTCTGTGCGCGTGGGTTTGACCTGCTCCATGCGCGTGAGTCTGCCGGTTCTGTGCGCGTGGGTTTGACCTGCTCCATGCGCGTGAGTCTGCCGGTTCTGTGCGTGAGTGCCAGGCTGCTCTTCGTGCGCGCAGAGGAGGGGGCAGCGGGTGAAAAGCTGCGGTGATCAGCCTCCAGTGCGTGCAGTATGAAGTGCATTGTGGGAAATATACTGAGCCAAGTACGGACAAGTCTCCTCCGATGCATCCCCGGTGAAAGGGGCGGATCAAGTTCTCATCCGGGGATTTTCAGCGGAGTACCCGAGAAGCGAACTTTGAATTGGAACAGGACTTGTTACGTGGAGAGTGACGTTTAACAAGTCCACGAGCCACAAGTCTGCACAAGTACGTGGATTGAGAAACGGCCTGGGTCTACACTCGAACACTAGCCAGCTATGGAGGCATGTCAGTCCAGCCACATCTTCAGCCTGTCTGTCCATAGGAGTGGATCTCTCCTTCACTGTGGTTCTCCTCGAGGTTTCTCATTTTCCCTACTGGGTTCCCTACTGGGTTTTTTCCTTGCCGGGAAGGAGGGTCTAAGGACAGGGGATGTTATCCTCATCAGCCACTTTTGGATCACCTTCATCGCCCTTGGTCTCTCTGCATCATAATCTTTGCCCCTAGTTCATTCCTCTACCACCACCAGTGTGCAGCCCGGGGTAAGACATACTGTATATTCCAGATCTAATCGACTTAATCTGGCCATGCTAATCATTGCCATGTCTTCTGCTGGGGTCTGACCGCCAAAGTTATGTACTCAATAAAGAATCTTCTAACACTCTTTTGTTGTCTGAGTCTCTCCAGGGTGAAATACACTGTGGGAAGTGAAATAATCCCGTTTTTAAAGTTTTCAAAGTAAACATCACAAACAAGTGAGTGAAAGTTTGGGCATCACAGCTTAAAGGGGCACTGTGTAAGAAAAAAGAAAAATAAAGTGATCCATGTAATGTCCACTTTTGAACACCAGGGTGAGCATTTCCAGTGCAGTTTGCCTAACTACCATAGTGACATCTAGCATCAATATTCACATTCCGGCCCGTAATAAAACATTTCAAATACGTATAAATGTATCACAATTGATGTGGATTGGTTAACAGTGCTCTCTTAAGTATTCATGTTGTAAAGAATAAATATGATTTAAATGTTTGTGGACTATATGTGATCATTAAAATTCTTCTCAATCTTGCACAGTGCCCCTTAACTGCAGAAGAGATCCTCTGTATGTGGACTGTTTATGAGAGCAGAGCCCGATCTCACAAGAAAGTGTACATTTACCACGACATTACACAATATGTAAATTAGGTATGATTAGCACGAGTTCACGACTGTCCTGCGTAATTTTAGTACCCGTCACAGTCCTCGTTCATTTTAATGGTGGTTGTTAAGACGAGTTTCTTATTTATGAATATTCATGAAATCCTGATTCTAATCTTAACCTGCCCCAAGCCCCAGACCTAATCTTACCAATTTTAGTAACTTTATGCCTGAACTTACCCGTTTCACCTGAAGAAAACGTCTCCACGTGGCTTCAATTAAATCTTGTGTCATTTTTACGCTTTTTCATATCGTGCTAAATGCACGGCGTAACATACAGTAAGTACTAAAAATAGCTGTGAAGTCGTAGTCCAAATACGCTGTTTTTGTGTCGTGGTAAAAGTACGCCATCAAGTGAGACTGTGTTGGAGCCGAGAGCAAGGGAGAGAAAAGGGAACAGCAGCAGCGTGGGTCACTTTCATTCATGCGTCACGTGATCAAAATAATAGCGATTACGCACGTGCTGCGTTCCTCTCCTGTCTTATCTGCATCAGTAGCCTTTCTTTTGACAGGATCCTGTCCAAGTACTTTAAAGTACATTTATCGGCACTGCTCCCTGCGCCCGCCCTGAAAACTTTCTGCACCCCCCTAAACGAGCCCGTCCCACACTTCGTGAACTACTGGCTTAAATGAAATTGTGTTATAATGCTAATTGAAATTTCACGTGCAACCCTCACCTCTGTGGGCACACACACACAGCCAAATATGACAAACATCACCGATAACATACAACCACGAGTCTAAATATAACAGTGTGTTCAGGGCTTAGAATCAGCTGGAGCACTTTGAGTAGCATGATTCTAGATATTTGTGAGTCTAAGGTGTGAGTGTGCTGGGACACAGAGGGAGCTGTGTTTACAACCTGCTCTTACACACAAGTGCCTCGTCTGTACACCTTACATTTAATTACTGTCATCACAGAGGTTTGAGAGCTCCGTCTGATCAGGAAATAAATACTTCACCGCTGAATGGAAGGATGTTTGAAATGTTTTAGAAGAGCTTAGAGGTTAGGCTGAATACGTACAGTGAGCAAGTACACTTCTGGTTCTTAGGAAAGGAAATGTTCAGTGATTAACGTATGGAACGAGCAAACTCATTTTCACTTGAATACATTCTTTGTCAATGTAAATGTAATGCCAAAATGGACGATAAGCGTAAAAAGTACTTATTGTATGTTTTTGGCATTTCGTGGTATATCTACGTTTTCTTCAGAGGCTGTTGCTTTATACAGAGGTGGGTAGAGTAGCCAAAAATGTACTCAAGTAAATGTACAGTTTACTTATAAATGCATTTCAAGTAAAAGTAACAAGTAGACCTGAAAAAATGTACTCAAGTAAGAGTAAAAAAGTACTTATTGTTGAAAAAATGACTGGAGTACTGAGTAACTGTTGAAACGTAACATCTTGTTTATTTTCTTGTTTTATTCAGACAATAAAATAAATGGTGCAAATTCTGTTTTCAAATTAACTTGACCGATTATGAATGTGTGATCATGATTCATGAACTTATCGCCGTGTTTCCTCAGATTAGACGTAGGGTTTGTGTCTGCTGAAATGTCCGTGTGTTTTGGCAAGCAGAGAAGACAGCGCATTACGTAGCAGTTCTTTGTTCTTTCTTCAAGAGAAATTTTGAATATGAGGCCACGTCTTCTGTTGTGTCCTTTTTCTTCAGCGCAGACATTCACTTCTGACATTTTCACATGTTTACTTGTTTTTACCGCAGCTCGTGTTCAACAGAAATAAAATGTTTTGCTTCCGTGTGCCTCGCCGAATGGTCCCGTCTGATAGGACAGGTAGAGTCATGTGACTGTTTGACTACATTCGACTGGCCAAACGTGGTCACGTGCTCATCTGTGAGGAGAAGTGTTCGCAGGGGAGAAAAAACAAATGTTGATAAAAAGAACGGGAACGAGTCAACTTTTGCCAATGTAGTGGAGTCATAAATTTACTCCATGCAAGTAAAAAGTACAAGCAATTAAAAATACTCCTAGAAGTACATTTTATTCAAAACGTCACTCGAGTAAGTGTAACGAAGTACATGTAGCGCGTTTTTACCCACCCTTGCTTTAATATTGTACATAATGTGATACAAAAATATAGGTAAGGCCGGACACTTCACTTTAGTTTACTAACATAAATTTAAGATGAAAATGTTGCTTTTCGTCATGTCATGTTTGTATATAAAGTAAAATTATCTGTTCAATTAAGTTCATTTGAATTTATTTTTGTATAGCTCAAAATCACAATAGCAGTTATTTCAGTACATTAGAAAAGCAGAGAGGGTAATTATTCAGAAATACAGAGGCAGATTGTCCAACAACAAAATGGATTGAATTGTCCAGAGCATCCCCTGTCCTTAGACCTCCTTCTTCGAACATGAAAACAGAAACTTGGAGGAGACCCTCAGCGAAGGAGAGATCCACTCTCATGGACAACAGGCTGTAGATGTGACCAGGACTGAGACGGATCCTAAAGCAATTAGAACTTTAAGTCAGTAAGCCAGATACTAGTGGTAGAGGGAAACGATTCATCTAGCAGGACAAGGTCAGCCAGTCAAAGAGAGAGAAGTGAGGATGACTCCAAGCGAGAAGGGCTACTGTAGGTCAAGAGGCGTCTGAGGTCCAGGCATCGACACTGGAGCAGCAGCATCGAAACAGACACACTCCCCAAAGAGACATGTGAAGAGAAAAGAACAGATTATGGATGAACCTAAAAATGAAACGTTCTTTACAGGGAAGTACGAGAAATAAAAGATAGGTAAGGAAAGCCAGGTCATATGCACAGATAAGCAGAAAATGCACAAATAAGCAAACAGATTGTGTCTGAACTTGTGTGAACAGACACACTGACATACACTCATGTCTTGTTCATACAGGCTCTAAGTGCAGTACAGCAGACGCAACAGGTCTCGAATATCAACATGATCGCCAAAATTCACATTTAAGTAGTTGCACTTGCGAAAAAAAAGCCCACGCTGGTTCTTTATGACTTTGTACACTCCAAACAGACGTGACACTCCAAACAACGTGACACTCCCGCTGCTGTCTCTGCTTTTAATCGGTCAAACGAGTCACAAAAAACAACAATAGCTATAAAATCTTTTCTTGTTTTGGAAGAAGATACAGGTGCGCGTATCGCCAGAAACCAATGGAAAGTCTTAACCCAGTCAGTTTCTCTTTAACCAACCACTGTGACTCCGTCTTGATCCCGTTATAGTTTCTGTGAATGAGAGACGGGAGAGCACAGATTTTCAGTTTAGAATCAAGGTACTTCCCTGTAGATTGGAACCAGAGAGCAAAAATAAACAAAAGCCAAATATCTAAATTCATCCGACGCATGAGCTCGACTTTGGCTCCGAGAGAATTCTAATGCGCTCCGCTCTGATCACACACTCGCACTGATGAAGAGTTTGATGAGATACTTAGCTTTCTTAAATTAGATCTCAAACGTATCTGGGAGCTGCGGCGTCAGACTGATGAGCGAGCCCCAGATGGTGGAGTTTAAAAATAGTACAGGAGGACAATCACAGTCAGAGGTTCAAGAGTGGAGATGTATCGTGTGATGAATGGAACGAGAAGTATGAGCCTGAGATGACACTGACACTGTGAGTTCTTCTCTTCAGATTAAAGGGGAAAATGGTGACGTCTCAACAGTTAATTAATCTGTTAAGTATTTCAAAATGTTTCCATGCTATTAGCGCTTTTTACAAAGTTGCATGATCATGTACAAAGTGAGGGTGTTTGATTTGGGGACATAAAGATCTCCAATGCTGCTGTTTATAGAGATGATGTTCCAATGCGTTATCAAACCAGGACCTGCACTGTAAAGGATTTATTGTAGATTTTACAGTAAGTACTGGCAGCTGGATGCCAGTACTTTACTGTAACCCCCTAATACAGTAGTATTACTGTAGAGCTATTTTACAGTACACTACTGTAATCCAAGTTCACAGTAACTGCTTTACAGTAACACTACTGTAATTTTACGTTACAGTAGTGCTACTGTAAATTTACAGTTATTATTGTAAACAATACAGTAATATTGCTGTATTTTATATTTTTACATTAGTTTTACTGTAATTATATTTTTTCTTTTTTTTAGTTTAGCTTTATTCTGGTGTCTAAAAGCAAGTTGTCAGTTTTTTAAAACCACGTTAACATTGTCTAATGGGAAAAAACAAAAAGTAGCATTCTCACAATTTTACATTTATTTCACGACAATTGAAAAACAAACAAAACAAACAAAGCAAATAGTAATACATAAATATACACTTTAAATGCAATTTTCTCAAACATTAACTGTGCGCTGCCAGAAACACTGTAATAAATAATAGGGCAGTTCAAATTAAACATTTAATACAAATTCTGCTTTCAATTTGTAAGTTATTTAAACATAATAAAGTGTACTGAAAGAAAAAAAGAAAGATGAATGTAAGTTGTAATTGTCTCTTTAAATCTTGAAGTCTTTATGGTAAGTTAAACATCTTTTGACTCACTGCTCCAAATCAGGTTAACTCATCTTTTTAAGGCGGAAACTGAACTTACAATGTGAAGTTGATTTAATTTACAACTATAAAGTCTAAGACAAACATTGAATGCATTTAGACATTTGTGATTGTAATGTGGAAATATAACATTGTTTTAGTCAAATACTTACAGTAAGACAGAGTTACAGAGGCTCTCACAGAATAAGGTTGATCTAACATGTTGTAAGTTTAGATTTAAAAATCACAGCCTCCCGCTCATCTTCATAGACAACAAGAAGCCCCAGTTCCAGGCCTTGCATAGCTTCATTAGAAGGTCATCTTGGGCCTAGAGAGGGAAAAACAAAACTTGACTGACAACTGCTGTAGAGAACTGACCACAATGTTTAATTATAATCCTGGCTGTGTAGTGTTTTAAAGGAAGTATTTAAATATGATTTGAAAGGTTACAAGAAGCAGCGTAAAACAAAGTGATGTGCTCTTTTTTGGGTGGGGTTAAAAGATGTGCGGCTGAATTTTGAATAAGCTGTAGTCTATCTCTAGCTTTTTTTTGAGCCCTGTTAACATGGCATAGCAATGGTCTAGTTTACCATATGTTTACTTATACAACTGAGACTTTTCTGACAGTTTGAGCAACCATAAAGTACAAGTGTCTCAAATATAATTTTACACATGTTCAGTCTCTATTAGAGGCTGAACCTTTTGTATTACAACAGAAATATGTATTTAAACAATAATCATTTTACCCGTCAAACATCTACAGTTAAATACAGAGCTCAAGAATGTGACATTACACCAAACATGTGCAGCAGAGGAGCAGCATCTATAGACACACATTAGCTCAAAAGTCAACAAAGGCACAACCTGTTGTTTTTATTTACTGGTAAATATAAATCTGTCATGCCATCAACATATGTCTTAATGATCACCAGGCTTAGTATTTAGCATCTGGAAATCTCTATGGATTCAACAAATAAGATTAAAACATATTTTGACACTAAGCCTGTATTTAGTGATCCAGCAGTTAACCAATGCTTATCTATGAACACTGAACATGTCTTTATGCACAGGTTGGCAAAGATTTAATAAAAAGTCTGATTATATAAGTGCAAAAGTAAGTGTAAGAAGTGCAGTATCATGTTTTACCTCCAAATACAGAGATGAACGGTCCAGCAGCTGAAGATCTGTTTAAGCCCACAGCTCAGCTCATCTGTGACAACTGTTCTGTAAAGAAATAAACTAAATATTAACAATCTAATAAAGTAATAAAGCTCAGACATTCTTCTATTCAGATAACTTTACATTTTAAATAGAAATACAGACAAACTATCTTACCATGTTATAAGTTCTGTTCATGTTTTAGATTGTCTGATGTCATAAGGCCAGATGGTGGCAGGAGGCAGTTGTTTCCATTGAATAACATTGTCTTTTGTCTTGAAATATCTAAAAAAAAAGCATAAAAATCTAATGATGGTGACTACACCCATTACCTTTTAGAATTAAACAAAAACTGCATTGAATTTTAGCTGGAGAGCTGCTAACATTTGTTTCAGCTGCTCTCCAGCTCATTTAAAAAGCATGGTCGTAGAATAATGTGATGTCAGTCTATTGGCCTAAACTTTAATACCTGAGGATAATCTTCTCAGGAGCAGTGAACACAGCATAGCGTCAGAGACACATCTCCAAATGTTCTGTGAGGTTTGGTCAGGTCTGCAGCTAGAGCACATCATACATGTTATTGGTGGTAAACGGAGAACCTGGAAGAAACCCACACAGACATGAAGAGAACATCCAAACATTCACAACCTTCTAGCTAAGAGGCGAGAGTGCTAGTCACTGCTGTGACATTCATTTTAGTTTTACATTTCAGAGCCCACTAAGAAACACAAAGAAATGAGTTACCTGATGCTTTGATGCTGAATTTTTGATCCATTTTGACCACAGAACATAACTTTCATCTTCTCCTGTCCACTCCATAAAGACATGATCATCTGTCAACATCAAATCAAAAGTTAACATAAGTCATTACAGACTCTAGTTTAACATAAATATGTTGAAAAAATAGCATCTACAATAAGATACAAACAAGATCAAATAAAACACACTTAGGCAGCAACATATAAATGACACTTAAGATGTACATCCATACATTTCTTCCACCTGTCTGGGCTGAGTCTGGGCTGAAGCAGTAATCTGAGAAGAGCTGCCCAGACTTCCAGGCGGTCCAGAGACAGTCCTCCTGGTCCAGAGACAGTTCCTCCTGGTCCAGAGACAGTTCCTCCTGGTGGGTCGTGCCTGGAACATCTCACCAGGGAGCTTACAGAGATCTGAAACAGATGTACAATTGTTAGTAAAATATTTCTGAATTAAATAATTACAGCTAATAATTTAAATTATGAGACAACATTAGTCAACTGCAGACTTCACAGTCACTTCAGGATTTCATATTTTTGTCTGATGTGGAGGCAAAATGCCAGATTTTAATTTGTATTTTTATTTAACTACACAATTAATATTTTGTACATGCAGTGTGATCAGTTTCAGGAGGCCAGCTGTAAACTATTACAGCCTTTTTAAATGTGACTTTTTAAAAGATTTTATTTGGACATTTGATTGAAATATTCAGTTACAATTTGTTTAGAATTATAATAAGTATAGTATGCCACCTGTAGTTCCTTATTGCTTCAACTCATTTATTATTGGCTATTGCATTATCAATAGCTCAACAACAGTAAAGGTAATTCATGAATTCAGTTTTTGTCATTTCTGTGTGTGTAAACAACCCCCGCTCAGCTGTGAGGGGGCGGGGTCACTGCCACACAGGCAGAATCACTGCTGCCCTTTGACTCTTAACTTTAACGTATCAAAATCACAGAACGAGAAATGAAGCGAAGGAAAATGCGCGTGTTCAAGTAACGTTGAATCGTTGATTGGCCAAATTATCACCGCTGGGCTTTCATTTAAGTGCGTATAAACGCTGAGCGTGCGGTGGGTTCGGGGCTTGAGCCTTCATTACACCGGAGACAGAAGCTGAATGTGGAATATATGTAAGAAAAGCGCAGCGCACCCATGGATCTATCGCGGAGTGGGTTCGTGTTGAAGTCCGTACGTCAGGCAGCCTCGCGCATCCGTCCCCGCACGACAGGTAAAGTCACACTCGCACTGACTGTCGCTTCTGTGGGCATGAATGTCCGTGTGTGATCCAGAACACGCCTGTGTCCCGCGCTGTGCACATAATCACATCTATGACCGATTAAATTGATCAGAAACTGTCAAACCAAGGCTGAATAAAGCCGCAAAGGCGCTAACCGCACGCGTTAAACCGGACGAACGGACTACCAGGCTAGGTCTAACCAGGACTGAGACCGGGACTAAACCAGGTCTAAGGTCTAAACCAGGACTTGACTAGAATTAAAGCGGGTCTGACGATTACCAAACCACGATCAAACCTGAGCCAAGCCAGGTTAAAACATGTCTAAACCGGCATCACGTAGGGAGACTTCTATCCGTCTTCCAGCGCGGGGTCCCCGAGCTCTCTTCCCCGGATGCCGCCTCCAGGAGGAGTTTCTCGGGTTCCCCGCGGGCTTTCCCGTGAAGCTTTTTTCATTCTAAATATGTGTTTTATTTAAAGAACTGTTGCTAATAACGTTGCTGTTAAGCACACATTACGTTAGAAATACGTCTCATTAGTTTTCGATTAAAAACATTTTCACAAACCAACCGTTGGGAGTATCCGTTGGCAACGGCGACGCGAGGCACTTCTAGCGCCCATGAGAGCTCGTCCACGGATACGGCCGGCGGGGCTCCCGGTGGAGACCCAGCCTCCGGACCTTTAGCAGAAAAAAGTTAAAATGACTCCGGATATGGCAATAATACCCACTATTTCTCGCCTCAAATGGTCTCAAAGTTTAGATTCGACTCTTATAAACAAAATAAAATAAAATTTAACTTACCCCGTAATGGCGCTGCCGCTTCAGTTTTTCTGGGCTCTAACGTTTTTCTCATTACTGCGCATGCGCTGATGGTTTCACAATAAAACGACTGTAAATACTACAGTAGTACTGTACTAATAGCTTAATAATAGTTTTACTGTAAGACAGTACTGTAAGTACAGTAAAGCTACTGTAGGTATTACAATAATCTTCTCTCTACTGTATAAATTACAGTAAATTACTGTAATACCAAGGTGATTCCCCAGAAGCCATTGCAAGTACAGTAATCTACTGTAAAAACAACTTACAGTATTATACTGTCATATTACAGTAAATTATTGCGGAAATTACAGCATCCTTTACAGTGTGCAACATGCAACTGGGCAGTCTGAGCCCAGTGTGATGCAGCTCCTTTAAATTTAAGGCCATGGTTCTGGTGCCTTGCTCTCTCCAGGTGGAGGAGATCAAGTGGGTCTTCTTCACAGTGAGGGAAGGATGAAGCGGTGATGTAGGTGAGAAGAAGCAGAGTCGACAGTCAATACCCAAAGTCTGTACTATATGGTCATGCACTTTGATAATGACAGAAAGGACAAAATGACGACTAAAAGCGGTTCCTCTGCAGGGTTCCTGGGTGTCACTCAGAGATCGGGTGAGAAGCTCAGTCACACTAACCTGGCTCACGTCAGATGGATGTGTCGACTCTGATTTGAGTTCTTCCACCATTATCCATCTGGTACTTGACTCTCTGAAAGCGTTTGGGAAAAGGTGGGATGTTAAGTGTATTGCACAGCAACAAATCCTAATGGTGTATTCAATGTCCGCGTGGGATGGAACAACATGTTGCAAACACTGCTCTTCTTTCAAAAGAAATGACTCCTTATCATCAAAAGCAGCAGAAGAAGTACATCCACTGGAGCAGCATCTTTGTTTGCTTGAATTAGACTCGGCCTAACAGTCCGTCTAGCTCGCCCTGCTTACACTGTGATTGGGCCTCAAAACCACGCTGCTGTGATGTGATTGGGCCGAAACACTGTTGGTTCAGACTTTCAACCAATCGGGCTGGTGGAAGGTTAGATGTTTTATCTCCAGTTTGTGAGTTCACAATATCATGAGATAAACCATCTGGCTGGCCAGGATACAGTCCCACTGGAGAAACTCAGAGTAGAGCCGCTGCTCCTCCACAAAGAGAGGAGCTAGCTGAGGTGGCGTCTGTTCCAGATTCTTCCTGAATGCTTACCTGGGGAAGTTTCAACCACAGAAATGAACCTAAATCATGTGTTTAACATGTAAAAAGAAGTACTGCTGTATTTGATGTTTGTGGTTAATTAAAGACACTTGAATACTTCACTAAAACTAGAACAACAAACAAGAATAGATACTACAACCAGAACCCATAAACCAGTCAGTTCAGAAACAAATGATTTGTTGAAAATACAAAATAAACAAACTTTTCTTCATAAATAGGTGTGTTACTCATTGAAGCTTTTAAATAAAATACATTCACTTACATACTGTGTAATAAATGATTTTTACTTGACATTGGGATTGCGCTCATATTAAATCCAATGTTGTTCCTCTGATTGGATGAAAACACATAATATGAAGCTATTTTTCACAGCTGCTTGAGTTTGCTGTTGGTATTGTGTTTTGTTTATCTGGTTGTGTACAATCTGGTCACATTGGCCCCTCCTCTCCAAACTCTCACACCATAACCCAGTGCAAACCATTTTAAAATATACTATGGCATCCTCAGTAATAAAGTTTAATTATGTCATAGTTAAGATCTTTGCCCCACATTTGTGTGAAGCAGCTCTGGAAACATCGATCACTTTATGACCAAACTGAACTTGTAAATAAAGCAGCAGCGTTTGTCCTGGTGCCAGACTTCACTGCTTCCTCTGACTCTCAGGCTCCTGCTACTTCTGTCAAAGTCATGTTTAACAGCACACACCGGGCCCCCGGGCTCCTGCGTCAGGGGCCCCACGCTCACTCACAATCTTAATCAGAGGTGGAAGTAATCAGTTACATTTATTCTGCTCACGGCTAGTTTTTTTTTTTTTTTTTTTTTTTTGAGAAACTGGTTATAGTTTTATCCTTGTATAGAGTCATTGTTGCATCAAACTTATCTTTCTGTCTAACGCTGCATTCAGACTGAAACATTTTTGCTTAGAGGTATCAAGTTTTAAAGGTGGAGAAGCAAAATTTTACACTGCAAACATGATTAAGTTTGAAATGTAACTACTTCCTCTCCTAAATCCGTCCACACATGCTTAATGTCGACATGTATTGGTTGCAATTAGGGCTTATAAACGTCTTTTAACAAACAACAAACTGAACTAGAGAGGGCCACCCAAGCACAGCCAATCAGAACGCAGCATATGTGTTTTTATTCATAGAGTACTTATTAGGGGTGGATTTTGAAATAATTTGCATTCTTTGTTCAGTCCAGAATTTAACCCTAACCCTAAGGCAAAATTACAAAATTAGACTTTTATTGTTTATATGTTAGTTTAATTTTTTTATTTATTTAGTTTAGCTTTACCTTTCATTATGTCTGTCACCTTGTGTTCTTATTATTTGGTGCGTTGCGTAAGTGTTAAGGTTTTGAACAAGGGCACCATCTTTGGCGTTTTGTGGCTTGTTCTTTTTGACTGACTGATCCGTTTTCAAACTCCAAAAGTTACACAAGAACAAGATTATTGAGTGTTTGAGGAAAAGCTTTATTTTTGCGTGAGAGAAAATTGTGAACAAGCTCTTTACAGGACTCATTTCTCATAAACTAAATGCTCAATGGCAATTTATTACTCTAATAAAACATAAACCTTACCAAGACAAACAGCTAAGCGCTAAGCTACTAAAAGCTGTGTCTAAATGTGGATGTACTTTGACAGCTGTGTCTTACCTTCTAATGAAAATAATCACAGATGAGCGTCTTATTGGATCTCCAGCACAGTTCTTCTTTCTCAAATACATGACCAAGTGTTCCTCGGCTCTGGTCAGTGGGCCTCATGCTGCTACGGTGGGCTAGTTGTTATGATAATTCTCCATGTGTTATGTGTGTTCAAAGCTAGATGACAGTATTTACCACTGATTATTTTATTGTTTTATGAAATAGTCTTTACAACATTCGTCTGTTGTAAAAACCTAGAGCTTTTGCGAAATAAATAGAATAATGGACAATAATCTAGTGAAGGAGGAATAGCACGGGCGAATGCGACCAGCGCCACTCACATTTATAAGCCTGTCTGCGCTTATACAGGAACCTCGGTAAGTTTACAACACCTCATGGCCACATCCAGGCCTGTGCCAGTGGACCGCAATATTGAGCATTTTAACGTACGCAATGCACCTTTAAATGATCTGAGTTGAACCATTTGACTGAAATTAATCTGCTCTTCAGGCTCCGCCCCTTTCTCCTGCCTCTGCAGCTGCTGACAAGGACCAGACAGAGAAGAAGACACACTTTTGACAGGCCAAAATATCTCTTTGTGGATCTATTTAAACTATGTGACGTCTGCGTGTACATATAATTTTTCGCTCTAACTTTACAATGTTTAAGACTAATTATCTCTGCCTTTGTGTGTTTTGCTGTTTTTATTAGTTCTGGTGCTCGAGGGGTTATAATAATTTGTTTTTAAATAAATATGAAAGATGAAATAAATAAGTGAATAGAAATTAGCTTTAGCTGTAAATAAAATGAAACTAACAAACCCCGGAAAATAAATATAACTAAACTAACAAAAGGCAACACAGGTTCGTCTGATAAAAAACAGAGACAGGAATCCAAAACTAAGAAAATATATGCAATTTATTATTGATTTTTTTTTTTGTAATTTAAGTAATTGATCACATTTCAGTTATTAAAAGTCGTTTCTTTCCACCTTGTTCTTGCTGTAATTAAAGTCATTTTAGTCTTATGATCGAGCCTTGATTTCCTTTGTAAAAGAATGTCCAGGTAAATTCACAATCCGTACGTGTGAACCTTGGGGCAAGACAGGCACTGCTGGAAGGCAAGGCACGGTCTCCAGGTGCACACCACGGCTCCTTCCACTCATCGGGCTAAAAAGAAATGTTGTTTAAAACCCCAAACGTGCCATTTTTAGCTGCACAAGACCAGGCGTTGCAGGGCTATGACGGCAAATCCACAACAATCACAGCGCTAGCCAAGAGCACGACATAACCCGTGAAAGGTGAAACCTGTAGTAGTGATCTTCATTTTTTACCAGTAATTTCAGTTGATAACCTGCCTGGTTCTGATGTTTAGTGTCTTTTGTACAGGTAATAATGAGCTGAACACATGATTCACCGCCAGATACAACAGCGTGAGTCGTTTTGGATGCGATGAGCGTGAATGTCGCTTGAAATCTTATTCATGTGCAGCACCTCAGGGCGCTCCTCCCGCTGACAGACACATACACATGAATGGGATTTCAAGCGACATTTGCCGCTCATCGCGTCCTGTCTGCCACTGGCCATAAGAGGGACGGTGCTGTGCTCTTTTGCCTGCTCTGCTTTTGGCACGTTGCCCGTCCCGCTGCGCTCCACAGCCACCACAGAGCCACGGATCACACGAGCTCCAGAGCCGACACCAAACACATCCGGACTCTAGCGAAGTCACAACACGCTCCTCAAACACATCTCTGAACTACACAAATGACTTTCCAGCGTGAACAAACTTATCATCGTAACTACGAGCTCAAAGAGTCAAATCCTCACCTGGAGAAACGTCCGAGCGTCAGGTCAGCTTCCCCTGCATGATCCAAACTGTCTCAAGTTTTCTAAAAGAGCTTCTGTGCTGTTGCCTGTGAATGCTGTGATGTGATACGGTCCCTAAACGGTCGTTTGAGAGAAAA
>CM076403.1:11247667-11467748 GCA_038363315.1 Mugilogobius chulae
GGACCTGACACATGTGATATATTCTGATATGTTTGTTCTCCTCAGTGTCTGCGCGTCCTGCCCTGTAAACACGAGTACCACCGGGACTGTGTGGACCCCTGGCTGCTCCTGCGTCACACCTGTCCTCTGTGCAAGCGCTGCATCCTGGGTCAGACTCCAGCTCGACACTCACATATAGTTTAATCTTTATCGTTTAGCATTGTGTCTTCATCATTAGTTTGCTTTAAGCTATCATTCAAGGACTATCTTGGGGGTTTAGACTTTATTCTTTTGAAAAGTCTCAAATATAATCACACTGGTGCTTCGTCCCTCCAGTGTCTTGTACAGTGTTTGTTACACATGGAGTATATGGTTTGTTAACACACGGACTCCTCTTTGTTTTCTTCAACTTTATTGGTGGCTCACAATAATGTTTTAAGTGCATAGCTCCACAGACCAGGCCTTAGGGGCCTCTGGATGGAGGGAAGTCTCCTCATGGAGGTCTGCAGCTCGTTTGTTCAGACAGTGAAGAGGAGAGAACCAACATCCCACAGGCCACAACCTGGTCCACTGTGTGTGAAGATGTGCTGCTCTGCATCAGGCAGATACTCACACCAGATACTCACTGGACCCCAGTACAAAAGTGCATGTGTCCTTTTATTGTGGCCAGTCTAAGACACACCTGGGCAATAATCATGTGTCTATATCAGCATCTGAATGTGACTCACCTGTCAGACTGTGGGATGGATTATTACAGCAAAGGAGAAGTGCTCACTATCACACATTTATCACACATCTGTGAACAAGATTTGTTTAGTACAACAAAAAGTTCAATATGTCACAAAGCCACTTTCCAACAATAAAACTAGTCCAAATTAGCTGCTTGTTATAGCTTGTAATAGTTTATTTTTTACAAAATGGAATCACAGTGAAGAGGTGGGGCTTATCAGTTTGACAGTTTTGAAGAGGAAGTGAATGAACCATTCGTGTGTTTTACAAAACAAATGTCATAGTTGATATTGGAATATCAAACTTTGACAAAACACAAATCTATCTGTTTTAAGTGACATTTAATGTCCCACAGACAGTGAATGTGCCTGTGTTGTTTCCAGGTGCTGCTCGGAAAGACAGTTGACGCTGGACCACGGCTGCTCACACAGACTGGTCTGGAGCTGCTGGGGACATCTGGACTGGGTCTGGACTCTGGACCGGGCCTGGACTCTGGACTGGGTCTGGACCGGCCCTGGACTCTGGACTGGGTCTGGACTGGGTCTGTCTCTGCTCTTCCAGACTAAAGCCTCTTCCATGTTAATGTTCAGCTCTGAGCAGGAGAGTGACCCTGACGACACACTGGGTTTTAGGAAAGAGATGAAGAAGAAGGGTCAGGAAATTAAAAATGTTAAAGGTGACACACTGCAGGAGTTTGCTCTCTCAGTATAAGGCTTTCATGTAGGAACAGCTACCGTTTTCAGATTGGCTCCTAAAAGTGTTTTATTAATGAATTTACTCCACAACATCCACACAGTTCTATGGAACATTTAACTTTCTCCAGATACATTTTCCTTCACTGAGTCGTCAGTCTGAGCCTCTAAAGCACACTGAACTTTACAAACTTGAACTCAACAAGATTTTAATGTTTTTACAAGGATTAGTTTTCTAATTAGTAGTCTAATTTAAATCTAAAAAGGGTAAAAATGGGAGTGTTTTTTAAGTTGGTTTAGTTTACTTGTAAACTAAATAAGAAATCCAAAATCCTCTTTACAAAAACGTTTGATCACAAAACTGATCAGCACATTAAGGTCCACTGTGTAACCTTTTTAGACAAAAATAAACTTGAGCAAAGTTGTCTTACTTGAATGATTTTGTTGGACTAAAATGATGATAAAGATGTGTGTCTTTACTGAGCAGACTTTCATCTCCATACAAGCCTCCTCTTGCTTGTTTCCATGGAAACCTTGTTCCTTTAGCTTTAAAGTCGGGTAACTCACTTTTTTAGTTGTGACTTAGTAAATTTTGTTTTAAGTGCAGCACTTGTGAAAAAATGAGACCAATGTACTGTCGGAAAGGATAATTACTAAAGTCTTTTAGTTTTCATCAAAAGCTGAATGCTGTGCTCTGATTGGCTGAGCCTGGGTGGTCCTCTCCAGTTTCACTTTATTGTTTGTAAAAAGACGTAATTGATAATAATTGCAACAAAAATGACACATGTCCACGTTAAAGGGACTATACCTGATTTTTACATCCTTAAAAATGTAAACAAACAGAAATATTTCATTTTAAATATCTTAATTCAGGCTACATGATTTGCTCACGTAGCTAATGCATTCTGAGCTCCAGAATTGTTCATCATGATGTGTTTTAATTTTTTTCACAGCTGTTAGCAGCGAGGTGAGTCTGTATGCTAACAACAGTTAGCCACAGTGCTAAAAACAACAACAGACAAAGTTGGAAACAAACGGGACATTATTAGACACAGACAGGACTTTGTGAACTAATTCCACCTAGAATAGACACATTAACAAGATATCAGTGCTAGGGGGACATTGTTTTTAAATTATCTTGTAAAAATATCGAGTATAGTCCTTTTAATTATGTGTCGAGGTTTTAAGAGAGGAAGTTTTCAGATTTAAAACCTAGATGTGTTTGTCAGCTGCAACACCTTTAATACTCCACATTATGGCAGGATGTACACTGGAGAAGAATGACCTTAACTAAGGTTTTAACTTTGTACTTAACTTACACATTGTACAGACACTAGTGTCACTTTAAACTTGACTCTGGCCGTTAAACAGATTTTACCGACTCAACTCTGAGGCTGTTTTTACAACAAAAAAAAAGAAATAAATGTTGTCTTAATAGTGACAAGACGGTTCATTTAAAGTTAGGGTAGCTAACTTTTTAAATTTGTAAATAAGTAAACTTTATGTTTTCCATCAAAAGTCATGATAAATACAACACTTTGTGAAAAAAAGAGCTCACAGAGTACTGTCTGAATCAAATAACACAGATTTTTAGTTCTAATCAGAAGCAGAATGCAGGCTCTCTGATTGGCTGAGCTTGAGTGGTCCTCTTCAGTTTCACTTTAAAGAGAAAAAAAGTTTTAAGTCAAAACTGTAACCTAAACTCAATACATATTGATAATACAATGTGTTGAAGGATTTATAAGGAAAGTTGCCAGATTAAACCAAAATTATGATTGCAGTGTGAAAATCACCTCCCACCTTTAAGTCTTTATTCTTTTCCGTTTTCTAGCCACGGTTTCTGATTATCTTTGATTTTGTTAGATATATTATATAACATTTTTACCTTAAAACACAAAATAAACCATAATAAATGACATTTCAAACAAAACACTGTTGTTAATTAAACAGTTCATCCAGTTGAAACGCAACATGAAAAAAAAACACATTCAACAACACTTGTTTCTTCAGACATCGTGGCAGTTATTATATTATTTTTAGTTTTATACAACTATAGTGGTGTGTAGGTCAGTGGCTGCATGAACTAACTGATGGATTCAATCACTGACACATACAAATGATTTTCAAAGTTTTCCATCCTCATTCTTTACACACGCAAACATGACCTGGAGAATAACATGTAATATACAGTATGTTTCTTATGTTTTACCACTCCTGTAGTGTCTCGCCTTAACCTAATGTTTGTAAACCTCACTTTCTTTTTGCATTACCAAAAAAAAACAACTTAACAATATTTATTTTAGCCTCCAAACACTTGTCTGTAGAATGTTGTGAGGATATTTTAAACGTATTTAACTCAGTAGAACTGGAAAGAATGAACGTAAAACGAGAAAAGTCATAAAAATGTCTAATTCGGACAACTGTTAGAATGTTCTTTGTTCCTTTTTGGCTGAACTTCAGTGAGGATGTTACAGTCCAGTGTGGAGCAGATTGTACACACTCAAACGTACAGGTAAATAATGTAACAGAACTAATATCATATCTTTATTAAAGGTCCAATATAGGGATGTCAAGATTATTAGGTTAATCGATAATCGGGATTATTTAAGCCCCAACATGATCGCAAGAACAAAAGAATAATAATCGTGACAGATTTGGAAGCAAAATCAAACTCTTTTTGTTTATTCTATAGAAACATGAGCAAAATATCAAAACCAGTTGAAGGGGAAAATGTGTTATCTATGAGATAAATACATGATTTGTACTTATTTATATTCAGTGACACGTACATTTCTGATTTAGCCAATTCTAAATATACATTTACAAATGTTGGTTGTTGTGTGTTTGCAACAGCAGGAGGATAAATACAGACATCAATATTGGTTCAATCCAACCTTAGCAGAAACAAAATTCAGTTTTTAACTTATAAATATGATTGTGTTAGAAGCTAAATGAAGTCATTGAATAATCTCTATTTAAAGGTTGTTTGAAGGATTTTTTCTAATTCAACAACTGTTTGCTGTTTTTCAAATGATGCACATGTCTCTCCTCCCAGGGCCACACCCCTCACTGCAACTGGACCAATGAGTTATTTAGGAACACTGAGGGTTTACTTGACAGGTTCAAAGCCCAATAGATAACGAGGTACCTCGTTATCTATTGGTCAACGTTTTACTGGCCTCATCATGTCCACAGTTTATATATTTCTATAATTATTTTTTTAGTTTAGCATAAGTACAAGGCTGTTACAAGTCTATGCAACTGTTTTTGACCAAAATTGACAAAAAACTATTTTTGAAAATCCTCCATACAACCTTTAAAGCAAAGACTTCTAAATGTTTCTGTCACATTAATGTTTTGCTTTCAGAACTTTGACTTCATAAAACTGGTCAATACTTTGAGGAAAACTGACGTGTTACACAATGAGAACAAAAGGAAAATTTAAATGTCTCTGCTGTTTGGTCATAACAATCGTAATCGTGAAGAATTGTTAAATACTTTGTCTCTAAATAATCGCAATAATAAAATGTGATAATGTGACATCCTTAGTCCAATATTACACAAAACTGTCCTTTTTAGTCATGTTAGACTGTTGTTATCTCAGCCAAACACACCCAGAGTCCTGTCTTGTTTCATTCACAAATGTCTTTCTACTTCTCCAAAACTGAAATGTTTCGTTCCACCTCGTGATGTCATTAAGTGTTAGTTCTAACTGCTTTTTCGCCTAAATTGAAGCAGTTTACTGTACAATTCTGCCATTTTGAAGTCACTAGACAGCCTTTTGATCTTTTGTTCAGTTCTGATTGCCTCAGAAAGTTTTGTGAATCGAGTGGCAAAAGTTTAAATGAGGCAAAAACAATAGCCGTAGCTCACAATGTCGACTGAATTGCGGGGCAGATGTGTGTTTGGTGAGGAACATGAACAGGTTAAACGACATTTTTCAGTCAAACACTGAAGATGATTCTGTATATGTAACATTTGTCTGAACATGTTGCTTGTTTGATGACTTTTATAATTGTCTTCTGTTCAGTAAATATGACACATGTAAAGGTCATTCCACAACTGTTACCTAGCAGCTATTGTGTAAATATGGCCCACAAACCACATGAATGGCTTTAATTTTGCTAAATGACAGTTACAGCAAAGAGCTACATAATGCAACGCACTAACTGAATCATTCCAGTTGTTTGATTAGATTTAATGTTGATAACTTTATTAAGGCATTATAAAAGTAAAATAGAGGTTTATTTAACATCTAAGAGCAGCTCTGTTCAAATGTAGACTTCAGCTCAGTTTATCAGAGTCTCTGCAGTTTGGACACGTCTGGTTCAAAGGTCAGTGCTACAGTCAGGTCCAGAGAGATGGAAGTGAGTTTGTTACCATGGTAATGAGTTGATTATTTATTACTATTACTGTTTTTACCTAAACCTTTACCCAAAGTCTTTTTCTAAACCATTTCTCCTAAACGCAATCATCACAACAGACATAATGCACTGCATCATTGCATTTGAAATGTACTTTTTTACTACATTTTATCCCTGGATTTTAACGGCAGTTGGAGATTTATTAGATTGAGTGTTGGGTGCAACTTAGTTACTGTGAAAACACTTGTAATTAAATTATAGTCACAAATAAAATACTTTGTCAGTAAGTTAAAAAAACAATCCACAAACATGATGTATTGTGTGAGATAAAAGAGCTCAGACAGACACAGAATCAGTTTTATGTTGATCTGAGTCTGTTTAAGTTGTTTGTCTCTGTTCAAAAGCCAATAATAAAACATAGAACGCTTGATTTGATTTTGACACAAAAGAATCCCAAAGTAATGCAACTAAGTTACTTTCTTTGGGCAGTAACTAACAAGTGTAAATAATACAGTTTTCAAAAGTAATAAGTTACTCATTCTTTTTTCACTACTCCTACCTTACCTTACACTGATGACATTTGAACTGCAGCACTCCAATTTATGTTCTCATGAAAACCACTCAAAAACATCTTCTTAGGAAGAAAAAGGTCTTAACTTCAACTGTGTGTGATTCCAACGTCTGTGATAAAAGAGAGAGAAACTCAAGTTGTTCTCAATTCTCAGCAGAGTTCTTGTGGGTTGATTATTCATTCACTTCATTTGCCTATTTTTAGCAGAAGTTTGACTCTTATAGGAGAAAATGTGCTTTGTCTCCATTGCCTCTCATACATTCTTGTCACTCACACTTAGAATGCTGTGATGTCATCTGCAGAGCCTCTATTCTGGATGCAATTTTCTGTATTTAAAACCATTATAAATAAACACTGATCACAGATTTACAGCTGTTAAGTTGTAATTTAGGAAGAAAGTGACAGAAAAAGACAAAAGTTGAAAATTTACGTCATGTGCACTTGCTCCAGGAAGTTGTGTAAATGGCCTTTTGGACGAAACACGGAGGGATTCTACACTGTTTATTTGTCCATTTCTTAATAAACGGCAACTTAACTGCTGCTAGCAAACCAAGTCAAAATGAGAAAAATGTGTCCAAAAAGTTTATTTCATTTAGTTATCTTCAACCAATCTTCGAAATGACAATAGTGGAGAATTGAAATACTGACATGCTTTTGACTTTTGAAAACACTGCTACACAAGACAAAAGTAAACTCCAAGATATACATGACTTTTTAAAATGGCGCTGATCAGTTTTTGCAAATGAACTCAACTTACTAAAACCAGCCTCAGTGTGTGCTCTTTCCATGTAAAATATTTGATTTTGTGCACCACAGAAGTTTGACCATGAACCATGTGTGGGGCCAAGCGTGAGACAAAAGGTGTTAAAGTTTCCTTGTGTGTGTTTTGAAACTGAAAATCATCAGAAGGAACAGTACAGGAGTGTGTGTGTGCATGCTGACGTTGTGCTTTTGAGCAGCGCATTGATGTGGCTGTGTGGAAAAACATGTTGTACAGACTTTTCTTTGACTTTGCTTTAGGCTGTAGAGTCTGTCATGTAGAACGTCTGATTCTTGAATAAAATGTGTCTTTATATGACTACTTACTGTCTCTTTGTTCATTTAGAGACGTGTCAGGGGCGGAGTGGGACCTAAAACTACAAAGCACTGGCCTTAGCGTGTTCTTCAATAATGCATGGGAGACTATGTTACAGGTGAAAGCAGTAAACAGTCACACATGCACAGGGCTGGCTGGGGCAGGGCTGTGACGACAACATCTTTTGGATATGGGCAGCTATCAGACCCTATTTATTTACAACAGCATGAATATAAAATCAGGCTGATCATTTCTAAGACATAAGATCATTTCAACTAGTGTACATATGATGGCCTGAAGAAATAGGCCAACTGATTCTTTATGTTCTAAATGCTGCACTCCTGCACTCATCACATTGTCCCTTTATCAGCCCTTTATCATCTCATTTTCATTTCATTTATTGAGCACATGTTGCATTTCATTTGCCGACACAACAAATATAAATCATTACAGTAAAGGTGCACAAAAGGGAGTAGGAAAAACTAACAGGTTACTTGTCGAGTCCAACCCCCAATTACAATCACCATATGACATTTAACTAAAGAAACTATATCCGGTTTGGTTGTTTTTACACTTCAATTATTTACAACCTGAATAATAAACATTATTCTGTGCTGTTATTTTATCAATTCTTTTTACTTTAATTTACTTCACTGGTGCCTCAACTAAGATGCTTGTATTTTCTGACTAAAATTATATACATTTTGTATATGTTTACATTATTATTTCCCGTCTATCCCTCTATTTCATTGTATTTTGGATTATAGACCGTTTATAATGTTTTTTAAATTGAACTATATCAGTGTAACTCCTGATTTCATCATTTAAGCTGTTCCATAAATCGACTCCAGTACGTGTAATACACTTTTTTTTTTAATGTGGTCCGATATGGCTGATTGGCAAAGTTTAGTTTTTTTCTTAACCAATTGTACTGACAAAATGCAGCATTATTCTAATATTTTTTTTATTAAATATGAATTATTATATCAATATATATTATTAATTTTAATCAGCTAATTTAATTTGTAAAGATTTTTTTGCATGCCCTTTTAGTGTATATTTCAAATATTTTCTGAATCATGGTTGATAGATATATAGATATCTATATATATAT
Source organism: Mugilogobius chulae (assembly GCA_038363315.1). NCBI lineage: Eukaryota > Metazoa > Chordata > Actinopteri > Gobiiformes > Gobiidae > Mugilogobius > Mugilogobius chulae. The sequence continues at coordinate 11,256,192 of CM076403.1, forward strand.
ATCTATATCTATATATATCTATATCTATATATATCTATATATATATATGTTTTTTTAAATTCTTTATTAGTAATATTTTGCACATTAGCATCTAAGCAAGTTCCTAGTTTGTGAATTTTTATTTTATTTTACTGACAATAGCAATAAAATCTTTTCTGATTCTGAAATCTGTGTGGAGCCTCAGTCCTGCTCAGTCACATGTGCCAACATTCTATTTCAGAAGCACTTTTGAAGCAGCTGCTTGATAGTACGTTGAGTGAAGCACTAGCTCAGTGTGCAGTAGTGTGGGACATGTCCAGTGCACCTTCAGAATGAATCTGTGAGCTCTGCAGCAGACACATGTGTTCTGGAGGAAAACTACAAGTGAAAGACAAACAAGACTCATTTGTTTGGCTTTAATGGAGCCAGGCTCAGATCTGTGTGGCTTTCAGGCTGTTGTTGTTACTGTTGTTGTTACTGTTGTTGTTAATGTTGTTGCTGCTGTTGTTGTGTTAGATGCTCTTAGGTCCAGTGCTTGTTGGAGGCATTGCTGTTTGGAGTTGGAGAACTGAACGTGGTACAAACACATACATGCTGCTGTCCAGTCGTCTTAAAGAAGTTTGAGAGCTGATGTTTGGATTCAGTCTGGAAACAGATGGTGAAGAATTGAAGAAGAGCTCTGGCTGACGTCTGAAGATGACACACTGGTTCTTTGGTCTCTAGAGGTTGGAAACTGAACAGTAAAAACAGGAAACACATTACTTTAAGTGAAAAAAACACAAAACCAAATCTATCAAGTCATATAATAGACATCTTTCCAAATGAAAGTACAAAAATCAAATGAATAGAAAACTTACTTTTCCACAGACGACGTCTTTGATGGTGAATGTTCTTCATGAACCAGATCCATTGTGACTTTCTTCTTGTGCACTTTCCTTAGAAGAGACAAAGAACCGATTCAGTGTCTAAAACAAACACATGTTCTCTGGGGAAGTTCTTTTTCAGTCAAACTAAAATCACTTACAAAAGAAAAACCATTTGAGCAGAGCTTTTCCATGAGCTGATTCCACCTTCCACTGGGCTTGGTTTCTGTTCAGGCTGTTGTTCTGAACTAGAGCAGCAAATGAGAAAAATGGAAACAAGTGAAACGAGCCAACACAACTAGAAACTACAAAGTTCAATTCATGTTCCAAACCTCCGCTCTGATGAACCTTTTTAGTGTTGTGTGCTGTTTGGAGCTGGAGACCAGAACCATGGGAGAATCCCAGGTGTGGGGCAAACATGGCTATTGTCCTGCTCAAGTTTCACTTGGATTTCTGGACTGAATTTGGAGACGCAGATGTTGAAGGTTGGGACCATGTTGAAGTGGACAGACTGGCTCTTTGGGCTGGAGTTGTTATGAACTGAAGATTGAAAAAACAAAATGCATTACTTCATGTGGAGCACAAACTGATGTAAAGGACAAAGACAAAAGCTGTGACGTCGTCTTGGAGACGGCTGATGCTCTGGCTGACGTTAGGGTCGTGAGCTTTCAGGATCTGGATCTTTGGTTGGTGGACTCAGCTTCTGTAATTCTAATGCAGTAAATACTTGTACATTTCAAACTGACAGAAGATGTTACACCTTTGAAATACTTACATTATGATGAAGACTACATCAACTAAAGTCTGTTTTTACCTACAGCTGCTAATTATTGAACAAAACTTCATACTTTAAAATAACATGAACATCATGTCCCTGTAGATGGTGATGTGAGGCTGGGACACTGACAGAGAGAGTGAGGAGGACGTGTCCCTGTGGATGGTGATGTGAGGCTGGGACACAAGGATGATTTCATGTTGGACACAAAAGATGTTAAGTGTGTCTTTGCTGTAGTGGCTGATGTTAGACAGATGTTTGGAGGACATGTCTCGCCCGTGAAGATGTGGATGTGAAGCTCGGGCTGGAGACACACAAATGATGGTGACTTTGACTTGACTTTTCTGGAGGCACTTGTGGATGGAGGCTGGTTTTGTAGAAGGGGAGCTTTATGTTGAAAGCTGCAAAACACAGAAAATGCTAAAATATAACAACACCAAATGAACACAAACATTGAATAGTTGCACACAAAAATCCTAAAATCTAAAATGTATTATAAAGTCCAAGGCCAGTGGTTTTCAAAATAAAGTCCAATGCCTGTCGCTTTCAAAACAAAGTCCAAGGCCCGTCGCTTTCAAAATAAAGTCCAAGGCCCGCCGCTTTCAAAATAAAGTCCAAGGCCCTTCGCTTTCAAAATAATGTCCAAGGCCCTTCGCTTTCAAAATAAAGTCCAAGGCCCGTCGCTTTCAAAATAAAGTCCAAGGCCCGTCGCTTTCAAAATAAAGTTCAAGGCCTGTCGCTTTCAAAATAAAGTCCAAGGCCAGTTGCTTTCAAAATAAAGTCCAAGGCCTGTCGCTTTCAAATAAAGTCCAAGGCCTGTCGCTTTCAAAATAAAGTTCAAGGCCAGTGGCTTTCAAAATAAAGTCCAAGTCCCGTCGCTTTCAAAATAAAGTCCAAGGCCCGTTGCTTTCAAAATAAAGTCCAATGCCTGTCGCTTTCAAAATAAAGTCCAAGGCCAGTGGCTTTCAAAATAAAGTCCAAGGCCCGTCGCTTTCAAAATAAAGTACAAGGCCCGTCGCTTTCAAAATAAAGTCCAAGGTCCTTTGTTCTCAGAGTGTGTGGCCTCAGGTCCCTGTAGAGAAGCCGAAGCCCTGAGGAGAGGGAAGTCTAGTAGTCCCAGTTCAGTCCACATAGTCCTGGACAAGCGGTAGAAAATGGATGGGATGTGATCCTTGTCTGGAAGTGGTCTTGGTGGACTCCAAGATCCTCTTCTGTTCCTTCAAAGAAACACAAAGAGAGAAAGGATCAATTCTTAAAAATAAAAGGAGTACTTGTGTCTGGGGGGTGGAGTTGGCCTCTGTGGAGCACTTGACCTTTTCCAGTCCTTCCAGTCCTTCTCTCGCTCCTGCAGGTAGGTCTCCATCTGCAGCACCCAGTCCGGCTTAGGTCCAGGAAACAGGGGCGCAGGCTCCACCTCCACCTTTGGGACAAGAGGGGCAGGGTTAGAACTGGAAGGAGCAAATGCAGCCACCCAAGCAGAAGCAGAAGCAAGCTTAGGAAGTTTAGCAGCGCTGGCAGGTGTAGCAGAAGAAGGTTTAAGAAGCTTAGCAGCGCGGGCAGGTGTAGCAGAAGCAGAAGCAGGTTTAAGAAGCTTAGCAGCGCTGGCAAGTGTAGCAGAAGCAGGTTTAAGAAGCTTAGCAGCGCTGGCAGGTGTAGCAGAAGCAGAAGCAGGTTTAGGAAGCTTAGCAGCGCGAGCAGGTGTAGCAGAAGCAGAGCGTTTGCAGGCCTGACGAGCATGCCGAGCAGTGATATAGTCAGGAAGCATGCTGTCAGGAAGAGGAATGATCTGAAGTCTCCTAGAAGGAGCAGAGGGGGCAACACAGAGTCACCCAGAGCAAAGGTGGAAGGTAGCACGCTGAAGCTAAGCTGAGCCCCCTGAGCAGGCACAAGCCCAGGAGACTCGGCAGGAGCAGCAGAGCAGAGCTTAGGACGCTTAGCAGGAGGAGCAGAGCTGGAGGAGTGGGGAGGAGAAAGACCATAGGACCTCCAACCACCACCCCTAGGAAACTTGGCAGAAGCGGGCATTGTAGGGGGAGAGAGGGTGTGTGTGAGTGTGTGTGGACTTAGGCCCAGAGACGCCTCCTGTGCAGGACGTCTAAGTGTCTGAAGAAACACTGCACCAACAATCACACAGATCTGTGGAGAGAAACAGGATGGTTCAGACAACACACACTATCAAAGACTTCAATGTTTGTCTTCATTTAATGCCAGGGAAGTCTTAAACACTGACCCATTTGATACATTTGTTAAAGAAATTATAGAAACAATGTAACTGAACACAATAAAAGGACAAAGAGAGCCATATGAAAACAGCAGGTGAAAGGTAAAAGTTAGAGTTAAATATGTTTTTGTTGTCTCTCAAAAATGAGACTACTTTAATGAATAAAAATATTTGCACTTCCCTCCATAAAATTCAGTTCTGGTGTATAAAAAAAGCTAAAAGATCCTTTTTTCAGGTCTTTCTTTGAAATATCAGTGTTGAAACAATGAAACTGCTTCATTTAGTAAAACATGGCTTTGCCATATATTTGAGTTGATTAAAAAACTAAAACACACTAAACAATTTATGTAAGATTTTTGCCCCGTTGAATTTAGATTGAAAAAATAATTAATACTACCATTAAACAGTATCTAATATTTGTTTAAAAATTTGGAAATGTTCTCTTTATAAACACTGTTTCAACAAATGACTTTATTTCACTAAACGACGTTGCACCAAATGACATTTTGCCTGGTGTATTCAGCCACAATTTAACCAGTAAATAAGAGAAAACAATTCTATTTCTAGATTTTAATAATGATTTCAAAATGAGAAGAGGGCCTTAAGTTGAACAGGCCTGTTCAGGTTCAGGTGTGGGACACATTCACGTTACACATTAGCCTATTTAGCCATTTTCATTTGTCATCGTCTCTGTAAACTAGCTTTGTGCATTAGGTCTGATGTAATATGACAAGAAGAAGTGCTCTAATGCTACACTGACAATCTTAACAATGCTAATGAGCTCAAAGTGTGTGTTTGTGACTTTGGTCACAATAGTCTCTGTTTTAGGCTCGTTCTAGTTGTGGTTAGCAGCGTGTTAGCAGCTGCAGCTGGAGGTCTAATGCTCTTTGCTTCACAAACACAAAAACACACATTTCTTTGAGTAAACTTACAGAAAACATCATCTCTAGACTTTGACAAAAGGACATAGTGCTAGTGCTTGTTTTTTCGTGCATAAAATGATCAAAACTCATGAACAGGGAAAGTGGTAAAAGCTCACGTTTTTCCTCACAAACGTCTCGTAGTTTGAGTCAGGGGCTGGTCAGTCGGTGTCTGAGTGAAAATGTCCAAAAGTGAAGTCTCCTTTCTGTAGAAAACGTCGAGTGAAGCTCACAAATTCAGAGTTTTGCTGCAGTCTGGGTTTGCAAAGTTTGCACTGACAAGCGACACTTGAAAACAGCGCTAGGAAACAGCACGTGCGCGCTGACGTCACAACGCGCGTGGCTTTGGCCGCAAATCAATCATGGATCTAATCAATTCAATGTACAGAAATATAGATTTTTATGAGGTTTAACCACAAATTGTATCTAAAGACAAAAAATAACAACACTGAATAAATAAATGTGAGGTTTAATCTTTCTTGAGGAAGTTATGTGTATATTTTGACATGGTTTTAACAAAAGCCTGTATTTCTAAGAGTAAAATACAAATAAATATGTAAGCGCGATGCTTAGATAACCTACATGTCTAACGTAGACTATGTTCTGCATTACTTTAATTAGTAGAAATTCTCAAACCTGTGTGGATTACTTTTAAGTAACTAATATTTATTGTTTAGTGTCAGTGGAACTGCATACACCGTCATTTATTTTCTGACTGATTGATCTAATCTATGTCTGTGTTTTCTCCATCATTTATGAATTCTAAAGGCTCTTATAAACTAAACTTTTATTTGAACTGGTCGCTAGGCAGATTAGCTCAGCTAAAAATATGGTCTGAATGATTTGAAAGTGAAAAAGCACAGAAAGCACAGATTGTTGATGTTGTAGATGTTTTGGTGAGCCTCGTGAGTCATTCATTTGGATTGGAGGTTTCAATGCTTAAATTATTTTTCTAATCATGTGTTATTTTTCCTTCTAGAATACTAATAAATGCTTTTCAATGCAACTTTCAAGATTTTTATCGCCATAACAGATGACAAAACAAGACATTTATTTTTGTCTCTGTCAAAACTATTGGGTTGGAACCATCGCATTCACTCACATAAAGATGAGAATTAAAATATATATATTTTTAAAGACACTCTTCTACCTTTAAGATAACTTGTTTTAAGCAATAAACTTGTCTAAATTTTGCCAAAAATAAAAAATACTTTGAAAGTCCTTGTGACATTTCTGATATAATGTTACTGGATTAAGAAGTAATGTTTTGACAATATTCACATCTATATATATAATGAACACATCTACCTAAAAGACTGAGATAGCTGTGAATGTATGAACATTTTCAGCTGCTTGTCCCATTTTTTTTTTTACATGTATGTCATTTAACTACTGAGGAGTTTCTAGTTCATTTAGGCTGTTTTCCTATTTACTCGTAGGATTCATATTTTTTCCTAGCAGGGGTCCAGTCACAACTAAAAGAAACTCTTAAAACATTATGTCACCACACCATCCTCTGAAAACTTGGTCCATCCACCTTCTGCAACTAGGATCCTAAAGCTCTCTTCTTTACTTTTAAAATCATGATAAAAAATATAAAATAAATAAATAACAATAACTTCGACTTAATGGGAGTCAATTGAGTCCTTTATTTAGAACTTGTTTCATGGTCTCGTTTTTCTTCTCTATGGTTGTCTTCATGTTGTTCCAACCTAAAACACACAAAACATATTCGCCTACAGTGACTGCCCACACTTTTATGACCCAACACAGAAAGATTTAAACAGACCAAAATGACAGATCTTTGTTCAAACTATAACTTCATCTCTTTAGTTGTTTTCATCATCACTCCTCTACTTTCTTACACTTTATGGAAGGTCAGGTCGCGGAGGCACCAGTCTGAGCGAGGAGGCCCAGACTTTCTTTTCTACACACACCTCCCTCCAGCTCTTCTGGGTACAAAAAGTGATGTTAGAATTAGATGTTATGCTTTACTCAGTCTGCTCACAAATAAACACAGTATAAAAGCTCTAACAACTGCTGCTACGACAGAACAACCGACGTTTGAAACAAAAGTCCAAAGGTTTATGTATAAATGAGTTCATATTGTGTCAGGGAGAGGAGTTCTACAGTCCATGATGCTCTGTGGAGCTTTTGGGCAGGAGCTGTTTCTCACTGAACAACCTCCCAGTCTATCCAGTGGCTGTGAAGAAGGTGGAGGAGGTTTCCCACTATACACCCCATTGTTCCCTAAGTCCTCGTGTCCATCCCAGCTGTGAGAGGCTCCATCTTCTCCCTCGATCACAGCTCTGGCCTTTGGTATCAGTTTCTTCAGCCTCAGCCCGCTCCTCTAAAAGCTGACCCCAGACAGGACGGCGCTGCCTACTACAGATTCAGAAAGCATGATCCTGCAAGTATTAAAAGAACATATGTTTCTCAGGAGGCACAACAAGCTCTGACTTGTTTTAAAGGCAATAAGTGTGAGTCAAAATATGATACAGTAGGCTATTCCAACCAAAAAGCAGTCTTCTTCTGGAATCTCCTCCAAGGTAGTTGTGACCAAGCTTAGCAGAAGATCTGGAGCTGGGTCCTTGAGCACTGCACTGTGGCGCTCACTGCTCCTGAGGAGATGTTCCAGAGACATTGAAGAACGAGTCAAAGACAGAGGACACATTTCCCACCATGACAACAAAATGTACCTTCATCTTAAACCAAACTGTGAGTCTTGTACATTTCTAACGTTATTATCTAAAATAGTACTGATCTTCATAAAGTCAGTAACTGAGCTTGGTAAGGTCAACTTTATTGTCCTCTCCATTGAACTCGTCAGGAGCAGTGAGCGCTTAGAGACCATCTCCACATCTTCTTGTCAAGCTTGTTCAGAACTCCAGTAGCTGGATGAGATTTCTATGGTGCATGTGTTGTGTCACAGACTGGCTCTTGGTCTGGGACAAAAAATGAGGAAACAGACAAAGGTATGGGCCAAATCAAAGTACAAATGATATTTTAAGGCAATAAACAATAATCAGTTGTGAGGTGTGAGTGAGTATCTGTAAAGTGAAATGTCTGTAATGTGTGTAAGACTATGAAAATGTGTGTGTAAGTGCATGTGTCTGGGTGCACAACTTAAATGAAGAAGTGAAGAAACCAAAGCGTACCTGGAGGAGAGCAGAGAGAGTGTTACAAACAACCAGCTCCTTAAATGAGCACAGGTGGCTCTACTCACATGGCCCTCCCCTGCCTGCAGGAGAAGCTGTCCCTGCTAGGCAAGAGAGCCATGACACCCCCTCCTTAAAATGAGGGTTCTAACCTCATCCCAAAGCCCAATGTTTAATCAATGTTCCTATAAACAAAACAATGTTATCAGCTCTCAGTCCCACTCCTTTGCTTCCTCCGACCAACTGTCCATCCCTCCAACTCGACAACCCTGGTACCTGGGAGCAGTTTAAGAGCAGGAGGAGGAGAGAGCAGGCAGAGGGGAGCAAAAGAATAGAAAACTAAAATTAGGTTTTAAAAGAGCATCAGCAGTAATATTATCCTTACCACTGAGATGCTTCATTTCAATGTTATAAGGATGTATAGCACCCAGGTGCTGATTGGGGTTCTGCAGAGATTAAGAAAAGTAAGTGGATTACGGTCTGTGAAGACTGTCAATGGAGTCAAACCTGAACCGACAGACCTCGAAGTGCTGTAAAGCCCAAATGAGACCCAATGCCTCTTTTTCAATTACGGAATCATTCAATTGATACTTATTACATTTCTGGGAGAAGAAACTAACCGGACATTCAACATGATCAGAATTTCCCTGCAACAGAACAGCGCCAGCACCAACTTGACTAGCGTCTACTTGTAATTTGAATGGTTTGCTAAAATTTGGTGCTGCTGCCAACACCGGAGCAGAACAACGCAGAGCTTTAACTGTATCAAAAGCCTCCTGGCACTGGACCAGACGAACTCTGCTTTAGCCTTCAGCAGGTTAGTCAGTGGGGATGCCACTATGGAAAAGTTTTTGCAAAAGGCACGATAGAACCCTGCCATCCCAAGAAAGAGCATAAGCTCCTTCTTTGTCGTTGGCTGTGGCAATTGCTTCACAGCTTGGATTTTGCATCCACAGGACAGACAAACCCTTGACCGACCACCTTGCCGAGGTTTGTGACTGTGGCTCTGGCAAACTCACTCTTTGCCAAGGTTATGGTCAATGTGGCCCACTCCAGGCGTTCAAACAAGGCTTTTACCCTACGGACATGCTCCTCCCAGGAATCTGAATGGACGACCACATCATCCAAATATACGGAACACCCTTCCAGGCCTGATACCACCCGGTTCATCAAAATCTGGAAGGTGGCAGGAGCATTCCTCAGTCCGAACGGCATCACTCTGTAAGAAAACAAACCAGAGGGTGTTATAAAGGCTCTTTTTGTCAGAGGCACTTGCCAGTATCCTTTCAAAAGATCACATTTGTTTACATATTTTGCTGAACCCACTTGGTCTATGCGGTCCTCCATCTGAGGAAGAGGAAAGAGATCTGCTTTTGTGACATTGTTTACTTTTCGATAATCAGTACAAGGCCGAAATGAAGAATCAGGTTTTTTGACTAATAAACAGGGTGAAGCCCAGTTTGAAAAACTTGGCTCAACACGACCATTTTCCAGCATATACTTCACCTCTGTGTCCAACTGCTGCTTCTTCTCCTCAGATACTCAGTAAAAGGTTTGTTTAATGGGCTTAGCATCTCCAGTGTCTGTGTCATGTTCAATTAAATGAGTTTGTGTAGAAGTGTCAGAGAATAAAGCAGTTATTCTTTGATCAAAGCTACTAACTGGTTACGTTTCTCAGGTTTTAAATGGTCTCCTAAAACACCAAGATTGTTTAAAGTTTGAGAGTTTTTAAGCAACCTCTCAAAATCTCATCTAAAGCTACACTTATCTCTTCTTCCCCCTCAACAGAGTCAGGATGACCCTAACAGAAGCACAACTCACCTGCTGAGTGAGGTAGGGTGTTGTCATAGATAGTCCTGACAGAAGGTGCTGATGCTGCTCACATGAGAGAGGGCAGGTCGCAGGTCACATGATCAGTCACGTTCACTATTCTGACCAAAGGCTGACACTGAAGAGAACGATCCAGACAACAGACAGGTGCTTTGTCCCCAGCATGCCCGATCTCTTCCAGAGCGGCTGACTGGTCTATGGACAAGCTGCCTGGAGGACCCTGGCAGGAAAGAGGAGACACAAAGTTTCAGAGAGGGAAGAACACAATGTTCTGAAATCTAAAAAGATCCCATTCTAAATCAAGGCACAAGTGCACTGCAAAAACAATCCAATTCTAATTCAGACTGACACAAGGCTTGAGAGAGAGTGAGGAAGGAGAAGAGCAGGGATTTGAAACTAAAAGCTCTGCCCATTCTAGCTGCAAACTAATTCAATAAAAGTCCATCAACCCATCACAAACAAAACCACACCCACACAAAAAACTCCCATTTAAAGTGTCAGGACTGATCTTTTTTCCTGTTGCATCTCTCCCTGTTGAAAAATGCCATTGTCTCAATGGTCGCTGTCCGTGGTGCTAAAGGTCTCTCAGCCGTCTTAGAAGGCCCTTTGTCCACTGAGCTGAGCGTCTTGGCTCCGGGTCACCATCTGGAGCAGAAGGGACAGCTGCCTCTCCACGATCAGGAACATTAGGTCGGGCAGGCGGAGTCACCGGATCGGTACAAAATCCCATCCAGGCTTTGATAGGAGCCTCAGCAGGGACATTTACGGAGGATCTGGTAGTCTCGTGTTCTGAGTTGGAGTCTGTGTAAGCAATAATGGCAGCAATGGGCAAAATGTAAGTGAAATACAATGAACCACTTCCTCTTTATTGCTTGACTCTGATCACATACACTGGGAGCTCTACATTGGATTGGTATGGCTGTGATTCCCACCTGTCAGTCAACTTACTTGGACACTTAGCCCTCACGTCCTGGAGCAACACTCTATCCCCTGGAGCAAGTGGGCAGTCTTTGTGCCTTGTGTCGGGCCATCTCAGAGTCTCTGCCATATTGTAAGTGTCTCTGATGGCACTTTACCCAGCTGTCCACAGAAGAACATGCAACAGTGTTCGTCAAGCCCAAAATGTGATCCTGTGGGAGAAAGTCACGACTCCAGAACATGAGGTAATGAAGAAAAGAACCAGTTGAGCGGTCAGTTGTATCATTGTATACTTGCATCGTCTCTGGCAGGGATCACGCCAGTTTCTTCGCTCCTCCCCAGAGTTGCAGTCCGATTAAGTCTCTCACAAGCTCCATTTCCTGCTGGATGATAAGGTGTGCATGATCCTTTTGTATTCCATTCAACTCACATAGTTCACACACAAGTTGGGACTCAAAATCAGCCCTTGATCTGACACTGTTCGTTTTGGAACACCAAGTCTACAGAAAGTCCACTGGGCAGAGGGGCAGCAGCTGTTGCAGCAGTTTTCCTCAGCACAGTTTCACATTGAGCACACCAATTAACAATGGACTCACTTAACCTCGGCCAGTAAAATCTTCTCTGGATTAGGTACATTGTTTTTCAGAACCTCAGTTGCCTGTACAATCATGGTACAACATCAAAATATTGTATTGCTCATCCTCAGGAACCAGAAGCTGTAACATCTTTTGTGATGAAGTACTACACAATCAGAGAGAACCAGTCCCAGTGTTTCAAGATTGTTAGAACAGATTTGGATTCTCTTTGCCTCTCTTGTTTGTTAGACTTGCATTGACTCTGAACATATTGAATCACGTTTCTTAGCGTGGGATCATTACTTTGAAGCACTGCTCACTGAGTTCTTGTGCGTTCTGGATAAAAGGAGATACCTGGTAGTAGTTGTGAATGACTCTGTTGTAGTGCCACACATTGTCCTGACCACACAGGCGCCCACATGTCCAGAAGACAGGATCTCCACTCCATCCCCCTCATCAATAGCATCTCCAGCCGAACCTGGTGGAAAGGTTTGTATTTGATTTCAAATTGGAAACCCATCTTTGTTCTAGACAGCCCAACTCAGCAGAGTTTAAATGTTTCTGTGTACACAAGAAATGTTGCAGGTGAAAAGCTGCAGATTGTGGCAGAATATAAATATTTGGGCTGATAGTGGATTCTCAACTTTCATTCTGAAAAGTTGTGTAAAAACAAATGAATTGAAATGTCAACCAAGGCAGCAAAAATCTTTTTACATTTGATGGTGTTTAGTCGTTTTAATTATTGCCTAACAAGCTGGTCTAATGAGAGCACTTTACGACCACCAACAAGCTATTAAAGGTCGAGTGTGCAAAGAAATGTAGCATTGCCCAGAATAGCCAGAGATTCTTCTATTGTAGGAAGTGGATCTTTGTGCATAACAGAGTTAAGTTTGTCATAGTCACACAAAATCTTAACGTGCCATCTTTTCTACAAACTAAAACTGAAGAAGCTCATAGACTGGAGCTGGGCACTATGACTTCAAAGTCCAACATACCTTGTATTAAACCTTTTACTTCTTGGTACAGTTTGGGAGGATTTGCTGTAGCGCTCCCGTACTGGAGGGGCGAGGCCAGTGGGGATCTCATGCTGCATGGTGCTTGTTAACACATAGTCCTCATGGTGCTGGGCAAAGACAGCTTGGTGCTTTAGTTCTGCAGGAAGATCAATATGAGTTAGATCAGGGAGGACACATTGTTGAGCCTGTACTCACTCTCACAGCATTAATCCCTACACCAGTCCTTTTCTTGTAGGAGGTCAGCAGAATCAATTGTAACTTCTGACGTCTGTATATGTGTGTTGGGGAATCACTGACATTTCAGACTCTCAGAAGGACACTTCCATTTTAAACAGTAGACGGTGCGAGCAATAAACAAATCACCCACCTCCACAGGTTCTACACACAACTGATAATGTTGGTGGCTGACTCCAGGTTTAGCACTTCACTCCGAGCAGGGACCAAGATGGGATGACGACTGATTGACACGTTAGATCCTGTATCCAGTGTGCATTTGAGGTGAGCATTGTCCAAGTTTAACTCCACTTTTGGAACTTCACTGATCAATTTGCCTGACCCTGCAACTGAGGCCCTTTTGCCTTGGAACAAGCCACTGTCTGGGCTACCACAGTGAGATCGTCTAGTTTAAAGATGCAGATGGAGCTCTAGATTGACAGTATTGATCATTATGGACAGATTGTAAACACTTATTGCCATGCTTATTGTATTTGTTTGAGTTAACACAAGGCCTAAATCTTCCTCTTCCTCTCATCTTTAAAGTATGAGCTTGCTTTAGTTCAGCTCCACTTCTTTAATTAATGATTAGGACAGTTCATTAAAGTGGCTTGACATGTGTTTATTAATTTCATCTCTTAAGCTCCACTTTAACATGCTCCAAATCTTTCACGTTATGTTTGTTCGAGCATTGTTCCACTCTAGTTGCATTTAGCATTGTATATTTTCAACAGTTTCCCCATATGCATGTTCTCTTAATCTATTTATTTTTAATAGCTTCAGAACTGAAACAATCTGAGCCCTTCCACAAGATGGCCCCGTAACAGAACACCATCCTCACTAATGCCCCTTGGATCCTTCTTTTTAAGTTTTTGGAAATCGTGTGTCTGGGATTGTCTGTTATTTAAATAAAATGTGGACGTCAATGACATCAGTGATTTTTGGGGGACCCCCAACGTATGGCCCAGGCACCCCAACACAAGGGAAATGTTGCTCTGCAAAAGTCTTGTCAGATTCCCTGTAAAACCAACAGTCTGTAGATTACTTTTCCATCCTTATTTCAGAGTCTTTACATTTACTGTTTGCCATATTAATCATTGGAACAAGGTCACTGGTCTGAAGGCAGCAGCTGAAGTTGAGGCCTGTGACTCACTCTGGTTTGTCATTGTCTCTGGTGACTCTTTAAGATCACCAAGAGACCTCAAACACTGAGTTGTTTTAGATAAAAAGGATTTATTACAAAAGATAAAAGGGATTATGTTGGAGCACGGAGTCCATTATTGGACAACTAGCTGTCCAGGGATGGAGGCTCAGGTCGGCTAACAGCCCTGTGGCTGCCTTTTCAGTCTGGCACAGCTGCCCCAGCGTGCCCCAATCTAACCCACTGAGCGGCTGACTGGTTTTTACACAAGCTGCCTGGAGACACAACATTTTAGAGAGCAGCAACACAAATTTACTCAAACTGTAAAAGATCCCATTCTAAATCTAAAGTCTAAAGTCCCAAGTGCACTGCAAAAACAATCGAATTATTGTACAAACTGACCTGGACAAAGAAGACACAAAGTTTTAGAGAGAATGAGAGAGGGAGAGCAGAGATTTTAAACAAAAAGCACCGCCCATTCCAGCTACCAACCAATTAAAATGAAATGGCCATTGGCCCATCACAAACAAAACCACACCCACACCGAAAAGAACAATACCCATTTAAAGTGGCAGGAAGGATACCTTTCTCCTGTTACAGTGGCACTGTTACAACTCTACTCAGCCTCTTCTACAATGATTGGTCCTAATGTCACTTTTGTTTCAAATCTGCAGCCTGTCTGTGAAAATGTGATAATAGAAACTTAAACTTTCTATTTCAGAAGCACTTTTGAAGCAGCTGCTTGATAGTAAGTTGAGTGAAGCACTAGCTCAGTGTGCAGTAGTGTGGGACATGTCCAGTGGACCTTCAGAATGAATCTGTGAGCTCTGCAGCAGACACATGTGTTCTGGAGGAAAACAACAAGTGAAAGACAAACAAGTGACAAGACTCATTTCTTTGGCTTTAATGGAGCCAGGCTCAGATCTGTGTGGCTTTCAGGCTGTTGTTGTTACTGTTGTTGTTAATGTTGTTGCTGCTGTTGTTGTGTTAGAAGCTCTTAGGTCCAGTGCTTGTTGGAGGCATTGCTGTTTGGAGTTGGAGAACTGAACGTGGTACAAACACATACATGCTGCTGTCCAGTCGTCTTAAAGAAGTTTGAGAGCTGATGTTTGGATTCAGTCTGGAAACAGATGGTGAAGAATAGAAGAAGAGCTCTGGCTGACGTCTGAAGATGACACACTGGTTCTTTGGTCTCTAGAGGTTGGAAACTGAACAGTAAAAACAGGAAACACATTACTTTAAGTGAAAAAACACAAAACCAAATCTATCAAGTCATATGTGGCATACCTGCTTATCAAGCCTGATCCTGTCAGATCTCAGGAGCTAAGCCAGAAGGGCCTGGTTAGTACTTGGATGGAGATCATTAGAAACCAGTGCCACAGTGGACGACAGGAGTAGATTGTCGTTGTGTCCTTGGGCAAGACACTTACCCACACTGCCTCAGTGTCTGCGTACACTGAGTGAGTGGATACTAGATTGTAAAGCGCTTTGAGTGCTGGAAAGGTAGAAAAGCACATATAAATAGACCATTTATATAATAGAACCTTTCAAATGAAATACAAAAATCCAATGAATAGAACTTCTTTAAACTTACTGTGCAGGTGTGTGATGGATCTGTGTCTCTGACAGTCAAAGTCCTGATTTGATCTGCAACATAAAGATTAAATAGAATGTACAACACACATTTGTGCAAATGAGAAAAAGACGAGTGTAAAGATCTAATGGAACAGAACACAAACGTGCACATGAAATCAACTCAAGTCTATTTGATGAGCTTTTGGATGTAGTGAGGTAAAGCCTGGAGAACTGAACCATGACCAGGCACAAACTCATGTGTGGCACAAAGACAGTCTGGACAATCTTAAGAGTCTTGTTTCTGGAGGATTACATTTAGAGAATGATGTTGAAGAAGAGCTTTGGCAGATGATCAGACGTAGAGACAAAAACAAAGTACAATGTCCAAATCCAATCCTTGTTTTTCTCTTCTTTAAACGTACTTTTCCACAGACGACGTCTTTGATGGTGAATGTTCTTCATGAACCAGATCCATTGTAGTTTTCTTCTTGTGCACTTTCCTTAGAAGAGACAAAGAACCGATTCAGTGTCTAAAACAAACACATGTTCTCTGGGGCAGTTCTTTTTCAGTCAAACTAAAAACACTTACCAAAGAAAAAACATTTGAGCAGAGCTTTTCCATGAGCTGATTCCACCTTCCACTGGGCTTGGTTTCTGTTCAGGCTGTTGTTCTGAACTAGAGCAGCAAATGAGAAAAATGGAAACAAGTGAAACGAGCCAACACAACTAGAAACTACAAAGTTCAATTCATGTTCCAAACCTCCGCTCTGATGAACCTTTTTAGTGTTGTGTGCTGTTTGGAGCTGGAGACCAGAACCATGGGAGAATCCCAGGTGTGGGGCAAACATGGCTATTGTCCTGCTGAAGTTTCACTTGGATTTCTGGATTGAATTTGGAGACGCAGATGTTGAAGGTTGGGACCATGTTGAAGTGGACAGACTGGCTCTTTGGTCTGGAGTTGTCATGAACTGGAGATTGAAAAAACAAAATGCATTACTTTATGTGAAAAATACTAAATATTCAAACTGTCAGTTTAAAACATTGTGACTAAATAACACGTTCTTTGGTTGAAATTTCTGGTTGTCATGGTGAGGGGCCTTTAGATGTCTCTTAAAGGCTGCAGTAATCAAAGAAACAAACAGTGACTCTTCACTGTGTCCAAATCAAATGAATCTGACCTCCTTTTAAACTTACTATGCAAATGGAGTTGAACTGAAGTGATTTAAATCATCATAAATCATAGTGTATTACCTTTTCTATGTTGTGGAGACAAGGTCAAACTGGTTGGACTTGGAAAGCCGAACACCACCAGAGCACAAACTGATGTAAAGGACAAAGACAAAAGCTGTGACGTCGTCTTGGAGACAGCTGATGCTCTGGCTGACGTTAGGGTCGTGAGCTTTCAGGATCTGGATCTTTGGTTGGTGGACTCAGCTTCTGTAATTCTAATGCAGTAAATACTTGTACATTTCAAACTGACAGAAGATGTTACACCTTTGAAATACTTACATTATGATGAAGACTACATCAACTAAAGTCTGTTTTTACCTTCGGCTCAAACAAAACTTCAGACTTTAAACTAACATTAACATAATGTCCCTGTAGATGGTGATGTGAGGCTGGGACACTGACAGAGAGAGTGAGGAGGACGTGTCCTGTAGATGGTGATGTGAGGCTGGGACACTGACAGAGAGAGTGAGGAGGACGTGTCCCTGTAGATGGTGATGTGAGGCTGGGACACTGACAGAGAGAGTGAGGAGGACATGTCCCTGTAGATGTGATGTGAGGCTGCGACACTGACAGACAAAGTGAGGAGGACGTGTCCCTGTAGATGGTGATGTGAGGCTGGGACACTGACAGAGAGAGTGAGGAGGACGTGTCCCTGTAGATGGTGATGTGAGGCTGGGACACTGACAGAGAGAGTGAGGAGGACGTGTCCCTGTAGATGGTGATGTGAGGCTGGGACACTGACAGAGAGAGTGAGGAGGACGTGTCCCTGTAGATGGTGATGTGAGGCTGGGACACAAGGATGATTTCATGTTGGACACAAAAGATGTTAAGTGTGTCTTTGCTGTAGTGGCTGATGTTAGACAGATGTTTGGAGGACATGTCTCGCCCGTGAAGATGTGGATGTGAAGCTCGGGCTGGAGACACTCAAATGATGGTGACTTTGACTTGATTTTTCTGGAGGCACTTGTGGATGGAGGCTGGTTTTGTAGAAGGAGAGCTTTATGTTGAAAGCTGCAAAACACAACAAATACTAAAATATAAAACACCAAATGAATACAAAAATGAATAGTTGCACACAAAAATCCTAAAATCTAAAATGTATATATAAAGTCCAAGGCCCTTCGCTTTCAAAATAAAGTCCAAGGCCTGTCGCTTTCAAAATAAAGCCAAGGCCGTCGCTTTCAAAAAAGCAAGCTTCACTCAAATCAAAGCAAGGCCCGTCGCTTTCAAAATAAAGTCCAAGGCCGTCGCTTTCAAATAATGTCAAAGCTTTCTTTCAAAATAAAGTCCAAGGCCCGTCGCTTTCAAAATAAAGTCAAGGCCTGTCGCTTTCAAATAAAGTCCAAGGCCTGTCGCTTTCAAAATAAGAAGGCTGTCATAATCAAGGCCGTCACTTTCAAAATAAAGTCCAAGGCCCGTCGCTTTCAAAATAATGTCAAAGGCCTTTGCTTCAAAATAAAGTCCAAGGCCCGTCGCTTTCAAAATAAAGTCCAAGGCCTGTCGCTTTCAAAATAAAGTCCAAGGCCTGTCGCTTTCAAAATAAAGTCCAAGGCCCGTCACTTTCAAAATAAAGTCCAAGGCCCGTCGCTTTCAAAATAAAGTCCAAGGCCTGTCGTTTTCAAAATAAAGTCCAAGGCCTGTCGCTTTCAAAATAAAGTCCAAGGCCTGTCGCTTCAAAATAAAGTACAAGGCCCGTCGCTTTCAAAATAAAGTCCAAGGGCCTTTGTTCTCAGAGTCTGTGGCCTCGGGTCACTGTAGAGAAGCCGAAGCGTCTGAGGAGAGGGAAGTCTCGTAGTCCCAGTTCAGTCCACATAGTCCTGGACAAGCGGTAGAAAATGGATGGATGTGATCCTTGTCTGGAAGTGGTCTTGGTGGACTCCAAAATCCTCTTCTGTTCCTTCAAAGAAACACAAAGAGAGAAAGGATCAATTCTTAAAAATAAAAGGAGTACTTGTGTCTGGGGGGTGGAGTTGGCCTCTGTGGAGCACTTGACCTTTTCCAGTCCTTCCAGTCCTTCTCTCGCTCCTGTAGGTAGGTCTCCATCTGCAGCACCCAGTCCGGCTTAGGTCCAGGAAACAGGGGCGCAGGCTCCACCTCCACCTTTGGGACAAGAGGGGCAGGGTTAGAACTGGAGGGAGCAAATGCAGCCACCCAAGCAGAAGCAGAGGCAAGCTTAGGAAGCTTAGCAACGCTGGCAGGTGTAGCAGAAGCAGGTTTAGGAAGCTTAGCAGCGTGGGCAGATGTAGCAGAAGCAGAAGCAGGTTTAAGAAGCTTAGCAGCGCTGGCAGGTGTAGCAGAAGCAGGTTTAGGAAGCTTAGCAGCGCTGGCAGGTGTAGCAGAAACAGAAGCAGGTTTAAGAAGCTTAGCAGCGCGAGCAGGTGTAGCAGAAGCAGAGCGTTTGCAGGCCTGACGAGCATGCCGAGCAGTGATATAGTCAGGAAGCATGCTGTCAGGAAGAGGAATGATCTGAAGTCTCCTAGAAGGAGCAGAGGGGGGCAACACAGAGTCACCCAGAGCAAAGGTGGAAGGTAGCACGCTGAAGCTAAGCTGAGCCCCCTGAGCAGACACAAGCTCAGGAGACTCGGCAGGAGCAGCAGAGCAGAGCTTAGGACGCTTAGCAGGAGGAGCAGAGCTGGAGGAGTGGGGAGGAGAAAGACCATAGGACCTCCAACCACCACCCCTAGGAAACTTGGCAGAAGCGGGCATTGTAGAGGGAGAGAGGGTGTGTGTGAGTGTGTGTGGACTTAGGCCCAGAGACGCCTCCTGTGCAGGACGTCTGAGTGTCTGAAGAAACACTGCACCGACAATCACACAGATCTGTGGAGAGAAACAGGATGGGTCAGACAACACACACTATCAAAGACTTCAATGTTTGTCTTCATTTAATGCCAGGGCAGTCTTAAACACTGACCCATTTGATACATTTGTTAAAGAAATTATAGAAACAATGTAACTGAACACAATAAAAGGACAAAGAGAGCCATATGAAAACAGCAGGTGAAAGGTAAAAGTTAAATGTTTGTCTAAAAAAGAGACTGCTTTTTTTATTAAAACTAAAGGGCGCTCCATAGTATTCACGAAAAAATAAATATTTATCTCGTAATTACGAGATAAGATTCTATTATAGATAATTTCATGTAATTACGAGATAATTTTCTCGTAATCACGAGATAATTTAAATGGCTTTCCCACATTCTGCACACCCACATGCTTCGTATAGGCTAAGCTAGTGACTTTATCCACAACACGAGTAGTCTTTTCTATGCTAGCTTGATGTTTCTAAATAGCTAAGTGCTTGTGGGTTAAATTAAGTGCCTGTGGTCTTCACTGCAATGTTTAAGATCTACAAAAAGTATGAAACTAGCTGTTTAACGTAATGTATATGTCTGTGGACTCATGCTACAGTTAGCAGGCTATTATAAAGACGGCCAGTGTGTGGAGCTGTTCACCCACCAGAAAGAAGCTAGTGGTAATCGGCAGTTTTTTTAATAAAACAATCCTTCCACTGTTGACAGTTAATCTCACACATCCTTAGAATGTGCGGCAGTTTTTATGTGGCTCCAGCGTCTAGTTTTCAATTTATTTGGCCAAAAAGGAGAGAAGTGCTGCACATTTGCTACACTTCCGCATGGATCACCCAGAGTGGGCGGGTACTGCAAAAATGCCCGTATGTTGCAAGTCAAATGATGGTGAAGTGTAGCAAATGTGCAGCACTTCTCTCCTGGCCAAATAAATTGAAAACCAGACGCTGGAGCCACAGAAAAACTGCCGCTCATTTCTAAGGATGAGTGAGATTAACTGCCAACAGTCAAGAAGATCGAGTTTTATTTAAAAAACCTGCCGATTACCGCTAGCTTCTTTCTGGTGGGTGAACAGCTCCACACACTGGTAGAGCTGTGCAATATATCGAATTTTATATAATATCGTGAATGTTGTTTTGAGGATATGAAAAATTGAATATCGAGTATATCGTGCAGTAAAAACATGCTGCAAAAAGAGCTAATTTACAAAAAAATAAATTAAAAAGTGATGGTGTATTCTTAAAAACAAGGCAAGTTTAAATATATGCTGTATCAGAATCTGTGCATTAAGCAATTCAAAGAGCTTTATTAAACTGGAAAATTATTTTTATGATGGAAGATTGCTGCTATTTTGTGAAAAACTTGACAAATATTTGCCTGATAATTAAACACAATAGAAAAAATGTCTTAAATATGAAAACAAGTGGACTGTGTGCGCCTAGAATTAGTATTTTAAAATTTTTTGAGTAGATTTTTGATTGGTTTGAATCTGACAAGTATTAAATATCAAATTTTTCTCATCTTGTGTTCTTGACATATAACTAAATTTATTAGTTTTACTCTATTGTCAAACACATTCAAATCACATTAAACACTTTGTCATTCAATACGTTTTAAACGTAGTAAAATATTTAAGGTTGGCATTTTTCCAGTGTAACTAATTTGAGCAGATTTTAACACATTTATGTTGAACTGACAAAATATCGTCGAAATATCATTATCGAGATTCGCCAAAAAATTATCGAAATAATCATTTTTGTCAATATCGCCCAGCCCTACAACTGGCTGTCTTTATAATAGCCTGCTAACTGTAGCATGAGTCCACAGACATATACGTTACGTTAAACATCTAGTTTCATACTTTTTGTAGACCTTAAACATTGCAGTGAAGACCACAGGCAACCCACAAGCACATCTTAGCTATTTAGAAACATCAAGCTAGCACAGAAAAGACTACTCGTTGTGGATAAAGTCACTAGCTTAGCCTATACGAAGTGTGTGGGTATACAGAATGTGGGAAAAGCCATTTAAATTATCTCGTAATTACGAGAAAATTATCTCGTAATTACGAGAAAACTATCTCGTAATTACGAGATAAATATTTATTTTTTCGTGAGTACTATGGAGCGCCGTATATTTGCACTTCCCTTCATAAAATTTAGTTCTGGTGTAAAGAGAAGCTAAAAGATCCTTTTTTCAGTGTTGAAACAGTCAAAACAGTGTCATTCAGTAAAACAAGGCTTTGCCATATATTTGAGTTGATTAATAAAAACTAAAACACACTAAACAATCTATGTAACTAAGAGATTTTTGCCTCGTTGAATTTATATTGGGAAAAAAAAATAATACTACCATTAAATTCTTAATATTTGTTTACACATAATAGGAAATGTTGCCTTTTATAAACAGCTGTTTCAACAAATGACTTTATTTCAATAAACGACGTTGAACCAAATGACATTTTGCCTGGTGTATTCAGCCACAATTCAACCAGTAAATACGAGAAAACAATTCTATTTCTAGATTTTAATAATGATTTAAAAATGAGAAGAAGGCCTTAAGTTGAACAGGCCTGTTCAGGTTCAGGTGTGGGACACATTCACGTTACACATTAGCCTGACTATTTAGCCATTTTCATTTGTCATCGTCTCTGTAAACTAGCTTTGTGCATTAGGTCTGATGTAATATGACAAGAAGAAGTGCTCTAATGCTACACTGACAATCTTAACAATGCTAATGAGCTCAAAGTGTGTTTTGTGACTTTGGTCACAATAGTCTCTGTTTTAGGCTCGTTCTAGTTGTGTTAGCAGCGTGTTAGCAGCTGCAGCTGGAGGTCTAATGCTCTTTGCTTAACAAACACAAAAACACACATTTCTTTGAGTAAACTTACAGAAAACATCATCTCTAGACTTTGACAAAAGCTAGTGCTACTGCTTGGTTGTTTTTCGTGCATAAAATGATCAAAACTCATGAACAGGGAAAGTGTAAAAGCTCACGTTTTTTCCTCACAAACGTCTCGTAGTTTGAGTCAGGGGCTGGTCAGTCGGTGTCTGAGTGAAAATGTCCAAAAGTGAAGTCTCCTTTCTGTAGAAAACGTCGAGTGAAGCTCACAAATTCAGAGTTTTGCTGCAGTCTGGGTTTGCAAAGTTTGCACTGACAAGCGACACTTGAAAACAGCGCTAGGAAACAGCACGTGCGCGCTGACGTCAGAACGCGCGTGGCTTTGGCCGAAACTGTGTAATTTAATTTTTGAATTGTATTTAAAGGCAGTGAAATAATAATAAAGAAATAAATGTGAGGCTTGAGCACTGATTTAATGATAGTACTGTTATATTATACACTCAAGATACTGGGTACTCGGAGAGCTGTTTGTTTCTGGCCTAAAAAGTTGAGACACGCTCTGCTATAATGTACTGCAAATTTTTATTCAGATTATTTATTTATTTATTTATTTATTTATTTATTGCGAAGGCATTCATTTGTTTGGCTACTTATTTGTTTAGTAATGGTCAAGCTACTCCATCTTATTTTTATTTGTATTTCTTCCTCTTCTATAATACTACTACTACTACTACTACTACTACTACTACTACTACTACTAATAATAATAATAATAATAATAATAATAATAATAATAATAATAATAATAATAGTAGTAGTAGTAGTAGTAGTAGTAATGTAATAACGACTATTATTATTATTACGTTTTCAATATTTTTATGCAATATTTTAATTAAACCTACTGTCATTAACAAAAGCACATTTTAGCTCTTTTGCACAGTTCCTAATAAAACAATAACAACAGCAGTAAGTGATTTCTTCTATTCAGACAACTTTTAGTGAGTTTCGGCTGCTGGCTGCGAGCCATCTTCCAGCCGAAACATGTCAAAAGGTAAATCCAACTCACTAAAAAGTTGTCTGAATAGAAGAAATAGCTTACTGCTAAAACTATTGAAGACAAGACGAACATCGTATAAGAAAACAATATTTGTACAGCTAGTCAACATTTATATAAAATAGGAAAGATGCAAACTAAATTCTAGCGTGCAGAACAGTGTGCAGGTACAGTCATCGTCCACCAGGAGACACACTAGTATCGTCCTAGTTTTAACAGTTGTTGTGTTGTACTTCCGGTTTGCTGGACAGCGCTGTTGCTAAAGGTAAGCTGTCATTCCTTTTTCTATACTTCGTGTTTTGTATCATCTAGGCGCTCTGTTTTTGAATGGGGCTTTCTGCTTTAGCTTTATACATTTGTTTTAAGTAAAATCGCACAAAGACAGGCACAGTTTATTGTCATTTGGCGGCGTAGAATAATGAAATGTATGCAACTGTCAATATTGGAAAGCTAACTAAAGACAAAGTTAACCCAATACAATCTACAAATGAAGTATTCACTCGAGTCTTTTGGATGTGTTCCGAATACAGTTATGAAGTAATCAAACTATTCTGAAGTTGAGCTATTTTCTCTTCTGGTAACTCCAAGAGAAAACTTCTAGAAATAAGATTAAACCTGCAGGAAAAGTGGACGTGTGGTTGATGAAACACTCTGACCAGTTTATGCCCTATAATGCAGTTTTATATTTATTGATAGTAGTAATAAATGTCATAAAGGTGACTCTTTATGCCATCTAAAACACTACCCCAAAAGAAATACAAAAATCAATAGACACCAGAGATGACAAAAGTACCAACATTCACTACTCAAGTAAAAGTACAGTTACTTGTGTAAAAATGACTCTGGTAAAAGTCAAAGCCCTGCTGAAACTGCTTGACTTGAGTCAAAATACAAAAGTACACTCACTCTTCAAAAAGTTATAATCTCTCAGTTAAATTTACTGGAAAACTAGAAAATTGCCAGATTATTTCACTTGTTTCAAGACATTTTTGATTGATTACAAAACATTTCAGCTTGAGTCAAAGTTGCGACTGAGGTGAGTAAAAATGTCTCACGTCATTTGGCTTGAATGAAGAACAAATGTATTGAAACAAGACAAAAACATCTCAAAACAAGTCATATAATCTAGATCCATCAAGTAAAACCATCTTAATCAGACAAAATATCAAAAATAAGATTATAATCCAGGGTTTAAGGCACAGGTGTCAAACTCAAGGCCCGGGGCCAGATGCGGCCCTCCACCTCATTTCATGCGGCCCTCAAGCCTTATAAGGTTTACTTTAATTTTATATTAGTGCCAGAAGTAATCTAGATGTCTTGACCTATTGGTCTGAAACTTAAAGAGTAAGTAACTTTTCACTGATGCAGATGTATAATCAGTTGTTATTACTTCAATAAATATACAATAATCAAATACAACTATTATTTGTAGTATGTCAAAGATTAGTAAGGTTAATTAAAACCGGCCCTTGGAGACAACCCCGATGCCAATGTGGCCCATTGCCAAAATGAGCTTGACACCCCTGGTTTAAGGCATTCAACTAACCTAGAAATATACTCAACAAAAATATAAACGCAACACTTTTGTTTTTGCTCCCATTTTTCATGAGATGGACTTGAAGATCTAAAATTCATTCCAGATACACAATATTACCATTTCTCTCAAACACTGTTCACAAATCTGTCTAAATGTGTGATAGTGAGCACTTCTGCTTTGCTGAGATAATCCATCCACCTCACAGGTGTGCCACATCAAGATGCTGATCTGACATCATGATTAGTGCACAGGTGTACCTTATACTGCCCACAATAAAAGGCCACCCTGAAATGGGCATTTTGTTTTTGCTTTATTGGCGGTCTGGGGACTCAGAACCAGTCAGTATCTGGTGTGACCACCATTTGCCTCATGCAGTGCAACACATCTTCTTCACATAGAGTTGATCAGATTGTCTATTGTGGCCTGTGGAATGTTGGTCCACTCCTCTTCAATGGCTGTGCGGAGTTGCTGGATATTAGTGGGAACTGGTGCACGCTGTCGTATACGCCGGTCAAGCACATCCCAAACATGTTCAATGGGTGACATGTCCGGTGAGTATGCTGGCCATGCAAGAACTGGGACATTTTCATATTCTCTGAAACGCCTTTGGAGACGGCTTATGGTGGAGAAATGAACATTCAATGCACGAGCAACAGATCTGGTTGACATTCCTGCTGTCAGCATGCCAATTGCACGCTCCCTCAATGCTTGTGGCATCTGTGGCATTTTGCTGTGAGACAAAACTGCACATTTCAGGGTGGCCTTTTATTGTGGGCAGTATAAGGTACACCTGTGCACTAATCATGATGTCAGATCAGCATCTTGATGTGGCACACCTGTGAGGTGGGATGGATTATCTCAGCAAAGCAGAAGTGCTCACTATCACACATTTAGACAGATTTGTGAACAGTGTTTGAGAGAAATGGTAATATTGTGTATCTGGAATGAATTTTAGATCTTTAAGTCCATCTCATGAAAAATGGGAGCGTTTATATTTTTGTTGAGTATACATTTTTTCCAGTGTTTGTAAAGTTGTGGAGTGAGAGATGGCCTTTACAGCGAACTAATTATAATTCTTCTGACTTTTATCATGTGATGAATATGTAATTGTTAGAAATTATAACGTTTTTGGTGATTTTCACTTGTTAATTTGTTCTCAAAGCTCGGATACACAACAGGAAAACAACGGATTATGAGCTCATAAAGTAACTCACCTGTTTTTAAAAAGTAGGGAGTAAAAAATACAGATATTTCTCGAAAAATGTAAGAAGTAAAAGTAAAAAGTCACCACATTTTGTAATACTCAAGTAAAGTACAGATACTCCAAGAAACTACTTAAGTACAGTACTTGAGTAAAAAATACCTAGTTACTTGTCACCTCTGATAGACACATGGTAATACCCCAAAATATCTTACAAGAAGAGTTAGAACTAGAACTAGGGCTGGGCGATACAGTAAAAAATGTATATCCTGATTTTCTTGGAGCCAAATCATGATTTTGATTTGATCACGATTCTCGTAGACCATTTATTTTCCTTTAGTCTTTGAGGTAAATATAATTCAGGATCAACAGCTAAATCCAGCTGTCAAAAGCTGACCAGTGTTGCCAGGTTTTTAGAGAGAAACAAGCAAACTCAGCCCTTCAATAAACAGTTTTTTCCATATCATTTATATTTCTTGCATTAATGACTTTTAGACATGAAAACATTCTAAAATTCATGTTCCAGTCCTATAAATTGATATATTTTAGCAAATCAAACCTGAAAAATGGCTAAGCTTATGGCTTAAAAGCGCAGTCCAGAAGAGAGTTTGAAAAAAAAAAAAAAAAAGCCCAAAGTCACTGTGAAGACTTGGATTTGGCAACGCTAAGACTAAGAGGTTGGAAAAAAATAATCTAGATTTGAACAGACAGATGCATCAATTAGAGAAAAAAGAAATCACGATTTGACGATTTCAACAAAAAAGCAGATTGTCCCAGAGATGAGCTCACCATTCGATTTTTATCACGATATTGCCCAGACCTAACTAGAACAACAAAAGACAATTGTTGCCATAGAAAAATATTTTTTTTGCAGCAGGTTTGCCAAACCTGTATATACAGTATCGCAAAACAGCCACGAAACAACCATGATTAACAGCTGGATTATTACCTACTGTTTCTCAGTCATGTCAGAATATGTTCTAAGATACTTTTTCTTTAACATCTTAAAATCCTAATTGATTTAAAATCAGGTCAATCACAAATCCTACTGTGTGATGTCACGATGCAGAGCTATATAAAGGTCGAGGAAACAAGAATCTTCCCAAATCGTCATTCTAATTTAGACCCATGTTGTAGAATCTGATTAGAGGTGCGCAACATATCGAAGTTTAGGTAATGTCGTCAATATCGTTTAGTAGAAAAGCAGTAAAAAAAAAACTACACTTTTGTGATCAGATTAGTGACGTTTCAACAGTTATCGAACATTCACTAATACAAACTTAAACGAGCCAATACACTAAATAGTGCTTGAATTAAGACATCGTTATCCTTTTTATTATGAATTCAAATGATTGCTGCTGAAAAAACGACATTCAGTCCGACAAAAACGTGTCCAATCATGTCTTATTTAGTTATTTATTAGTAACTATTGGATCCAGAATAAATGAAATAATTTTCTGTCATCAAAACAAGAAAAGTTAGAAAATGCTTGTCAAAGTAGATATTTTATGCTTGTTTCAATAGAGAATCATATTTTAAAACAATCAAAATAAAGAACGTAATCACTGGTTGCAGACATTACAAAAATGTAGCTTTATTAAGATGGATATTTTCCAGTGTAAACCTGAACTAATAATGCTTTTGTTTAACTGACTTAATATTGTTATCGAAAAACATAAAAAAAATATGGGGATAATCATTTTTGTCAGTATCACACAGCCCTAAAGGTCTTGTGCTGCTTTCCACATGAAACCACCACACAACATTTATTTAGATCCACTGTATAAGGGTAATATGAAGATAGTTTTAGAGTTACCATGGTTACACAGTCTTCTTCTCTAGCTGATCTGAAGTTGGGCATGAAAATACATACAGTATTTGTGTCATTATTTGCTTTAACGATTATAGAAGTACTTAGGGATGGAAAATCGATCGAATCGAAAGGCCAGAATCGATCCAGTTTGCTCATGTAGCCACTGACCTACACACACATTCTGTATTTGTATAATACACACAAAAATACAAGAAGAGTCACAATGTTTGAAGAAGCAAAGCATGAAATTGTGCAAGACCTGTTATAATTTTTGAACAGAAAATGTTTTAAAGAACATTGTCTTTCCACGACTTGTTGTTTGGTTGAGTTCTCCTGTGACGTTTGGACAGGTGAGAGACGCGGCAGAAGGGCATGGCAGCTGCTCTTGTACCACTGGACGAGCAGCAGGTGACCGACCTCGACAGCGCCGGTCTGGAACGCACACTCCCTGCTCTGGTAACCACCACACAACCACCAAACCACCACGTCAACAAAATGCTCTTCTTCAGGTCAACATTTTCAACACAAAATAATAGTGTGCGCTTTATTAAACACTACGGTCTTGTTCTAGTTCAGAAAAAAGGGAATTATGTTCTGCTCATGTCATTTTGTAGTAACAATGCTTTCTAAACTGAGGGTCTATAAATCGATGCTAGATTTAGTAAAGATTAGTATCTGTTTTTTGATCATTTGAAAGTTAAAGTTAAAAGATAAAAAACACACAACTACATTAAAATGTGTCGGTATTTCTGCAGCATTAGCGTATCAAGCAAAGTTCTTTTGATTGTGAGGTTTTTCTTTGCAGCCACTAAATACATTTTTCTTTATTTTTGCGCTCTAGTCTAGTCCATAAGATGTCAAAGTCAAAAGTCTCAAAAGTATGTGAATGTTCACATAATCTCTGTCCTGGGCCACACGGTGACACCTCTTAGCAAGAAAGCCCTGGAATTTTTTTATTTATTTTTTTTTATTTATGTATTTATTTGACAGGGACAGTACAAATAAACATTGCTACTAGCAAGTAGCCGATGTCCATGTTAGGGATGCACCGATCCGATACTGGGATCGGATATCGGTGCCGATCCAGGCATTTTGCTGGATGGGGTATCGGCTCCATGATATCGGTTCAGTCGATACCATTGTTGTGCCTTTAATTGGTCATAATGGGACTAATTTATTGGCTGGTGTTGATTCAGAACATCTCATAATGTTTGACATTTTGTTCAGATTAAGTTGTGAAGTTGTGACTTACACTAGAAATAAATGTTACATAACACTACATAACCAAATGTCTTATGCTTTGATAACAAAAATAAGGTATTTCAATTCTTACACTGGTATCGGTTGATATCGGGTATCGGCAAATACTTAAGTAAAAGTATCGGAATCGGTATCGGAACAGAAAAAGCTGGATCGGTGCATCCCTAGTCCATGTACATAAGGCTTCTAGCCATTGGCTAATTTACAGCCCCCGTCCCTGGTTAGGCTTTTGTGGTTAATATTTACAAAAAGTTAGTAAAAGACAAATAAGAACAGGACATTTAGGTATATACAGTATAAACGACGTCTTTATCCACTCTACATCCCAGTTTAGTGTTCACACTGTTGCATTTGTGCTTTGTGGAGAAAAGTCTAAGTTCTGATAGTGACTTAAACTCCAAAGGCAAAGAGCTCCATAAGTGTGAAGCTTTCACTGAGAAGGCTGACTGACCCAGAGCTAAGCGGCACCTTTTCACTCTACAGTTGTTGGAAAGTGACCGTTTTGAATCATATACACGTCACTTTGAGTATTAATCTTTTGAAATATATCTGGTAAAGATAGACAAGTGGGAGGGGATAGGTGGTAGGTGAGAACAGAGATTTCTTAGCACTTGAGTTCCAGCTGAAGAACAAAACAAGATTACTCCAACATGCAGGAATCAATTCAAATATAACTAAACTAATGATGAAGAGATGCCATTGTAACAAAGTTAAAAACTTAGAAAAGTGAATTTGACATAATAGGTCCCCTTTAAGTGAATCGTCCCATCCTCACTAAATAAGTAATAAAAGTCTGCGTCTTTACTTTGAGTGAGCTGAATTTTGTCACAGTGTGGCATGAAATGTATATTGCCATAGTCTGGTTTTACCTTTGTATAGTTGACTTTTCACTTCCAGAAAGTTACAAGTTAATGACTTATTTAAATGTTCCAGACTTTACAAATGCTAATGTTTCCTTCACAAACTGCTGTTCTGACTAAACAGTTCTTGGTTCTTTCATGTGCAAAAAGGTCTACTGTACATTGTCCTAATAAACCTTAACCTTAAGTAATTGGTTTAAAAAAAAACATTTACAAAAATCCTGCCATTCTGTCTCTGTACATTTTCAAGTGTCAACAAACTCCAGACGAAGTTCATTTTGTCTGTGAGGCAGTGACACTTCTCTCTTTCTTCTTTTGTGACACGGCAGCATCCCAAGAGGATATCAGAGCGTCTCTTCCTGCAGTACACCCCTCCACCTCCTGAGGGCGCTGCGGCTGAGCTGGAGGAGTTCCTGGAGCAGGCCCGGTTCATCACTGAGGACCTGGAGTGGCTGCTGGCTCTGCCCATGACCTGTTCTGGTGTCAGGTACAGTACCAACACTCAGTCAGTCTGCCCTGGAGTGTGCTGCTGCTGCTGCTGTGGGTGTGTTCAGTCTTGATCAGTGTTTCTGTTCTGTGACAATACTCAAACAAAAGCTGTGTCCGGACGTCCACACTCATTTCAGTCACTACTGTCGCTGCGTTCATCTGCTCTGGACTTTACTCAGAGAGGTACCTATGTAATGGTCTGACCAAACTAAACCCAGGTGAAACAGCCACTCTCACAAACATTTGCATAACTTTACCTCGCAGATTTAGGAAAATGACATGTAAATACTCTTAAAAACGTCTGCAGCTGGTCCAAAATGCTGCTGCATGCTTGCTCACTGGTACAAAACGTCAGTAGCCTATTACACCAGTTCTGGCATCACTGCACTGGCTTCCAGTTGCTCAGAGAATTCATTTTAAAGTGTTACTTATGGTTTTCAAATGTCTAAATGGTCTGGCTCGTTCATATTTGGGTGAGTTGCTTACTCCTCATGTGCCAGTTCGCACCATGCGGTTCCTCTCAGCTTCTCTTGGAGGTTCCCAAGTCTCACTCCAGAGCAGAGGAGACCGGGCCCAGGCTCTGGAACAACCTGCCCTTGTATGTTAGAGCTGCTGAGTCACTAGAGCACTTTCAATCTTTGTTAAAAACGTACCTTTAACACAAGCTGAGCTGAGGCACCTTACTGTATATATTTTGTTCTATTTTTTACCAGTGTGCTTTTTAATTGATTCTCTATTTTGTGTTTGTGTATGTTTTAAATAAAGTTGACATTGACATTTACATTATTATAACACAGGAACTTACTGAGGAGTTGGTAAATGGCTGATAAATAAATGATTTAAAACTAGTGGTGGGACTTTCGACTCTTTCAAGAATTTGAATCATCTAAATGAGTCTTTAAAAATCTGACTTTTTTTTTGTTTGTTTTTCCTCTATTTTTTAACCCACTTCAATCCACCCAGTTTTTATCAAACATGCCTATTGAAATACACCAGAGAACAAACTCATTTGAACAATTATTTAGACTGCAAATGTTTTAAATAAATATTTACGCATACATTTGCGTTTCTCTTCCTTTCCTTCTCACTCCTCACACATACTAACCCTGACCCTAACCCTAACACACAGGCTCATCAGAGAGTGACTGCAGACACTTCAAAATGCTTCAAAATGATGTAACGTTTATTACAATAGTATGACTCATTATCATGGAGAAATGAAGCCAATAAGGACACAAACTTAGATGTGTCTGTACATACTGTATGAGAACATGGTCACACATTCATCATGACCCACTATAACGTGGTGCATTTAAATTAAAATCTATAGTCTCGACCTGCGGCACTACTCATGCGTACGTGTTTAACACGACGTGCACTTGTGTAACAGTGTGACACGCAGAAGACTGTGTCTGAAGCTCTGTGTTCACTTGAATTGAGTGAAAAAGCTGTAACTGATTTTTTTTATGTTCCACTCGGCTGGGAGGGTAAAATATGACGACAAGATCTCTATCTTTCTCCTCTTCACAGCCCAGATTGAAATGAAAATCAATAAAACTCCATCCTGCTGTATTATAAGTAAAATAGAGCATTCCTTGGTTCACTGTTTTCTTCATCTGATGCGACATGAATGTGTATTTACGTTTGCTCTCACCTCACTGGGACAGATCGACACCACAACCTGATTGATTCATCACTTCTTTTATCAATACAAAACAAATTAGTCACAATATACTTGCCTGGAAGCAAGTGTATCAACAAAGGAGCTTATTAGTCGTTAGTCATTTAGACCAACTTCATTCACCTCATATTAAAATCCTTTTTTGCTTTTTTGGTGTTTGTCCTGATTGGCTATATAATCTGTCAATCACATTCACTGAAATTCGAAAGAGGGACACTGTGGCCAGACGATATATTTTATATTGTCTGGATTTGCCAAGCAAACAATACAGTATTGTGATACCAATAGATTGAGTACAGCCCTACAGTTTGGTATGATGTGTTCTCTCTCTGGTCTGTACATGTGTTTTGTATTTTATTTATAAACCTGTCTCTCTCTCGTCTGTAGGTGGTGTTTGACGAGTCTTTACACAGATGTCTGGACTCATACTTACAGCTGGCTCCTCGTGGCTCAGACGTCCCCGGGCTGCCGTCCTCTCCGGCCCTGGCAGAGGTGCAGAGTGCCCTGCACAGAGCTGTCTTCATGACCTTTCTCCGAATGGCCACGTACAAAGAGTCAAAGGTCAGCTCCACTACAGCATCAACACACATTCTGTAATATCAGCGTAGTTTTACTTTCATTCACTTTTGGAGAGCAGTATATTGGGTCCAAAAACATTTATGATTATTGGTTCTAGCTGACTTATCACAATAAGTCGATATAATTCCTAAAATGGTGTCTGGTTGCGGACTTCCGGCCCAGAGGTCACTTCGAGCTGAAAAATCTGGCCCACAGAAAAAAAAAAGTTGAATAAGCCTGCTGTAGTCTCTCAGCTTAATAGAATAGTTATATTTTTGTCCTCCACAAGTCAACAGTCAAAAATATATACAAATGTATATCTACATTTTTATAAAAGTGTATAATCCTGCGTTATGATCACACAAGACAAGCTCACATGTGTCCTCTTCTTCTACAGGAACACTTCCTCACTCCGTCTGTCTTTAAGGAAATCATCTATGATAACTTCCTGTTTGATATTCCCAAACTCATGGATCTGTGCATTCTGTTTGGAAAAGGCAACAGCCACCTTCTGCACAAGCTCATCGGTAAGTTCTGACATCAGAGAGAGAGTCAGCATGTACTGACCCACGGCTCTGTTCTGTGCTCAGAGAACATCTTTACCCAGCAGCCGTCTTACTACAGTGACCTGGAGGAGGCTGTCCCCACTGTCATGCAGGTAGAACAACTCTCAATGTACGAATCACAGCAATGAAAACTACTTTTGTAACCCGGAGTTCTGAGGAGTATGAGTGTGAGGCTCATGAAATACACTCTACCAACACCTGATCTGGGTTTGAACCACCAGACATGGGCTCAGGTCCCATCCTCTTCACTGGGGAGTAACTCTGGCAGAAGATCTGTGCTTATGCCCACGTTGTCACTCAGAGACAGAGGATTCACGCTGCTCCATAAATGTGAAGCGTCTTTGAGTGTCATGAAATTTGCTAATTAAAATAAGGCAAAATAAGGCAAGCTAAATGCATTATTATTAAAACGTGGAAAAGCTGAAAAACAATTACCCAATTTTCCAGTCATAGAAAACACATGGAAATTGAGAAAAAACAGACAGATGTCATAGGAATTAAAATGTCCTGGAATATCATTTAGTCATAAATAATAATGCGCAAACTATATTTTTACTATAATTTCTAATAGAAGGTGTAATATAAGTTTGGATGTAACCTATAGGTCTATAATTACTTTGTTACATTTCCTCACTGAAACATGGAACTGGTGTAACACTACCTTTACTAAAATCTTATTTTTGAATGTTTAATCCACCAATATGTTGTCTATTTGTCAGATTGCAAAATTCATCACAATGCGGAAAATATCATCATTTGGGGTCAAACTTTCCTGAGGGAGGACCCCCAGACCCCCAGACCCCCACCTTTAATGACTCTGGACCTTTCTGTTTATGTTACTGGGTGTTATGCATTGGGCTGATAATGATGATACTGTGCTAATGTAGATGTCATGGTCACCTAAAATCCTCTTTGGGATATGAGTGGGAACCATGACTTTGTACAACTTCATTATAAGAAGCATAGAAGCAGTGTGAGCACCGTTCCTTTTGGACAAACTTTGTTAGCCACACTGGACCTGTTATCTAGTCCTCAGCGGAACATAAAGCCCTCAGAAGAGCAGGACAAAGTGTTTCAGTGTAGGAACCATTCTCATAAACTCAACATGTTTTATGTGCATAAGATGAAGACTGTCAAACAAACACTGCAGCTTGTGTGATCGCAATTTAGCAAAGTATCATTATTGCGAGCACGTTTTTGTAAATTATAAGCTTTTTTTTCCACTATTTTGGGAATTTGATGTGATAATGTTTGGACAACAAGCAATGGCCAAGTCAATCAAATAAAAGAAATATAAAGAGTAACACAAAAATAATCTGGGGCCACACTCTGGCCCAGGTCTTTCCTAAGATTAACATTTTTGCATACAAAGCCTAATACTTTAACTAGTTGTCCAGTTCAAATGAATACGCAGGTCGCAGAAGCCCTTTACAAACATGCACCACCGTCAGCGTGCAGATTTATAGAGCACCTGCTTGTTTGTCCACAGTGTGTGAACATTGACTGTGTGTTTGTGCTTGTGTGTTGTCAGGTATTTGACAGTATCCTGGAGCGCTGTGGTCTACAGAGTACAAGTACTACAGCAGCAGAACCTCTGAAGCTGAGCGCACACAGAGGACCAGACATCTCCAGCATGGACCAGCAGGTCAGACATGACAGCACTTTTACTGTACTGTACATACAATAGAACATCCAGCGAGTATGACACATGTAGAGGTAATTCCACAAATGTTACTTTACTTTTCCTACATAATATTTACCTAGGAACCTCATGTAAATTGTAATAACTCTGGACGTCATCTGAGTTTCTACAATCGTCCATGTCTGTAAAAATGTCTGTCATTTTTCCCCGAATTTGACCTCCTGTAATTCACCAAACTCAGACGTCCTCGTGTAAATCTCAAGCTGTGTGAATGTATACGTCTGTGTTTTCAATCCGTGAACTGTTTATGAATGAATTAATATTTAATCTGCGCCATATTTTTACCTTCAGATTTAAACTACATCATTATTACTATTCACACAGTTCATTCTCAAATTAAATTGTTGCTTTCTATGATTAAAAAGCTAAAGATGAATCAAACTACAAAATAAAGAAAACAGCAACCCATTGTCATAGCTATGAAAGGTTGGTAAGATGGATATTGGGTAAAAGTTGAACAAAAGCCACAAAGTTGGATGATTGGACTTTATCACGGTAAATGGATTAAAAGAGAGAGTCTACGGCTGTGTCATAAGAAATCTGATGTTGTGGATGTGATTCTGATAAACTGACTCAACAATGTGACGAGGAGCCACATTTACTCTCCCGCAGCTCAGGTCAGCTTAATCACGTTAAAACAAACCCAAAACACAAGAAACGCTCATTTCATGAATGAAGTGAAAGGTCGTTGCCATAAATCATCTGTCGCCGTAAAAGCCTGTAAAAATAAAATAATTGCAGACATCGAATATCCCGTGCAAATGCCTGTAATAAAAAACGCAGACGTCGTGGGGTGATTTAAAGTTTAGTTTGGTAAATACTGTATATGCCGTGTGAATAGGACTTTAGTGACCACAAGGTAAATTTGGACCAAAATCCACATCAATGACACAGTATGATGACATATGTGGGATTTGGTTTTAGAACTGAAATGACTTCCTGTCATTTTCAACTTTTAATTGTAAATGTCTTCATTGTTTGCAACTTAACTGCTATAAAATACAGATAAATATGTACCACAAGGATGGATTATCACACCAAGTTAGGTCAAAATGTGAAGATTTTTCTACCTTTTGACAGCCCTACGAATGATAAGAAACTTTATCGTAAAAGGCTAGACGCTCATTACATTTGCATATGGCTCGACGATATATTCATTTATACCACAAGATATTCAGCCATGTTTCAAACAGAGAGATGAACCCCTCCCCTCATCACCCAAATTACTCTCTTCTATGTGAATGAACTGTACATATGACTGCGTAGAAAAATTTTTATTTCCATTTAAAGATTTCATTTCAAAGATATCAAGCTGTATATTGTGTGTGAAACTAAATATATCATTGTATACGTTTTTGTTCATATGTCTTCTTTGACAAGTGACCTCCCTCACACTGATTGATCTGTCAGTGTAAATGTGTTTCTGTACTTTGACCTGTCCGTGTGCTCTGTGGTGTGCAGGAGCTGTGTGACCTGGTGCTGTACCTGTGCGACTCCACCAGCACCATCCATGCATTCCTGGAGATCTTCCCCCAGGCCTGCTCCAGCTTCTACTCCCAGGGCTTCCTCAGCAGGTGACCACAGAACCTCTCTCTCCCTCTACAGCTGTCCTCAGTATACTGTACACCGCTGAACCAAGCTTCTGATGTGTCCCACAGG
The DNA here is from genome assembly GCA_038363315.1 of Mugilogobius chulae. Lineage (NCBI taxonomy): Eukaryota > Metazoa > Chordata > Actinopteri > Gobiiformes > Gobiidae > Mugilogobius > Mugilogobius chulae. The sequence goes on from CM076403.1 coordinate 11,292,628, forward strand.
CTCAGCTCCTTCTACGAGAGCGCTGTGCCTGAGCTGGAGAAGGCCGCCAGGAAAGGGACGTTTGAGGACAAAGGGTGAGTCCTAATAACAGTATTCAGACAATACTGCGTTCATCTAACAGAAAAATAGGGGTATTCCATGAAAGTGGCTTAACAAGTCCAGGCTTATCCTAAAATCTTGAGCTGAAACTAGCTTCATCTCCAACTTAAGCCTCAAGTGGTTCCATGAAAGAAATAATCCTGGGTCTGAGCAACACTAATTCAAGCTTGAAGATTAATCTGGGCTGTGAGCGCAATCCCGCTGAATGTGACCAGACCAGATCAATGGAGCGAAGACATCACTGAAAATGAAAGAGAAAAACGCTTATTTTACATGATTGACAGAAATACGAGAGGAGCCAAAGTGCACACGGACTATAGTTTGATTTGCATCGCAAAAGTTTTCAGTTTCTAGTGGTTTATTCTGATGCGGAGAGCGAAGGCAGCCCCTCCCCTCCTGTTCACTGCTGGAGAAAGACGAGACAGTTTACTGCGGAGGAGATCCAGAGGATTTATCATCGTATTTGTGAGTAGTAGGCTCATCGTTTCTAATGCAATGCACAGTTTTCCACTCCGCATGTGGAACAAGTCCCGCTGCATAAAGTTGTCACAAAGTTGTAGCGTAACTCTTCACAACCAGAACTAACCAATCAGAGCAGAGAATGTGTGTGGGGAGAGACGAGGGAAAGAGGTGCTGAAGCGCTTCTGTGCGCAAAGCAGCAGCACGACTCCACGGCTCTCACACTTTAGTCCTGCTTTCATTGCTTCATGCTTTAGAGAAATAGCTTCATGTCTGTGATAAATCTTACGTAGTTTAGATGCACGTAGGAGTAGCCTACAAGTTAATTTTCCAGTTAAATATGTGGCTCTTTGTGCTGCCAATTTGACGTTTGCTCTTACAAAAGCGTCTTTCCACAGCTAGAGCAGCTCAAAAAAGGATGAAAAGAAACGGTCAGAGCGGCTCTTTGGTGCCAATGCCAAGTAAATAAAAGTGAATACAAGGTGACTTTATAAGTTGTGTTGTGACAGACAGAGAGATTTCACACAGTAGTGGAAGTGTGTGAGGATAAACATGAGATTTAAGACGTTTTTTGAGACAAAGCTAAAATAATCTTGACTGTTAGCCTGGTCCAGACCAGGTTTATGTCTGTGCACTTGTTACTACGGCAACTCAGCGTCACCTCTGGTAGCCGCGTTAGTGGAACGGAAATGGAGATTTCATAAGCCTAGATTGGCCAAATAAGCCAGACTTTGGCTTTAGCTCGCTTCATGGAATACCCCCATAGTTCATGTCTTTAAGCATAATATTTGAGGTTTTATTATCAAACAAACATGAGGTCTGTAAAATGAATCCTGAATAATCATGACTTTTAAAAGTATCCACCAGGCATCAGGAACACATCCACTATCTTTCCAGAAAAAGTAGGAGTTTTGCAAATGAAAGTACTAAAAACCTTGTCTGGGATCCAGAGCACACGCTTCTGCAAATTGTGAAGAGTTGGTCTGGTCACCACACCAGTTTACTTGTGTGATACAGTTGAAACAAAGGACTGATTTGTCGCCTCTCTCTCTCACCTCACATTAAAATTGTTTTTTGCTTCGCTCAATGACTCTGCAGACATCCACCACGTTTTTCAGTTCTACATGATATTTTTTCTTATTTTTACATGTGTTTTTGCCGTAAGCAATCAAGTAGGTTTTTATACGGCAGACAATGCGTGTCTCTGATTGGTTTGCATCGACTGCCAATTTCAACTTCAAAAGAGGACAGGTTTGCCTGACGATATATTGTACATATATCATGTGGATTTACCAGGCATCAGAACACTTATACCCTGTTTCCTTCATGTGGACAATTCTCCCGCAGGAGAACTGGCTTGTATATACAGTAGTTTGCCTGAGTTTCTTTTGGCACTTCTTTGTTGAGTGATAAATGTCTCCTTGTTACCTCGACACGTTTTTGGGGCCCTTAAAGACCCACTGCACTTTACTAATCTGCGAGAGCACAGCTCCAAAACAGCAGCAGCTCCAGCTGAGAGAGCGGAGAGTTAGTCTGGAGACTATCTAGAGATAATGTTCTTGGACAGAGAGCACCTCCAGCTGGAGCGTGCAGTGTGTTTCAGGGATTAGAAGTGCTGTTATTGACACCATCAGCAAACTTAAAGCCAGTATTTTGGAAATTAGCTTGGACAGTGTGTTACAAACTCCTCTGTGATGTTCTACACAGAGAACAACTTTGTCATGTTCAATAACATTTATATGAGAATTGTATTTTGTCTTGACAAATGTAATTAAAACCTATGTTTTTGTCTTTTTTTTATTTTTGTATCACAGCCGCATTTCTTAGAGTGAGGTTTAGCAGTCAACAATTATCTACAGCAAAAAATCATGAAAAGACAACAAAGTCGATCTAATATTTAATACAAACAAAGAGCTGACTTCTGGACCAACAATCCTCGCCATCCCCAAACGCGCACGTCCAAAAAAAGAAAAAAAAAAAAAACAGAATAGCAAATAAGCATCGTCAGATTGTCTCAGATTTTGTTAGAGTTCTTATCTGGACAGCCCGCCGCTATTTATCATAGAAGTTGGAGAGGTCCTCTGAAACACACAAAAAACACGTCGCACAAAAAGACATGTGATAACTAAACAAGAGTAAAAACACATCTAGTTAATAAAGTAAAATAAAAAATTCACACTAGTAAGAAAGTAAAATGAAATAAAGAAAATCTTCAATATCACCCAAAGTCCTGGTGTAAGAGAAAAGTACTGTTTCAGAGCAGAAGCTAAATGAGTTCCTACACTGGTTTCTCTAGTTTCTGGCTCTTTGTTTGTGGGAACATGCCACAAAAGGGGCAGAAGCTAAGGTTACAGGACCAGCAAAAAGGCCCTACAGTGTAAAAACTCCTAATGTGAACTTTTCTTCCCCAGGAACTTTAGTCTGCAGATACAGCTGAGGCTGCTGAGATTACTATAGTGACTGTGGTTATTGTGGTTACTGTGTTATGGCTGTCCTCCACATGTCCTTGTTACCATGTTACTGTGGTTGTTCAGGCTGCAGATGGCTGTGCTGTCCTCCACATGTCCTTGTTACCATGGTTACTGTGGTTGTTTCAGGCTGCAGATGGAGCTGTGGCTGTGCTCCACATGTCCTTGTTACCATGTACTCTTTGTTGCAGCTGCAATGACTGTGCTTCTCCATTCTTGTTACCATGGTTACTCTGGTTGTTGCAGGCTGCAGATGGAGCTGTGGCTGAGGCTGTCCCACTCGTGCAGGAGGATGGTGGACACTGCTCACCTGCTGCTGCATCACACATGTCTCCAGCCCATTCTGGAAGGGTGAGCTCCACACACGTCACACCAAACACCCGACAGACAGTTACATCACTCAAATAGAGATACATAGTGTAATCCCTCATTTGTTCAGGAGTGATACGTTGTAGAGAAGTTAAAATTAAAAGTGAAACATGATTTAGTAAATACTTTTATAGGTTATTATTGTAATTTTAAATAGCAGGTTATGAGTTCACGACCTGATGGAAAGTGATCCAGCTACCTATACTACCAGACCAGGTTTAACCCCAAACTTACCTCACTAAAGCACAAATCCAGCTTCATAGTCAGGCCCTAGCTCCTCCAGGAAAGACATCTGATGCTGATCTTAAAAAAACATGCTTATTGTTTCCCTGGAGCATAATCACACATACAGCAAAGTCATAAAATGAATCTTCTCTCATACTTTGGTTTAAGTGGATGTAATGTAAGTGCAGAGTGACCTGTGTCTCGTCCCACACAGAGGAGACAACATGCAGAAATGTGCTGAGGAGCTGCTCCAAAACTTCACCGCATTTTTACCGAGAAAAGGTACGACTCCTAATCTCTGTAACTGACTTTAGACTTCTGTGTGTGACAGTGACAGTGTGGATGTGTTGCAGGTTTCTGTGTGACTACAATGAACAGTTCCCTGTGGTGGACGACATCAGCCTCCTGCAGCAGGCTCTTCCTCTCATGTATCCTCCTCATTCACAAAACTAAACTGGACATCTTTCATCTTTGTCCACGCACTTTTATTATGATCCAGCTCGTTTTGTAGAAGCTTTGGATAGAAATGAAATAAATGCAAGGATGCTTCAATTTAATCATAAACTGCAAAGATGAGTTAGTAGATATTTACAATCTGTGCACTGACTCTGCACCACTTCTTGTAATCTTAGAGTTCGTAATCTTATCAAGAGTTGGTAATCTTATCTTATTCAAAGTCCATATGTCATATTTTTGTCATTTTGGTAAAGGCCATTCATACTTCATAGGACCCAAGATTGTTTTGTTGTCTTGAGCTGTAATAACAAGAACAAAGTTCTTATTGACAGATTATCAGTCGACGTGACTTTCCGCTCTACTGCGCATGTCACCTGCAGACAGAGACTCTGTCCGTCTATTAAAAACAACAAAACAGGACGAGAGCAGCTGTTTGGATCAAGTCTGAACCGGTCTGATAGATGTCCGTCTCCTGAAGCTTGAGAGTGCTTGCTTTTTTACTCGCAGTGTTTGAGTCGTAGGGCAATAATCTTGAAAGCTGTTAGCCCTATAGAGCGGTTATCAGTCGACATCACTTTCTGCTCTACTGCACCTGTCACCTGCAGAAAGAGACGCTGTCTGTTTAGTTAACTGGGGAAACTTCTTTGAAAAAAACAACAAAACGAGGCAAGAGCAGCTGTTTGGATCAGGTCTGAACCGGTCTGATAGATGTCCGTCTCCTGAAGCTTGAGACTGTGTTTTTCTCGCAGTGTTTTCACCTGAATGTAATGTGTTTGAGTCGTAGGGTCGAGTTTCTTTCACAAATGCTGATTTAGCAACATAAACACTGTGATAAACTCTTGTAGTTAGCTGGCGAGTGTTGCTGCTACAGCTTGTGTCAATCAGCCGCGGCTCTTTCTGCAGTCATGCGCGTGTGCTTCCCCCGTGTTGAGAAAAACAAGTAATCCCTCTATATGTTTATCAAGATGGTTAAAATGGTACACTTTTAACCTACTTTCACAAAAGAAAATATGTTTTTAAATAGTCAGGTCTATTTTGCCTCAAATAGTGGCAAATAAAAGAAACATTATGTCTATTGTTTTTACAGCTCCAGGTTTAAGAAGAAAGTTCTTTCTTCTTATCAAGTATGATTTTAATGAGAAGAATACACAAAAACACTGACAGAAGTGAGGTGGTGCTGCAGTGTTGGAGCACTGTTGTAAATGTGAACTACAGATGCATTGATCCAATACTGTGATCGGATATCGATGCAGTGATATCGGTTCAGGTGATACCATTGTTGTGCCTTTAACTGGACATAATGAGACTAATTTACTGGTGTTGATTTAGAACTCTCATAATGTTTGACATTTTATTCATATTATTTTATTATATTGTGACTTGCACCGTAAATAATAGTTACATAACACTATATGATCAGACGTCCTATGTTTTTAAAGGTTTTTATTTTATTTACTAGTATCGGTTGATATCGGGTATTGCCAGATACTTAAAGCCAAAGTATTGGAATCGGAACGGAATAGAAAAATCTGGATCCCTATGTGAAGCACTATTGAAAAGAATTCAACATACAGTATGTAGTTTTTTTATTGTAACATCTGCAGTTCTGATCACTAAGTACTTTTCCTGAGCGTGACGTGTTCAGAGACGAGACCAGGACGTCCTACCTCCTCCAGGGTGTGCAGTCTGCTGTGGACAGTGTGGGCACGAGGAGACCCGAGGCACAGGTCCGGAAGGGACAGGACCAGCTATGGACCCACAGCACACAACCAGAGCAGAAAGTACAAGTACAAGAGTCAGACGGACAGTCCAGAACACAGGCACATGAGTCTGACAGAGGCCAGCACAAACAGGTGAGTATGTCAGTCTGATCTGTATCACTGTGCATCAGCAGAGGTGGCAAATGAAGTATTTGTACTCAACTACTGTATGTAAGTTTTTTTTTATATCTGCATACATAAAACTGTATTACAAGTGTCTCACTGTAAACCCCTTTTACATTACAATGTAGCAACACCAACTTTGTACTTTTACTTTTTACTTAACCTCATAAGGAAATGCCTAGATTTTCTTTGTTAAATCTAAACAAGAGTAAAGCTGGTGGCACTAGCTGTGTCCTGGAATAACACTAGTTTGAGCAAATTTGGGGTTTTGACAATTCTTCTTCAAAAGCTGACGGTAAATTAACAAAAAATGAGTTTTAATAGGTTTAAAAGGTTTAAACGGAGCCCATTAAGAAGTCCTTTTCATTTTTTCTTAATCAGAAGAGCATTTACACAGGCACATAGTTATCTTAGAATGTCTGGTTTGACTGTAACTAAGAGGGTTACATCAACTAAATAACCCTGTCTTCTAAATATACAGAAGTCAGTTTATATGCATGAGAAAACAAACAAACAAAATTGAAAATATAGGAAAAAGATGGGAGGTACCGCCCATGACCCCTTGGTAGGTCTGGGCAATATTGTGATAAAAATCGAATCTTGAGCTCATCTCTGTGACAATCTGCTTTTTTTGTGAAACGTCACATCGTGATTTCCTTTTTCTCTATTTGATTCTCTATTCTGTCTGTTCAAATATAGACTTTTTTTTTTTTTTTTCCAGCCTATTACACTTAGTCTCAGAGTTGCCAAATCCAAATCTTTATGCGACTTTGCGTTTCTTTTTTGAAGTCTCTTTTGGACTACGTTTTTAGTTCATAAAAGGAGTAAACTTAAGCAATTTTTCAGGTTTGATTTATGGAAATATATCAATTTGCACGAGCAAAACATTACTTTTTAGCATGTATTCATGTGTAAAGGTTGTTACTAATGTTAGAAAAACACATACACTTGTTTTGCAGCACATACAATGTTCTAAATAATCAATTTTTTTATTAACTTTTCTTTGAAGGGCTGAGTTTGCTTGTTTCTCTCTGAAAATCTGGCAACACTGGTCTGATTTTGACAGCTTTATTTAGCTGTTGATAGTGAATTGTAATTACCTCAAAGACAATAGGAAAATAAACGGTCTACAAGAATCGTGATAAAATCGAAATCATGATCTGGCTCCAAAAATATCGTGATGTTAATTTTTTTGCAATATCGCCCAGGCCTACCCCTTGGTGCCTTAAGGGGTCAAGTAAATTTGCAACGCTTTAACTGTAATTTTTAACTTTGAGGAGTGAACTTTGGTACTTTTGTCACCTCTGACTGGAGTAACTCACCTTAGAAAGTACTGAATTTGATACTAACATATTTACAGGCTTAAAAATGATTGTATGATACTTCTTGTATTTATTACAGCACAGTATCTTTTGGCAGAATTTGCTTTCAGTTTTTACTTTCAAGAATAAATGTATGATATTTCCTCCTTACACGTGTCTGCTGCTGTTGTTGTTGTGTGTGTGTCAGGTGTGTCCTCTGAGCGCCGCAGAGCTGGACTCTCTGCTCTCCTCCGTCCGGGACCTCCTGCCCGACCTGGGGGAGGGTTTCCTGTTAGCCTGCCTCCAAGAGTACGACTATAACTCTGAAGTAGTCATCAACAACATCCTGGAGGAGCGTCTGAGTCCCAGGCTGAGCGCGCTGGACCGCTCCATGGCCAGGTACAACTGTCAGGTCTGGGTCTGACACCGATAATTAAAGGTTGCCAAAAATATCTGTGACCACCAATCACACTGCTCCAAAACACAAAAAATCTCCAACATTAAATCTGTGTTATCTCTTTCCCTGCCAGTGACGTCTATTTCTGTCGTAGTCCTTTTGTTCAGCGAAGTGTGTCTCTCTGATACATGTGCTGACTTTGTCTACCGTCAAATACATGATACAGTTTCACAGATTCACCAGCAGAGGGTGCTTTCTTTTCAAACAGATCACAGACAAAACATGTTGCAGATATTTGATCTTTAAAGTGAAGAAAAGTCGATCCTACTGGACTAGGACTCTGAGGAGAACGACACATGCAGCGACTCTTCTGTGAGCCAGTGAAAAGTGTCAGAGGAAGTCAAACTACTGGATTTCTTCAATCTAATCTCTGCTCCATGAAAGAGACTGAATCTAGAGAATCTGCATCAGAAACACAGCGTCTGTTGGTTTGAAGATGATCATTGTTTGAATCATGTAAACCTCCTGTTTTTACTAAACACATGATTTCATTGTAGTGGCTCAGATTCTTTCACCAAAAAGTAGAACAGAGGAAAACAACACTGACACGAGGTTTGCTTTAGAAAAAGGACGTTTTCTCAAAAGTTTCTCGTCAAATGCTGAAATCGAATGAAAACACAGAATTTCAAATGTATCTAAAAAGAGAATGGATTAATGTAAAATAACAATTCTTTTTTTAATTGAAAGTAGACACTTGTAGGTCTATTTTGATGTACAACATGTCATGATTCCATTTAGTTTTTTTGTAGAGCTGTGAATATTGTTTAAAATGAGCAAAACAGCCTAACACAGAAGAGAACAGGGCTGGCACTGAAAGAGTTAACAATGAAAAATAACTATTGCCACATTAGGTTTGTGTGGAAAAACAAAATACAAAAGTCTGTACCAACATCACATGTTGCCATTCCAATGCAGAACGTGAACAAAAGAAGAACAAGAACAGACAGACTGGATTAAACAAGGTCAAACTTCAAATTATACCAGTAAATACGAAACTCATTTATTTTCTAATGGTTTGAAGATGGTTTGGTGGCCGGATTTAATTGGCTGGAGGCCTGATTTTTCATATATCGAATAGGCCTGGTCTAGACCGAGATGAAACCCAGACTTTTGAAAGACAAGATGGAGCCCATCTTTGTCATTTTCTACATTTCTCAGTGTCTGCACTCTGCTTATTACAAACTGTGCCTGGGACAGGTCACTGCTCTGGGGCCATGAACTCCGGCTGCAAGTTTATGGGTCTCAATGTAAGACCCAGAGTCCAAGACAAGACCAAGTCCAAACACCCTCAAGACCAATTCCAAATCCCACAACATGTCTTTATACTGTTTCTGTTTTTGTAGAGTTCCTTCAGAGCCACTGCCAGAGCTGCTCGACCACAGATCCAATGTGTTCGACGATGACGAGTTTGACGTGTTTCGACGAGACCAGGTGGACATGTCCCGCATCTGGAAGGGCAGAAGGTACGACTGACACACAGACTGAAGAGCAGAAGTACGACTGACACACAGACTGAAGAGCAGAAGTACGACTGACACACAGACTGAAGAGCAGAAGGTACGACTGACACACAGACTGAAGAGCAGAAGTACGACTGACACACAGACTGAAGAGCAGAAGGTACGACTGACACACAGACTGAAGAGCAGAAGTACGACTGACACACAGACTGAAGAGCAGAAGTACGACTGACACACAGACTGAAGAGCAGAAGTACGACTGACACACAGACTGAAGAGCAGAAGTACGACTGACACACAGACTGAAGAGCAGAAGTACGACTGACACACAGACTGAAGAGCAGAAGTACGACTGACACACAGACTGAAGGGCAGAAGTACGACTGACACACAGACTGAAGGGCAGAAGTACGACTGACACACAGACTGAAGGGCAGACTAGAGCTGGACTGTGTATATCACATGTGTAGAGTACGTAAACAGACTCAGGTGAGAACAAGAGTAAAGATGACATGATGGCACAGTGTTAGCACTGTCACCTCAGTGGGACCAAGTTGCACTTTTGTAAGTCTCAAGTCTTTGGCCTCAAGTCAGAGTCAAGTCTCAAGAAAAAGGGACAAGTCAGAATCAAGTAGGGTTGTCAAAGAAATCAATACATCGATTCTAATCAATGCTAAAACAGATGCTTCTTTAAACTTCGGTGGCACAGTTTCGTCACAGAAAACTTCCCATTTCAGACAGAGCAGCAGAAAGAGGATCTGCTTATTTACACAATTCACTGTCTTTGAATTATGTTTTTTTAGCCTTTATGATTACGGAGAAACGTCAGGTTAAGTTCTTAAAAACATATTTATGTTCCTTTTGGGGAACATCAAGCCATCTCACGTCACTGACCTTGAAGTCCATGTTACTTTTTAATCCATTTGATCAAACTGGGTGACATGGTGACACAGTGGTTAGTGCAAGTAAGTCCTGGCATTAACTCCCGGGCAACCCTATCCCTTATGTGGAGTTTACATGTTCTCCTTGTGACTGTGTACTTGTATGTTTCCTCTGGGAGCGACGGTTTCCCCATTACTAAAAAACATGTACACTAGTGCCTCCCCACTCCCAAGACTGAAAAAGAGATTCCAATCTCAGCGGGACTTTCCTGGTTAAATTAAATGGAATTTAATTTAATTTCATTAAAATAGTAACTTAAGTTTGACTCATGTCCAAGTCACAACTTGGCCAAAACTCTGGCTAAAATGTCCTGGGTTCGGTTCCTATCTCTCCTCCCCTGAGATCAGAGCCGGATCTTCCTTATATGTAGACTATGCAACTTCCAAAGAGCCCTGCATCTGTGGAGAACTTGTTTGAGCACTGATAGTGTACTGTTCGGAGTTTGTCTGTCCATCACTCAATCCATGTGTCACGTTCAAACTTCCTGTTGGCTTTATCCTGTCTGTCCAATCCTACAAGCTTACAAGTGATGAACGCTCACTATTGCCTGAGCTACTCACACAAATAGATGATGAACTAATATGTCTGCAGATGTAGCAAAATACAACGGATTTCTGCATATTTTGTTGAATTATTTCAGAAACCACATAATACATGAGGTTATTTGTCTTGATAAAAGTTTCAGACTTTAACATTTCTGTCCCTAAAGTCAAGCACGATGACTGTGTACAGTGTCAGCGCAGCGAAGAGGGAAACTTGAAGAGAAGTGCAGTTATATGATCAAACTATACATACGTGGAGTATTGTGAAAGAAGCATTTGTTGATCTAAAATACCCCAGTTTAATGGAAAATATTTCTATTTTGCTTAGAAGTTTCTGTCACAGGATCTTGCATTCTCTCTTCAATGTGGCACATGGTATACTGTATGTGGCTCATTTTGGGACCAAATAAAGATTAATAATAGTGCAGTCTGACTGTTTTATAACCAGAGCTGACATCCACATACACTTACACTGAATGTCCCGTCTTTCTCACAGAAAAGGAGAGAGCGCCCGAGAGCTGCTGAACGACAAACGCCACGTGTCCGATCAGAGACAGAGGTACCAGGCCTACGAGACGGTGGTGGACGAGGAGACCCTGGAGCCCGGAGAGAGCCCGGACTACGACGACGAATACGACGACACCTACGACATGAACCAAGTGGGAGCCAACGACCTGGACCAGGACAGTCTGCTCAGGTGGAGGTACGAGTGAGAGAGAGACATGAACCAGGACAGTCTGCTCAGGTGGAGGTACGAGAGAGAGAGAGACATGAACCAGGACAGTCTGCTCAGGTGGAGGTACGAGAGAGAGAGAGACATGAACCAGGACAGTCTGCTTAGGTGGAGGTACAAGAGAGAGAGATGAACCAGGACAGTCTGCTCAGGTGGAGGTACAAGAGAGAGACATGAACCAGGACAGTCTGCTCAGGTGGAGGTACAAGAGAGAGACATGAACCAGGACAGTCTGCTCAGGTGGAGGTACAAGAGAGAGAGAGACATGAACCAGGACAGTCTGCTCAGGTGGAGGTACAAGAGAGAGAGAGACATGAACCAGGACAGTCTGCTCAGGTGGAGGTACGAGTGAGAGAGAGACATGAACCAGGACAGTCTGCTCAGGTGGAGGTACAAGAGAGAGAGAGAGAGACATGAACCAGGACAGTCTGCTCAGGTGGAGTACAAGAGAGAGAGAGACATGAACCAGGACAGTCTGCTTAGGTGGAGGTACGAGTGAGAGAGAGACATGAACCAGGACAGTCTGCTCAGGTGGAGGTACGAGTGAGAGAGAGACATGAACCAGGACAGTCTGCTTAGGTGGAGGTACAAGGAGAGAGAGAGACATGAACCAGGACAGTCTGCTCAGGTGGAGGTACAAGTGAGAGAGAGACATGAACCAGGACAGTCTGCTCAGGTGGAGGTACAAGAGAGAGAGAGACATGAACCAGGACAGTCTGCTCAGGTGGAGGTACAAGAGAGAGAGAGAGACATGAACCAGGACAGTCTGCTCAGGTGGAGGTACGAGTGAGAGAGAGACATGAACCAGGACAGTCTGCTCAGGTGGAGGTACGAGTGAGAGAGAGACATGAACCAGGACAGTCTGCTCAGGTGGAGGTACAAGAGAGAGAGATGAACCAGGACAGTCTGCTCAGGTGGAGGTACAAGAGAGAGAGAGAGATGAACCAGGACAGTCTGCTCAGGTGGAGGTACGAGAGAGAGACATGAACCAGGACAGTCTGCTCAGGTGGAGGTACAAGAGAGAGAGAGACATGAACCAGGACAGTCTGCTCAGGTGGAGGTACGAGTGAGAGAGAGAGAGACATGAACCAGGACAGTCTGCTCAGGTGGAGGTACAAGAGAGAGAGAGACATGAACCAGGACAGTCTGCTCAGGTGGAGGTACAAGAGAGAGAGAGACATGAACCAGGACAGTCTGCTCAGGTGGAGGTACAAGAGAGAGAGAGACATGAACCAGGACAGTCTGCTCAGGTGGAGGTACGAGTGAGAGAGAGACATGAACCAGGACAGTCTGCTCAGGTGGAGGTACAAGAGAGAGAGAGACATGAACCAGGACAGTCTGCTTAGGTGGAGGTACAAGAGAGAGAGAGACATGAACCAGGACAGTCTGCTCAGGTGGAGGTACAAGAGAGAGAGAGAGAGACATGAACCAGGACAGTCTGCTCAGGTGGAGGTACAAGTGAGGCATGAACCAGGACAGTCTGCTCAGGTGGAGGTACAAGAGAGAGAGAGACATGAACCAGGACAGTCTGCTTAGGTGGAGGTACAAGAGAGAGAGACATGAACCAGGACAGTCTGCTCAGGTGGAGGTACAAGAGAGAGACATGAACCAGGACAGTCTGCTCAGGTGGAGGTACAAGAGAGAGAGATGAACCAGGACAGTCTACTCAGGTGGAGGTACGAGTGAGAGAGAGACATGAACCAGGACAGTCTGCTCAGGTGGAGGTACGAGTGAGAGAGAGACATGAACCAGGACAGTCTGCTCAGGTGGAGGTACAAGAGAGAGAGAGACATGAACCAGGACAGTCTGCTCAGGTGGAGGTACGAGAGAGAGAGAGAGACATGAACCAGGACAGTCTGCTCAGGTGGAGGTACAAGAGAGAGACATGAACCAGGACAGTCTGCTCAGGTGGAGGTACGAGTGAGAGAGAGACATGAACCAGGACAGTCTGCTTAGGTGGAGGTACGAGTGAGAGAGAGACATGAACCAGGACAGTCTGCTCAGGTGGAGGTACAAGAGAGAGACATGAACCAGGACAGTCTGCTCAGGTGGAGGTACGAGTGAGAGAGAGACATGAACCAGGACAGTCTGCTCAGGTGGAGGTACAAGAGAGAGAGAGACTTGAACCAGGACAGTCTGCTCAGGTGGAGGTACGAGAGAGAGAGAGACATGAACCAGGACAGTCTGCTCAGGTGGAGGTACGAGAGAGAGAGAGACATGAACCAGGACAGTCTGCTCAGGTGGAGGTACAAGAGAGAGACATGAACCAGGACAGTCTGCTCAGGTGGAGGTACAAGAGAGAGAGAGACATGAACCAGGACAGTCTGCTCAGGTGGAGGTACGAGAGAGAGAGAGAGACATGAACCAGGACAGTCTGCTCAGGTGGAGGTACGAGAGAGAGAGAGAGACATGAACCAGGACAGTCTGCTCAGGTGGAGGTACAAGAGAGAGAGAGAGAGACATGAACCAGGACAGTCTGCTCAGGTGGAGGTACGAGAGAGAGAGAGAGACATGAACCAGGACAGTCTGCTTAGGTGGAGGTACAAGAGAGAGAGAGACATGAACCAGGACAGTCTGCTCAGGTGGAGGTACAAGAGAGAGACATGAACCAGGACAGTCTACTCAGGTGGAGGTACGAGAGAGAGAGAGACATGAACCAGGACAGTCTGCTTAGGTGGAGGTACAAGAGAGAGAGAGACATGAACCAGGACAGTCTGCTCAGGTGGAGGTACGAGTGAGAGAGAGACATGAACCAGGACAGTCTGCTCAGGTGGAGGTACAAGAGAGAGAGAGACATGAACCAGGACAGTCTGCTCAGGTGGAGGTACAAGAGAGAGAGAGACATGAACCAGGACAGTCTGCTCAGGTGGAGGTACAAGAGAGAGAGAGAGAGACATGAACCAGGACAGTCTGCTCAGGTGGAGGTACGAGAGAGAGAGAGACATGAACCAGGACAGTCTGCTCAGGTGGAGGTACAAGAGAGAGAGAGAGAGACATGAACCAGGACAGTCTGCTCAGGTGGAGGTACGAGTGAGAGAGAGACATGAACCAGGACAGTCTGCTCAGGTGGAGGTACAGAGAGAGAGAGACATGAACCAGGACAGTCTGCTTAGGTGGAGGTACAAGAGAGAGAGAGACATGAACCAGGACAGTCTGCTCAGGTGGAGGTACGAGAGAGAGAGAGAGAGATGAACCAGGACAGTCTGCTCAGGTGGAGGTACGAGAGAAAGAGAGACATGAACCAGGACAGTCTGCTCAGGTGGAGGTACGAGAGAGAGAGAGATGAACCAGGACAGTCTGCTCAGGTGGAGGTACAAGAGAGAGAGAGACATGAACCAGGACAGTCTGCTCAGGTGGAGGTACAAGAGAGAGACATGAACCAGGACAGTCTGCTCAGGTGGAGGTACAAGTGAGAGAGAGAGAGACATGAACCAGGACAGTCTGCTCAGGTGGAGGTACGAGAGAGAGACAGAGACAGAGAGACGGAGGGAGCAGCAGTGTGTCCTGGGTTTGAAAACATCTGTCTTGGCTAAATTGACATGGTTTTGTTTTTTTCTTGGTTTTACCTAAAAGTCAAAAGTCATGGTTGTAATAATGTCTCGTGCAGACCCTTCACCGTGCCACAGATCCTCCGACAGGGTCACAGAGCAGAGGAAGAGGAGGAGAGTGAGGAGGAGACGGCAGAGGACACGCCAGGACAGTCTCAGGTCAGTGTCTCCTTCTGTAAACTACATCAAATAGACCGGGACGTCTAACACCACGTCTTGGGTGTCCCCAAAACATGTTTGCAACATTGTTCATTGTTTGAATATTCTCATTTCAATCTCTCTCTTACAAAGCTATCATGTTTTGAGAAAAATGTACTTATGGGATGTTTACATGGCTCAAATGTCACAGTATTAACGTGATGCCATTATGAAAAAGGATAGAGGTCACTGGTGGACTTCAGCACCAATCATTTGTCCCTGAGAATTGTGCTCAGAGAGATGAGACATATTTCAAATTTGTGTTTTTTTTTTTGTACATTCACTTTCAGAATTCCATGTAAAGTTGTATAAATGAGACTGTTTAAGTGTAAATGTAAAGTGTGTTTCGTCTGCTTTCAGAACAATGCGAAGCGAGACGAGTTTGTGCAGGATCCAGCCGTTCTGCGAGAGCGAGCGGAGGCCAGGAGAGCGGCCATGCAGCAGAGGAAAGGGTAAGAGAGGATTATACCTGCTTCTTTAGACAGCACAGTACAGGGACTTTAATAATAATAATAATACATAACACTTGTATAGCGCTTTTCAAGATACTCAAAGACGCTTCACATAAAGAGGACAAAGAAACACATAACAAAGAAAAGTTATTTGAAGGCGGCTTTGAAGAGATGAGTTTTCAAGGATTTTTTAAACAAAGTTAGTGTAGCTGAGTCTCTGATGTGTTTGGGTAAGGAATTCCAGAGGGTGGGGGCTGCTGCAGAGAAGGCTCTGTCTCCCCAAGTTTTGTGTTTGGTCCTGGGGGAGAGACAGGAGGTTAGCGTCAGCTGATCGGAGGGCACGGGTGGGGGTATGCTGGTGCAGGAGCTCTGACAGGTAGGTGGGAGCCAGGTTATGGAGAGACTTGTAAACTATGGTGAGGAGCTTGAAGTGGATGCGTTGGGTGATGGGGAGCCAGTGGAAGTCTCTGAGAACAGGGGTGATGTGGTCACGGGAGGAAGACGAGCAGCAGAGTTCTGGATGTACTGGAGTCTACTGAGGAGCTTGGATGGTGAACCATAGAGTCAAAGGCGGGAAGGTGACAAAGGCATGGATGAGAATTTTTGCAGACTGTGGGGTAAGGGGAGGACGAAGGCGGGCAATATTCCGGAGGTGATAGAAGGCGGTTTTGGTGATGTGCTTTATATGATGCCGAGGTTCCGGAGGTGAGATGAGGAAGAGACCGGGGTGCCATCAATAGAAAGGGTGAGGGAACTATTAGCGTTGGTGAGTGATTTGGGGCCAATGAGAATAATTTCTGTTTTATTGCCGTTGAGTTGAAGGAAGTTGAGTTTCAGCCAAGATTTTCTTTCAGAGATGCAGTTGGTGAGGGTGGAGTGTGTAACAGGGTTTATTGTTTTGGTGGAGAGATAGAGTTGGATATTTACTGAGTGAGAGAGCGGCCATGCAGCAGAGGAAAGGGTGAGAGAGGATTATCCCACTGCTCCTTTAAACGCTGCAGACTTTAATGACACATGTACTTTTTATTTTTTAATATATGTTTTTGTGTATTGTTTGTTGTGTGTTTTTGTTCTTTGGTGGTTTATTTGTATTTATTTTAATATTTGAATTAGTTATTATTATATTTGTATTTTTTTTATTTTATTATGTTGTAGTATTTAATCTTTATTTTTATAGCGATTTCAAAAATCACCAGGCTACTTTACAAAGTGAGTACACCAAATTACACACAAGAAAATCTAGGTTTAAAATACTTATAAAAGTCCAAGCCTTTACATCAGCGCCACTGAACAGGTGCTTAAGTAAAGGAAATAGAAATGGCAAGCATACATATGTGAGCATAAAAGTACAAAGACAAGACAGTACATGTGGCCACGTGATGGATTTTTATAATTACCTGGTGTGTAAAAGTCTGGGTCTGTATTCTTTCAGGTACAGACCGGAGCGTGCCAGTCATGTGGTGGGACAGCCCAAAGGTCAGGGCCAGAGCCAGGAGACTGTCCTGGACCGCCGCAGGAAAGAGTCCAACAAGAGCCGCGGAGCTAACCACAACCGCCGCTCTCTGGCAGACCGCAAGAAGAACAAGGGCATGATCCCAATCTGAGCCTCAGTCTGGACCGTCCCAACAGAGAATCCACCAAACTAACCCTGACCCACGCTCTCTGGCAGACCACAAGAAGAACAAGGGCATGATCCCGGTCTGAGCCTCAGTCTGGACTCTGGACTGTTCTGGGACCCTGGCACATCCAACGCTACTTTTATAAAAATAAATATGAAGTCCAGTCCAGGACGGTAAAGTCTGGTGTGCAGGAGCTACTGTAGAGGCTGATACTGACGACTCCTTTAAAGAAAACACAATTAGAGAAAACAGCCTTTGAAGTTTGAACAATGTTCCAATTTTAAATGAAATGGATTTAATGAAATCACTACAGGACATGAGTGTTGTTTCACATGAAAGTCTACAGTACATATTGAGACCAAAAAATAAAAAGCTTTTAAAGTAGGCCCCTTGTTTTATTCTTTGGTTTTTTTTTTCAAACCCTGAGTCATCTTGTGACACTAACCTCCACAAACACGACTCCTGAGGTCTCCAGCACCACAAGCTGCTTTTTAAAACCTCCAGAGTGGTTCTTTCTCTGCCTGATATTTCTCTTTTTAATTACCAAGAAAGTCTCATTTAGATTCAGAGTGTCATCTTGAGCTGAGTCCTGGAGGAGGAGCTTACTGGACATGTTTTCTAACACCTAATGCCTTTCAGATTGAAGATGAAGATGCTGCTGGATGTGTGTCAGGTTTTTACTTTTACTTGCTCTTCTGTAGTTATTCTGATAATTACAGGTTAACAAGTGTTGTGAGAATCAATCCTTAATGTGATCCATGTATTAATAACAGCTGACTGATCCTCCCAAACACCCAAACATGTCCAAGGGCGGAGTGGCCATAGGGACACACGGGAGACGGAGTTCTTCTGTGCACCTAACTACTGCAACTGTCTAACTGTCTATCTACACTTATTGCTTTTTAAACAAGTCAGAGCTTGTTGTGCCTCCTGAGAAACGTATGTTCTTTTAATACCTGCAGGATCATGCTTTCTGAATCTGTCGTAGGCAGCGCCGTCCTGTCTGGGGTCAGATTTTAGAGGAGCGGGCTGAGGCTGAAGAAACTGATCCCAAAGGCCAGAGCTGTGATCGAGGGAGAAGATGGAGCCTCTCACAGCTGGGATGGACACGAGGACCTTGAGAACAATGGGGTGTATAGTGGGAAACCTCCTCCACCTTCTTCACAGCCACTGGATAGACTGGGGAGGTTGTTCAGTGAAACCTTTGGACAGCAGTTTGTTAGAGCTTTTATACTGTGTTTATTTGTTCCATGAGCAGACTGAGTAAAGCATAACATCTAATTATAACCTAATTTTTGTGCCCAGAAGAGCTGGAGGGAGTTGTGTGTAGAAAAGAAAGTCTGGGCCTCCTCGCTCAGACCGATGCCTCCGCGACCTGAACTTCCATAAAGTGTAAGAAAGTAGAGGAGTGATGATGAAAACGACTGAAGACATGAAGTTATGGTTTGAACAAAGATCTGTCATTTTGGTCCGTTTAAATCTTTTCTATGTTGGGTCATAAAAGTGTGGGCAGCCACTGTAGGCGAATATGTTTTGTATGTTTTAGGTTGGAACAACATGAAGACAACCAGAGAGAAGAAAAAACAAGACCATGAAACAAGTTCTAAATAAAGGACTCAATTGACTCCCATTAAGTCGTACTTATTATTATTTATTTTTTATCATGATTTTAAAAGTAAAGAAGAGAGCTTTAGGATCCTAGTTGCAGAAGGTGGATGGACCAAGTTTTCAGAGGATGATGACATAATGTTTTATAAGTTTCTAGGGAGCCACTGTTTTAGTTGTTTACTATTAATTCAAAACTGACTGGACTTCTGCTATGCATAAAAAAAAGATGAATCCTACAGGTAAATAGTAATGATTTAGAAACTCCTCAGTAGTTTACTGACATAAATGTCAAAAAATGGGACAAGCAGCTGAAAATGTTGCATGGTTTGATGACATTCACAGCTCTCTGTCTTTTAGGTAGATGTGTTCTTTACTGAAAGAGAAAAAAAAAAACACTTGAAGTTGCCATATTAATCTTTGAAAGCAGGTGGATTAAGTGAAATAATAAACGTTTTTTAAGTGCTGATTGTGTTTTCAGACAAAGCCATATGCTGAGATAAAATTCTGACCAAAACATTGAAGAAATAGGAACAAAATAAAAATTCTAATGACAAATAATGAGATTGAGAGTTGGTGATTGAAGCTGCACTTGTACTGATTCATGATTGATGCAGTAATGGGCTCAGTAACCATTCAGATCAGGAAGAAAGCTTTCAGAATTTTAACTTAAAAAAACTTTTAACAACTTTAACAACCTTGATTTAAGCATTGAAACCTCCAATCCAAATGAATGACTCGTGAGGCTCACCAAAACATCTACAACATCAACAATCTGTGCTTTCTGTGATTTTTCACTTTTAAATCATTCATCAGACCATATTTTTAGCTGAGCAAATCTGCCTAGCGACCAGTTAAAATCAAAGTTTAGTTTATGTGAGCCTTCAGAATTCATAAATGATGAACAAAACACAGATAAAGATTACATTAATTCTGAGTCAGAAAATAAATGACGGTGTAGGCCTATGCAGTCCCACTGACACTAAATAAATAGGTTAGTAACTTAAAAGTAATCCACACAGGTTTGAGAATTTCCACTATTCAAGTAATGTAGAACATCTACATTAGCATAAAGGTTAACTAAGCCTTGTGTTTACATATTTATTTGTATTTGACTACATGCTTTTGTTAAAACCATATAAGAATATACATTTAAACTTCCTCAAGAAAGATTAAACCTCCCATTTAGTTCAGTGTTGTTATTTTTTTGTCTTTAAATACAATTTGTGGTTAAAACCTCATAAAAATCTATATTTCTGTACATTTACTTGATTAGATCCATGATTGATTTTCGGCCAAAGCCACGCGCGTTGTTGTGACGTCAGCGCGCACGTGCTGTTTCCTAGCGCTGTTTTCAAGTGTCGCTTGTCAGTGCAAACTTTGCAAACCCAGACTGCAGCAAAACTCTGAATTTGTGAGCTTCACTCGACGTTTTCTACAGAAAGGAGACTTCACTTTTGGACATTTTCACTCAGACACCGACTGACCAGCCCCTGACTCAAACTACGAGACGTTTGTGAGGAAAAAACGTGAGCTTTTACCACTTTCCCTGTTCATGAGTTTTGATCATTTTATGCACGAAAAAACAAGCACTAGCACTATGTCCTTTTGTCAAGTCTAGAGATGATGTTTTCTGTAAGTTTACTCAAAGAAATGTGTGTTTTTGTGTTTGTGAAGCAAAGAGCATTAGACCTCCAGCTGCAGCTGCTAACACGCTGCTAACACAACTAGAACGAGCCTAAAACAGAGACTATTGTGACCAAAGTCACAAAACACACACTTTGAGCTCATTAGCATTGTTAAGATTGTCAGTGTAGCATTAGAGCACTTCTTCTTGTCATATTACATCAGACCTAATGCACAAAGCTAGTTTACAGAGACGATGACAAATGAAAATGGCTAAATAGTCAGGCTAATGTGTAACGTGAATGTGTCCCACACCTGAACCTGAACAGGCCTGTTACACTTAAGGCCCTCTTCTCATTTTGAAATCATTATTAAAATCTAGAAAAAGAATGGTTTTCTCTTATTTACTCGTTAAATTGTGGCTGAATACCAGTTGGTTTAACGTTAGACCTGGTCTTCTGCTGTAGACCTGGTCCAGTTCTGCTGTAGACCTGGTCTAGTTCTGCTGTAGACCTGGTCCAGTTCTGCTGTAGACCTGGTCCAGTTCTGCTGTAGACCTGGTCCAGTTCTGCTGTAGACCCGGTCCAGTTCTGCTGTAGACCCGGTCCAGTTCTGCTGTAGACCTGGTCCAGTTCTGCCGTAGATCTGGTCCAGTTCTGCCGTAGACCCGGTCCAGTTCTGCTGTAGACCTGGTTGGTTAACATCTGCTCTAGTCACAGTTTAATTCTGTTTATTTACTGGACTGACATTTTTTCAGAAGATTGATAAAACACAAATCTAATGTAGAAGCAGTAAATGTAATCTTATTGAAACAGATGGAGCTATGGGCAGTTTTGACCAATCCCACATTTCAGGTGGTGTGTTTCAGATTTGATTCTTAGTTTTAGCTGGTTCAAACCTTTGTCTCTTTTGTAGACTTTTGTAGAAAGGGTCAAAATGTGAAAACATGTTCAAAAATTCATTTGAAAAGAATACACTTGAAAGTGATGTTCAAAATGAGCAGTTCATATTTGTGTTTACATTTCTTCAAAATAGATTCACCAAAAGGCATTTTCATAAACTTTCATTGAAAATTGACAAAATGTCGTTTGGTGCAACGTCGTTTAGTGAAATGAAATCTGTCATTTGTTGAAACAGGTGTTTATGAAAAGGCAACATTTCCAATTATTATGTCTAAACTAATTTGACCTGTTTAATGGTAGTTTTGATTTTTTTAATCATAGAAATTCAACAGGGCAAAAATCTCTTAGTTACATCAATTATTTAGTGCGTTTCAGCTTTTTTATCAACTAATTTTTAAAGGGAAAGTTTTGTTTTACTAAATTACACTGTTTCAACTGATATTTCATAGAGAGACCTAAAAAAAAGTTCTTTTACCTGTAAAAAAAATTGCAAATATTCTTTAGTTTTAATTAAAAAAGTCATCTCCTTTTTGAGAGACAACAAAAACATCTTTAACTTTTGACTTTTACCTTTCACCTTTCATATGGATCTCTTTGTCCTTTTATTGTGTTCAGTTACATTGTTTGTATAATTTCTTTAACAAATGTATCAAATGGGTCAGTGTTTAAGACTTCCCTGGCATTAAATGAAGACAAACATTGAAGTCTTTAATAGTGTGTGTTGTCTGACCCATCCTGTTTCTCTCCACAGATCTGTGTGATTGTTGGTGCAGTGTTTCTTCAGACACTCAGACGTCCTGCACAGGAGGCGTCTCTGGGCCTAAGTCCACACACACTCACACACACCCTCTCTCCCTCTACAATGCCCGCTTCTGCCAAGTTTCCTAGGGGTGGTGGTTGGAGGTCCTATGGTCTTTCTCCTCCCCACTCCTCCAGCTCTGCTCCTCCTGCTAAGCGTCCTAAGCTCTGCTCTGCTGCTCCTGCCGAGTCTCCTGGGCTTGTGCCTACTCAGGGGGCTCAGCTTAGCTTCAGCGTGCTACCTTCCACCTTTGCTCTGGGTGACTCTGTGTTGCCCCCTGCTCCTTCTAGGAGATTTCAGATCATTCCTCTTCCTGACAGCATGCTTCCTGACTATATCACTGCTCGACATGCTCGTCAGGCCTGCAAACGCTCTGCTTCTGCTACACCTGCCAGCGCTGCTAAGCTTCTTAAACCTGCTTCTGCTGCACCTGCCCGCGCTGCTAAGCTTCCTAAACCTGCTTCTGCTTCTGCTACACCTGCCCGTGCTGCTAAGCTTCCTAAACCTGCTTCTGCTACACCTGCCCGCGCTGCTAAGCTTCTTAAACCTGCTTCTGCTACACCTGCCAGCGCTGCTAAGCTTCTTAAACCTGCTTCTGCTTCTGCTACACCTGCCAGCGCTGCTAAGCTTCTTAAACCTGCTTCTGCTACACCTGCCCGCGCTGCTAAGCTTCCTAAACCTGCTTCTGCTACACCTGCCAACGCTGCTAAGCTTCCTAAGCTTGCTTCTGCTTCTGCTTGGGTGGCTGCATTTGCTCCTTCCAGTTCTAACCCTGCCCCTCTTGTCCCAAAGGTGGAGGTGGAGCCTGTGCCCCTGTTTCCTGACCTAAGCCGGACTGGGTGCTGCAGATGGAGACCTACCTGCAGGAGCGAGAGAAGGACTGGAAGGACTGGAAAAGGTCAAGTGCTCCACAGAGGCCAACTCCACCCCCCAGACACAAGTACTCCTTTTATTTTAAGAATTGATCCTTTCTCTCTTTGTGTTTCTTTGAAGGAACAGAAGAGGATCTTGGAGTCCACCAAGACCACTTCCAGAGAAGGATCACATCCATCCATTTCTACCGCTTGTCCAGGACTATGTGGACTGAACTGGGACTACTAGACTTCCCTCTCCTCAGACGCTTCGGCTTCTCTACAGGGACCTGAGGCCACAGACTCTGAGAACAGGCCTTGGACTTTATTTTGAAAGCGACAGGCCTTGGACTTTATTTTGAAAGCGACGGGCCTTGGACTTTATTTTGAAAGCGACAGGCCTTGGACTTTATTTTGAAAGCGACGGGCCTTGGACTTTATTTTGAAAGCGACGAGCTTTGGACTTTGTTTTGAAAGCGACAGGCCTTGGACTTTGTTTTGAAAGCGACGGGCCTTGGACTTTATTTTGAAAGCAAAAGGCCTTGGACTTTATTTTGAAAGCGACAGGCCTTGGACTTTATTTGAAAGCGACGGGCCTTGGACTTTCATTTTGAAAGCGACAGGCCTTGGACTTTATTTTTCAAGTGACGGGCCTTGGACTTTCATTTTGAAAGCGACAGGCCTTGGACTTTATTTTTAAAGTGACGGGCCTTGGACTTTATAATACATTTTAGATTTTAGGATGTTTATGTTTTTTGTATTCATTTGGTGTTGTTATATTTTAGTATTTGTTGTGTTTTGCAGTTTTCAACATAAAGCTCCCCTTCTACAAAACCAGCCTCCATCCACAAGTGCCTCCAGAAAAATCAAGTCAAAGTCACCATCATTTGTGTGTCTCCAGCCCGAGCTTCACATCCACATCTTCACGGGCGAGACATGTCCTCCAAACATCTGTCTAACATCAGCCACTACAGCAAAGACGCACTTAACATCTTTTGTGTCCAACATGAAATCATCCTTGTGTCCCAGCCTCACATCACCATCTACAGGGACACGTCCTCCTCACTCTCTCTGTCAGTGTCCCAGCCTCACATCACCATCTACAGGGACACGTCCTCCTCACTCTCTCTGTCAGTGTCCCAGCCTCACATCACCATCTACAGGGACACGTCCTCCTCACTCTCTCTGTCAGTGTCCCAGCCTCACATCACCATCTACAGGGACACGTCCTCCTCACTCTCTCAGTCAGTGTCCCAGCCTCACATCATCATCTACAGGGACACGTCCTCCTCACTCTCTCTGTCAGTGTCCCAGCCTCACATCACCATCTACAGGGACACGTCCTCCTCACTCTCTCTGTCAGTGTCCCAGCCTCACATCACCATCTACAGGGACACGTCCTCCTCACTCTCTCTGTCAGTGTCCCAGCCTCACATCACCATCTACAGGGACACGTCCTCCTCACTCTCTCTGTCAGTGTCCCAGCCTCACATCACCATCTACAGGGACACGTCCTCCTCACTCTCTCTGTCAGTGTCCCAGTCTCACATCAACATCTACAGGACACGTCCTCCTCACTCTCTCTGTCAGTGTCCCAGCCTCACATCACCATCTACAGGGACACGTCCTCCTCACTCTCTCTGTCAGTGTCCCAGCCTCACATCACCATCTACAGGGACACGTCCTCCTCACTCTCTCTGTCAGTGTCCCAGCCTCACATCACCATCTACAGGGACATGATGTTAATGTTAGTTTAAAGTCTGAAGTTTAGTTCAAGCCGAAGGTAAAAACAGACTTTAGTTGATGTAGTCTTCATCATAATGTAAGTATTTCAAAGGTGTACCATCTTCTGTCAGTTTGAAATGTACAAGTATTTACTGCATTAGAATTACAGAAGCTGAGTCCACCAACCAAAGATCCAGATCCTGAAAGCTCACGACCCTAACGTCAGCCAGAGCATCAGCCGTCTCCAAGACGACGTCACAGCTTTTGTCTTTGTCCTTTACATCAGTTTGTGCTCTGGTGGTGTTCGGCTTTCCAAGTCCAACCAGTTTGACCTTGTCTCCACAACATAGAAAAGGTAATACACTATGATTTATGATGATTTAAATCACTTCAGTTCAACTCCATTTGCATAGTAAGTTTAAAAGGAGGTCAGATTCATTTGATTTGGACACAGTGAAGAGTCACTGTTTGTTTCTTTGATTACTGCAGCCTTTAAGAGAGATCTAAAGGCCCTCACCATGACAACCAGAAATTTCAACCAAAGAACGTGTTATTTAGTCACAATGTTTTAAACTGACAGTTTGAATATTTAGTATTTTTCACATAAAGTAATGCATTTTGTTTTTTCAATCTCCAGTTCATGACAACTCCAGCCCAAAGAGCCAGTCTGTCCACTTCAACATGGTCCCAACCTTCAACATCTGCGTCTCCAAATTCAGTCCAAATTCATGGTTCTGGTCTCCAGCTCCAAACAGCACACAACACTAAAAAGGTTCATCAGAGCGGAGGTTTGGAACATGAATTGAACTTTGTAGTTTCTAGTTGTGTTGGCTCGTTTCACTTGTTTCCATTTTTCTCATTTGCTGCTCTAGTTCAGAACAACAGCCTGAACAGAAACCAAGCCCAGTGGAAGGTGGAATCAGCTCATGGAAAAGCTCTGCTCAAATGGTTTTTCTTTTGTAAGTGATTTTTGTTTGACTGAAAAAGAACTTCCCCAGAGAACATGTGTTTGTTTTAGACACTGAATCGGTTCTTTGTCTCTTCTAAGGAAAGTGCACAAGAAGAAAGTCACAATGGATCTGGTTCATGAAGAACATTCACCATCAAAGACGTCGTCTGTGGAAAAGTAAGTTTAAAGAAGAGAAAAACAAGGATTGGATTTGGACATTGTACTTTGTTTTTGTCTCTACGTCTGATCATCTACCAAAGCTCTTCTTCAACATCATTCTCTAAATGTAATCCCCCAGAAACAAGACTCTTAAGATTGTCCAGACTGTCTTTGTGCCACACATGAGTTTGTGCCTGGTCATGGTTCAGTTCTCCAGGCTTTACCTCACTACATCCAAAAGCTCATCAAATAGACTTGAGTTGATTTCATGTGCACGTTTGTGTTCTGTTCCATTAGATCTTTACACTCGTCTTTTTCTCATTTGCACAAATGTGTGTTGTACATTCTATTTTAATCTTTATGTTGCAGATCAAATCAGGACTTTGACTGTCAGAGACACAGATCCATCACACACCTGCACAGTAAGTTTAAAGAAGTTCTATTCATTTGATCTTTGTACTTTCATTTGAAAAGGTGTCTATTATGTGACTTGATAGATTTGGTTTTGTGTTTTTTCACTTAAAGTAATGTGTTTCCTGTTTTACTGTTCAGTTTCCAACCTCTAGAGACCAAAGAACCAGTGTGTCATCTTCAGACGTCAGCCAGAGCTCTTCTTCAATTCTTCACCATCTGTTTCCAGACTGAATCCAAACATCAGCTCTCAAACTTCTTTAAGACGACTGGACAGCAGCATGTATGTGTTTGTACCACGTTCAGTTCTCCAACTCCAAACAGCAATGCCTCCAACAAGCACTGGACCTAAGAGCATCTAACATTAACAACAACAGCCTGAAAGCCACACATATCTGAGCCTGGCTCCATTAAAGCCAAAGAAATGAGTCTTGTTTGTCTTTCACTTGTAGTTTTCCTCCAGAACACATGTGTCTGAGCTCACAGATTCATTCTGAAGGTGCACTGGACATGTCCCACACTACTGCACACTGAGCTAGTGCTTCACTCAACTTACTATCAAGCAGCTGCTTCAAAAGTGCTTCTGAAATAGAAAGTTTAAATCTCTATTGTCACATTTTCACAGACAGGCTGCAGATTTGAAACAAAAGTGACATTAGGACCAATCATTGTAGAAGAGGCTGAGTAGAGTTGTAACAGTCCCACTTTAGGCAATCAGTGACATGATAGAAATGATGTCATCATAACAGCATTTGACCGTTTCCACTTTAAGAACACGCAGCACATTTCAACACTGGAAGTGGGTCAATGCAGAATTTATTTGCAAAACTGATTTTGCAGTAAGAAAGTTGTTATTCTGCTGCACATTTCTGCAGAGAAGATAAGAACATGTGAGGGACGTCAAAATGTAGCTTCACAAACACAATGTGCTGCATTTCCCACAGTTCATTTTTTATCAGATTGTTTGAATAGTTTAATTCTGGCTGATGGAGTGAAGGTGGTGCTAACAGAGCGTCACAATCAGCCTTTTATGAGGATTTCATAAAGAAACTCTTCAACATTTCGTTACAAGGAGTCTGATGTGTCCCAGTCTTCATCTGCAGCTCCGTGATTCACTTTTATTCAAACTCTACACACCTAGATGAGCTGTTTGTACATTAATATTGTGTGTTCCTGTTTAAAGACACAGCTGTTTTGTTTATTTCATACCTGCATGATACAAATATTGCGTAGTGTATAAACTACTGGTAAGATTCTTCATGCTGTTTCACTTTGTGATGTCATTTACTGGTGGTACAGGAAGTGTTCCTCTGTTTTAACTCTTTTGTTCCAGCTTTGAAATTGTGTGATTTTGCAGCTACAGCTAATGTTTTGGCTTCGTTTACACTGCTTGGTTTTGCTTTGCTGCAGAAAATGTTGGAATCTTTTTATATTAATCTTAACTGAACAAAAGGAGAAAACTACTCATTGAAATTGAAATGAAAAAGTAACCAACACAATCATTTTTAGTGAACTGTAGTATAAATGTGTTAAAGTAAGGTAAAAATTACAGATTATGTTCAAATGACCACATAATGACATCATAAGGTGAAACAAAGTATTTTGAGCTCTGCAAATAAAGGACAGGATTATTCAAACATTTGAGAATGAAAGAAAACACAACTTTGGGTATATTTGATTATTCTAACGTGGTTGAAAACTTACAGGAGTAACATTTGCATCATATTTTACTTTTTTTTTAACTAAACATTTCCATATTTCCCTTTTCTCCAAAGAAGTCACAGCCAGGCACCGATAATGTGTAAAAAAGGAATTTATTTCAGTTCATGTACAACAGTTAGTAAAGTGATAGAGAATGTGAATGATCAGTTTGTCTCAGGGGTGAGGCTGGTCTGTCACCACGAGCTGAAGTCTCCGTAAGAACCTGTGACTTTGGGCTTTTTCACAGACGATGTGCTGGTGGACGGCCCGCTGTCGTCTGCTGTCCGCTTCCTGAACACAACAGAAAACTTCATCAATCTACAAACTGATCCATCAAGAACAATCAGACCCACCGGCTCGGCTCCAAACCCTTTGTATGTGATGTCTGCGTACTGGCTTTTGTGATGAAACCAGAATCCCCCACACCAAGAAAAAGTGTCTACTTAAACTTCTGAATCTTATTAGAAAAGAAAACCTGCTGAAATGAAGTGGTGCAGAAATCATACTTTGGGACTTAAAGCGGAGCAAAACACAAAAACATTAACATAAAAATAAATGTTTTTGTTAAATTGTGTCCATGGTGTTTAGAATTGCCCACTATTGGTTATTTTAGTACAAACTGCAAATGAGTCAGCTTCAGTTCAAACTAACCCTGCTCCTCCTGAGTCTCACTGCCGTAGACTCTATGTGACATCAGCAGTGATTTGTCCACTCAGTACTGTGCTGCTCACAAACACCTGTTGTCAAACCAATCACAGCGCTGCTCTCCACTCTCTCAATCTATCAATCTGACATTAGAAATACACAAGTGGTGAGGACGGGTGTTGAGTGTAACTTAGTGTAATTTGATGACAATTTTGATAACTTGTAGTGTAACTTAGATACTGTGAAAATACTTGTAATTAAATTACAGTTACTAACAAAATACTCTTAGTTACTTTAAAGTACAAAATTGACTTACTGTGTGAGTAACAGCTCAGAGACAAAGTCAGCAGCTGTGACAGGGCCCAGAATCATTTTTAATGATGATTTTATTTAATTTGAGCCTGTTGCAGCTCATTTGTTGTTTGCCTTTGTTTAAATGCCAATAATAAAATGTTAAATCCTATTTTTATATTTGTCCTATTAACACACACAAAGTAATCCCAAAGTAACTAAGGCTACGTTCACACCGCAGGTTGAAACGACCCAAATCCGATTTTTTTGCCCCAATGCGACCCAAATCGGATCTTTTTATGGCTGTCTGAACGACACACATCCGATTTTTTTCAATGCGACCCAGGCCACTTTCATATGTGGTCCTAAATCGGATACATATCTGATCTTTTCAAATGCGACTCCAGTCTGAACGCTCATGTCGCATTCATCCGACTTTTACGTCACAAAACTCAACAAGTCAAAGCAGAAACAGCGGCAGAAGAGAGGAGGAGGAGGAGGAGGAGGAGGAGGAGGAGAGAGCATCCGCGCTAGCGTCTGCTTAAGCCTCGTAAAGCAGGACCGCCCGGTAAACTCCACTCACAAACTCCACTTGAGCCAGACAAGAGACGACGCTAAACTAAACATACACAGCCTGTTTAATAACCGGGCTTATCATACAGTAACTAGGCTACTGCAGCAGAGCATCAGGTCAGTCAGAGGGAGAGATGCAGGACAAACACGGACCGTGGAGAATCTTTCACTCACCTCTGGAAAGTTTTCAGACTAAACTGTTGTGTCATCCAAGTCCTTTTATCCATTCTGCACAAATCAGTCACATAAAGTCCACAGAACATCGCTACAAATCCGTTTAGAAGTGTTGTTTGATAAAAGAAAAGCCAAAAACTACGAAGCAGTCCTCTTGTGTTGTGTTTGTTTATCCGCGGCACGGCCTGGTCAAGTTATTATAACGTCATTATCACTGGACTACTTCCTGTCAGCGTCGCCAACTTTTTGAGCTTGAAACACATTTCTCTGTGAGTCTGCGGCACATTTACACATAGTTTGGACGTGTATCTATAATAGTGTAATGCTCTGAATGTTTTCAACTCTTTGGGCTTCTTAAAATGACCGACTTTATTTTGAACAGGAAACAGAACATGCTAATGTGCGCTAGCTTGTTAGCAGAACTTTTCACTGATAGTATTTGGTCTTTGCGGCTCCGTTTCTGCACAAAAAAGCCTGAAATAGACACAAACGTGTCTTGGCTGTGTAACTACACTGTGCCTGTAACGTGGTGCTCTTTACTGCGCATGCGGGTCACTTTTGGGCCGCATCCCGTTCACACCAGAGACAAGTTGGAGTCGCATGTTTTGTGTAATGTGAACAACCACATGAAAAAATCGGAATTGATGAAAAAATCGGAATTGAGAATCCGACCCTGCGGTGTGAACGTAGCCTAAGTTACTTTTTTGAAGCAGTAACTAAGTAGTGTAACTAATTACATTTTTAAAAAGCAATAATACTGTATGTGACTAATTACTTTTTCACCGGTGAGGAAAGGCGACTTTTCTGAACACCGGAGTAAATGAATGATAAACTGTTGGTTGTTGGATTCACTTGGGTCTTTTCATTCACAGGCAGTGCTGGGATTTTTACCATCTGCATTCACAGACACTGTAATTATTATTGTATATTTGTAGTGACTGTGCTGCTGCCATTTTTGGACAGTTCACTCTTGTAAAAAAAATATATTTTAATTAAAATTGGTTTTATCCTGGTTAATTAAAATTCTGAATGATTAAAACAGGTTGAGGGCCGCATCTAGCCCCCGAGCCGCAGTTTGCCAGGTCTGTGTTAGAACCTTTTACTCCACTGTTTTTGACGGCTGTAAAAATATAGTAAAATATTTCTTTTTCAACCTTATCTAGAAAAGTGTGATTTCCCAAACGTTTGTGTTTGTTCCTTTTTCAGAAGAGCTGAAGTGTGTCATGTTTAGACTTTTAGATGAATTGTGTGTATTTCCATTGAAACAGGCCTGTGAAGAGTAACACACAGTTTCCCCATGCAGGACACAGGACATGTTTGTGTTTAGGAGGCTCCTGCCCTGTAATTGCTTGTCCTGTGGCCTGCTGCTGTCCTGTTTGGCTTGTCCTGTGACCCCCCTGGTGTCTTCTATTATCCTGTGTTGTCCTGCTAGTGTCCTGTGG
This sequence comes from Mugilogobius chulae, assembly GCA_038363315.1. Lineage (NCBI taxonomy): Eukaryota > Metazoa > Chordata > Actinopteri > Gobiiformes > Gobiidae > Mugilogobius > Mugilogobius chulae. Next base: position 11,323,692 of record CM076403.1, read on the forward strand.
CCTGCTTCTGTCCTGTGACCTCTGGTGTCCCGTGTTGTCCTGCTGCTGTCCTGTATTAGCCTGTCCTGTGACTCTCTGGTGTCCCGTGTTGCCCTGCTCCTGTCCTGTGACCCTCTGGTGTCGTGTGTTGCCCTGCTCCTGTCCTGTGACCCTCTGGTGTCCCGGGTTGTCCTGCTGCTGTCCTGTATTAGCCTGTCCTGTGACTCTCTGGTGTCCCGTGTTGTCCTGCTGCTGTCCTGTGACCCTCTAGTGTCCCGTGTTGTCCTGCTCCTGTCCTGTATTAGCCTGTCCTGTGACCCTCTGGTGTCCCGTGTTGTCCTGCTGCTGTCCTGTGACCCTCTAGTGTCCCGTGTTGTCCTGCTCCTGTCCTGTATTAGCCTGTCCTGTGTGTTGTCCTGCTTCTGTCCTGTGACCCTCTGGTGTCCTGTGTTGTCCCGCTCCTGTCCTGTGACCCTCTGGTGTCCCGTGTTGCCCTGCTCCTGTCCCGTGTTGCCCTGCTCCTGTCCCGTGTGGTCCTGCTCCTGTCTGTACTCACGCCGAGGCCGGGTTGATGTATTTTCCCACTCCTTGTTTGAAAACCTTGGGCTCGTTCTTCTCCTTGGGTTTGACGGGATTGTAAGACTGTTTCTCCTCCTCCAGCCGTTGGCGCTCCTTCTCCCGCTCGGCAGCGATCTGGAAAACACCCACAGTGACCAAAAGATCCAGAAACCCCCGGTGAACTGTGACGTGTGTGACATGAACCTTAGCGTCTGCCTCCTCGTACGGGTCCACGAACACCGAGGCTGTCAGGATCTTTATCTCCTCCTGTCGACACAAAGCAAACGTGACTTACTTTATTTGCCTCGTGTAGAGTGAGTGAGTGAGTTCTGTCCGAGTGTAACTGCAGGTGACTGAATGGAACTTGCCGTACCTTTGGTTTGTCTGTTTTGGGGTCACTTTCCACGTTCTCCATGGCGGTGAGAGTCTCGAATCCTCCCACGACCCTGCAACATCACACGTACTCTCAGATGTGGGATAAAAAAACGGAGAAAACATGTTGTACATTTCTGTAAAAGAAGCGTACAACCAGCAGTACTTCAATAAGAAACCGTCAGAGGATATTAGTTCAACCTGTTCCATGCTCTGTGGCAGTGGTTCCCAAAGTGTGGGCCGCGAAACAAAATGTGGAGGACGCTATGATTTCAAGATGCAAGTGTACAAATATTTACATCTCTTCTCCCTGTACACCAACTGCTGCACCTCCAGCCATGACTCTGTTAAACTGATCAAGTTTGCGGACGACACCACCCTCATCGGACTCATCTCTGACGGTGATGAGTCTGTCTACAGGAGGGAGGTAGACCGGCTGGTGTCCTGGAGATGAGTCTGTCTACAGGAGGGAGGTAGACCGCTGGTGTCCTGGTGATGAGTCTGTCTACAGGAGGGAGGTAGACCGGCTGGTGTCCTGGTGATGAGTCTGTCTACAGGAGGGAGGTAGACCGGCTGGTGTCCTGGTGATGAGTCTGTCTACAGGAGGGAGGTAGACCGGCTGGTGTCCTGGTGATGAGTCTGTCTACAGGAGGGAGGTAGACCGGCTGGTGTCCTGGTGATGAGTCTGTCTACAGGAGGGAGGTAGACCGGCTGGTGTCCTGGTGCAGCAGCAACAACCTGGAGCTCAACGCTCAGAAGACAGTGGAGATGATCGTGGACTTCAGGAAAGTCACAGCCCCCTCACCCCCCCTCGTCCTGACAGACTCTCCCATCACCACTGTGGACTCCATCCGCTTCCTCGGCACCACCATCACACAGGACCTGTACGTCTCCAGGACCTGTGCGTCTCCAGGACCTATGCGTCTCCAGGACCTGTATGTCTCCAGGACCTGTACGTCTCCAGGACCTGTGCGTCTCCAGGACCTGTGCGTCTCCAGGACCTGTACGTCTCCAGGACCTGTACGTCTCCAGGACCTGTACGTCTCCAGGACCTGTACGTCTCCAGGACCCGTACGTCTCCAGGACCCGTACATCTCCAGGACCTGTACGTCTCCAGGACCTGAGCGTCTCCAGGACCTGAGCGTCTCCAGGACCTGTGCGTCTCCAGGACCTGTGCGTCTCCAGGACTCGGGGGCGGGCAGGTCTGATAGCAACTGACCCTTCTCACCCTGGACATGGACTTTTTGAGCCTCCTGCCCTCGGGCCTCACGCCACAAGAACAGTTTCTTTCCCTCTGCTGTAGGACTCATGAACACTATAAACCTGAGACTATGTTGATCTCCTGCATTGTCACTTTAACAGTCATATCATCACCTGTCACTTTATTCACTCATTTATTATTCATTTACTCATGTTAGTATTATCCTACCTCTTGCACTGACAGATTGCACTATTGTTCTGATTACTGTGTATATTTTTATTGGCCTATTTTTGCATGCCCTTGTATTTGATTCTACATATTTTAAATATTTGTATTATATTAGATATTTTTTACTCTTTAGATTCTTTATCTTTATTTGTGTTTTCTGTGTTATATGTTGCACATTAGCACCGCAGCAAGTTCCTAGTCTGTGAATTCTGTTTGTTCACTGACAATGGCAATAAAATTCTTTCTGATTCTGATTAAAAACAGTCAATTTGAACACAGTTTTAATGGTTTTATATCTGACATAGAGCTGTGCACTACATCGAATTTTAGCTAATATCGTGAATTTTGTGTTGGAGAGATGCAAAACTTGAATATCAAGTACATCGTGCAGTAGAATTTACTCTAAATATTAAATAATTAAATATAATGCTGTATACTTTCCAACAGACAAGGTTAGTTTATGTGGAATTGTACATGGAGTAATTCTAAGTGTTTCACAAAAGAGAAACATTACTTTAGATATTGTTCTGATATTTGAACACACTGGGAAAAAATTAATATATGAGAAAACAAGATCATTTGTGCTTGGAATAAGTAATGCTTTATATGTTTGAGTATGTTTTGATTACACTAAAGGGTCTTTCACACCAGGCCGAGGGTCGCCCGTCTGAACCAGTTTGGCAACTTTTGCCGACAGGCGGCTCACGTGTGTTTGGTGTAAATGGGGTTGTCGGGGGTCAGAGGAGCGGAGCACGTCGTGGAGGCGGGTTTTTGAAGACTTGCAAGTAAAGTCGGTGTCGCCAGTTGCCGCAAATGCAGCTGTTTGATTGGTCCGTGGTCACAGGAGAACCAGCGAACCAGTGCGCAGGAATATAGTGCGGAAAACCGAAAAAGACGCTTACGGAAAAACAGTATTTAGCCGAGCATGGATTGTTGTTATTTACACGGGTCAAACTTGACGTAACTACGAAGGAGAATGGTACTATTTGGATGGAGGAAAACACGGGGGAGTTGCGGGGACCGCAGTACGAAGGCTGGACTGTGGAGGGAATACGAGTTGAGCTTAATCCGTGAGGTAAGACTAGAAACATCTGTTTGACGTCAAAGTTTGACAACTACTACTCACGTGCAACTTGTTTCGTCATTTTGGTCAAGCGTTACGTGCATGCTCACTCTGTGTTTGTTTGGCGACAGTTGGCTGTTTGGGTCGTGTTTGTCTGAATGTTCTTTCACATCGGTGCGCCCCATAGAGACGTGAACAGACGCTGCGTTGCTCCTCCCTATCGACAGCGACTGGGGGTTGTGTTGGTGTGAAAAGGCCTTAAGGAAAACGAATGTAATATCTTGTTTTATAAAATTTGAAAATTACACACTAACTTAAAATTATGAGAGGAAAAAAAGTCAAAGTTTCTGTTCTTGAAATAAAGATTAAAATGACTTGTTCTTTTGGCAAATCTTTAAGCCTTGCTAACTTCAACCGAAGTTAAACTTTTGACATATTTCGTTTTTCCAGTGCAGTAACAATTTTGAAGACGTTTTACCTTGTTTCTGTTGGACTGACAAAATATCGTCCCAATATCGTAATCGAGATGTGCACAAAAATGTTTCGCCCAGCTCTAATCTGACATTGTTCTTTTGTGTGTTCCGGCCTGAAAAGTCTGGAAACCCCTGCTGTGTCAGACTCCCAGACAGAGGGCCAAAGAGAACAAAGTCTTACCTCCCAAACACAGTGTGCTTCCTGTCCAGATACGCACAGGAACGGAAAGTGATGAAGCTACGGGAGAAAAAACACAAAAAGAGTTATTAATACTCAAAGTAGATCCTCTTCCTCAGACAGCCTCATGTTCATGACGAGTTCCACAGTGGATTCTTAACGCAGCTTCACACCAGGGCCATACTCATGTCTCCTGTTAGTTCTGCACATACTCTGCTTGTGATCTTTGAAATTGTATTAAGTTCACGAGTAAGAGAAGAAAAGATACATTTATTTAAATATATATTTCCCCCCTTTATTCAATATAAACAGACAATATTTCACAGTATGACAGATTTATTCCAGTGAGATTATCAGATGTATGGACTGGAGTCAGACTGGAGTCACTATTTTGACTTGAGACTTGACAAAATGGACTAAAGGCTTCTGCACACTACACAAGTTTTGGTCTGATTTGAAGCCCAATGTTTCCCTCTCGGAGTTCAGAAGCTGTGTCCAGAGTCAGATATGTGTTGTGGTTTCTCTCCTTCTGTCTGTGTCGCTGTGACTCTATTAGGACTGTGTGTCAGGAGCATCATGGTGAGGTTCAGCTGCTGCACGAGTGAGGACCTTTACAACAGAAGCATCTGCCTTGTGACGGCGACGCTTTAAATGTCAAATAAACAAGAAACCTAAATGTAACTCTTTGTGTCAAAGTCTTTTTTACACTGTGTCATCTCCAACACACTGCTCCTTAAACGATGTGAGAAGCACCTTCACTAGACTCTAGAACATGACTTTTACACTGCTGTGTGAGTGGAACAGCTCCTTTATAAACCTGCTTTAATCCACTGGAGTTTCATCATCGTTGTTGTTTGACTTTTATAAAAGAAACACTCTGCGCTGGATCACCTGACACACACACACAGTTCTGCCACTCACTGCTGCTGCTCCACAAGTCTGTCAAGTCTGTTCTTCTCTGTCAGACTAAGAATCCTGGAAATGTCCTTCTATCTGTGGAGCATTCTGTTTTTGCCGATGGTAAACTCTTGTAGTGTGCAGCCGGCTTTAGACTTGACTTGGACTTGAAGGTCAGTGACTTGAAGCTTCTTTGTGTCATTTGCACATTTACAAAATGAAACATGTCCCTCTATTGTGTGTGTGACCAGGAATTTGTTTTAAATGGGATCATTTATTATAAAAATCTGTGAAATTGTAGAAATACAAGATGTATTTCATAGTTTAATTTAAAGACTTGAGGACTTGTCTCTCTCTGTCCTGGGACTTGACTTGGACTTGAGGCCAAAGACTTGAGACTTCCTTGAGACTTGCACACTGTCATCCTCACTAACCTCTCCCTCTCCTCTGTCTCATTAAACTGCCTCTGTCCTGCTCTGCCTGCACTTTTTCTTTCAAAGTCACAAGAAGAGAACAACTCTTTTTCATTGTCTGAATTACCTTACCTTACCTTACCTTACATTTGATGCACCTTTGACACTTCTAAACTAAAAACACCACATTTACAACAGTCTGACCACAAAGTGAAGAAGAACTTACAACTGAGACTTGTTGGTGTTTGGTCCAGAGTTGGCCATACTCAGAACGCCTCGACCGGAGTGGGTCATGTTTGGTTTGAACTCGTCTTTGAATGGTTTTCCCCAGCACGACTCTCCTCCTGGACACACACACATGATAGGGATTATTCAAAGCACAACGTCATCGTAAAAGAAACAGGGAAACTGTTTCTACTTCTCATTTGAACATCTGTTTTTTAGTAATCCTGGTACCTACACCTGACAGTTAAAACAAGCTCACAGACAGACAGACTCTGAAGCGGTGGCCCAAGATATAGGATTGAAATGTTAAACCTAAAACGTAATAACAGATACTGCAGCTCCTCAAGGCACAGTCCTGCCACACTTTTGATTCCCTCTGTATACTGCCGACGAGAGGCACAGGGAAATGGTCTTGCTTACAAGAATGAGATAAACTCTTTTGTTAGCTGGCGTGGCTCTCATTTTTACAACGTTCATCGGCAAAACACAAGAACTTGTTAATGATTTCAGGTAGAAAAAATGAGCCCCTCCCTAGTTGTCATCAAGAGCCAGTTTATTGAAATGGTTGATTCTTATATGTACCTGGGAGACTGTACATCTGGATGGTATCAGGATGTATTGTGACAAGCTTGTTGGCAGTACGTGTATCGATACAGGGACGTGTTTAACTCATTACACTTCTGAACCTGGACGACTGCTTTAGGGTGAACCTGTTGAGCTGAAACATAACTTTTTTCATGGGACACTTGTGTGTAACACTAAGAGCAGTGTGAAAATACAATTCTTGTGCATTTTGTTCTTCTACATAATCAAAGTTATATTCCTAACTTTGATCTTAAAGAGTCCTGCACATAAAAACATGTAGAAAACATATTTACTAGAGTTCATTTCTACTTGTTTGGTCAGTAAAGTAAATGTTGATGCTTATTGTACTGAGGGAAGTGTATTGGGATAAACATGTACAGGATATATGTATCATATCAGAAGGCTGTTGTCCAGCCCTACTGGTCCAGCTGATGGAAGAGAAACAGTGATTCTGTTTTGAAAAGGCTCAGTCCAGGCTGTTCTAAGATCCTGTGATGTGAGCAGGAGGCTTTTAAATGTGTTCCATCAGGACTGTGGCCAGTGTGTTGTTTTAGGCTGTAAAGAGTTGGAGCAGGAGCATCTCGATGGCAGACAAGAATCGAGTGAACAAGCTGATTCAAAGGCTGGAGCTGATTTGAGTTTGGACGGTGGACTGTGTCATGGACAAAAGAGTGAAGACAACACTTCAAACTGTTGTCTCTTCATCTTAAATCAACTTTAAAGCTCCTTTAGTGGGCGATTGGTGATGCCCCTGTGCAGATTGGCTGAACGCCCTAAAAAATATGACTTTGTACTGCTCAGTGTCTTCTGTGTTTTGTGTCAGTGGACGTGCTGTCTTGTGTGTGAACATGGTTGTTAATATCCACATGGATTTAGAGCAGCTTCTCACAGCCAATCAGAACACTGCTTTCAGCTAACTGTGAAGATAGAAAAGTTTATTTTCTAAAACTTAAAGTAGCAGTCTTCTCCTGCAGAAGCTTAGTTATTTACAAAAAAAAGTTAAATACCCCTGCTTTATTAAAGGCCTTACATTTGGCAAATCCAAGACTTTGTGGGTCTACTGTGCTACAGAAGCTTTACAAAGTTAAAAGAACAGTACCTGTCCCTGTGCCTGTGGGGTCTCCTCCCTGAATCTGAAACAAACACAACCATGAGCAGCAGGTTTAGACACTGAGCGGAGCAGCAGAAAACACACTTACCATGAAGTTACGGATGGACCTGTGGAACACTGTGTTGTCATAGTAACCTTGTTTACAAAGCTTGATAAAGTTTTCTCCAGCGATGGGAATCTAAAAAACAACAAAAACAGACAAAGTATTCTTCTGTACCTTAGATTAGATTTGGGTTCATAAAGCTAGTCACAAACTCAAACATGTAGCGTGTTAGAGTGTGTGGAAGTAAAAGAATGCTCTGTCTGTTGTTTTTCTCAGGAACCATGAAGAACCATGAAGAAGATACAGTGACACCCTTAGACCTTACACTTGTATTATTAATATTTATGACCATTTCCAGAGCAACTTCTCAAAGCAGCATCAAAATGTCATACAAAGATAAAATACTGATGTTGACAGCGACGTGTGGTCAGGGAGGGAGAAGAGGCAGTGTCTCACCAGTCCAAACGGAGACAAAAATAAGACTAAATATTATATTTTTTGGATGTAAAATGTTTTGTATTTGTCAGATTTATTTGATTTCTTGTGATTTTCACGGACTTTTGTGGCTTAAAACCACAAAATCTCCAGGACTTGCTGATATAGCGCAGGTCTACAGCGCTGAGGCTCGTCTCACTCAGGCCTGCACAGAAACACACACAATGAACAGACGCGTTCATGCAGCGCGTTCACTCACTGTTTCTCCACTAAAAGTGATCAAATATGTTTATAGATGTACTTTTTTCGAGTGCTTTGTCTTCTAATGGTCAAGACAGAGAATATTATGTGAAAGTGAGCGCTTTTAGTGACTTCATTTGACAATAAACGGAGTTAGTACAAAGCCCAGATAAGACAAGGCACAATTTGCCTCAGCGGGAAATCTGGCGGCTTTCTACGGCCAAAATACAATTACCGTATTTTTCACCCTATTGAGCGCGCCTGAATATAAGCCGCACCAACTAGATTTAAAAAAGAAAAGTGACAAAGTACATACATAGGCCGCACTTGTTAATAGTAAGTTTATGAGAATCTATATTTTGCTGCATTGCCGTATAAGCCGCAGTGTTCAAAGTTTGTGAAAAAAGTAGCGGCTTATAGGCCAGAAATTACGGTATACGTTTAAATAAATGTAGTAGAAGTCGTCAAAGTAGTCATCTGGACAGTGTTACCGAAGATCAAGACGTTTCGACTCTCATCCAAAAGTCATTTTCGATCTGAATCTGAACTCAGATTGAAAATGACTTTCGGATGAGAGTCGAAACGTCTTGATCTTCGGAAACACTGTCCAATAGACTACTTTGAAGACTTCTACTATGGATCACTCCTGGATGAATGAGGGACTACACCGTCTTTAAATAAATGTGTCTGTGTTAAACTTCACTGTAAGGTTAAACAAAGCCTCCAGCAACTATGTAAATCCTCACGAGCAAATATTTAACAGCAAAGGTCTAAAAAGCCGTAATGATCAGTCCAAACTACTGTACAGTAGCAGTCATGAGGTCTCCAGCACCACGGTGACGTCATCAGACGTTTAGCTCAGATGGATGAGTGAGTGATCCGTGGTGCTAAGAGTCTGGGGATCACGTCAATATGTTTTTTTTTTTCTCATCTTTAATTTTGCGTGTAGAGACAAGATAGTCACGTGAGACTATATTCTTTGGTTTCATACACACGTCTGCAAAGTGAATAAAAGGCATCTTGAAGTGAAAATAAGCCACTCCACAGTGCCTCAGCAGCTGGAAACCTCACCACACGTCACGTCATGTTGATCCTTTTTTCTGCTGTTCTGCCTGACTTCTAACGTCTCATAATTACGGCGTTTGTGTTTTTGCATTAGTGTTTGTGTTTAGCCCTTCAGGTCCTCCGTACATAATGTTTGAAAATTGTATTTACATTATCTGCACGATATCCCATCACCTATTTTGAGATGACTGTGTTTGGGAAAAAAAAAATCAACCATTCTGAGTAAGATGACTGTCTGTTCAAATGTTCCTCTGACAAACAAAACAAATCCTTAAAAAATGCCAAAACTACAAAGCCTCAGTCATTTAAATCTAGTCAGGTGTCTTCAGTACAAACCTTCTGAAAAGCACTAAACACAAATAAAACACTGTGTTCACTTTGGAATCTCTAATGTCTGTGAGTCTAGTATGTTGCTCTGTCTTCTCATCTGAGCAGCACAAACAGCAGCGAGCACCTTGTCACAGTGAAGCTCCAGGTTCAGGTCTCCTTTGTTGGTGTGCAGACGGACGTAGCCCTTCTTCTTCACGTACTGATACCGACACGTGTCATCCGCAATGGCATCTGTGCACACGACAACATAACAGCTCTACAATCAAACGTGTATTCAAACGGAGCGTGAGTGGTGCTAGTGAGAGACCGACCGGCTTCGTGCACCGTGGACGGAGTCATGGCCGTGGACGTGAAGGAAGCAGACACGCGGCCTGTGGAGTAGTGAGCCTGGAACAACAGACAAACAAACAGCAACAGAACGGGGATCAAAACGACAGGTTGAACTGCATTTTTCAATTAAAACATTAAGATTTGACTAAACACTCTGCTTGTTTTCACGCAGTTTGTCTTTATGACGACACGTGGAGGGATTACATTCTGTCCTTTTGAACGTTTTAATGTAAATTTCTTCAGTAAATTGCAACTTTACTGCTGTAAAACTATGATAAATATAAGTGATAAATGAAGTGCTCAAACGTGCCTCCTCTGATCCTAAAGACCCAGGCGTGCTTTGGAGTTTGAGTTACATCTTCTACACACAGTCAGCTCATGTAGAATCTCTGCTACATTCACACTTAGCATTACACTTTCTTTGTTTTTAGGCTTGGTCCTGAGCCAGTGGCGTGCTGGGATAATCTTTCCACAGTCTGTATCTCTTGGCAGATACTTGAGTGCTTAAAGGCACTGCAGACAGGATGCGATGAGCGGCAAATGTCGCTTGAAATCCCATTCATGTGTATGTGGCTGTCAGCGGAGGAACGGCCGGTGGTGCCGCCAACCAAAGCAGAGAAATGACGGCTTTGAGAGGCGGCGCCGCTCTCGCTCCAGCTAGATTTCATTTAACTGGAGCGATGCGAATGGAGAGCACAGGCCTTCATTTGGCAAAGTTAACAGAGGACAGAGGTGTTTTGGGCTGATTTCAAGAGGATTACTTTCTTGTCCATGATCGCTTACACAAAAAAGCACTGAGTTTGTTCAGAATAATATAATTCATGGCAGCTGTCCCCGCCCACTTCCTCATTGGTTTGAGCGTCTTCTCGCTCCACTGGGCGAAACTGCAGCGACAGATCGCGTCCTGTCTATACGGGCCTTAAGGCTGCATTCACACGAGCACTGATTAGTACGCTTTAACCGAACTCTAGTCTTTGCCCAGAAAGTTTGGTTCGCTTGGGCAAGTGTGAATGAGCAATCAAACTCTGATGCGGAACAAAAAGTGAACTCAGGTCCGCCAAAAAATGTAGGTCTGGATTCAGTTGAAGTGGTACGGTTCGAATGCAGGTGTGAATGCAAAGTGAACAGGTCGCTAAAAAAGCAGGAAGTGGACTACAGTGCAGAGCATTAGGTAAATACAACCAACATAAACACACACTTTGATGAGTTAATAAGCAAAGCCTCAGCAGAAGTGTTGCCTTGTTGTCAGGTGGTGGTGTAGTAGGAAATTAATAAATAAACAAAATAGATAAATACATAAATAAATAAATGGAAATCAAAATGAGGCCAACGTGGATGGATCAGGTGAGCCCTCTCCTACACATTAAACAGAGCTTTTATAGCCCTGTACTTATGTTTTGTTTGTTTTTTAAAAAAAAGGGAACTTCCGGACGGATCGGGTCTTGCGGTACGAAAAGGTCCTTGACAACGCCAAGGAAGTTACGTTGTATTGACCAAATTATGAGTGGTGTTTCTTGTTCACGTTTTGTTGTCTCGTTTCCTTCCATGGTTTTGGGTACAGCGCCACCACATGTGAAGGAGTGGACAAGCTTCTCAAAAGGCTTAGACAAAAAGAGCCGTGTGAAAGCGAACCGCTCCAGTTGAAAATGTTAACAATGTTTCAATTTTGGTCCCCAATTGAACCGAGTCTACTGGACTATTGAGTGTGAAAACAACCTAAGTGCTTTGGAATTATTGTATTTTCTACAATGTTGGAGTCGCGCTCATTTCTTTTCTCTTGATGTTGTTTGATTTGATCTGTTTAACCCTGCTCCTGCTCCACCTCTCATACATTAAACTTCTCCAGTGGTGCTTAGTTTCAGTCACAACATGGTTATTAATACTTGGTTCAGACACTGCTCAGAGCTCTCCTTCTCCTGACCTCTCCTTTGCTCTACACACACAAACACACAGAAAGCGTGTTGTGGAAACACAAACACTTTTTTGTGTGGAAATGTGCTCCACCTGGGCATGGTGATTAGATTCACACATTTAAATCTGCAGTGTTTGCGCTCGTAAGTTGTGTCAAGAGTCTTTCATTATAATATGCACCCTGCTGTGAATCACACCTTACACTTGAGACTTAAAACTTCATCACTGTGCACTCTTATTCTCTCATTCTCTCAAACCACAGAGGACACCGGTACAAACATCCCGACTCTCCTGAATAACAGCACATCATTGTCCTGGGCGGAACTTTCATGTCATAAAGGTGGTTTTTGGCAGTTTTGCGAGTTTGATCCACAAAATATACCCACTACTGACTAGAATACTGAGACAATGTGGAGTTTTAACATATGTTCATGTTTTTAAAATAATGATTCATGTTAAAAAATATGACTACTGTTTCGCGGATTTTTTTTTATTGCAATTTTGCATTTTTTTAATACAGTTCTTTGGTCCTATAGACGTGGCTGTAAGCTACTTTTCTCTCAAACTCACTGTTTAAGGCTCGTATCACACCACAGCATTCACAGACAACAGCACAGAAGCTCTTTTAGAAAACTTTAGACAGTTTGGATCATGCAGGGGAAGCTGACCTGACGCTGGGACGTTTCTCCAGGTGAGGATTTGACTCTTTGAGCTCGTAGTTACAATGATAAGTTTGTTCACGCTGGAACGTCATTTGTGTAGTTCAGAGATGTGTTTGAGGAGCGTGTTGTGACTTCACTAGAGTCCAGATGTGTTTGAGGAGCGTGTTGTGACTTCACTAGAGTCCGGATGTGTTTGAGGAGCGTGTTGTGACTTCACTAGAGTCCAGATGTGTTTGAGGAGCGTGTTGTGACTTCACTAGAGTCCAGATGTGTTTGAGGAGCGTGTTGGGACTTCACTAGAGTCCAGATGTGTTTGAGGAGCGTGTTGTGACTTCACTAGAGTCCAGATGTGTTTGAGGAGCGTGTTGGGACTTCACTAGAGTCCAGATGTGTTTGAGGAGCGTGTTGTGACTTCACTAGAGTCCAGATGTGTTTGAGGAATGTGTTGTGACTTCACTAGAGTCCAGATGTGTTTGAGGAGCGTGTTGTGACTTCACTAGAGTCCAGATGTGTTTGAGGAATGTGTTGTGACTTCACTAGAGTCCAGATGTGTTTGAGGAGCGTGTTGTGACTTCACTAGAGTCCAGATGTGTTTGAGGAGCGTGTTGTGACTTCGCTAGAGTCCAGATGTGTTTGAGGAGCGTGTTGTGACTTCACTAGAGTCCAGATGTGTTTGAGGAGCGTGTTGTGACTTCGCTAGAGTCCAGATGTGTTTGAGGAGCATGTTGTGACTTCACTAGAGTCCAGATGTGTTTGAGGAGCGTGTTGTGACTTCACTAGAGTCCAGATGTGTTTGAGGAGCATGTTGTGACTTCACTAGAGTCCAGATGTGTTTGAGGAGCGTGTTGTGACTTCACTAGAGTCCAGATGTGTTTGAGGAGCGTGTTGTGACTTCACTAGAGTCCAGATGTGTTTGAGGAGCGTGTTGTGACTTCACTAGAGTCCAGATGTGTTTGAGGAGCGTGTTGTGACTTCTCTAGAGTCCAGATGTGTTTGAGGAGCGTGTTGTGACTTCTCTAGAGTCCAGATGTGTTTGAGGAGCGTGTTGTGACTTCACTAGAGTCCAGATGTGTTTGAGGAGCGTGTTGTGACTTCACTAGAGTCCAGATGTGTTTGAGGAGCGTGTTGTGACTTCACTAGAGTCCAGATGTGTTTGAGGAGCGTGTTGTGACTTCACTAGAGTCCAGATGTGTTTGAGGAGCGTGTTGTGACTTCACTAGAGTCCAGATGTGTTTGAGGAGCGTGTTGTGACTTCACTAGAGTCCAGATGTGTTTGAGGAGCGTGTTGTGACTTCGCTAGAGTCCAGATGTGTTTGAGGAGCGTGTTGTGACTTTGCTAGAGTCTGGATGTGTTTGGTGTCGGCTCTGGAGCCCGTGTGATCCGTGGCTCTGCGGTCGGCTGTGGAGCGCAGCGGGACCAGCAACGTGCCAAAAGCAGAGCAGGCGAACACACACAGCACCGTCCCTCTTTAAGCGTCACAAAAACGACTCGCGCTGTTGTATCTGGCGGTGAATCATGTGTTCAGGCAGGTTATCAAATCAAATTACTGGTAAAAAATAAAGATCACTACTTTGCGGGTTTCGCCTTTCACGGGTTATTCTTGGAACCTAACCCCCGCCATAAACAAGGGACCACTGTATTACCATTACCATTCTGCGATGACACACAATGTCTAAGGCTTGCTCGCTTGTTGCTCTCTGAAAAGCTGACAACCCCGGTCCTTGTGCAGAGAAGTGTGACTCACAGCGTTAAACTTGTCGGTTTTCTTGGCCTCTGGTTCCTTCATGGTGGAGGCCAGCAGGTCGTCTCCTTTGTATTCTTTATAGAGCTCGGCCAGAGTCTCTCGGGTCTCCAGGTTGGTGCTCTTCAGGTGATACGCTGGGTCCTGCTTGGCCTTTTCTTCATCTGCCGCAAAAACAAATACAGCATGTCAAAAAAGCAGTGCTTTAGCTAAGTACTAAAGTGAAATTCTTGTATTTGTACTTTACTTCAAATACAGATACATGAGTCTTGTTTTCTGAGTTTGTAACCGTGTTCTAACAGTGTCTCTCGTTAGTTTGTTCACACTTGTTTTTGGTTTGATTCCTGCATGTTTGAGTCATCTTGTACCGTCCTGCAGCTGCGGCTCAGAAAAGTCCTGTTTTCACCTACCACCTATGCCTGCCCTTTTGTCTGTATTTCAAACATTCTGATGAATAAAACTTACAGCAGTAAAAAGTTATATAGGAAGTCGGCACGCAAAATTTGAGATCGTGCCAAAAAAGTCTATAGTACAAAATGTGTCTTTGTAATGTTAAACTACAGTTATAGTCTGCCGATGTTTCCAAACCAGAAAGAAGCAAGGACTAGATCTGTACAAGCCAAGTCTGAACCAGCACCAAGCAGAATTACACCAGCAATCAAAAATCTAAGACAGCAACCCAGGATGAAAGCGTTAACTTTGCAAACAAAAATATATATATCGTATTTGCAAAATGAGGCAGACTGTTTGAGGGCCAGATGAGATCTCTGGAGGGCCTTAAGTTGAATAGGCCTGACATACAGTATGAGGTTCAAATGATCATGTAGCTTCTTTCTAACAATAAAAAGGATAAGTAATAAGTACTGCTTGTTAAGTTTAATTAAGACAACAAAGACTTGAACAGAAACCATCTTAGATCTTTTTGTGTTTTACAATCACCAAAATATAAATTACTGATTAAGATGTGAAGTAGTTTTTGTACATAAAACAAAACAAAAACACAATAGATTTCCTTTAAAGGGGCACTGTGTAAGATCGAGAGGAATTTGAATGATCAGATATAGTCCACAAACATTTAAATCATATTTATTCTTTACAACATGAATACTTAAGAGAGCACTGTTAACCAATCCACATCAACTGTGATACATTTATACGTATCTGAAATGTTTTATTACAGCTGGAATGTGAATATTGACGCTAGATGTCACTATGGTAGTTAGGCAAACTGCACTGGAAATGCTCCCCCTGGTGTTCAAAAGTTAACACTACTTGGATCACTTTTTTTTTTACACAGTGCCCCTTTAAGTATATTTTTACAGAGGATAAGTTTATATCTGTGCTTTCTGCTTCACTACAATGTTTAATAGAGCAGAAAATGAGTACTTTTTTGTGGATTTTAGACCATCATGCTGAAATCCTGCCTAAATGTTATGACAGACCTGGACAAACTACGGCCTGGGACCCAGATGTGGTCATCTGCCTGTTGTAATCAGGTTTTGAGAGTAAGTGTGATGCTTCATAGACCAATATATAGGCAGGACGACATTTGGATTTTTTGAATATTTTAGCCAATATTTGATCAGGCAGTTGCTTGGACAGCACAGAGCTTCACTCACAGTGATCAGCTGAGCTCCCACTTACTTTGGGAGAAAATGGTAAGACTTGTCTCTCCATTCCTAAAGCCTTCTGCACACTAGAGGAGTTTTGGCTCGATTGTAAAGGGTCTTTCACACCAAGCCGTGGGTCGCCCGTCTGAACCAGTTGGCAACTTTTGTCGACAGGCGGCTCACGTGTGTTTGGTGTAAACGGGTTTGTCGGGGGTCAGAAGAGCGGAACACGTCGTGGAGGCGGGTTTTTGAAGACTTGCAAGTAAAGTCTGTGTCGCCAGTTGCCGCAAATGCAGCTGTTTGATTGGCCCGTGGTCACAGGAGAACCAGTGAATCAGTGCGCAGGAATATAGTGCAGGAAACCGAAAAAGACGCTTACGGAAAAACAGTATTTAGCCGAGCATGGATTGTTATTTACACGGGGTCAAACGGGATGTAACTACGAAGGAGAATGTCTACTATTTGGATCGAGGAAACACGGGGGAGTTACGGGGAGCGCAGTACGAAGGCTGGACTGGGAAATACGAGTTGAGCCTAATCCATGAGGTAAGACTAGAAACATCTGTTTGCCGTCAAAGTTTGACAACTACTACTCGCGTGCAACTTATGTTTCGTCATTTTGGTCAAGCGTTACATCACGCGCATGCTCACTCTGCATTTGTTTGGCGACTGTGGCTGTTTGGATCGTGTTTGTCTGAATGTTCTTTCACATCGGAGCGCCCATAGAGACGTGAACAGACAGTGCGTCGCTCCACCCTATCGACAGCGACTGGGGGTTGTGTTGGTGTGAAATACCCTTAAGCCTTATGTGCCCTCTACCAGTTCAGGAGGTGTGGCCAGGCCTGTTCTGTTTTTGACACAACTAAAAACTGCAAAAAGATCTAAAACTCCATCAGTGTGCAGCCAGCTTAAGTAGATTTTTCTTTGACTTTTGCCTCCTTATGTGAACAAAATAGAATACTTCACCCAGCACTGTAAATAGTACAAATAAGTGCGTTCAAAATCAAACTGCAGCTCACCTGGATCCAAGACTTTCATGTTGTTTTTCACGTGGAAGAAGTCGGACACGTTGAATTTGTCCAGATTTGTGGGATCCTGTGAAGTTCCCAGAAACAAATACATAACATTAGCTTTTCAAACGTGCTTTTCTGCTTCTGTCATGAGCTGGTTTTACCTGCAGAGTGATGATGTCTGGTCTGGTGAACGGCTCGTCTGTCAGCAGGTCTTTGAAGCTCTTGGTCTTAATGTTTAGCTGCTCCACCGCCTGAAGGTCGGTTCAAACAAAGACAACGCAGTTGAATATTCATACTTCGGAGCAGACAGAACAGTGGGCTGACCTCGTAAGAGAAGACGTTTCCCGTGGTCTTGATCGTGACGATGTGAGAGTTGTTGGTGAAGACGTTGTACATGACGGGACAGTGGTACTTTCCTGGATAGAAAAACGACAAATGGTTTTTCCATTAAACTCAGATCTGGTGTACAAAACAGCTATATTTTTATTGCTAAAAGCTATTTTTTGACATCTTTATTTGTAATTTCTGTGTTTTTCACTGCTCAGGGTTCGTACAGATTGTATTTTATGATTTTCCATGACTTTTCAATGACTTTTCCAAAACAATTGTCAACATTTCCATGACCTATTCACACGACATATTCACACATCAATTAGGCTTAAATATTTGTTTTCATTAATTATATATAGCTGTAAAATATGAACGTATGTTATTTGTGACGTAATTTCAGTACTTTTCTTTTAATATAGCTACAGATGTAAGAATTCTTCTAAATAATGCTGTAATTAATTCTTTGCCCATTTTGACATTTCTTTGACATCTTTATACCTAATTAAAGGCATTTGAATAAAATGTGTAGTTATCTACTGAACTAACTTAATCTAGAGTCCTAAATAAAAACATTTCATTTGTATTTGACGACAGCCAAGAGACAAAGTTTATCTTTGTGTTTGTGTGACAGAGGCAGGTTAAAGCAGGTAAAATACAGCAGCAGCAGCACATCAGATTAACTGTGTTAGCACCATGGTTTAACTTCTGTTCTTGGCTATTGACCCTATTTTGTCCCGCCCACTTCTTGGAAATGCACTTCCTGTTTAGCTCTGTTAAGGTAGCTAAAGTGTTTGTTCATCTGTCTTCTGGGGCAATTTTAATTAAATATAAGGACAGTTAAAATAAACCCATCGACTGAAATCTACAGGCTAAGCAGCTGAACAGGAAGTGCATGTCTTAGAAAGTAGGCGGGACAAAATAGGGTCAATATAACATCGCATTGGACTAGCGGTGCAGCGTGTGCTCACGTGTAATTAACCTGGCCAGCCAGATGGTTTATCTCGCGGTATTTGTGAATTCACAAACACGAGATAAACCATCTGGCCTAGTCCGGCTCGATTGGTTTGAGAGTCCAAACCAAGCGATGACCAGCCCAATCACATGACAGCAGCGTGGTTTTGAACCAATCACATTGTAGCAGGGCGGGCTAACACGGGCCGTTAGCTCCCCGGTGCCGCAGCCGAGTCTGATTCAAGCTAAACAAAGATGGCGGCTTCCGTGGATGTTCGTGTTTCTGCTGCTTTTAATGCGTTTTTTTTGAAAGAAGAGCAGTATGTGTGACACTTGTTCTATCTCACGCGGACATTGGATACACCATTACGAGTTGTTGCTGTGATTGGCTAGCTCAAATAAGGTAGGCCCCACACCCAATCAGCTCGAAGTATTTCACTAAACGCCCCACCTTTTCTCGAACGCTTTCAGCGAGTCAAGTCCCAGATGGATATAGTGAGAACTCAGTTAGGAGTTCAACACATATCCATCTGGACTGAGCCAGGTTAGCGTGTAATGCCCTTTCTTAAAAACTTGAATGTGAACAAAATTAGATGAATCCCGGATAATTATTCCCAAAGATCAGAGGCTGGAGCGCTTTAGGCCAAAGTACAGGAGTGGACAGGACACGCACAGTAGTCGAACTAGCATCAGCCTCCTCTCTCCTCTGCTGAGGAGAGTGACGCAGCTGAAATGAGCTTTCCGATTTAAAATGAGTATTCGTGGGAAGGCGTTAGTCTCGAGCCCTGTTTGTTGTCATTTTCCAAAACTTTTTCAGGGCCTGGAAATTGGATTTTCATTTTCCATGACTTTTCCAGGTTTTCAATGACTGTATGAACCCTGACTGCTTTATCACAGAAGCAATGACAGTTCTAAAAAACAAAAAAAAACAAAACTGCTTTGTCTGTTAAACTGGATTGATAAAAACTTAACTTAATCCCATAAAATTCCACAAATATCTATCAAACTAACTTTTCTTGATTTTTGTCCAATTTTGTTTTTAATTAAGAAAAATACACCAAAAAAATTACATTTTAAAAGATATTTTGTATGCTGTACCAAATGACACGTACATTTTTACAAAGTGTAAAGTGATGAGTTTAATCAAACCTAACTTACCATCGTTGTTCTTGGTGAAGTTCAGCTTGATGAGAGAGTTGGCTTCGAGTTTCTGAGGAGAAACAAAAACACAAAATGGACATGTATTTCACAGTTAGTTAAAAGATCACACACAACTAGTGATGGGCTAAATAAACGAGGCTTCAGCGCACGCTTGGAGCTTTTCCTGGTGGGAGGGGAGTGAAGCTCGTGTTGTTTTCAGGAGTGACGTCATCAGAGCCTAATGAAGCGCCGTTTGGCTAAAGTGCTTCAGAAAGCACAGCCTGGATCTGGGACACTTCAGAGACCTGGACTGGTTCATGTTGGACCTGGTTTTACCATTGATTAAAGACTTTCAATGAAAAAATAAGGTTAGACTATGTTTATCAATATAAGAAATGCTGGCGTGTTTGCAAGGATGAACGTAACTGTGGCTCAACACGCTGAGCGTCTGCTCAAAGTGTGAAGGCTTGAGAGTTCAAGACTCGCTCAAACATTCATTGAAAGTTTTCACATTGCAAATATAATTTAGGTTTTAAATCTGACAACTTTCTCTCAAAATACCTCAAACACATTGTTTATATCAATACGTAGTAGTTTAGATTGCAATTTTGACTTAAAACCCTGTTTTTTCTCTTTTAAAGTAAAACTGGAGAGGACCACTTAAGGTCAGCCAATCAGAATGCTACATTCTGCTCCTGATTAGAACTATAATTATTTTTTACTCGGTTCAGAGATTACTGTGGGCTATTTTTTCATGAAGTGCTGCATTTATCATGGACTTTTTGGTGGAAAACACAAAAGTGTAATCATTTACAACTAAAAAAGTTAGATACTCCAACTTTAATGTGTTGTGAAAAACAAATGTTTTCAATTAAGCTATTTAATACAGTTTTGTTGGTTATTTTATATAAAATCAGCGTTTATTAGTATGTGACGGTTTAATTTTATATGCATTACATTTTTTGACCACATGATCTTCTAGGCCATGTATAGGCTGTTTTATATGCACCATCTCATTTAATATCTACGAGGGGCAAACCAAACCCTTCTGTGAACATGGACTCATGTTTGGTTCACTTGATAAATGGTTCGAGTCGACACTGAAGCTTCATTTGCCCTTCACTAAAGACAACTTATTATTATCAAAAACAAGTCCCAAGTCAGTCCAGTCCATTTCAGTTGAGTTCACTGACTATTCAGAGAGTTTCTATGTTTCAAATGATAATCTTCCCATTACTATACAGGTCAAAATAAAGACAATGTGATTCCCTATGGATAGAACCAAACCTGCTTCTAAAACTGTCACTGTTATTATTTTGTTTGTTTGATGGTTAAACTTTTGTCCAGGAGAACCAGACCATCAGTGGTTAGTGAACGTTCCAAACCTCCCAGGTGTTAATAAGAACACGAGACGCTCCAGTGCTCACCTCTCCTGTGATGGGGTTTGTGCCGTACTTTTTAATCCAGGGAACGATGCTCCTGAGGGAAGAACACAAGTCAGCAGGTCAGCGCCAGTTTTACACTTAATCAGGCTTTGCTCATGTAGGTTAAAGGACACATGTTCTGTATTAGTGTAGCTCTTGTTCTGACTCCTGACTGGCTCTGTGGTAACAACACTGCCAGCTGTGATACGCCTCACTGAATGGAGCTACACAGTATTCACTCTATTCCACTTCTGTTGGCGGTGCACTTCCTGTTTAGCTCTGTTAACGTTGTGGTAACTCAGAATTGGGAGCGGACTGTAGGGTTTGGATTGGCTGTAGTTGGGTGGTCCTCTCCAGTTTCACTTGGTTGTTTGTTTATAAGCCAAAATGAATATACTGTATGTCTATATTAACCATGTGTGGAGGGATTTAGAGGAAGTGATCAGATTTAAACCTGACTTGTGTTTGCAGTAAGGATGGACGGAATCAGTTTTTGATTCTGCAGCCATGATTTTTTTTTTTTTTTTTCGTCTATGTTCGGGCTGGCCATAATATCATGTTTGCTAAATAAATATTCTTGGGAAGTCCGCAGAGATTACTGTTGTTGTGATTTTGGGCTATGCAAAAATAAATTGATTTGATTTGATACAGTATTGTATATTTGGTCATATCGTCAATATTGAGATAATGAAATCTGGGGTAAAAAGAGCAAATAAAACTGTTCATAAGCAGTTACAGTTACAGAGAAAAAAGAATGAGAAGATCAATTTTATTTAAAAGTCCATTTATAAACTTGTGCTTTACTTTGCTGTTTTTACTCAGTGAAATTACATTTCCACTTCCTAATCAGCAGTTATAGGCTGTGATTTTGAGATATACTGTATATTGTATATCGAGATATGAAAAACATTGAGATAATAACTTTTGTCCATATCACCCAGCACTAATCTACATTCACTTTTTTTCCTTAAAATATAAAAAAAACTCTTGTTATTGGTCAAACTTGTACTTTTGTGAACATTTGAACAGTACAGTACAGAACAGGCGCCTCAACCTCCGACTATCACCAAGTGTTCCCTAACATGCATGTAATGACTTACGGCTCCTTTAGCAAAGAAACATCAGGAGCTTCTGCACAAATCACTCAGAAAATGTCAGATTATTTCTGAAGAACAACTTACAATTTTGAAGTTAGTTTAAAGGGGACCTATTATGTCAGAATCACTTTTCTCAGTTTTTAACCTTGTTACAATGGCCTTCCTTCATCATTAGTTTACTCAAAGTTATATTCGAACTGATTCATGCATGTTGGAGTAATCTTTTATTGTTCTTCAGATGCAGCTCAAGTGTTCTCACACACCACCTAGCCCCGCCCACTTGTCTGGATTTACTTGTTATAATTCAAAAGATTAATACTCAAAGTGAAGCATATATTAGGGATGCACCAATCAGATACTGTGATCGGATATCGGTGCCGATCCAGGAAATTTTGCTGGACCGGGTATCAGCTCCATGATTTTGGTTCAGCCGATATCATATTTCTGCCTTTAACTGGGCATAATGAGACTAATTTATTGGCTGCTGATCAAGAATTATTGGACATTTTATTCAGATGAAGTTGTTTAGTTGTGGCTTGCACTATAAATAACAGTAACAAAATGTCTCATGTTTTAATAAGAATGAAAAGCATTTTCAGTTTCTACACTAGTATCGGCTGATATCAGGTATCAGTAGATACTTAAAGCCAAAATATCGGAATCGGTATCGGAGCTGAAAAAGCTGGATCGGTGCATCCTTAGCATATATGGTTCAAAACTGTCCCAAAGCCACTTTCCAACAATAATAATTCGTTATTTAAAACCTGTTGCTTCTTTCATTTTAGATCAACTTTGTGTTTTACAATGAACCAAAGGTAAATTACTGATCTATGTATGTTCTAGTTTCTTACTAAACATAAATTAAAAACACATTAGGTCCCTTTTAATTTCTTCGTAAACATCCAAAGCAGAACAGATTTAGAACCAGATCAAATCAATTATGGAATTATGTTTGTGTCATTTTGTGTCCTAAACTCAGAAGAAACTGTCCAGTCTGGTGATGTCCTTTAACTACAGCAGCTCCAGTCCGAGTCACTTACAGGAGGTCGAACACATGGCCTCTTTAGTGCACACCGGATACTCAAACGGCTGAAGTGATAAGCTACAAGAAAATAAGACAAAAAGTAAAGTCATCATCTGATACAGTCTGAGTTTGAGCTGATGTGACAGTTCCAGTCCAGCTTACCTGCAGTGATCGAAGGGAAGTCTGCGGAAGTTAGCCTGAGGGATGACTGGAAAACAAAGAGGATTCAAAACACATGCCTTTTACCAGCCGAGGAAGCTGGATAATAGTTGTAATGGTTTATACTGTAGAAGACAAACGTATGAACATCAAACTGCCAAAAGTTGCCAATTCTGCATCTTTATGGGAACTTCTTTTTTTGTAAAGTCGCTTATGCATTTTGACTTGTCACTTATTAATCTTTGTCACTTATTAATCTTTGAAAATCTGGCAACACTGGGAATTAGTCACAATTTCTGTTTGCCTCGATTGCAAAATGAGCATGCAATCATTTCGCGATATTCTAATTTTGTACTTTTCCACCTGCTTTACAACGTGCCTCGGCGCTCTACTGAACTTGGAAAATCTGCCTTCTCGCACTTTGCAGCATGGTCTAGGAATGAGTTACAAAAAGACCTCAAATGAAAAGCCATGGTGTCTCTGGAGAAGTTCAGGAGAATTGTAAAAAGTGTTGTGATTGAGAAGTGTGTATGTTTTTCTTGAGAGAGTTGTTTTTTACAATGTAATATTGTCTAAACTGTTCTGTTATTTTTTTTATTGTTGGTGTTGGCTGCTACCTTGACCAGGTCTCCCTTGCAAAAGAGATTCTGATTCTCATTGGAACTTCCTGGTTAAAGAAAGGTAAATAAAATAAAATAAAATAAATATATATGATATACGTACAATAAGATACTGCATAGCTCTACATAACAGACTCAATATCCATTTGTTGCAATACTTAAAAACAACAGTCATGACATTATCTAAAACTCCACCTCTACTTATAATTAGTGACGGACCAATCCTGGATCTGTAACAGCTCCAGGATTCAGCCGATATCCTAGTTGTGCCTTGAATTGGACATGATGATTTACTGGCTGATGTTGATCCAGAACATCTCATAATGTTTGAAATTGTATTTATTTTAAGTAGTTTAATTGTGACTGGCACTACAAATAAGTGACATAACACAATATGATAACATTTTTTATGTTCTGAAAACAAAAAAGCTATTTTATTCCTTACATTGTATCTGTTGATATTGTGTATCGACAGATACTTATTTCCAGTATTCAGATTGGTATTGGAACAAAAACAGCTGGATCAGTGCATTCCTACTTATAATATGCTTCACAGCAGCAGAGTAGTGTCACAAGTAAGTCATTATAATAAACCTGCTGTTAAGGGCCACGGCTTTGGCCCTTGTTTTGCTGCCTCTCCCGTTTTTCTCTATGTTCTGTGTGCATGTACAACTGGAAGAAGCTTCATCATTGGGCGCTGGTTGACCACTCCCGAGATCCATCGATTGGCCCACCTCGCTTCGCTCCTCAAGTCTCGTGCCACATCTGATTGGGCGTGTCCTTTAAGAGGCCTTGGCGCGCTCTGCTAGAGGCGGCTGACCATGGCTCCATGTCAGCTCGCCCATTTTTGCCATGTGTCTCTTTGTTTGTTTAGATTTATGGTTTTTGTGCTAGCAAAGATGTTGTTTGTTTAGTTATTTTTCGTTGAGACACTCGTTCAGTATTATTATTACAAGCTTTGTTCTTTAAATTTAGTTTGTAATTAGTTGGAGCACTTGATTTATTGGTTATTTCTTTTTTTTTATTGTTAAACTAATTTTTGTCTTCAATGTATTACTTTTTATTTCTGTAAATCTTAAATTCAATTTTGGACACCTTTTGTTAACACTTTTCCCTACATTTTGTCATTAAATAATTTTCAATTTAGTTAATTTTTCCATCTGGTTATTTTATTGTTTCTTCCCACCCCTGGTTGTAACACCTGCACTAATAAAGACCTATATTTTCCAATCAAGCGCATTCTCGGCCAGATCAGCACTGCTGAATCAATACATGTATTGGAAACACTAAGATCAAATGCATTAGTGACAAACACTTGAGATAAAAAAGAACAGCGTCATTATTAATACACAGCTTTTCCTCTCACACACCTGCTCGCTTCCCTCCGTAGAAGTGTGTATACTCTGTACAAGTGATGTACCTGCAACACACAAAACACAAGCACAGAACATCAGTACTTACCTCAAACAATACAACATTCTACAGCAATGGTCACATGGTGTTGTGACAATTCTATCAGTTCAGAAAACATGCACTGCAATACTTTAGGACAATTAAAAAACTGCTCTCTGCAGGTGTTTGCTGACTAAATCCATGTTGTGCTGGCATAAGTATTGATTATATCAGATTTAAAATGGTTGATTGATTAGTTTTATTGCATGTGCACTGTTACAAATGCCACACACACTGATTCACAGTTAATTTCACACTTTTATAGCTTTATTTGTAAATACTCAGCTTTAGTGCACTCAGATAATGAACCATAAACCTAACTGGACTGTTTTGCACCACACAATTTAAAATTTAAATTCTATTGATGAGTGACGTCCCGAGCTTTGCTTCAGCTGTCAAACACTAGTAACAATAAAAAAAACAGAAAGTGAAGAGAAAATACATAATACAAATCCAATTTCATCTCTGCTGTTGTTGTTAGCCGTTAGCTCGACATGCTAACACCCAAAACCACATTGAATCTCTGCTTTTACTTACATTTTATCTTTCTGGTGCTGCCGTTTCCCCATTGTGTGTGTTGGTAGGGGGTGATGAGTCCGATATCTGGTCTAAAACACGAAGAAATTCTTTAAATATGTGAGGTAAAAAGTAAATAAACAAGAGTACACCGAACACTGGGCTGACTTCTACTTCCGGAGGATTTTGGGAGCTTCCGGTAGAGTGAGAGATTTACTAGCGCCCTCTGCTGTCCGTTTAAGTACACTTGTCTTCATTTAGGCCAAGGATCTATTAAAATATTAGATTTAGGCGCATTGTTACTTAGCTAAAGGCACAGACACGGAGGCAAACAGAGGAACAGAGTCATTACAAATTTTACATTACATGAGTAAATTAAATAACAGTGTGACTTTTTGACCAAAAAGAAACGCGTTTTGTCATTTGTCTTTGTTGAACAAAATAAATAATAATTTAAAAAAAGCCTTTACTTTGGGTGGGTTTTAATGTTATTTGCTTGGAGGACCTCCTTAAGTATGTTTTCATTGCAAAAATGTTTTCACATTATGGCATAAAACGTGTTTATATCAATTAAAAATACCCCAAAGTATGTTTTTAACTTTCCATTTCTATGAAATAGTGCAACCCATCCTAACCCTAAACCTAACCAACTTCCTAACCCTTTAACACTTTAGAATAACTACACACTAATTAGCCTTAATAAAGTAGTAGATCATTTCATGTTTCAGCAGGGCTTAACTCAAGGGTAAAAAAGAAAAGGGACCAAAAGCTGCTTCACTGACCACACTGTTACTGTGTTTGTTTGGTCTGCAGTCTCACCTGAGCTGAACTTCATGGAGAATCTATAAGTCTTGTCCAGAGGAAGATAAAGGACAGACACCAAAGACTCTGCAGATGAACTGAAGGCCTCTGGGTTTCAGGTTCACCTGAGCAGAGTCACACATTCATCTCCTCCAGACCTCACCACACTCAAAGAACACACAAGTATTGGAGCACAGACATGAACATCTTTTCAGAAATCTGATATTTGTTTTAAAATATCCTTGTTAATTTTTTGAGAAACTGAATATTTTATTTTTACCATCTTAAACCAGAACCATCACATTTTCAAAAAATAAATGCATGGATTATTTCACTTCATGTGTCTTGTGTCATAAAACTAAATTATAAACTGGTTTGACTTTAAGAATCAATTTACAAAAAATACTGAACTTTTTCATGAAATTTTTTGACACATATCTGTAAGTACGGCAACTACAGCCTGAGACAGTATCAGGACCACACTAAAGCTTTGTTCCAGCGACTGTGAGACTGATGGCTCTAACTAAATATCGACCAGACCAACCTGTATATTTGACTTTTAACATTTAATATTTATTCTGATGATCTCACTGTTGTTTTCAAGTGCGTTCTTTTAAAAGTATCTATTTTTTATTTTTATGCTTGAACAGCTTTTACATGAATTCCTCAGAGCTCTGCACAAGAGTTCTAATGTGTGTGGACTTGTGTGTGTGCGCAAATAACAATACACTTCTTAATAAGCCCCGCCTCTTTATAGTGATGATAAGCCCCGCTCTTTATAGTGATAAGCCCGCCTCTTTATAGTGATAAGCCCCGCCTCTTTATAGTGATGATAAGCCCCGCCTCTTTATAGTGATAAGCCCCACCTCTTTATAGTGATAAGCCAGCCTCTTTATAGTGATAAGCCCCGCCTCTTTATAGTGATAAGCCCGCTCTTTATAGTGATAAGCCCGCCTCTTTATAGTGATAGCCGCCTCTTTATAGTGATAAGCCCCGCCTCTTTATAGTGATAAGCCCGCCTCTTTATAGTGATAAGCCCCGCCTCTTATAGTGATAAGCCTCGCCTCTTTATAGTGATAAGCCCGCCTCTTTGCAGTGATAAGCCCCGCCTCTTTATAGTGATAAGCCCCACCTTTTAAAGTATAAGCCCGCCTCTTTATAGTGATAAGCCCCGCCTCTTTACAGTGATAAGCCCCGCCTCTTTATAGTGATAAGCCCCACCTTTTAAAGTGATAAGCCCCACCTCTTTATAGTGATAAGCCCCGCCTCTTAATAGTGATAAGCCCCACCTCTTAATAGTGATAAGCCCGCCTCTTTATAGTGATAAGCCCGCCTCTTTGCAGTGATAAGCCCCGCCTCTTTATAGTGATAAGCCCCACCTTTTAAAGTAATAAGCCCGCCTCTTTATAGTGATAAGCCCCGTCCCTTTACAGTGATAAGCCCCGCCTCTTTATAGTGATAAGCCCCACCTTTTAAAGTGATAAGCCCCCTCTTTATAGTGATAAGCCCGCCTCTTATAGTGATAAGCCCCGCCTCTTTCTAGTGATAGCCCACCTTTTAAAGTGATAAGCCCGCCTCTAATAGTGATAAGCCCGCCTCTTTCTAGTGATAAGCCCACCTTTTAAGTGATAAGCCCCGCCTCTTTATAGTGATGAGCCCCGCCTCTTTATAGTGATAAGCCCCGCCTCTTTATAGTGATAAGCCCCACCTTTACAGTGATGAGCCCCGCCTCTTTCTAGTGATAAGCCCCGCCTCTTTACAGTGATAAGCCCCGCCCCTTTACAGTGGAACAGTCTTTAAACTTCACCTGTGACACTTCCCTGTAACAAAACAGCAGATTGTCATTTAGGTTTTTATTTTTGAAAAGTGACTATGTGACATTTTAGCACTCTACACGTGTCACTCTGAGTTTTAGGTTTCCAAACACAAGGGGATGTGGGCGGGGCTAGGTGGTGGGTGAAAACACTGCTGTAAGACAAGACAAGATTACTCAAACATGCACAAATCAATCCCAACACAACTGTGAGTCAACTAATGATGCTGAAACACTGTCGTTAGCAAGTTAAAGTGGAGTTTGCATAATAGTCCTCCTTTAATCACAGATCTGTCACTACAGTCGGTCACGGTTTGTAGTTAAAATGAGTTTATTAAGGTACAACAGGATGACTTCCGTATGTTCATAGTGTAGTGCGTTGGTTCGCCTTGCGGCCCCCCGCCTGCATACCTGAGTTACACACATTTGAGCTCCCATGGCAAAAGTTCAAACATTTAACAACACGTGGTGGTCGCAGAAAAACAAAAGTATGAAAAACAGAAAAACAGACACGGAGTTGTATAAAGCAGATGGATCCTTGGCACTTCTGAATGGCGAGTCCTCTTGTCCAATCAGCTGTTTTTTTTTTCTTGAGTTAGTATATTTGTGGATGTAATGCAAATGTCACTTCATGCCAAAGATAGTGTGTGACTGATAGAAGTGTGAGGAGAAAGCCCAGGTCACCGCAGGTCCATCATGGAGACACTGTCCTCCACGATGTTCACGTGTCCTGCGTGCTGCAAAGACAACACACAAACACGCGCTTAGTAGGAATTTATTAGTCACTTTAGTTTACAATAACCTTTGGAAGCATTTGTTTCATTAAAGGCAGACCTGGGCAAACTGCGGCCCTCTGACTGTTTCAATGCCCCCCTGACACATTTGTAAATAAGTGTTACTCTATATTCGATTGACTTGGCTATGGAATATATGCAAGGTGCGATTTGCTGGGGGGATGGGAGGGATTATCCTACCTCTGGTTTGCCTGTCCCTCTTTCTGCTTATAATTTCCCCATCCCTCCTCTGCTTTTATCTTGTATTATTTGTAGGGGGGATACAAAATAACAAAGTGTTCTATCAATCCCAGCGTAGTCTCATTGAGTTTTTCCCTTCTACCGGTGCTGCTCCTCCGCTCAACAGGCAGCTCTCATAACAACCAATAACGTCACACTTTCACACACAATCCTGTTCTGATTGGCTATTCCTCTAACTTTTTCTGCGTGCACAAGCAAAGTTTAAATGAACAGATCTCTCTCTCTCAGCGCTGTCATTTAGACTCGGGTTTGGTCACTCGGAGCCGCTGTGCTGCTGCTCTGCCACCTGCCCTGTGATCATGGTTTAGTCCACGACTGTGTGCAAAGCAGAGCGGGAAAATCAAGTCAGGAACAGACACGAAAATGTTGATGTGCAATGCAATTCAAAGCGGGACAAGACTCGTAAGTGACGAACTGTACTGCTCCTGTTTGTACACCTGGTGCTGCTAGAGCTGCGCTGAGAGGCAGGACCAACCCGAGGCTGTACTGAATGGAGTCTGTTCATTTTGGGAGGAAACGTGCCAGTGCGCGCCAGAAGCCTGTTAGTTGAGAGTGGAAAAGAAACGGAATGAACACGGGAAGGAGAGACGCGATTGTAGTGCCGCGCGTGTAAGTGGTGCACGTGCGTGTAGCGCGCATGCACAATATGCGGTGCGTGTAGAATGACTTGAAATTTTCTATCCCCCCTTCTGTTTTTTGACAAATCGCACCCTAAATATATGTCTTTACTTCAACACTTAAAGGGCACTGTGTAAGATTGAGAGGAATTTTAATGATCACTTATAGTCCACAAACATTTAAATCATATTTATTCTTTACAACATGAATACTTAGAGAGCACTGTTAACCAATCCACATCATTGTGATACATTTATACGTATTTGAAATGTTTTATTACGGGCCGGAATGTGGATTATTGACGCTAGATGGCAGCATGCTTAATAGGCAAATGCATGTGAAAGGCTCCCTCTAGTGTTCAAAAGTGGAAATCACTTGTTTGTTTGTTTTTCTTACATACCCCTTTAATATCAAATTGTTTTTTATGGAAACACGTTTATTAATTTACAACTAAAAAGTTAGTCACCCCAGCACTAACTCTGGCATAGGGCTGGGCAATTCCTCTGAAGCTGGAGACATCGCAATCCCCAGTACCAAACATGTGATGTGTGTTTTTCTGTGTTTAAATGTCAGAGATTAGACGTGTGTTTAGTTTATGTTCCAGAAATCATTACCAAAAGACATTTATTTGTTTTTGGAAATGCCAATAAAAATCAAATAAAAAAATGTATCTATCAATAAGAGGGGGAAACATGATTATTTATTCTCCAGATGGCCCGGCCCTGCTCTGGCATATTTACTTTGTATGTTTAATCTGCACAACCTTAAAAAGAACTCAGGCTGGTGTGGACAAGAGCCCGTCCTGAGTGAAGTGCAGCTGGTGCAGGACTTACAGTGAACATGGGGGGGTCTTTGCTGTGTGGATGGAAGCCCTTCTGTCGCACGAGGAGATCTCCTGTGTACCTTGTTCTGTCAGTCTGAAGTAACCGATCCTGCAAAAGGACAAAGGTCAGTTCAGCTGATCACAATGACTCACTGTCCACAAGCACAGTTACATACTCCACCACAACACATTTACCACATTTACTATTTCCACAAGCATATTTACACATTTCCACAAGCACATTTAGAACTCTTTTGATTCTACTCCACTCTAAGTCTTGTGTCTTTTCGTTCACATGTCTCCAAAATGAACATCTTGTTGTGTGCAGGAGACAAGCAGAAGTAAGCAGAAACATAGTTAGTCCTCCATAATGTCCCTATAAAAGACTGTTCTCAGGTCAGTGGAGGTTTCAGTTGGGCTTTGTAACGTGGCCAAGTGAAACAGTGTGTTTAGATAATCTTCAGTGAATACTAGAACTAGTCCTCCACAGGAGCTAAAGAAGCCCTAGTACACAGCTCTGTGCACGTGCTTGCTCTTTCTTTTTTCTCTCTCTCTCCCTCATGACTGTATGTGTTTTTTCAACATGAGTGAGTTTATTAAAGAACCTATTATCAGAAACTCAATCAACAGTTGCACCTGAATGAAGTAATTAGCTTTTTAAAATCATCTAAACTGAGCAGGCGTCTCTTACCTCTCCATCCTTTCCTCACTTAAGGCCTATTCATACTTTATATGAAGTAAAAATTTGTTTCGTCAGCTCTAACTGTACGAACTAAATAATGTCATTTTGTTCGCACAGCCTGTTGTACGGCAGTTCGTGCCCCTTGTTCTGGCACATCAGCTGAGCAGAACTTTGTTCAGCAGAACTTTGTTCAGCAGAACTTTGTTCAGCAGAACTGTGCGGCAGCTCGGCTCTGGGGAATCCAGACTGAATCTTTTGACACTTTTGTGCTACCTGCGTAGTATTTAGCAGCAAAACTTGCCGTTCACTTTGTCATTCTCCCTCGGTCATGCCAAAGTACAGCTGCACTGAAACAGCCCAACATTTGGCTGTGTGTTTGTTCCTTTGAAGACTGATGCTGTCCTGCATTTCAGAACCTAGTGTTAAGAGTCTATGTCAGACTTTTCATTTTGAATTGTAAATAGTCGAATGTCTGAAAGATGTTATGTACTCTATTCTATGTAAATATTGTAATGTTCACTGCCACTTTGTTCTTGTGCTGCTGCCTTTTGACTCAGGTCGGTGTTGTAATTGAGAATTTGTTCTCAATCGACTCACCTGGATAAATAAAGGTTAAATAAATAAAAAACATAAATAAACAAACTCAAAAATATCCGTATAATTTAAGATGCACTGTAACTCCTCCGTTAACACACAGGCCTAATGACGAGTGCTCCAGTGCACCAGCAGAATGAGGTGAAAAAGAGCTGGGGACACTCACTCGTTGAACTTGGCGAGCAGACGATGGCGATGGCCCTCAGGCAGCATCATCTGATAAGAGCAGTGCGTGTGCAGGTCCACGCTGGACAGGAAGGCCGTCTGTGTGGGGTGAGTCTGGAAACACAGGCTTTGGATCAGCCGCAGATCATCACAATCTCACAGAATCGCACGCTTCAAAAAGTCCAACAAATAACCTGGCAAGTGCTGAGAACTTTAGCTTGAGGCAGGAAACCCGACATTTGGTTTGGTTGTAACTTTTTCACTTTAGCCTTCTGCACTAAAGGAGTTTTGGCCTGATTTGAAGCTCGATGTTTCCCTCTTTTTGTCGTTTCTTTCCTTATGCCTTTGTGTCACTTTCCTTATGCTTTGTGCTTCATAGTCACAAGTGTACGGAAGTCCAGAACTGCCAGTGTGGAGTAAACATTTTTTCCAGCTTTTCTCGTTATAACGACTTTATATTTACGTTCAAACGACAATATTCTCGTTATTACGACTTTTTATTTACGTTCAAACGACTTTTTTTACGTTCAAACGAGAATATAATGTCGTTATAACGACTTTTATTTACGTTAAAACGAAAATATATTCTCGTCGAACGACTTTTTATTTACATTAAAACGACAATATATTCTCGTTAAAACGACTTTTAATGAAAAATAGACAGCCCTTCCCATGATGCTCCGTTTATTAATCATACACAGATTAAACAGGATTCTTCCAGTGTTACTGCTACATATAAGATCTCATGGCTCCTCTTTATAAATACGTGCGCATCGCTTTGATATAAAATACGCCGACTTTCGTCTTTCCTCATTTCTCCGCTGCCCTTTCTCATCTCTCTCTCCCCGTCTCTTCGCAAAGGCCTAAATTCTCGATCGTCTCTGATTGGCCAGCGCCTCGTCTTTTTAACTTATCCTGGTCCGGAGCAGGTTATGAGTTTGCCGCATGTTGCCATAGAGATCTGCCCCGATAGTGATCCAGTTTCGTAGGACCAGACCAGGTTTAACCCAGAACTGACCTCGCTAAACCCCAAATCTAGCTTCGTAGTACATGGCTCTGAGCTCCAGCTTGTGGCGCAGCAGTCTGTTTATCATAAAAAAGTCGTTCGAACGAGAATATATTTTCGTTTTAACGTAAATTTAAAGTCGTTATAACGACATTATATTCTCGTTTGAACGTAAAAAGTCGTTTGAACGTAAATAAAAGTCGTAATCGTACCGTATCGTTACTGGAAAAAATGTTTACTCCACACTGGCAGCTCTGGACTTCCGTACAAGTATTCTTCTTAGAACAAGCGCTACAAACGTCGTCTCCAACACACCTGCTACTGTCACTGTCGGACTAAGAATCCTGGAAATGTCCTCATGTCTGTGGCCTGTTCTGTTCGTGACTAAAGATCTTAAACTCTTGTAGTGTGCAGCCGGCTTTAGTGACGTTTGTGATGATTGTGAATACTCGGCTCAGTACGCTGTAAGAGAGAGATCCCTAGAAGTTTCTTGAACTTCTTCCTACTCCTGTTGAGTTACAATATAGCCTGATTACAACAGGAACTCTATTTAGCTCGTGCTTTTACTATAGGCCTTTTCCCACTGTAGGAACTTTTTTTTACACATTCTCACATTTAGATTAACTTTCCTTATCCTTAAGAAAAAATATTTAAAGGCAGTAACTCCCAAAATGTTTTTTTAATTTGTAATTAGTAGCCTATATTACTATTATTAAAAACAGTGAATAATTCAGTTTTATCTTTAATTCCAGTGATGTTTTTAAGTTTTGCACATTAAAGTTTTTTGTGAAATCGAAAAAACAACTTTTAATTTCCTGACACTTTTTTAAATGTTCCAGACTAAACAGATGATAATGTTAAGGCTAGTTAGACCCACTTTCACAAACTGTTCCTCTGACTAAACAGGGACTGGAGAAATATGGGGACTAGTTCTTGGTACTTTCATGTGGGAAAACGCCTATTGTCTAAACCAAACAAGAGTGGGACTGTGTCAAAGCAAATGATCCCAAATCGGAATATTGATCAGGGCTCCAGACTAACATTTTTGGAACCATCCCAAATTTCTTCTATTTAATCGGCTAGATTAAAAATAAAATAAAAATATAGCTGCGAGATATGAAAGTATGTAATTTGTGACGTAATTTCAGAGCTTTTCTTTTAATAAAGCTACAGATTATAGAACCCTTCTAAATAAGGCTTAATTCATTAATTTATTTATTTTGACATTTCTGTGCCATCTTTCTACCTAATTAAAGGCATTTGAATAAAATGTGTGGTTATCTACTGAACTAACTTAATTTATAGTCTGTTCTGTCGTCTAGCCACTGGCCAAAGCAGTGACTGAATGAAGCCATGTGATCAAGAGGTAAAAGTTAGAATTTTTAACTTTGACCTCTTGATTCACTCCAAAGCTACAAAGACTTTCCTGAGGAAATCGCACCTGGATAAAAGATCTACATAAATATACAACAAGCACTGCCTTTTGACTTTTATTCCGGGTCTATGTTCATCTCAAAGTGCTGTGTTACATATACTTTTAGGTGGAAAAGACAAAGTTTACAAATGGAACCCAACAGTGAAGATCGCCTGGTTCTGGATGTGATTTGCCCCATTGTAAAGTGTTCAAAGACATGTCGCGAGCTAACCAGTTGTGTGCTAATTCAATTATTTTTTTTTCTAAAAAGCACATCTGGAACTAAAATTTGGCAATTTGTAATTGTATTTATAAAGCTGCATACACAGATTTTAAGGAACCGTATGTAAGATTTGAATGTCAGATTTCATAAACATGAAAAGATACAAGGTCGACAAGTCTAAATATACTATTATGTTTATAGAAAGCCAATGTAATTCTGAGTTATTCTTAATTAAAAGAGCAATGTTTAATGTTTACATTTATTATCCAATCAGAAAGCAGAATGAGCCTCACATGACTCTCTCAGTTGGGTTGCCAGTTTGGTTTCTTAGAAGCTGAAGTGAATTTTGAACCATGAGTCAGGAACATGTTTGAGTTTGAACTGATGTTGCTCCAGGACACAGACACAACTGTCTGTGATAGGCTCAGGCACTTGTTTCCACACAGTTCTCATTAGGCTCCTCCCACATTGTGTTAAAAAGCAACATTTGGGAACAAACCATGACAAGGGCCCTTTCCGAAACCAGTTCCTCCTCCATTTTCCTCCTCACTACTGCTAACTCCTCACTGAAGGTTCCTTTACAGCTGAGTGGAGGTTGTTTCATTAGAGGCTCAGAGCTGTGGCTTCAAACACACTTTCCTCACTCAGACTGAAGAGACACGCCCACTACTGACGCACATTATCAAAGTTTGATTCAAATAAAGATAGAATAGACTCTTATTAAGAGGCATTTTGATGATAATAATGATACTAGCACTACATCCTACTCCAGACTAATATTCATCCCAGTTCTCAAACGCACTGACTTGGTCAAATTATACTTTTTTAACTAGACAAGACATAAGGGTTTACACTGCAACAGCCACAACAAACATGAAAAAAAACTGCTTTGTATCGAGGCAACTGTCATTAAAATAAAAAAGATGGAATGTTTCTCAGTGTTTCTGGTGTTTACATGATTGATAATGTTTTCAAACGTCTCATTTCCTAAATAAGATGACACATGAATGCAGACGTGCTATGTTTTTTTTGTTTAATCTGCATTACTGATGTTGTGTCTTTGCTGCTGCTAAAAGTAGATCCAATGAATAAAAGGGCATTTATAATGTCGAATTGTGGCTAGGCATGATTTTCTCTTTATTTATCAAAGCCCTTCAGTCTCTAACAAATGCACAAATAAAGTTGTTGTTCTTGTGAATAAACGTGGAACTAAACGTGTGGTGTGTTGTCCACGTGGGGCTGCTCTCAGGTGTTACACACACGTGTTTAGTGTGCAGTGACAGCCCACTCGCTCTGAAGGAGCTGATAAGACACTTTTCCTCCCTCCTCGCTCGGTTTCAAACAGCACTTACCTGTCGGCTCCTTCGCGGGAACGCGCACAGAGAGGAATAGTGCGTAGGAAA
Source organism: Mugilogobius chulae (assembly GCA_038363315.1). Lineage (NCBI taxonomy): Eukaryota > Metazoa > Chordata > Actinopteri > Gobiiformes > Gobiidae > Mugilogobius > Mugilogobius chulae. The sequence goes on from CM076403.1 coordinate 11,359,645, forward strand.
AGGAAGGAGGAGGCGGTTTCGGAAAGGGCCAAAGAGTCAGGTGTCTGGGAAAGTGACTTCTCTGGGTATTACCCATGATTCATAGCAAATCTTGTTCCTGATTGGTCAGTAGCTTTCTATCTTCAGTGTGTGGGCCATTCATTTCACAATCTGGCAACACAAGTTCATTTGTGATTGTAATACCTTTTTAAAACCACTAGATGTCCATCTTACATACAGTTCCTTTAAACAAAAACGTAGGTTTTATATTCATGACTCACACAGAGCTGATTAGCCTCGAGAATGTTTTCAAACTTTTAATATAATTTTGTTTTTAAATACGTCTAAGGCAGGGGTGTCAAACTCAGGCCCGGGGGCCAAATTGGGCCTTTAAGAAGATTTCATGTGGCCCCTGAGCATGATTTCAGATATTATTGATAGTGGCCCCTTCTATTGCTGAGATGTGACTATTAAATGTAATATGCACAGGAATGCAACAAAAAGCAACACTCTGTCCAAAGTTTTCTTGCAATGAAATTATTATAATGTAATTCAACATAATGTAATGTGACACAATATCATTGTTAATATACAGTAAATGTGTTATATTAGCTTTAAACAGACCTATTGCCACATTTGAATTTAACACAGAGGGACCTATATTTTAAAATGTGGCCCTCGACTAACTCTGACTCTGATCAATTTGGCCCTAGCACCATTTGAGTGTGACACCTGTGGTCTAAGGGATTTAACATGGGAGCCTGAGACTGTTGAACCAGGAAGTGGACGGTCATTAATCTGAAGTGAAGCAGTAAACAGTCCTTCCTTAAACCTGTCCTCCTCACACAGATGACTACATGCGCCCCTCCCTCTCTCTCTCCCACTCACATGGATCCAGCCCAGGGTGATGAGGTCGTACTGATCCTGGATGAGGAACAGCTCCTCCTCGTTCTCCGTGTCGCAGTAGTCAGGACCTCCACTCTGCTTCGGGACGATCACATGGGTCACGGTGAACGCATTTCTCGTCTAAAAAAACACAAAATCAATCGTACGTAAGAAGAACAGACTGAGGGCTGAGGAAGCAAACGTCACACAGATAAGCCCAGCGCAGTGTTTGTATGTTTGTGTGATAGTCCCGGTGGTAGACGAGGACATGTGAGCACAGGCCATAGTTACACATTTTCTATCATGCAAATGTGTTGTTGGCTTATAAACTCTGTATCAGTTCTGGTGTTGAAATTGCTGGTGTGATCACAAACACCTGCTGTCAAACCAATCACACTGCTCTTCATTCTCAGTCCCTCCTTTCACCTTCTCTTCATGCTTTTCCAGCAGATTGTTTAGTTTGAAGGAGGTTTGTAGGAAGAGTTTCTAGACTAGAGTGAGCACATACAGTAACTTTGGCCAAATACTTGTAAAGCCTTTTACTGGAATACTGACTAGGGATGGAAAATCAATCGAAGTATGCAGCAATCGCATTGAGAGGCCAGAATCCATCAGTTTTCCTCATGAAGACACCGACTTAAACACACACTCTCTAGTTGTATAATACAAACAATAAAACAAAATACAATACAATACAAGAATACTTGAATACAACGAAACACTTTTTTTTTTTTTCAATAGAAAAAATACTTTATATCAGATCAATACCAGAACAACCTTACAGCTGAAGGCGTTTCAAAAACTATATGCACATTTATTTTCAGATATTTTCAAAAAGGATAAAAGAGCAGAAAAAGGCAGTTAGGACTTAAAAGCTTCTACTGAAGTGAATGAGTGGAATGAAAACAAGACATAGCCCCAGACATAGCCCAAAAAGTTTAAGTCAATGCCTTGCCTTAACATTTGCTTATGTAAATTAGTATCAATTAGGGCTGGAAAACTGTGAAATCTTTTGAAGTATCGAGTAGTAGAGATCGAATCAAAAGGCCAGAGTTGGCTTTACTCGTGCAGCCACTGACCTACACACTCGTAGAATACACTCAATAATACAAGAACAGTCATGATGTCTGAAGAAACTAAGTGTGACCTTGTGCCAGACCTGACAGAAGGTGTTTTAACTGATGACTGTTTACTTTTCAAATGTTCTGACACTAACAACAGTGGCTTTGTTTTAAATGTCATTTATTATGGTTTATTTGTGTTTTAAAGTAAAAAATCAAAAGTTGTAAACTGAATCGAATCGTGACTTAAGTCACGTCCCAGTGCTAGCATCACTATTTGCATTGTGAGTATTAATACTGACAATGTAAGAGTCAGTACTGATACTTGGATACTGTTAGTACAGCTGAAACACACTTGGATTGTTGTGGAAGTGTAGGTGTGTCTTTACCAGTTTGCCACACAGAATGCCACATGTTTCCACCGCTCTGATGGTGTTGGCCTCGGCCAGCTGCAGAAACCTCCTGCACAGCTCTGAGGGCACAAAGAGCTGCCGCAGGGCGTCCACCAGAGTATCTACAAACACACAGACGTGAGTTCACCGTGCACACTGCAGACGTGTGTGAAAGCAGCTGTACTCACTGCTGCCGCCGGGCTGACCAGAGAGCCCGGCTTCAGGGAGCGGTCGAAGGCAGGAGGGGCGGCTGGGGGCTGCTGTGGAGCGGTGGGGAGGCTGGCTGGAGCGCTGGGACACACCGGGGGGCCTCTGATGCCGGGGATGAGGGGAGTGTCGGGTTCAGGGGTCACAGGCGTGGCGAACTCTAACAGGACCTTCTGTCTCTCCTTCTCCAGGTCCTGTCGGCGGATCATCTCCTCAAAGGCACTGAACTGTTCCTGCTCTCTCTGTCTGCGCAGCATGTCAGCCACGCGCTCTCGCTCTGCATCCAGAGCTCTCTGTCGGGACTGCTCCTGGGCCAGAGCCTCATCTTCTGCTTTCTGAAGCAACAAAGGACAGTCAGCAAGCAAGACACTTTGTTTACTGCAGCACAAGTTACATCAAAACTGAAAACAAATGATAAAATAGCTAAATAAAATACAAAACAGAGTCAACAGAAACAAGTCATTATTGGTAAAAAGACACAGAGTATTAGTATGTTTGTAAAAATGATTTAAAAACATTCAGTGACTGGACCAGTCCTGTACACAAAGGTAAGTTGTTCCAGAGCTGAGGCGCGGCCTGAAAGTGTAACCACTTTATGGTTAAAGTGGTTAAACTGATCCATTTGATCCATTTCAGACAAGGTAACTTTGCCTTAAGAACTAAAAAAGCTGTGCTCTTCCCTACAGAGAGATTATTAGTCTCTCAACATGGGGGATGCGCGCTGCCAGACTGCAGAAAGAGCTGCGGCTGATTGACACAAGCTGTAGCAGCAACACTCACCAGTGCTGTTGTCAGTAACTACAAGAGTTTAACATTGTGAGAAAACAAATGTTCTGCTGCTAAATCAACATTTGTGAATAAAATTTTTACGACTCAAACACGCTACACGTTACATTCAGGTGAAAAAACTGCAGGAAAAACAGTCTCAAGCTTCAGGAAACAGACGTCAGTTCTGAACGTCTGGTTCAGACCTGATCCAAACAGCTGCTCTTGTCCTGTTTTGTTGGTTTTATCAAAGTTTCCCCAGCTAACTAGACGGACAGCGTATCTTTCTGCCGGTGACATGAGCAGTAGTAGAAAGTCACGTCGACCAATAATCCCTCGATATCTGTATTGATTAGTATTGGGTACTGACATATACTTAGAGCCAAATGATCTTAATCTGTCGCTGAAAACTGGTCACATTGGCTGGCTGCTCAAACAAACTTCAAACTGTAGATTTAATTACTCACAGACAAAGCTAATGCTGAGCAGGAGCAGGTGATGAATGTGTATTGTTTCATTGAATATGTATTGATTTATTTTGATTTCCTTTGCTAAAATTAATAATCTTGGGAAGTCCTCAGAGATGACTGTTGTTGTGATTTTGGGCTATACAAAAATAAATTGATTTGATTTGATGATGGACCTCCACCAGAAAGTAATTAAAATTACCGTATTTTCGGGACTATAAGTCGCTCTAAAGTAGAAGTCACGCAAGCCAAAAAATGCATATACTGGGAGAAAAAATGTATTTTACAAAATCCAACACTAAAAGCAAACGTGGGACATGTTTTCCATCCTGCTCCTGTCCGAGCTTTTTTGTGCCACTGAGATTGTAGAGGTCAAGTGTCACTGAGGCAAAACAAGATCTACAAATGACTTAACTCTGCATCAGATCCTAAAATATCCCCAAATCATCTGCAGGAAGTATCGAGTCCATGTCGTGTTATTTCCACCTCTTGTGCATAAACAGCAGTCCTTCTTCATTCTTCCCTCGGCGGTGCTTGTGCTGTTGACCTGCGAGTGCTCAGCTGGAGTTACGCTCAAAAACAAGGCAATGCTGCTAGTTTTCAGTGAGTAAATGAATCTGAATAGACATCTGTTTGTCTTTCAAGAGTTCATGGTCAACAAAACTAATCTTTTTTTTTCAAATCCAACCAAGTACAGGCTCGCCTCAGGGATGCATTTTGAGCCCCATGTTATTCTCTCTCTATACTTATGACTGCGTGGCTTCCTTTGACACTAATCTATCATCGGTCTGATCAGTGGAAATGATGATTCCTGCTACAGAGCAGAGGTACAGAACGTGGTTGAATGGAGTAAGGAAAACAACCTCCTCCTGAACACTTCTAAAACCTGTGAACTTGTGATTGATTTTAGTCATAATAACAGTCACGTGCCTCTTGTTATTGGTGACTCAAATGTTCAAATAGTGGAAGAGTGTAAATTTCTTGGTTTGACTTTGTCTAAGGATCTGAGCTGGAGCAAAAACACGACTAACATCGTAAAAAAGTCTCAACAGCGTCTCTTCTTTTTGCGGAAACTTGGAGAATTCACCCAGAACTCTAAGATTCTGTTGAACTTTTATCGTTGCACCATTGAAAGTCTTCTTGTGAGCTCTGTCACTGTGTGGTTTGGAAACATCACAGAGAAAGAGAAGAGAGCTCTTTACAAAGTGGTACGTTCAGCCAGAAGAACTGTGCATGAAGACCTGCCTGTGCTGGAGACTCTCTATAAGAGCAGACTTTTAAACCGAGCTCTTCAGATTATTAACGATCCCTGTCACCCTGGAAGGGAAATGTTTGAGCTCCTTCCTTCGGGTCGGAGGTATCGCTCGATTGGATGTAGGTCTGCACGCCACGCCAGGAGCTTCTTTCAGTGGGCTGTTGCTAGAGTGAATAATGCACTTTAGATTAGGCACCTTAAATCTTTATACTTAAGCACTTTTTAATTTTAATTTTAAGTTGTTTTTTTTTTAAACTGTACTTTTTTATTGACTCTTTTACTGATTTTACAGTGTCATTGTGTCAGTCGTGTCTGTGTTAATTGTTTGTCTGGTTGTCATGTCTATGAGCACTGAGCTTCTTTTCCAATGTGGTTTTTAACTGCAAATGGCAAATAAACGACTACTACTACTAAGTCAACTCTCTCTGTGCTGTTAGTTTTGTTGAATGAAGCCCCGTCTGCTCTCTCTGCAGTCTCCAGGTCTGGAGTGTCCACACCTCGCAGGCGTCAGTGTCACGTCTCAACAACAGCACATGAAACAGCATTTGTCCCTGGCTGTGTTTGAGAAGAGCTCCTTTATTTAGTTATTCACAAAATCACATTGAAAACTGGAATTTAAGAACCAATTAGAGTCAACTACGACAATACTTTACCTTTTTTAGTAGATAATGTGAATATTCTAGTTCGAATCGTTTCAAAAGTGCTTTTTTCAGGATCTCGGCCTGAGGAAATGCTATGTCCTTCAGTTTCTGCGCAGGAAAAGAGGAAAAAAAACAACAACATTATAATACGACTCAAACTATTTACAAAGTGTTTTTAAAAGAATGTTCCTTTACCTTTAGTGTGTCCTTCTTCTCTGGAATGTTGGCAGTTTTGTATTCTCGATGTTTGGGAAGTTTCTCTATAAACAATCTGGGATCAAACAAACACATTTTTCTTACGCAAAGTCTCACACAAGAAGACACACCAATTATATATTAAGTTGACCATGTTTTGCTTTCAGTTTTGGACATTTTTCTGAAAAGCTGCGCCGCACACTACAAATGAGAACACTGTTCAGTTAAATCTATAAATTGGAATAAAAGACTGGTCCAGCGGGCAGTCTCTCAGGACACACTGGTGTAAAGCAGGTAGACCTTATTTAGAAAGAAAATCCTATCACTTCATGTTATCTGGGACACATTTGATGACAGGTTCAATTCTCACTAGTTCCACATCTAGTAAAGTCATAAAACATGGACTACATCATGATGAATTCTTGTCAATATGTATAACACATGTCATCAGGTTTACTTTGAGTTTGTTGTTTTAAACTGCAAACACAATTTAGGTTTTAGATCTGACAACTTCCTCTCATAAATCCTTCGACACGTGGTTAATATCGACATGTATACTTTTTATAAACTTATATAGGCTTATAAACTTCTTTTTTACAAACAACAACATGAAACTGGAGTGACCGCCCCAGGCTCAGCCAATCAGAGAGCAGCATTCAGCTCCTGATTAGAACTCAAATTCTTTATTATTCAGTTCAGACAGTACACAGAGGTCTCATTTTTTCACAAAGTGCTGTATTTACTGCAAACCTTTTACTGGAAAGCACAAAGTTTACTCATTTCCAACAAAAAAAGTTAGCTACCCCACCTTTAACTCTTTCCCTGCCAAGTGCGGCCAACCAGAGCCTGCCAAAGACGGATCAGTGGCTGTTCATTCTCTGCAGTGATGAGGTTCCCTCTGATGCTCGTGCTGACTTTGTCTACACTCAGATACATGATGTATGTTCACAGATTCGCCAGCAGAGGGGGGAATAGTGTGAGCACTAGGACCCAGAGGAGGTCTCATGACCAGGAAATACATGTGCTCTATGTTTTCATTAAACCAGAGCAGTCGCGCTGTTTTACATTCACATCTGCTTCTAGAGGTCTTTCTTTTCAAACAGATTCCAGATAAAACATGTTGGACTAAAAACACAGTTGAGTGAGTTTAGAGCAGATATTTGATCTTTAAACTGAAGAAAAGCCGATCCTACTGGACTAGGACTCTGAGGAGAACGACACATGCAGCGACTCTTCTGTGAGCGAGTGAAAAGTGTCAGAGGAAGTCAAACTACTGGATTTATTCATATTTGGAGGGTTCAGTATAATCCCTGCTCTATCAGAGTTCTAACCCCACAGGACTCAGGACCAGAGCCTCTGTGTTCTACCCCCCACAGGACTCAGGACCAGAGCCTCTGTGTTCTACCCCCCACAGGACTCAGGACCAGAGCCTCTGTGTTCTACCACGACATAAACAGCAAAAGTCCAGTGTTATTTCAATCCATCTGTGACTTGAACATGTTTCTTCTGAGTGTGTTCGTGTGTTTGGACATTTTAATTTGACGTTGAAGTTTTGAATCAGTGACAGTCAGAAACACTCTGTTGCACTTCCTCATTTCCTCGTTTGTTTCTCTCACTTTGGTCCAGGAGGAGTCCTGAGACCGGCCCATTTCTGCCATATAAGGAAGCAGCTTCCTTAATGCATTATGTATTTTTATGTTAAAAACATTCGATAATGGAGATTGGTGAATTTGGCGTAAAAGCTGTTACCACGTAGAGTTTTCTCAGCAGATTCTTAAAGAGGAAGTTACGCTGTTTTGGTAGCACTTTAAAAGACCTCCACGGTACCTACCAGTTAAGTACCGTGTCAGTTACTAGTAACTAACAGTGACACTTACTAGTACTTACTCTGGTACTTACTGTGGTACTTACACTGGTACCTAGAGTGGTACTTTGAGTGGTACTTGTACCAGCAGTTACTAGTACATACCACTGGTAGATTCTGGTACTTACTGTGGTACTTACACTGGTACCTACAGTGGTACTTTGAGTGGTACTTGTACCAGCAGTTACTGGTACATACCACTGGTAGTTACTGTGGTACTTACTGTGGTACTTACACTGGTACCTACAGTGGTACTTTGAGTGGTACTTGTACCAGCAGTTACTAGTACATACCACTGGTAGATTCTGGTACTTACTGTGGTACTTACACTGGTACCTACAGTGGTACTTTGAGTGGTACTTGTACCAGCAGTTACTGGTACATACCACTGGTAGTAACTGGTACTTACTGTGGTACTTACACTGGTACCTACAGTGGTACTTTTACCACCAGTATTGGCATGCTGGTATGGTCGTAGCCATACCAGCATGCCAAAGCCTGATCCAGTCAGATCTCAGAATCTAAGCAGGGTTGGGCCTCGGCAGTATTCGGATGGGAGACCACAGAAGAACCTCAGGTGCCACAGTGGGGCAACTTCAGTGGTACTTACTACAGTAGTTGACAGTCAACTACTGTAGTAAGTACCACTGAAGTACCAGCATGTGTCACTTTAGAACAGGTCCCGTTGTTACTAGTACTTAACTGTCAACTACTGTAGTAAGTACCACTGAAGTACCAGTATGTGTCACTTTAGAACAGGTCCCGTTGTTACTAGTACTTAACTGTCAACTACTGTAGTAAGTACCACTGAAGTACCAGTATGTGTCACTTTAGAACAGGTCCCGTTGTTACTAGTACTTAACTGTCAACTACTATAGTAAGTACCACTGAAGTACCAGTATGTGTCACTTTAGAACAGGTCCCGTTGTTACTAGTACTTAACTGTCAACTACTGTAGTAAGTACCACTGAAGTACCAGTATGTGTCACTTTAGAACAGGTCCCATTGTTACTAGTAGTTGACAGTCAACTACTGTAGTAAGTACCACTCAAGTACCTGTATGTGTCACTTTAGAACAGGTCCCATTGTTACTAGTAGTTGACTGTCAACTACTGTAATAAGTACCATTGTAGTACCACTATTTACCATTATGTATCATGGTATTTATCAATAATGTTGGAATTAAGCTAAGATTGTTGTAAATTGTTTTCTGTTGTTTTGTTTACTGAAACAAATAATTACTTTGGTATTTGTCAATACCCAATATTGTTGTGACATAAATAAAGACATTGATGTTTTTTTAACACTTGCATTTTATTGTTTTTCATAATTTATAAGCTCTACTTTTTTAATTTAGTACCAATAATACCACCACTGAAACATATGTGTGTGCCACAAATTATTAAAAGTGGTAAGTGTACTAATAGTTACCACTGTAAGTACCAGTCACTGCTGACACAAGTACCACCTTAAGTACCAGTGTAAGTACTACAGTAAGTACCACAGTAAGTACCAGTAACTATCAGTGTTATGTACCAGTAACTGCTGGTACAAGTACCACTATAGGTACCAGTGTAAGTACCAGTGTAAGTACTGCAGTAAGTACCACAGTAACTACCAGTGGTATGTACAAGTAACTGCTGGTACAAGCACCACTCAAAGTACCACTGTAGGTACCAGTGTATGTACCACAGTAAGTACCAGTAACTACCAGTGGTATGTACCAGTAACTGCTGGTACAAGTACCACTCAAAGTACCACTGTAGGTACCAGTGTAAGTACCAGTGTATGTACCACAGTAAGTACCAGTAACTACCAGTGGTATGTACCAGTAACTGCTGTTGCAAGTACCACTGTAGGTACCAGTGTAAATACCACAGTAAGTACCAGTGGTATGTACCAGTAACTGCTGGTACAAGTACCACTCAAAGTACCACTCTAGGTACCAGTGTAAGTACCACAGTAAGTACCAGAGTAAGTACTAGTAAGTGTCACTGTTAGTTACTAGTAACTGACATGGTACTTAACTGGTAGGTACCGTGGAGGTCTTTTAAAGTGCTACCGCTGTTTTTAGAAACACTTTCATGAATGAGGTCCCATGTTCTTATTTTCTTTCTTATTTTAAGCCAGATTCTCTCATAACCAGTCAGAAATGACATATTCTACATTACATAATCAATTAAAACTTATCCAGTTAAAAAGACTCAAACCCAGATTAAAATTCTTAATCCAAGTCACTTTAAGCAAGTCTAGTAATACAGTTTTTGCAGTGTAAAGAACAAGAAAAAAACAGCCTTGTACACATGAATTCAATACGTCTATCAGAGCCTCACGTTTAGTCAGAAGTAAAAGTGGCTTTGGGAACACAAGAAAACACTGTCTTACGTGATGTACTTGTTGTAGAGGATGAAAGCGTGCTCGATGTTGCCCTCCTCCGTGTACACGTGTGCCATCCGGATCAGCTCCATGCCCGAGCGGAAGTATCGTCGAGGCGGGACGTCGTCGCTGACCTCTACAGTGCTGCCTTTTTTAGTCAGAGCCCGAACCCGCTCTTCTGGGGTCAGGCTGATGTCTGAGGGGTCTCCCATCTCCAGCTGCCAACGACACCAAACAACCTGAAACACACATTACAGATGGAACATTACATTTGTGTGAAAAGGCACATCTAACAGTTCACAAAACCACAGCAAGAGTAAAGACAATCAGTGATCCAAAGTGCATATGGTAAGTTCGACTATATATTTCAGTAAAAAATAGGGAATGTTTGATCACTAAACATTTAGGCAATTCCACAGCAGCAACCAAATTGTAATTAGGGCCAAAAAAGACAGAAATGACACAGATGATATGATTTGACAAACGATCCAAGGGAAAACAATAGCAGCAGAAACACAAACATGTTTTGTCTGATTCAGGTGCTACTTACTGTCATCTTTACTAACAACCCTCCTCCTCCTCCCTGCTGTAATGTGATTGGGCCGTTAAATAAGTGGTTTGTACTGTAAACCAATCAGCAGGTGAGGGCCAAGACAGATTCTCTTAAAGTGGGGTAAGTGATTTTCATACTGCAAACTGGGGCAACTAACGATTATTTTAGCAATCGATTAGTTGGGCGAGTATTCTTTTGATTAATCGATTAGTTGTTTAGAAAAGAGGGGTCCTTTGAATACGATATTTAAAAAAAAAATTAAGTTCTTAAAAAAGGTAACAAGTTCATAAGTGATTTGACTGTCTTAAGATATAACTTGTCAATGAAACAGGCATAAGTTTTATATGAAAATTATAAGAATTTCTAACTTGACAATAGGAAAGAAATGTCACAAATAAGAATAAAAATGACTTGTTCTTTTAAAAGAAGCTTAAGGACAAAATATACTTGAATCTAGATAAATAAGACGTCACTCAAGCACTTTATTTCCATAATAACTTATTTAGCTCTGCTTTTTTCTCGAGTTACAGATTATCACAAAAACACAACATTTACACAATTTTCATTGTTCATCATCATCAATGCTGTTCAATCGAGGTTTATTCCATTATTAAATTAGTTGACGATTATTTAAGTAATCGATTAGCTGCGATTAATCGATTAACTTGCTGCAGCCCTACTGCAAACATGAGTAAAGTCTTAAATCTGACCACATCCTCTCACAAATCCATTGACACGTGGTTAATATTAATATGTGTTCATCTTGGTTGCAATTTCGGTTTAAAACCCTCTTTTTACAAACAACAAAGTAAAACGGGAGAGGATCACCCAAGCTCAGCCAATCAGAGTAGGGATGCACCGATCCGATACCTGGATCGGATATCGGCGCCGATCCAGGACATTTAGCTGGATCGGGTATCGGGTCCATGATATCGGTTCAGCCGATATCATAGTTTTGGACATAATAAGACTATTTTACAGGGTGGTGTTGGTCCATAACGTTTCATAATATTGGGCATTTTATTCAGATTAAGTTGTTAAGTTGTGACTTGAACTATAAACATCAGTTAAATAACACAATATGGCCAAATGTATTAAGTTTTATAAGAAAAAGAAGCAATTTCAGTCCTTTCACTGGTATCGGTTGATATCGAGTATCGGCAGATAGTTAAAGCCAAATATCGGGATCGATATTGGAACTGAAAAAGCTGGATCGGTGCATCCCTAAATCAGAGAGCTGCAAAAAGTTTACTAACTTACAACTAAAAAAGTTAGCTACTCCAACTTTAAGTTTGTGAATTCACAAATACTGCGAGAATCCATCTGGCCTGACAGATCAGAGGGTTTACTTGTCATTTTCTTTGTTGTTGAGTAGGATTTTAAAAAGGCAAATGTGTGCAAATGAAGGCCTAAATAAATAAATACACAACCAATCAAAATCAAAAGGAAATTTACATAGAATGAATTTACTGAGTAGAAGCCCTGTCTGGTATGTAGACTACAGATGTGACAGTCACAACTATGACAGCATGAGTGAAGTTACTCATGTGTAAAAGGATCCAGACAGAGAGTCAAAGCAGCCAATCGGTGAAGAGAACATGAGTGACTAAAGTGACACACACTCTGAGCATTTGTCAGCTCAGTGCAGAGGTCTGATCCTGTTTAAACTGTTCAGAGAAGGGTTGGGAGTCAAAAGGAGCATTTTAAAAGTTATGGTGGTGCATCAATTCAATTTGCAGATTTGTCTTAAGATCATCTTTTATGACACATCGCTGTATTCTTTATGATAGACTAGAATGGTTACAGGCAAAAGAAAGAAGGATATTTCATTGGTACATTTTAATCTTCAAATGTATTAATAACGAGAATGTATGTCCTCAATTTAAAAACTACATGTGCATGTAACAGGTAAAATATGTTATGATCTAAATTCACAATATGGCTTCTTGATGTGTGATATTTGCAGATAACTGGATCAATGTAAAAGAGCAGATATTGATACTGATATTTATATTATTTGATTATTATTATTATTATTTTTTTATTATTTTTTTGTTTGTTTGTTTGTTTTGTTATGTGTTTTGTGTTTATCTGGGTTTTGTTTGTTGTCTATTTATGTCAACTGTTTTGTAAAGCAGAGTAAAATGAATGAAAGGACCCCCTCGAAAAAGAGATGATACATCTCAAGGGGCTATCCTATAAAATAAATAAATAAATCAATCAATCAATCAATCAATCAATCAATCAAAACATAATGAATGTACTGCCTCCACTAACGGCAAAGTAGCATCTCTAAATCGACTTTAAATGGTGCACTGGGTGTTTTCTGATTTCCTCTGCCTGTGTCTCTCGTCTTTTAAACATACTGTATATCTAGAGTTCACACCAAACCAAACTTAGAGCTGGATAAAATATATATATAATTTCAGATAATATCGTGAATGCTGTTTGGTAGATATGCAAACATTGAATATCGAGTATATCGTGCAGTAAAAACATGCTACAAAAGAGCAAATTTATAATAAAAATTAGATTAGTTCATAATGAACTTTGGTGATTTGGCAAATATTTGTCTGATAATTAAAAACACAGTAGAAAAAATGAGCATAAAAAATGAGAAACAAGGGACTATGTATGTGCCTAGAATTAGTAGTATGTGACATGTTTAGAGTAGATTTGGATTGGTTTGAACTTGATTGCCGACAGAACAACTACAAAATATCTCGTTTTGCGTAAACAATCATTCAATGAATTTGTAACTTTTTATAATATTTAAAGTTGTCGTTTTTGCAGCGTAACTAATTTGAACAAAGATTATAACACATTTATGTCAAACTGACTGATTTTCCCAAAATTATCGAGATATTCGTTTTTGTCAATATCGCCCAGCCCTAAAAACTATCAAAATAAATAAATTATACTAATGTGACGAGTTGGCCAGTGTCCAGGGTGTTCCCCCGCCTAAGGCCCAAAGTTACTGGGATAAGCTCCAGTCACCCACGACCCCTAACGGGATTACGTGGTAGAAAATAAATGAATGAATGAATAATACTAATCACGTGTCTTTCATGTACTACCACATCAACACTAGGTCTAAAGCTGGACTGTTTGAAAACTAAACCAAGGCCAAAGAAAGTTTAAAATTGGACTCCATTGCTTCAATGTTTCTAAGCAAGAACAACAAGTGGCCTGTATTCACTCCAACATGATTGATAAACACTATTTTAGAACATCAAAAGGCACTGTGTAAAATATTGTTTTGTCTGCAATGTTCAGGGTCGCATACAAACATACATACATACATACATACATACATACATACATACATACATACATAAATACATATATACATACATACATACATTCAGTTACTTGTGTTTATGTTTATCAAAATGTTTTAATTCATTCAGATTACGACAGCTTCATCCTCAGGCTCTTCTTAAAAAGCTCTCACCTCTCCACAGATCTGACCTGACTATTGCAGTCATCAGCCCTTCTCTGTGGGAAAGGTAAAGGGATGGTCAGATAAAGTGCCTTTACTGTAAGTGTGGTGGGGCTAGTGATAACTTTACATACCGTAGTATTAAACAATTTGTCATCCCAAATTTAAAAAGTAACGGTCAAATCTAAAGTTAATTTAAACAGGGACGTGCCTAATCCGCTATAATATTAAAGTTGTCGCATATATTTTGCGCTCTCGGCTAACTTAGCTTGCGTTAAATCCAATAGTTTCACTACATTTCTTGTTTTAGAGCCTCTAAATAAACTATATTGCAACTGCTCTTTAGCGGTAGTTCTTACCAGGGACAGATTTACTCCAGTCTTTCAGCTAATCAACGAAAAGTAGTTGGAAATTACGTCCGAATGCCAATCCAGAGCTACATGATCGGTTTACTTCCGCTATCAACACAACTTCCCACTGAGCCACCGCGCATGCGCGTTCATTCTGGTTCAGGTCATTTCTAGTCAAATTAGATTAATAACAGGCAGAATACGATTTCATGCTGACTTTTTCACGTAATTTGTAAATACCAGAGACCATAACGTGCACTAAATCATCTTTGTAAATGTGCTGTTATTTGACTACTAAAGAAATATTCCCTAGTTAAACCCGCAGTCCTTTGGTACAGGCCATGTGGCGTTCAAAGACACCCTCAACCGTGGACAATAAGCTTTATCGTTTTTGTTTTGTTTTGTTTTTGCCTCCTCATTATTTATTTATTTATTTATTTATTTATTTATTTATTTATTTATTTATTTATTTATTTATTTATTTATTTATTTATTTATTTATTTATTTATTTATTTATTTATTTATTTATTTATTTATCAATCAATTTTTTAACCTTATAGAAGTATACTTAAAATGTCATGAAACTAGGCCAGAGCTTGTAGTCATATTGTTTATTATATTTTTACTATTCAGTCATCTATTTCTACTGTTGTAGTCACAAACACAATGATGAAAGTCAATTATAAACACCTGCTATAACACTTTAAACTATAAATTGAAATATCTACTGGAAAAACTTAATCTACTTTAACAACATGCTCACACAGAATAACAGTATTTATTTACCTCTACTTACACCTTCTTAAATGCTGCTCTGTACAAAAAACAAGTCATACTTTTACCTCATATTTATTACTGGTTATTTATTCTGTTCATCTGCTGCAATTGTACATAATCATAGTCATATATTGTACATAATACTATATTCTCACTTTATTTATCCTGTCATATCCTGCACTGTGCCATAACTCATGTAACACTCAAATAAGAGTCTTAAATATTGTAACTATATATATTTTAAGTCTATTTTAAAATTATCTTGTTTGAGTACATGTTTCTATTTTCCCTGCTGTTCTTAAAATGAGCAACACTGGAATTTACCCATTGTGGGACAAATAAAGGAATATCTAATCTTATCTCAGAGTCCTCACCTCTGCATGCAGCACCTGCAACATGCACTGGGACACTTTGAGTCAAGGGTGAAACGACTACAATGAAAATCAACTTCTCTAAATCTGAGGCCATAGTTTTCTCAGTGATGTGGAGTGAGCCTTGAGTAGAGCTGCTGCTCCCCCATGTGTAGAGGAGCCAGCTGAAGTGGTATTAGGCTGCTGTTGCAATGATAGCCTACTGTATCTCCTGGACATTGTCCCTTGAGAGCTGGCAGGAGGAGGCAGGACACACTGGTGAGAGGGAGTTATGAACACCTTGGGAACTGGATGAGGAGCAAGACAAAGAGTCCTCGTTAACCTTTGACCCTGGATAAGCCAAGGAAGATTAATGGAAAATGTTAAATAAGCATGTTTGACCAGTAGTCTTGTCCAAGTCTGTAAATTCCAATAGGCCTACATTATACATGACTAAAAATAAAAACATATCAGTGTTAGCTAGGCTAAACTATGACTGTCTCTAAATGTAGTTACACTACTTTGATCTAATCACTGGAGTTTCGTACAATAGATCTTCAGAAAATCCGACTCAGAGCGGCATAAAAGTTCTGATCCGTCCCTGAACATCTCATTCCGTCACGTGGGTAATGAAGCCTCCACGTCACGCTGACGCTCCGCACTTGGCCGTGGTTATTTGAATGAGAAACAGGTCGGACCTCTGATCGTCTGCTGCGGTCTGTGCTCTGTTGTCCTCCGGTACAACCGTGTCATATGTGTCCTCGCTCCATCCGTCTGCCCGCGGGCCGAACCACAGCGGGCCGCCGCAAACAGCCGCTGCTGCCCGGGAGAGAGAGCTGCGGTAAGCTAACTGTCTGGAGCTAATGCTGTGGGGAATGTAAGAAGGTGTCGAGCTGCTGGGCAACATTGTTGTCCACTTTATCAATGAGATGAGGGTGTTTGGTGAAGCAGCTCAAGTGTTGAAGTGTGAGGGCCCCGCGGTCAGAGCACGTGATGAGCACGAGCACTACACCGCTGTGATGTGGAGCTCTCCCCCTGATCCATCCATCCTTCACCTGGGCAGACACAAGGGCCATCTGAGCCTCTGTAGTCAGTACTTACAGGACACGTTTCAGGTTTTATTCTCCCAGCTACTTAGAACTGAACTCGAAAGGCAATCATCACTAAGGCTCAAAGGATGTTAAACGGACAGAAGTGACCGCTCTTCATAGTGACCGTTCATTCAACTTTGTAATTCATCATCATGGTCATCACTTTAATTGTCTGCATTTAACCAAATCAAGAGTCAAATATACAGTATGTTTAAGAGAGTATCTGCAAGACGTTAGAACCATTACACACAGTACCATTTTAATAATAAAAGTCTAAAGTTCCTTAAAGTAGATTTAGCAGAATACATCTCCTTTAGCACAAGTCAGAAACGTGAGTGCCTTGCCTGAGGGTACAACAACAGTTTCTCCTTTAGTCGTCCCGCTGTGGCGTCTGGGGTTCCAGCGGTCTCCCATCCAAGTACTGCTCAGACCCTCAGTCTGTCAGTCACTGACGGTGAAATCGTCAGTACTTGAAATCCGTATTTATATTGATGAAATCCGTATTTATATTCCTTAGTCAGTCAGTATGGAGCAAGTTCTAATTCTTATTATATTACTAGTTACAAGGATACACGTGGAATCATTTTGTATTGCAATTAGAGCTGCAACAAGTTCATTAAATCTACACAACAAATCCATGATCGAAATAACTGCCAACAAATTTAATAATAGAATAATGATTGAAGACTTCACAACAGGTCCTGAGCTGAGAACACTTCAGATTGTAACTAAAACTAACTTTACTAATCTTTACATACTACAAGTCTCTGTATTTGATTTTTGTGTATTTATTAAAGTGACAATTACTGAATATACATCCACATAAGTCTGACAAATTACTTCATAATGAAATGATTTGTCTGAAACTTAAAGAGTAAGACATGGCACAAATGTAAGATTTAAAGGAGACCTTGTATAAAATGTATTTTCCTTTTTTAACCATTGTCTTCTCTCATCATTAGTTGAATCAAAGTTTTTATCAGAATGATTCCTGCACGTTTGAGTAATCTTGTATTGTCCTGCATCTCAGAAAAGCTCTGTCCTCACCTACCACCTATCCCCGCCCACTTGTCTGTATATAATTGTGATCATTCAAAATATTCTGATTCATAATAAAGCATGCTTGGTTCAAAATAGTCACAGAGCCACTTTACAACAATAAAAATTACACCTTTAGAATCAGCTGCTTGTTACAATCAAATCTTACGTTGAATAGGTGCGGGTTATCACCATAAAGAGGCGGGGCTTGTCACTATAAAGAGGCGGGGCTTGTCACTATAAAGAGGCGGGTCTTGTTACTATAAAGAGGCGGGTCTTGTTACTATAAAGAGGCGGGTCTTGTTACTATAAAGAGGCGGGTCTTGTTACTATAAAGAGGCGTGGCTTGTTACTATAAAGAGGCGGGTCATGTTACTATAAAGAGGCGGGTCTTGTTACTATAAAGAGGCTGGTCTTGTTACTATAAAGAGGCGGTCTTGTTACTATAAAGAGGCGGGTCTTGTTACTATAAAGAGGCGGGTCTTGTTACTATAAAGAGCGGTCTGTACTATAAAGAGGCGGGTCTTGTTACTATAAAGAGGCGGGTCTTGTTACTATAAAGAGCGGGTCTTGTTACTATAAAGAGGCGGGTCTTGTTACTATAAAGAGCGGGTCTTGTTACTATAAAGAGGCGGGTCTTGTTACTATAAGAGCGGATATAAAGAGGCGGGTCTTGTTACTATAAAGAGGCGGCTTTACTATAAAGAGGCGGGTCTTGTTACTATAAAGAGGCGGGTCTTGTTACTATAAAGAGCGGGCTTGTTACTATAAAGAGGCGGGTCTTTTTACTTTGTTACTATAAAGAGGCGGGTCTGTTACTATAAAGAGGCGGGGCTTGTCAGTTCTGCAGTTTTGTACAGGAAGTGAATGGACCTCGTTTTATTTCTAAGCTGTTTTACATCAAATTTGTGTCTAACGTACAACTTATTATAGTTTATTCTGAAATACATAGAAAAACGCAACTGGTCCCCTTCAAGGAAACCGTATAAGACCTTGAGAGCCGCATCTGGCCCCCGGGCCTTGTGTTTTTTACTGACACATGTAAGTAAGAAGTAAGTACAGTAACTAAGTAATCTTTATTTTAGTGCATTTCACAGACAGAGTCACAAAACGCTTCACAGAGACATGACACCCCCCCCCCACTCAGTGAGGGCAAGCTCAGTAGAGGAGATTCACCTGTACACCTGGCGCCTCAACCTCCTTGCATGTTATTGGTGGTGGGGAAACCGGAGTGCCCGGAGGAAACTCACCCAGACACAGGAGGAACATGCAAACTCCACACAGAAAGGTCCGAGCCCGAGCGGGAATCGAACCCGCGACCTTGCTGTGAGGTCAGAGCGCTATCTGCTCTGCCACTGTGCATCAAGCCTTTGTAAAGTACTAATCCAGTTTTTATTTGAGCACTGATTCATTCAAATACATGTGACATAATAATAATAGTTTATTAACCTTGGTCAACTCTTCTGCTGCAGTTTCTGTAGTGTCACTGTCCAGTGGGTCTGAACAATAACATAATCAAAATTGAATCGTGAGCTTATCTTTGTGACAAATAATCTGCGTTTTATTGATTTATATGGTGGTATGCTTATATGTTCAGTGTTTTCAGGCTTTTAATCAGTTTGATACATTTTTTTACAGATACATGGCCAAATATCCTCTTTTTGTCAATGTGTGTTTAGTCAGTATGTTTTTTTTTTTTTACCTACATCTCTTATTTAGCCTTTGTTCTGCTGAGTGAGTGACAGCTGGATATAACCAATCACAGTGAAGTGTAAGCGTTCAGTAGCTCCGAGACAAAAGGAGGTTAGACAGTACAACATGAATCGTTATTAAAATCAATAACATTTTGATTAAGTCACTGAAATCATCGGACCTGCAGTATGTTTTGTAATGAGTTAGTCACTGAATTTGTAACGAGCCACTCCCAACACTGTCAACAGTAGATTACAAACACATTTCCATATTGTACAGTTGTGACTAGGGCTGTGCGATATGACGATACATATCGTGGAGACGATAGAAAAGCGTCTATCGTGCCATTTCTCTTCTATCGTTTCTATCGTCTGTAACCTAATTTTATCAATCATTTCAGCAAATAAGTCGTGTGTGTGGTATTAAACGTGCTTTGTCTCAACGCGTAACTTCAACAAAACCATAGTTAAAGTACTTTTTGTACATTGTCAGAGTCGCCCTTTCTTTCTCTCTCCCACCGCACCAGCGCGTCTTTGAGCGCGTCAGAAGAGAGAGATGTAAAGACCGCTGTCCGGAGGAAGGAGGAGTGGCCCGGGCTGCAGTCAGCGCCGCAGTCGTGAACAGAGACAGCCGGTGTGGCTCGCTTTTTCCTTCGTCACTCGTTGTCACTCTCGCCAGAGTTCCACCGCGCCCTGCCTGCCGTGCGCACGTCCCGCTATATCTGTGTTCACTCTGCCTGTCGGTCCGCGCGCTCTCGGTTCAGGTCTGCAGACAGAGCCTCGTGGAGCGCTCCGCCTGTCTCCATGTACGCATTGCCGTGGCCAATGACCCAATAGCGCTCCGTTAAACACCAGCGAAGCAGCGCTGATGAACGGGACAAAGCACTCCTAATCACTTTGCTCTGTAGTTTACTTTGACGTGTGGCTGTTGTTGGCGAGGGGAAACTAAAGCGCTAACTACAGCCCCAACCTGCAGGTGTTAAAGGGCCAGTGCCAAATACAGCACAAATATGCTATTAAATTCAATAAAAACTGTATATATTTTTTGTTTTGTTTAATCTAACTTTACTTGATGAGTAAATTAGCAAATTGTTTTATAAATGGATTTATTTTTATTTTACAGCATTTACACAATTGGAAAATATTGTTTTAATACATAAACATGTTTTAATACAATTATAAACATAGAAAACATGACTTTTCTCTTTCCTCTTCACTCTAATGAGTCTCATTTGTGACAGTTCAGTTAAATTCACTTCAAAATAAAGTTGAGAAAAGTAAGCAATGAAATAGTGTCAAACTTTACAGTGAATAATTGAAAACGTACTTAATTATGGTATATCGTGATATATATCGTTATCGTGATATAAAAAATCTATATCGGGATATAAGTTTTTTTCCATATCGCCCAGCACTAGTTGTGACCTGTGGCTGTGTGCCCGAGCATATCTGAATGTGTTTGACTTTGAACGTGTAAGACTTGTTTTTGCTCTGGTGAGAAGAGTCCGTGTCACCGCTGACTGTTCAGTGGTCAGAGCCGCTTCAGAATCTTCACTCTTCCATCAGATCTTCCAGTCCAGTCTAACCTGTCATCAGTGTCCGTGTGAGTAATCTCTGTGTGTGCTGCGGTCCTTAGGTCATCGCCCGGAGAGCAGCCGCAGGTCCACTTAAGCCGAGCGGGGCCGAGCCGAGCCGCAGTCAGCCAGAGGAACCGGCGGCTCTCCTAAACTCACAGGTAACGTCTGCTTTTGTCTGCTGTCGTGGGTTTTCTGAAATGTTTAGTGATGTCTGTTGTTCCATATTGACAAAATAGTTCTCTTGATCATATTTTGGCACATCTGGGTTTTTCTTTGGCCAATACCAATGCTGATTTGTATACATTTGTTAGCCGATGCCGATATCAAGGACTGATTTTCAAAGCCGATTTTTTGTTTTGTTTTTGTAAAACATAGCTGAGATGATAATCTCAATCTAAACAATAATTTTGTCTCATTGTGTAATGAATACAACATGTTGAGGCACATTACAGAATATTTTAAAGTGCTCTTTTTCAAAACACAGAAAACAGAGATATTTAGAACAAACCAGATCATTTCTCTCCAACACTAACTTGGAGATGAACTGATCACTATGAGTGCAGACAACTGTTCAAACAACTGCTGGATGAAATATTGGACAAAATAAGGCTGATGGTCGATATGCAATAAAATCCACATATCGGCCTCAAAATATCGGCCAGCCGATGTATCAGTCTATCTCTAATCCTGGTTGATTTTCTGTCAGTTCAACATAAACTTGTTAAAACCTATTTTCAACTTTATATAAGTTTAAAATGTATTCAATATCCAGTAAATCTACTAAAGACGTGCAATACTATTTCAAGCACGTATTCCCTTGTTATCACACAAATACTTGTCAAATTAATTACAAGAGTGTTTTTTTAAACATCTAATTAAAACAGATGTTTAAATTAGGGCTGCAACAATGAATGAAAATAATAATCACGATTATTTAGGCAAGACAAATGTATTTGTAGAGCACAATTCATACACAAAGCAATTCAATGTGCTTTACATTTAAAGTGCTTGGGTGGGCCTCCCCAAGTTTTTAAACCATAACTCCAAACAAACATGAACTTACGCTGATATTTACCATGTGTTGAAGGATTTATGAGGAAGTAGTCAGATTTAAGCCTAAATGGTGTTTGGTTGAAGATTCTCTTGATGTTTTGCAACGCCTTTGATAAACCGTGTGACTATAACTCCAGTGATACTTGGATGAAACGAGTGTGTTTTATGCAAATAAAATCATTCTAAATTCAAAATATTTGAATAACCAAGCAAAGAACAAGTCGATATGGTGGGAGAGTAATTTAATCTGAAGTTGTGAATTTGCACCAAGAAAAGAAATCCCTGAATGATACAAAACAATGAGACATATAACTTTAATGTTTATTATAGTTGGTATAATCTCAATATTGTGAACTCTGTAATATCGTGATATTGTGATAAGTAGTGTATTGTTATCTTCATATAAAAACATAGTGTAACGTGAGATTTGCATATTGTTACAGTCACTACTAAAGTGCTGCTGTTGGGACCAACGCAGATGTGACAAAGTTCGAATGAGAACAGACTTTACTCAAAAAATGGGTTTCACTTTTTATCCACCTAAAATGTGACGCGGACAATAAAAGTCATGAGATTGAGATGAATAGAAAAGGCAGCTGTGAGTGGGAGGGAGGCGTGAGGAGCTCAACTTCACCACAGACAGAGGTCAGTGAGTCACAACAAACCTGCTCCACTGTTATCATTATCTACTTATACACGTGTCATCATTTAGTCAGCTCCGCCCACTGTAGCTCACTTCCACCTCAATACATTTTTGTCCTTGTCAAAAAAAAGCGAAACTAAAGCTAACCGTTTTGTGGTGATGTCTCTAATGTAGTTGTTTTCAGTCATTTGTGCAGCTTCGACTTGAACACTTAGTCTGGTATGATTTCAAAAACTCTGGAGCGGTCTTTGTCATTCCCACGCCGGAGTCATGTGCCCAAATTCAGTTAATCATGTTAGCTTGACTATATTTTCATTGTTTAAGCTGCCAGAAACGGCTAAATAACAGATGTTCACAAGTCTTTAGTTGTGACTCCAAGTCAAGTCCAAGTCTCTATTACCACGAGTCCAAGTCAAGTCCAAGTCTCTATTACCACAAGTCCAAGTAAAGTCCAAATGTCTAAGGCCACGAGTCCAAGTCAAGTCCAAGTGTCTAAGGCCACGAGTCCAAGTCAAGTGTCTAAGGCCACTAGTCCAAGTCAAGTGTCTAAGGCCACTAGTCCAAGTCAAGTGTCTAAGGCCACTTGTCTTAAGTCAAGTCCAAGTGTCTAAGGCCACGAGTCTAAGTCAAGTCCAAGTGTCTAAGGCCACGAGTCCAAGTCAAGTCAAGTGTCTAAGGCCTCGAGTCCAAGTCAAGTCCAAGTGTCTAAGGCCACAAGTCCAAGTCAAGTCAAGTGTCTAAGGCCACAAGTCCAAGTCAAGTCCAAGTGTCTAAGGCACGAGTCCAAGTCAGTCCAAGTGTCCAAGTGTTAGAATTCTTCTGCAAGCCCCTGGGAAAGCTCAATCTAACATGTGCTAATGGAGATCACACCTTATCCATCTCACCACCTTTTCACTGTTGCCATCGGGAAAGAGGTACAGGAGCATAAGCTGCAGGTCTAGCAGGATGCTAAATAGTTTCTTTGCACAAGCTGCAAGACTCTTAAATGCGAACTGAACTGATCTGATATGAATTGTATGTGTCGCTGGATGTTGGAGTGTGTGTGTGTGTCATTGGAATCTGAGGTTAGGTTTCTTTTAATATACATTTTAGTAATTATTAATTGTTTTTAATTAATCTATTTATTACATTGCACTTTGCTGGTGAGAAACGATTTTTCGTTCCTCTGTATTTCCAGGAAATACTCTGTGAATGACAATAAAGTGATTTATCCTTTATTTTATCCTTTACTGTATAGGCTTTGTTGCGTGTGACTAAGACTCCAAACCCTGGACCTGGTCAAAGTTAGTATGTAATGTAAGCGACGGGTGTGATTTCATACCATTCTGACATTGCACCAAAGAGGCAGCAGGACTATGTACCGGCAGCTGAAAATGAGCTCTAATTATTGGACAAGGATGTTTTACGGATTTGGGTCAGGTTTTAATCTGTTTTGATCAACTTTAACTGCACACTTCGCTCATTTTGTCTCTTTTTGTTGCGGGTGCGTCGCGCTTATCGCCATAGTGACGAGCTGCCCCTGCTCCTAGTCAGCCTGACTAACTATGGCTTTAGTTTGTGTTTCTAACTGACCATAAACTGTTTCCAAGAGGAACATTTTAAGCCTAATTTTAAATGGAGAGACTTCTTCTTTATGGGTCTAGACAAAGTTTAGATTTGTGGAAAAGTACAGTGTTATTAATAGGACATAGCTTATGACATCATTGATTTTGTAGAATGTGATCTGAGCCTATTGTCTCTGCCTTCTTAGAAACTTCAGACAGACTGGATTAACAGGCAGCCTCTGTACTGTGTTTATTGATGAACAAGATACCACAGAGCTGACTAAGCAAAATTCTTTATTTGATTGTGTCATTTTGTAGAAAAGCTAACATAGTTTTTGAGAATTATAGAAAATAAAACAAACAGATGACACGGTCATTTGTGTGAAAATTCAGACTTTTTTGTGTGTGTAATTTCTGACAGAGGAGTTTTGGCTTAGTATAACAAGATTGCTTGGTAATTTCCCAAATGTGAGGAAGTGAGGAAGTCATTTAAAGCCCACAGACAGACGTTTCACAGTTTAAACAATCATTTAACACAACTAGTGTTACATATGATCTTTTGTGAATTTGTAACTTTGTGTCATGTACAGTATGTGGATTTTTGACCCATATGTACAATATGGTTGCTAGGGAAAAGTTGTGGAGTAGGTTGTGTTCACAGACACCAGAACCTTCTACAGACCATTCATATTTCATTCAGGTCGAGGACAGTTCATGAATGAATAATACTTAGCGCTGATTGGGTGATTTTATCAACTAATGCCTGCCTTAATTTGTGCTTAACCAATCACAGCAATGGTTTGTAATTAATGGCATTTCCAACAAGTGACACTTTTCTTTCAAAAAGTAAAAGCTTCTGCCAAAACAGAATTGAACGCAGCAGAAACACGTACATGCACGGGAGCGGCCATCTTGGGTTTTGCTGGATTCAGGCTACTTGCTGCCCCTCTCTCCTGCTGCAATGTGATTGGGCTAGGAAACCGCTGGTTCAAACTCCAAACCAACCAGGCGGGTAGAAGGCCAGATGGCTTTCCCTTGTGTTTGTGAATTTACAAATATCGCGAGAGAATCCATCTGGCTGGTTAGTACCATCTCGTTCCATTCATTCCTTATGAGGAATTTGCAGAGATGCGGTAAAATGAATTAATATATAAAAATCATAAAGCAGAGAACTGATTTCAGCTAGATAATCTCTTTCAGTGAGTTTAGACCTTCACATACGAGGGAAATTCACCAGGGAAAGACTATAAAAGTGAGGATTTTTGGTGCTATGCTAACTGCTAACAAATAAATTAACCTAAATCTAAAGTAGACGATTTGATAAAAATGCATTTAATGTACGAACTGATTGTTTTTATAAAAAGCTTGTTCAGTTTGTAGAGTTTAAATTAATAACTCAGTTAAACATAGATTAGCATTAGCATTCGCTTCAAGACACAATGGCACATTTTATAAACACCTGGTGTTTATAAGCATTTACCTCGTATATGGAGGTCTGAAGATGCGGGAAATGATAATCTGATTGTAACTTGTGCCACTTTGTGTCAATTACAGTAAATATTTATTTATTTTAAGGTGTTGTAGCCAACTTTCTTTTACGATGTTCACCTGTCTTCAATAGTATTAGCTGTAATCAAAGTCATCGATAACAACTAGTGTTTTAGCCAAGTCACCTTACTGAGCCTGAGTATTCTCCGACAGCAGCATTCCTCTGTGGGGCTTGTCTCTCTAAACTTTCACTACAAGCTCTTCAAACACTGCAGACGGCTAATGGTTCATCTCGACACTTCTAAAGGTAGGGCTTCTCGGGTAACTGCACTTTTAGCTGGGATGTATGATTATCTCGAAGCTTTTAGTAGTGGTGACAGGTAACTGACAAAAGTAAGTACTGTACTTAATATTCTGATGTATCTGTTTGTACATTTCACACCGGATACTTTTACTTTCACTACATTTGAGAACAAGTATCTGTACTTTTTGCTTTGTTTTTGCAAAAAACTGAAAAGTAAAAGTAGTTTTGTGTAGCTTAAGAAGACCAAAGTGACAACCGGCCTAAATATTATCAACAAAATACCACATTTTGACCAGAAATATATATATAAGAAATGTTTTATAAAATGTTGTCAGCATTGTTGTTTCATTTTTTTGAAGACTATTCTGTACAGGTGAAACTTTACCTGATTTTTCACAATAAAATAACTTCAATCAATTTCCCCCATGCAGCACAGCTGTCTTGTTAATGTGTCTAGTCAGGTGCCAGTGAGTCAGTAGTTTCCTGTCTGTTTAATAATGTCCCGTTTAATTGTGGCTAAGTACTGTTAGCATACCGGCACGTCTCGCTCCTAACTGCTGTGATAAAAGCTAAAGCCCATATGACAGATTAGGACATTTTTCTCATTTTGACTTACTTTGGTGCAATAATCTTTGTGGTTTATATTTATCATAGTTTTACAGCTTTTAAATTGTAATTTATTTAGAAATTGACAAATAATAGTTGACATTTACAGGAAATAATTAGAGTTCTAAAACAGAATCTCTCCAGGTGTCGAAAACAGCACCAATATGCAAAGCCATCTTAGAAAAAAACAAAACTATTATAATTATAACATCTTTGTGACTCTGTGGACTTGGGCTCATGTTTATAACATGGTTGCTAGATAACAGTCGTGGAATAGTGACAGTTGGCAATGCGTGGGGAATTCATTCATTTTCTACCGCTTAATCCCGTTAGGGGTCGCAGGTGACTGGAGCCTATCCCAGTAACTTTGGGCCTTAGGCGGGGAACACCCTGGACAGAGGCCAACTCGTCACAGAGTTAAACAGACAACCATTCACTCTCTCATTCACTCACTAAACTAAATTTACAGTGATGCCCAATTAACCTAAACATGTTTATGGAGGAAACCGGAGTACCCGGAGAAATCCCACGGTGACACGGGGAGAACATGCAAACTCCACCCAGAGAGATCGTGAGATGTTGATATGGTCCCACCCGGGAGTCGAGCCAACGACCTCTTTATTGGGAAGCCAGAGCTCTAACCACTCTGCTACCGTGCACTGCCGTGGGGGAATTCCATCGTTAAAAGAATTCATTGGGAGCTTCAACTTTCTTGCTCTTTTGAGACATTTTCTTGGAAATCTCCTATTTCAAGTCGAGTCACTTATAAGTCTTAATGGATGTTGCTGAAGTGGTGTTGTCTCACAAAAGTAAAAGAGATTTTTGTGTCGATGGTAGATACACCAAGCTGTGCTAGCATCACGTTAGCATTTAGCAAACAGCTACTGTTAGCATTGTTGGAAATATTACAAACTTGGGCAGTTGGGTCGCTTTATTCTTCTCCATGTATTTGTATCTCCAGTTGGCACAACGTATCCTCTACAGTCACGTTTGCTGTCAGTCAATGGTATGAAGAGAAGAGCTGAAGTTTAGCTTTGTCTTGGAGTTTTCATGCTTTTATTTTCGTGTCCATGTTGCAGTTGTTCCGATTTCTCGAGATGACCTGACCTGAACACTTTGCACCCGGCGTACCAACTTCTGTAGTGGTTGTTTCTGAGTTCCCGAGGAGCACATGACCGCGGCATATCACCTCTACATATGTCATATTTACTCAACAAAAGACAATTATACACCTCATTAAAACAGACAAACTGGGTAAAAACAAGACAAATGTTTAGTCAAATCTCAAATATAATCACGTTCACATAGTTTGACTAGAAACTGTAGTTTAATGTGTCATATGCACTTTAAATCTATTTTAAAAGTGCTTCATAAGCTTTAAAAAAATTCAAAGGTTAAATAATGTATTAAGTTTTCAAATGTATTATTTCTGTTTGTCCATACTCTAATACTTTCACTGAGTACATTTGTATGTGCATAATGATATGCTCATTTGGCTAAACTTTTAAGTAAGAATGAGTAGCCTACTTCGAGATATTCCAAAAAAAATAATTGAGATTCATTTTGTGGCCCAGCCCTGTCGAACATAGTCCGGACTCCTGAGCGTCCCATCATGGCAATCCTTATCTGTTGAAGGTGCTGTTTACATTTGAGTACAAGTCAGAGTTTCTGACCTGATGTGTGTGTGTGTCCACAGTTGAAGCCATGCTGCTGTGCTCCTGTGCTGGTGCTGGTGGGAGTGGGACTGCTCTCTGGTGGTCCTGGCCGTGGTGATGGTTGGGACGCTCCAGGGGGACGGCTCTCAAACTCAGGCTCTCCAGGACCTGCTCGCTCACTACGGGGAGAACGGGACCATCTCTGTCCCACAGCTGCGCGCCCTACTGGCCCTCCTGAGCAAGAGTCCCGAGCACCACCCCATCCCGGGCACACAGGGTCCGGGCACGCAGGGTCCGGGCACGCAGGCACCGAGCACACAGACACCAGCCTCACAGCCACCCGCCAACAGCTCCACGGTAAGGGTTTACTCAAACAAACATTATTCTTGTGATTTGTGTTAAAGACACATTGTATGCAAATTGAAATATGCATTCCTCTTCAAAACGTAGCTGGAAGTATTTTGGCTTCTTTCCCATTTGTTTGATAAATGTTTAACCCAAGGGTGTAACCTTGGTTTCAACTCTGGGAGAGTTGAGAGGCCATGATAGATTATTTTTGTGATGTTTAATCCTTCGTGACATATAGAGGTGAACGGAGGTGCAGGTTCTTCCTATTATTTTAGATAAAATGATTTTCCTTTAACCTTGAGTGAGTGATTTACACCAACAAACGCCTTGTTTATGTGTCATTTTGGGTTACATGAGTGCGATTTCACTTTGGGCCATTGTGAGTTTGCCTCTGGGTCCACTGGACAGGAGACACAGAGAAGTCCAAAGTAAACAGTATTTGTCATTTACATTTCTTCAACCATTTTACTCGCTTTACCTGCTCTACTAGCAATAAAATGATAAAAACCATCACATTTAGGTGCCTGAACCAGGCTATCTTGAGAATGTCCAGCTGAGTTTGTGATGAGGAAACAATGTTAGACCAGGGTTCTTTAGGTTAAGCCAGGGCTATTCAATTATATTTTACAGCGGGCCAAATTTTTTAAAGGGCTGTGGTCTGTGGGCCAAACAACAGAACTGCCCTACAACAGGCTTACACTAGCAGAGATAAGTCAAAACTAGAACGTGAGCAAACCCGAACAACAGATAAAGGACTAAACCTGGAGTTAAACCAACTTTATATTGTGTAGGTCTACATTTGTGCTACTTCAGGGTCAACCACATTTGTGAACCAGAACAAAAGTGATCAGTGGCATTTTAGCTGATTATTTTGATTTAAAAGTACTAAAACTACTGAATACCAGATCTAACCAAGAAATGTGGCCCAGTCCATGGCCCACTTACTATGATGGGCCAGTCTTTATTGCTCAACATTATGTTGTTGTAATCCCACCACTGTTCACTGTAAATCAGATATGAAGTGTTTCCCAGGCTTCTTTACAATGTGGTCCAGCTCATGGCCCATTTTACCATAGTGGGCCATATCATATTGCTTAGCAGGCCTCATTTGGCCCATGGGCCGCTATTTGAATAGCCCTGGGTTAAGGTATACACTTCATCTCTGCATTTGACCCATCAGTCTACGCTGCAGGGAAATCTGTTTGAACTATTATGCTAATAGTTTCTGCCACAAATAACATTCCTACTCCTGTGTGTGCACACATCCTGGGACAAGGTGCGTTTGGGTATCTCACCTCTCTCTGTGCACCCTTTAAGTGAAGTTAAGCACTAAATGTGTTTGGAGTCATTTTGTCAATGTGTTTAGAGTCAAACTCTGACCACTGCAAATGTTAATGTCATTTCTAATATGGTTTTGACATTAGCATGGATTGCACTGATTGTTTCTGATCACAAACATCCGATAACTGCTCCTCTTTACTCTCACTCTAATTCCAACTCCTCATTTTCTCCTCCAGCTTTGCCCAGCTCGGTCTGAAAAGTGTTTGTGGGTGAACTTTTGGGCTTCAGCCACTCTTTAAAGAACTTATTTCCAATATTCAGTGAGTATACAAAGTGAAAGTATTAAAGTCTTCTTCTCATTGTACTTCTGTTCAGTGTTTGTCCACGGACACTCTGGCTGTGTTTAACATCAGTGAGCGCTCCCACCTGGACGGGCCGCGTTTTCAGAAGCTGTGTCCCACCATGCTTCAGCAGCTGGGCTCGGGCTCCTGCAGAGGCCTTAGAGAGGACAGTCCTGGGACAGAGAACTCCCCCGGCCCACAGACGGAGAGGGTGAGCTCACACTACACTGTCACACGTTTCTTCTTGCGGTTTATAAACTCTTTGACACATTGATGTGTTCTGCAGAATGTAAGAAAACAAAGTTAGTATGAAAATCTGATTGATCAGTTTGCAAACTCCAATAGAGACTTTAGGTTTTTGAATAAACTAGGGATGCACCGATCCAGCTTTTTCAGTTCCGATACCGATCCGATACTTAGAATGAAGCATCTGCCGATACCCGATATCAACCGATACTTGTGTAAGGACTTAAATAGCACTTTTTTCCTTTTCAAACATAAGACTTTTGATCTTAATAGTGTTATTTATACTGCAAGACAAAACTGAACAACTTAAGAAGAGAGAAAGAGAGGGAGGAGAGAGAGAAGAGAAAAAGAAAAAAGAGAAGAAGAGAAATAAGAGAGAAAGAGAGAGGAAAGAGAGAAGAAAAAAGAAGAGAAGAAAGAGAGAAAGAGGGAATGAGGAGAGAGAAGAGAAGAGCGTGAGGAGAGAGAGAGAGAGAAGAGACAGAGAAATAAGAAGAAAGAGAAAGAGAGAAAGAGCGGGAGAGCGCGAGGAGAGAAAGAGAGGGAGAAGAGGAGAGAGAAAGAGAGAGAAGAGAAAGAGCGAGAGCACGAGAGGAGAGAGAGAGAGAGCGTGAGGAGAGAAAGAGAGAGAAAGAGAGAGAAAAAGAAAGAAGAAGAGAAGAAGAGTAGTAGAGAGAAGAAAGAGAGAAGAGAAGAGAGAGAGAGTGAGAAGAGAAAGAAAGAAAAAGAGAAGAAAGAAAGAATAAATGCCAAACATTATGAGACATTCTGGCTCAACATCAGACATAAATCAGACTCATTATGTCAAATGAAACACAACTAGGATATCGACTGACGATATCATGGAGTCGATACTCGATCCAGCAAAATTTCCTGGATCGGCACCGATATTCAATCCCAGTATCGGATCGGTGCATCTCTAGAATAATAAAAAGTCTGTCCTGCCTTCTAATCAACAGATGAGCGTCTCTAACACAGTTCAGAAGTCCTCCATTTTCAAAAGCTTGTCAGAGTATATTTAACTTTTTTTTTATTAATCAAGCATTCAATGTGCAACATTTGTCTGAGAGCTCATGTGAAATAAATACAAATGATTTGTAGTTTTCGCCCAACCAGTATGGGAGAGAATGGACAGACATCATGGTGCACATCTTTGGAAAATGCATTCTGTCTTCTTTTTACTTTATCTTTATTTTTCTTGTAATAAGACAGTTGTAATAAGCTAGGTGTTCATTTACCTGACAGTTTGGGCGACAGGACTTCCACTTTCGTCAGAGGTGAGTCTGGTGTTGTGACGTGTCTCTTATAGAATCTTCCAGACCTGGCCAGTTTGACAGATTTGTCAGACTGACCACGTCTGCCCCGCCTGGTGAAAGTGTCTGGAGAAGTGACTCCCATGTGTGAAACAAAGAAAAAGCTCCTTCGTCTCTGTTGATGGTCTTTGTGCCTCGCTTCCTGATCTCAATAGCCTCTCGTATCGATGGATAGACGAAGGAGCTTTTTCTTTGGCTCACACCTGGGACTCACTTCTCCAGACACTTTCACCAGGCAAAGGCAGACGTGGTCAGTCTGACAAATCTGTCAAACTGGCCACATTCTATAAGAGAGACGTCACAACACCAGACGTCATCTCTGATGAAGGCGGAAGTCCTGCTGCCCAAGGTTAATGAGCACTAGCTTATTACAACTGTCTTATTACAAGAAAAATAAGATAATCATGGTGCACACCCAGGCCAGTGCAGTGGACTGGATTTTAACTTTGAGCATTTTCAGTTAAAGTTAAACCTTTAGGCGCTGCAGTTTTTCAGTTGAAATGTATTTTTGGAAATATGATGGGATTTGACATCCCAGGCACCAGAACAAGAAAAAGTACAGTCAAGTGTTGTCCACATAAAGGATTGATTTAGAGCTTTATTTCTTACTATAAAGGAAATTGTACCGAGTGAACTATCAAGCCAATCTTGGCAGGCAGATGCAGGGACAGTGTGTAACGGCCCGTCCCTCTCTCTCTGTCTCTCTCTGTCTCCAGTGGACTGACGTATCACTGAGGCAGATGCAGGGACAGTGTAACGGCCGTCCCTCTCTCTCTCCCTCTCTCTCTCTCTGTCTCCAGTGGACTGACGTGTCACTCTGTCCACAGTTTGGGGCTATGCTTTCCTGAGTGTCACAGTCATCAACTTGTTCTCTCTGACTGGCGTGGGCCTGGTTCCTCTCATGAAGACTAAGTACATGCGAGCGGTGCAATGCTTTTTTATTGCTCTTGCCATTGGTACACTGTTCTCCACTGCCGTCCTGCAGCTGCTGCCCGAGGTTTGAACAGAGCACACCCCCACACACCTCATCATGTCTCCTCCCCAAAGGTACAGCCGGCTGGGGCTTCTGGTGGTGGACTCTTCTACAGAACCTAACTCCTGCTTTTTTTACAGATTCAATACTCCAGTCATGTTTGTCTTTTAGGGCTGTAACAAGTTCATCAATTCATCTCAACCTATTGATTATTCCAGCAACTGAATAACTTACACACAGGTGATGAGAGAAGAGGTTCGGGACAGCTCTCAAGAAATTTTAGATAGATTTTTCAGTGAATTTGCGTGACAGATTCGCGCTGCCGTTCTGCAGTGTGGAAACTCAAGCCTGCCTGAGATTAACGCCGGAGCCATAGTTTGCGTGCGTCCACCAATGAGGCACTGCTTTCCTGTGATGTAGAGACATGCTCTGCTCTCACACAGAGATGAAGAAGGAAGACTCTTAACTTCAACGATGATTTTTTTTTATTTGAAAAACCGAGGTTGCTTGTTGCTCTCTTAAAATCTGTAAAGACGGACTTGATTCTGGACTGACGCAGAGCTCATATGGATCTATTAAAATTCCTCATTGTGGTGTTTAAACAGAAACAGGCTTAAAAAGGACTTTACCTGGAGGAGGAGAAGTGTGGAAGTTGTGCTGTCGGGGGAAGCTCTAGCTAGCTTTACTAATAAATACCCAACTACACCATCTCGACCTGGTCTGACGTGGGGCCAGAACAAAGCCTTTTGCAACCCAGAAACACTGATGGGCGCGTTTAAAAGCTGTTTATTTTGTTGTTCTTTGAGGCATCAGCTGCATAAATATTGGGCGTGCTAATTCACCCATACACTAATAAGACCGGTTAAAAAATGGCTAGAATTGACCTTTTACACATTTGGATCCTAATGAGGTTTTAAGCAGAGCTACATTATGAAAAACAAGAAGGAGTAGTGTGACAAAAGGCACTTTGAAAAAGTAATTCATTTAAAACAACAGTTTAACTTTTGATCAGCTGAAAACAGTCTATTTCAGTTGAAGACCATAACTCAAAAAACAACATAAAACTCTCCAAACCAGAACAAAAATGTTCTCAATAGCACTCAGTAATGAGTAGCTCCACTGTTCTTGTTAATCACTTCAAACATTCATTTGGGCAGCTGGATGTGAGTGTTTATAAAAAGCTCCAAGTGATGAAGATGGCTTCACAAAGAGCATCAACTGTCAGGAACTGATGACCATTTTCATAAACTTTCCTTCTCATCTGGACCGTCAAGGTTCATTTTTTTCCTCATCAGAGAATAAAACTTGTTCCACCTTTCAGTGTCTCATGTTTGCTGCTCCTGGCAAAGTCTAAACGAGCAGTTTTGTGACGTTGAAGGAGACGAGGTCTTTAAAGTGTTTTTGTTTTTGAAACCCTTTTTCTACAGATCCCGTCACTGGTGCCGACTGCAGCACCAGTGGCCCTCACTGGGTCGAGGACTGCCCTGTGTCTTGACAAACACCTATTAGAATCCTCTGGCTCAGCGCAGGTGTCATTTTTTGGGGTCTACCACTTGACTTTGTTCTTCCATAATGCTCAGGAGAACATTTAGAATGAGTGTCTGACTGTGTCCAGCCTCAGCAGCAGTGAATCGCTGTGAGAGGCTTTGCTTATGCAGCTCGATGATCCGGCCACGTTCAAGAAGTAGAAACTTCTTTGCTTTAACTATCAGGAGGACATAACTGTCTGAAAGCCTGACAGAAAGGAGAATTTTGACTTTTATAGCATGTGGTGTTAAACTTTTGATCAGCTGATAAACCGCTATTTCAGTTTATTATTTTTTATATTAAGTTCTAAATGTTTTTGTCACACTTCCTCTTCTTGTTTTTGCATAATGTAGCTCTGCTTAAACCTCATGAAGATCCAAATGTGCAAAATGCAAATTCTGGCCATTTTTCAGTGTATACTGTAAGTGTCCGATCTGAACGCAGCATTAAGAATCAGACAAAAGGTAATTACTTCAAAATGACAGGAGACATTAAAGATCGGACTAGATCTAATGCCACAAGCTCTCGTGCTTTATGAGAATCTTGTCCCACCCTTTACTTAACATGTGTCTTTAATAGATCAAAGCTGTTTTAATGCAAAAAATACAACTTAGGCAAGGCAACATATCATGACTAAGGAGCTAAGTTTAACAGTTATAAACAGTTATATCTTCTCACAAAATAACTCTTAACTTAAGATATACGTCACCTACATCAAGTAAAAATATCACAATCCATTCAAACCAAAACAATAGGTAAAGAAATTCAAAGTTTGGACTTGCCTAAAAGTGATTTTTTGCATTTTCAGTTAAATTTCATACAAATGTCACACGGACCTCTGTCTTTTTTGCGTTTTTTGAGACACAAAGAACTAATCCATTCATCAAAAGAAATGATTGTGAGAATATTTGATTACCAAAAGAATACGTTGCAGCTCTAATCAGTCATGTGAGCTGTTTTCCAAGACTGACTCATTATCAGGGTTCCCACACGTCCTGGAAAACCTGGAAAATCTGGAAAATGATTAGCTCAATTTCCAGTCATGGAAAACACATGGAAAATGAGAAAAACAGCCAAATGTCATGGAAAATGTTATGTTTTTCTGGAAAATCATTTGGCTTAAAAATAAAATGTATAACAGTGCGCAAACAAATAAACCAGATTTTTGCAATGTACAACATAGTAATAATAAAAAATGCCTTAGGAACAAATGTAAAACTGCTAAAAACCCAGATTGCAAAAACGTACATCCAAAATTTAATTTATAATTTTTTCACTTGGCTGTTTATCCAAATGTTTTAATTGGAGGCATACATTTTTTTTACAAAATAAGGTCAACAGTATTTTGATTTTATTTCAAAGGACTGAAGTAAAAAGTGTCAAAAACCATGATTTTTTTCTCATGTTCTTCAGCCACTGGAAATCTGTAAAATGCATCAGGTTGCACCAAAATTGAATTCAAAAACCTCAGGGGGAGGACCCCCAGACCCCCACTCATGTTTTTCTCCATACACCACTGCAAAAATACTGTAACTGTGATGCTCATGAAACACCTAAAAAAGACTATCAATGCGAACTGCAGCTTTGCAAATTGCCCTGTCTGACAAAAAAGAACTGGCCACACGACGGTTTTATATACTTTGATTGTCATAAATGTGGACTATTGGGCTGTCACAAACTTGGCAAAACAGGCTAATATGATGATATAGATGTCGTGATTAGATAAAATCTTGTTGCGAATGTCCTGGAAATGTCCTGGCAAATGTTCTTGGGTTATGAGTGGGAACCCTGATTATGATTTGTTCTGAGTTGGTCAAAGGGAAACGACTCCACTCACTTCTAATCCAGACTTTTGCTGCTTTTCTCTTCAGTAATGCAGACTGCCGCTGATCGTCTTACTTTTTCTGATCAATTTGAACTTTGAAGTACACACCTGGATTTGTTTTTTTTACATCTTTAGTTTTGTGGTAGTAATCTCAGCCATGTTACTTCTTTATGTTTTTAAAGAAGACGTGTTTTTTGTTTTTTTTGTTTCTACACAATGTTGTAATGTTTTTTTTTTTATCCTCCTCATTTACTTTCTCACTGTTGTATTTTGAGTGATTGACACACATTCTTCTGCATCACTCAGAAGAGGCGGGGCTTTCCACTTCTGCTGTTGGTGAACGTGTAAAGGCAACAGATCTGCTTACTTTACAGTTTTTAATATACAGTAGATGATGCATTCATGTTATAGTTCTATTCTAAATACATACCTAAATACCTCCTGTTAGCTCACCCTTAAACTCCTCCCACAAACACATTTCCAACTCGATGAAAGCATTGGGAAAAGGGAAAATGCAGGGCTTACATTGGTTTTACAGTGTTCGTTTTGAGTGGGCAGTACACACTGATGTCACATAGATCAGTGTTTCCCAACCTTTTTTCAGTAAGACACACTTTTTTGGGTTGAAAATGTTTCGCTGCACACTTACTTAAATATGGCCAGTTCAAACTACTTTGGAATCAGTTATTTATTTTAGTAAATAATGCCTATTATTAAGCTTCAAAGTGGCACTTACTAACTCTTCTGGTAGCTTGGACTGACGCTCTTATCTGTGTAAAGAGAAGCAAGTTCAGTGGTACAGGTCAGGTCTATGGAAAAGGATTTTTAAGCTTTTTTTTTTTTAGAAATAAAATGATCTATAATTGATCAAATGCATGTTCAAAACATTTAATACTGTATTTTAATTTGGAACATGGTCAAAGTAGTGACAGAACAAAAGTTACATAGTGCACCTTTAATTTATTTTATTCAATAAATTAATAAATAGTGAATGTTTTGCCTCCATTCTTGGTGAGAATGGTGTTCATACACTCCAAGAAATAAATCATTTAAATAGGTTTAATCTATCAGAGATTGAATTTGGCACACTGGTTAAAAATCACTGACATGAACCTCTGCAGTGAGACACAACCAGTTTTGACCTGAAACTTACATTCATGCAATGTTAATTAAACTCCATATACGTAGACAGTTTAAAGGTGCACTGTGTAACTTGTGAAAAGTCAGCTACACAATTCAGTAGAAAGGTAAAGCCATAGTTTAGGACATTCTGACTGGAGATGAATATTCTATTACATTCTAATATGAAAAAAATAATGAATACCTTTTAATAAGGCATTCATTGGACTAGACCAGTGGTACCCAAGCTGGGGGGCGCCTGAGATTCCAGGGGTCCCCAGAGCTTTGTCTGGTCAGAGGGTCAAGTTCTAAAAGTAGTTATAAGTGAAACTTTATGAGTAAAAAACACAAATCTGAGCACAAAAACACCACAATAGTTGTTTATTTGGCTAAAATAAATGTTTTTAATTCTAATTTTCATCATAGAATAACAATTTAGAGGCCACCGATTTAAACAGGGGGGGCTCCACAAGTCTCCCGTTCAGTCAGGGGGGCTTCCAGGAAAAAAGGTTGGGAACCACTGGACTAGACTATTTTGTGGCCATGCAAGCCCGCTCAAAATAAAAACACTGATTTTTAGTAATTTTCTTGTTTAACAAAGGCATCAAAATGACAAAAATATGCATTTATTCAAGTTTATTTTTAGACAAAAACTTGCGCACCTTTAACAGACAGAGAAGTAGTTTTAGGGTGTAGCTTCACTTTAGGTTTTGTTTGTTAACTTGGTCATGCTACCACCATGACACTTTCATGGTTCATCCCAGAGTCATTGTGTACTATCAATGCAAAGTTTTATAAAATGACATGTTTACAATCGGCCTCAGAGGAAATGCAGACAAACACACCTCTGTTGGAGAAATATAATATGAAGAACAGTTTTGTCACTTTGCTCAACAACTACAAAATATATTTATGAGAACATGGAGATGAAAAAAGTGATCCAACAGCGTAAAATATGTAAATGTAACCAACATTAGCTACAAGCTAAATGCTAACAAAGATGCTAGCACCACCTGGCATAGCCTATTTGAAAATCTTTACTTTTCTGATATAGGCCTAACGCCAACAACCTCCATTGCTAAAGTGCTAAAATATCTATATCTTCAAATATAGATCTAGAGTTTGCTCTAAACCTCAGCTTAGCCAAAGTGGAAACTCACCCTTATAACCTGTTTGGAAAACTGTACTGGCACATGAATTCTAATGTAACTAATTACAGATGATTATTGTGTCATGATGATGGGAATAGAAATAGAGCTACTAAATAAGTAAATATGTTATAAATTCAAATTATAATAAAGTCTTTTAGCTCTAAAAATGATAAATACAAATTTAAACCTAGACATTTTTAAAAGTTAAAGTAAATGTCCCAGCATGTATAATTAGTTTGTGTTTGACAAACAGTGTATGTGTAATAGGTTTGTACAGTCCTCAGGTCATTTTGAGTCGGACAACCAGGCGTGGACTTTTTCTCACCAGAACTAAATAACATTTCTGTCAAACTTAGACGACCACTGTTGCTCTATCCTCAGCTGGTTTATTTCTCTTTTTTCAATAAGTTTGAACAGTTTATCTAACATTATAGGTCCTATATTATGCCTTTTTTGTCACTTTTTTATAATGCTGTTTTATCATCAAAAACACACAGCAGTGTTTGCTTAATCCGTTTTTACAAACGAATCCAGCATGTTTTGGCTGCATTCTTTCCTCTGACCAAAAGGGCCAAACTTTGAAGCCACAGCTATTGTATTAACCTTGTTTAATCTGTTTTCTTTTCACAATTTAACTGAAAATTCTGAAAGTGGATTTCTCAATAAATGGAAATCTAGAGCAAAAACATTGTCCAAAAACTGTCCAAAGTAACTTAAGGATGTTTTTATCACATTAGGCGTTTTCCCACATGAAAGTACGAAGAACTAGTCCCAACATTCCTACAGTTCCTGTTTAGTCAGAGGAACTACCCTTTTTCCCATGTTCGTGTTCACACAGCAACAGTTCCTGAAAGTGGATCTAACTGGCTTTAGCATTAGCATCTGTAAAGTCTGGAACATTTAAAAAAGCTATTTATTGGTGCTAGTAAAATAAAAGTTGTCTTTTCGATTCTACAAAACATTACTTGAATTAACAACTGAATAAAATTACTGGTATTTACTGTAATTGCTTATAATTTTTTACAAACTAAATGACTATATTTTGGAAGTTACTGTTGTAATCATTGCTCAAAGTTATTTTTCTTAAGATTAAGGAAAGGTTAGCTAAATGTGAGAACATATTAAACATGTTTCCAACAAAGTTAGCATTAGGCCTTTTCCCACTGTAGGAACTTTTTTCAGTTCCTAGTACTTTTTAGTTCCAGTCCCCATTTTGGGAGCATTCACACAGAGCAAGAACTATGAAGTGGGGCCACACTTTAGGGACTTTTTTAGCTCCTGCTCTGGGGCAGGTACTTTCAGTCAGACCAGGAACCTTTTGGTGACACAAGTACATATTACAAAGTTAACTTAGTTTTGAAACATTTTTTACACATTCTCCCATTTAGATATTTTTCCTTATCCTTAGGAAAAACGATTTAAAGGTAATAACTCCCAAAATGTATGTATTTAATATGTAAATAGTAGCCTATAAGGCTATTATTAGGAATTACAGTGAATAGTTTTGTTTAATTGTTGATTCAGTGTTGATTTTGTAAGTTTTGCACATTATAGTTTTAAGTGGAATCGAAAAAAAGACAACTTTGTTTTTCTAACACCACTTAATGACTTATTTCAATGTTCCAGTCTTTATAGATGCTAATGCTAAAGCTAGTTAGACCCACTTTCAGAAACTGTTGCTGTGTGAACACAAACATGGGGACAGGGTAGTTTCTCTGACTAAACAGGGACTGGAGAAATGTGGGGAGTAGTTCTTGGTACTTTCATGTGGGAAAACGCCTAAACGTGTATTCTGAATAGTAAAGAGGGGAACCGTTTGCTTTTCACACTGCACATCCAGCTGTTCAACTACCTCCTCGTTCTGACAAACTCTTTGGCAGCTGGACACATTTAAATACTGTTTATCCTGTTTGTTCAGCGTTTTATAAATGAACTATTCTTTCTTGGTTTTCTTCCCCACGCTGTCGACAGCAGAAATCTCTACAATGAAATGTGCAATGTGATTTTTCTGTCTCACCTAGGGCTGCAACCAGTTTGGATATTTGATCATTGATTTTTCTGTCCTTTTTTTTATTTTTTTGATTAATCAATTGGTTGTTTGTGTCACAAAAAACGGTCAATGTGATATTTTTATGAAATTTACTGAGTACCACAAAAACTAATGTTTAGGCAAGTTAAACATTTCTTATACTGTTCATATTCTCTTAGTTTAAGCAGATTTTGCTTGTCAAGTAAAATGATCTGTCAGTGGATAATAAAAGTGACGTGGTTTTTTCTTACTTCAGTTTAAAAGATTTAAGATTTTAAGGAAAACAAGGCGCATTTTTTTTAGTTTTAGCAGAACCCTGGGCATAGGCAATTATGCAGTGCCGTTTCCTAGGGGCGCCATCTGATGGTGAGGGCACCAGATTGCAGCCCTAAAAAGTTCTACCACTCATAGCTATCAGCCAGTTTTATTTTGCATCAATAGGACACGTATTCATTCACGTGTGACCACAAACACCTGATGAACTTTTACCACACAACTTATAACTTATTTAATCACACAAACTACTGCAGAGGTAGAATCCTCATAAAACATTTTGTCATGACAAAATATTCAGTCTTTAGTATTTTAATTAGTGAAGCTCATCGGTTGTGTTCTGCACTGAAGAGGGAGCAAAGGGCCTGGGCCACACTTAGGGCTGGGCGATACTGACAAAATTAATATCGATAATTTTTTGGTGAATCTTAATCACGATATTTAGACGATATTTTGTCAGTTCAACATAAATGTGTTAAATCTGTGTTCAAATTACCAGTAGTTGACTGGAAAAACGACAACCTTAAATATTTTAATACGTTTAAAACTTATTGAATGACGTCGTGTTTAACGTGATTTGAATGTGTTTGACAATAAAGTAGAACAAGTACATTTAGTTAATATGTCAAGAACACAAGATGCCAAAAATTAGATATTTTATACTTGTCAAGTTCAAGTCAATCAAAAATGTCTCTAAAAAATGTAAAATACAAATTCTAGGCGCTCACAGTCCACTTGTTTCATATTTAAGATATTTAATTATCAGGCAAATAATGGTCAAGTTTTTCACAAAATAGCACCAATCTTCCATCATAAAAATAATTTTCCTGCTTAATAAAGCTCTGTGAATTGCTTAATGCACCGATTCTGAACAGTATATTTAAACTTGCCTTGTTTTTAAGAGTAATCATCACTTTTAATTATTTTTTTTTGTAAATTAGCTCTTTTTGCAGCATGTTTTACTGCACGATATGTATTCAACAGTATTCACGATATTATCTAAAATTCGATATATTGCACAGCTCTAGCCACACTTCATTTTGGGCTCCAAACAACTTGAATTTTGGAGAGGATATATACTACATTTTAAAGTACAAAACGACGCATAACTTAACAATTGTAAAAGAGCATTATTTGGTCAAATATACTCCAGGTTATTGGAAGTTGTGTCTAGTTTCTTCATAAATTCAAGTAT
The DNA here is from genome assembly GCA_038363315.1 of Mugilogobius chulae. Lineage (NCBI taxonomy): Eukaryota > Metazoa > Chordata > Actinopteri > Gobiiformes > Gobiidae > Mugilogobius > Mugilogobius chulae. The sequence goes on from CM076403.1 coordinate 11,401,516, forward strand.
TACTCTGCCTTCAACACTACGACATAATATAAGCCTTATAATAGTCACAAATAAAATGTAATCAAATAAAGGGTTAGGGTCTAAAAGGGTTAGAACCGGCCCTGTCAATTAAAAAAACTTGCTTCACATGATTTTACTGAATCAAATCTGCTAAGCTCAAGATAATATTCTTCATTCTTGATGTTTAACTTGGCTGGATATTATTTTTTTTGCCATAAATCATCCAAGTGTCATTTTGAAGTAATTTTTTTTTTGTCTGATTCCTAAAACCTCTTCTCTCAGCTCATGACAGGTTTTGGAGTCTTTGTACAGTAAGTTAACGATCACTCCATGACTAAATTAGTTGCCGATTATTGGAATAATCGATTAGTTGCGATGAAGCGACTAGCTTGTTGCAGCCCTAGTCTCAATACCATTCTGTAACCCCTCTCTTCTAATGAAAGTGGTGTTTGACGTCGGTAACACCTGCTCTGTCTCTGTCTGTGTCTTGTCTGTCTGTCTGATCAGTTTGGGGCTATGGGATCCTGTGTGTGACCCTCATCTCTCTCTGCTCGCTGGTGGGGGCCAGCGTGGTGCCTTTCATGAAGAAAACCTTTTACAAACGCCTGTTGCTCTACTTTATTGCCCTGGCTATCGGCACGCTCTACTCCAACGCCCTGTTTCAGCTCATCCCAGAGGTAGTGTGCCTGTCCGGGCCTCTGAATGAAGTTAGGCTCACGCAGAACTCTAGGGTAGTTTGGTATCTGCACTTGTAAATGGTCTAACAAAAGTAAAAATACAAAGTAGTGGTCCAAAAATGACTCAAGTAAGATTAGAGAGGTTGTAGTTTGCTTCGTTTTTAGGGCTGGGACAAGACGCTTTTGTCACGATACGATACAATTACAGTTCATAATGCTGCCATACATAGGATAATGACTTTATATTAATTAACTAATGTAAACTGTTTCGATAATACAATATATGAAAAAAATATAGAATAAAGTCAGTGTGTATTGCAAAACAGTCAGTTTATTAGAAACTACAAAGCTGCAGAAATGAAACAAACAAATTCAAAGGTGAAGCTTATTTAAATGTGTTTATATTTTAAATCAAAAGAATTTCTTCCCTTTGGTACTGACTGATTTTGAAAAGTTTGATGTTGACACAATCCTGTCGTGAACTGCAGTTTGACTGTGACATATGGAAATGTAAGAGAGCCAAAAATAATTTAAATGCTTTTTAAAGTATTGTGATACATGTGCTATGATACGGTACGATACGATACAGCAAGTTTTATCACAATATCTCGCACAACGATATATTGTCCCAGCCCTATTCATTTTTATAGCAAAGAGCACTAGATTGTTAAAGTTTTAAAACAAATAAACTAGTCTGTTTTTATCAACAAAACACTTTTCTCCAGCTATAGACTTTTGTCACTGTATTTAACCTTTGATTGGCTAAACATGTAATTAAATGTCTCAATGCACAATAAAAATAACATTTGATCAGTAAAATAATTGCTACTACTAAAATAAAGTTAGTGACAGTCCTAATATTGACATCATAAATAAATGAATAATAACAGAACAGGAGTCTTGTGATCATACACAGCAGACTTGGTATTACCCATGGCTCAGACTGTGTCCAGTCCAGCTCCAGTCCAGCTCCAGTCCAGCCCGGTCCAGCTCCAGTCCAGCTCCGTCCAGCTCCAGTCCAGCTCCAGTCCAGCTCTAGTGCAGTCTTTCTATTTCTATTCTATTCCTTTAAAACAGGGGTGTCAAACTGGTGGCCCAGGGCAAAGTGGCCCTCGGAAGGATTTCTGATTATTATTGACAGTGGTATTTAAGGAGCAGGTGTGGATGATGTACAGTACAGACCAAAAGTTTGGACACACTTTCTCATTCAAAGAGTCTTTTTTATTTTCATGACTATGAACGTTGTAGATTCACACTGAAGATATAAACACCATGAATGACAGAAGGAGAGTGATGAGCTGGCCTCCACAGTCACCAGACCTGAACCCATCCAGATGGTTTGGGGTGAGCTGAACCACAGTGTGAAGGCAAAAGGGCAACAAGTGTTAACATCTCTTGGAACTCCTCAAGACTGTTGGAAGAGCATTTCAGGTGACGACCTCTGAAGCTCATCAGAATGTCAAGACTGTGTAAAGCAGTAATCAAAGCAACGAACTAGTATGACTGAGTATGACATATTTTCAGTGTTTCACACATTTTGGTTATTTAGCCTTCCATACTTCCACATGTGTTCATTCATAGTTTGGATGCCTTCAGTGTGAATCTACAATGTTCATAGTCATGAAAATTAAACGAGAAAAAAAATCTGAATGAGAAGAGGTGTCCAAACTTTTGGTCTGTACTGTACATCTCCAACACACCTGCTCCTTAAATAATGTGAGAAGCACCTTTACCAGACTATAGAACATGGCCAACACTTTTTCATTTGACGGCCACAATGCTCCTTACCTCTAATGTCCCTCCGCTCTGCTGTGACCTTTATAAACCTGCTTTAATCCACTTGCGTTTCATCATTGTTGTTGTTTCATTTTTATAACCTTGCACATGAAAGAAAAGACTTTGCGCTCGATCACGGGACACGCACTGTTCTCCGCTCGCTGCTGCGCTGCACAAGTCTGCGTCGTCCCTGTTTCCACATGACGCCACTGTCAGACTAATAATCCTGTAAATGTCCTTATGTCTGTGGACCGTTTGTTTTCTTGACGCGTCTAAAAGTTGCAAAAGGTCTTACACTCCTGTAGCGTGCAGCCGGCTTAAAAGTGCGCTGTCTGTGTCGGGATCAAAGGCAGTGACAGCAGCAGCACCGGAGGACCACGGGACAGAACCAGAGCTGGACTCAGTACAGTCTGAACCCGGGGTCAGAGTAAGCCACATGTCTATATCAAGTATATTTATCACTGCCCTAAAGATCAATTATAACACAAGATTTATTTATAAGAACAATACTTATAGAAATAACTAAGTATGTTTAAATTGTATGTAGTAAAAATATTGCAAACAATAGGCATGAGTGTAAAAATGTTCAGCTCATGTTAAAAAACATTATTTTTTTATCTGAACAACTCCTTTGTGTGACAAAAGAAAGACTAAGTTTGGTTTCTGTGTATGAGCTGCTTCATTATGTCTCTGTGGAAGAAAAAATGACTTTGAAGTTGGATTAGGTGGATTAAATGAAAGATCTTGGGTGCAGATTAGACGAGACTGTCATTTCCAGGTAAGGCTTCTTTTGTACGTTGAGACCAAAAACTTTAAATGTGTCTCTTTTAAACCACAATCTCAAATCCAAACTGTAGACCAGGCTTTCCTTTCCTTATTATTTAGTGTATTTTGTGTCACATGAGTTCACTTTGTCACTTTGTACTGGATGTGAGAGTGACTGTGTTTGTGTGTCCAGGCCTTTGGGTTCGATCCCATGGTGGACTTCTACGTGTCCAAGTCAGCCGTGGTGTTCGCAGGCTTCTACTTGTTCTTCTTCACTGAGAAAGTCCTGAAAATGGTGCTCAAACCCAAGACCACGGTGAGTCTGCACATGCCTCCTGTACTTTCTCTTCACACTGGGGACACTCGACTTCTTTTGAACTCTTTAGGGTGATAGCTGATTGGCTGTTCAGAGGTATTTGCCTGACTCGTTCTAAACTTGTGATGGTTGTCATAAAACTTAAAATGCACAGTGGAACTTTTTGACCAAAATAGTCTTAAATAAAAGTACGTTTTTGTCATTTAGATGTTTTTGATGCACTAAATAATTAACAAAAATGTGCTTCTTTACTTTGAGCGAGCTTGCATGGCCTGAGGAGAATGTTTTTTAACTTTCTATTTCTGAACTGAATTGAATTGTGTAGCTGACTTCATCTTCAGACAGTTATTTAGAGCAGTGTTTCCCAACCAGGGGTACGTGGACCCGGGGGTACACGACCATTTGCCAGGGGGTACTTGGGATCAATGCAGATTTAAAGAAAGGTAAAATTGCAAGCATTGTAATGTGAAAAATGTTATTTGCTGCACACTTGATGTGTAAAGAGGCAATTGTTTGACATGGATATATTAAAACAATAAAATTGAATTAGTTATAAAAGCGAATACATGAGTAAAGATAATATACCCCGAAAAATACATGACGTAGGGGGTACTCCGTGTGTGAGATCAAAATTCGGGGATACTCAAGACGAAAAAGGTTGGGAACCACTGACTTAGAGCACCTTTAAAGGTGGCAAGACCTAAAGTACAAGCCAAGTTGTCATGACAACAGAGGGTATGTGATCGGTCATGAATGGATTAAAAGAGAGACTACGACTGTTTCATAAGAAATATGATCATGTGAATGGGAAGCCACATCACCATGAAACAAACGTCATGAGTGAAATGAATCAGTGTGAGTCTGTCCTAAAGAAAAGTCTGTAAAAACATTACAGTACATTACAGACATCATGATCTTGTGTGCGATTCTGTTAAGAACTCATGTTTTAATTTGACGTTTACTGGTAAATAGGTAAATATGATCACGTTCAAGTACGACCGTTTGCTCTTTTAAATGTTCAAATACACAGGCTACTTACAGTTGGATACAAATATTTATTTAGTCAAACACAAACATTTTAGTTTAGTTGTACATGTTTCAGTTGTTCCTGTGGTCATTTGTCCCTAGGCTGCTTACATTCTTTTGAGAACAGTACGCCCCCTGCTGTCTAACGCCTTCTCCAGGATCACAACCCACGTGTGATCAGGGCCTAGGATGAGGAAGTCTACATGTGTGTGATCAGGGCCGAGGAGCTTCAGTGATGAGGAAGTCTACATGTGTGTGATCAGGGCCTAGGAGCTTCAGATGTGATGAGGAAGTCTACATGTGTGTGATCAGGGCCTAGGAGCGTCAGATGTGATGAGGAAGTCTACATGTGTGTGATCAGGGCCTAAGAGCGTCAGATGTGATGAGGAAGTCTACATGTGTGTGATCAGGGCCTAGGAGCTTCAGATGTGATGAGGAAGTCTACATGTGTGTGATCAGGGCTAGGATGAGGAAGTCTACATGTGTGTGATCAGGGCTTAGGATGAGGAAGTCTACATGTGTGTGATCAGGGCCTAGGAGCGTCAGATGTGATGAGGAAGTCTACATGTGTGTGATCAGGGCCTAGGAGCTTCAGTGATGAGGAAGTCTACATGTGTGTGATCAGGGCCTAGGATGAGGAAGTCTACACGTGTGTGATCAGGGCCTAGGAGCGTCAGATGTGATGAGGAAGTCTACATGTGTGTGATCAGGGCCTAGGATGAGGAAGTCTACATGTGTGTGATCAGGGCCTAGGAGCTTCAGATGTGATGAGGAAGTCTAAATCTTATCACACATGGAATCAGATTGTTTCACATTTTTAAACTTTTGACAACTCTTTTAGAATGAATGGGAGAGACTCTGGGATAGCAGAGTCACAGTGTCTGTTTAGTCTGGTGTGTGTGTGTGGTTTCTTGTAGTAAAGCAGTTTAAGAGCTTTGAAAGATGGATTCCACCTTTCAAACGACAAAAAACAGGGCTCGAGACACCTTTCCAGTAAATATCACTCTTTGAAGTCTGTGATCCTACATGTATAGTCACAATAAGTTAATGAGAATAAATATTAATTGAAACGTATGTGTGAAGACATGTAAAATCATGAAATAGTCTTTATAAACCCAGGTGGAAAGCACTGTACAAATAAAACATTTCATTTTCCATATAAACAGAATGATAAAGCTCTTGTTCTTGGTTTGATAATCAAGCTCTGTGTCAAATGTTTTGTTATGTAAGCACTGAGTCTAATCAGTCTGTCATCACATATTATGTCAAAGCATGTGATCCAACCTGTGATCCAGCCGCTCCTCGTGTTGTTCTGGTGGAGGAGAAATGTAGAAAGGTCAGGTCACAGGTTTGTGTGTTTCCATAAGCCTAGCGTGTGTGTGCTGATTACTCTGTACAGTCTAATGTAGGGTGTTTACACATTCACAACTCTTCACAATCTGGTGTGTTTGCTCTGCTCAGACCCTGGAGACTTTGGCACAAGCACTGAAGTAGCCTTTGTAACCACACTTGAAACAAACAAACCTCACTTTTGAGATCTGAGTGACTAAAGTCTGCCTTCCTCCTGACGTGTGTGTGTGTGTGTGTGTGTGTGTGACAGGGCCACGGGCACAGCCATTACCCGGCCGTGGAGCAGTACTCTGAACCCGGCAGTGACCTGGAGGAGGGAGACCGGGAGAAGCTCCGGCAGAACGGAGAAGTCAGCAGCTCCGCACATGAACCAGGAGAGGGCGCCCTCATGCTCTGCCCCGCACAGACGCCTCAGGTCAGAACTCACAGACGCCTCAGGTCAGAACTCACAGACACTTCAGAGGTCACAGACGCCTCAGGTCAGAACTCACAGACACTTCAGAGGTCACAGACGCCTCAGGTCAGAACTCGCAGACACTTCAGAGGTCGCAGACGCCTCAGGTCAGAACTCACAGACACTTCAGAGGTCACAGACGCCTCAGGTCAGAACTCACAGACACTTCAGAGGTCGCAGACGCCTCAGGTCAGAACTCACAGACACTTCAGAGGTCGCAGACGCCTCAGGTCAGAACTCACAGACACTTCAGAGGTCACAGACGCCTCGGGTCAGAACTCACAGACACTTCAGAGGTCACAGACGCCTCAGGTCAGAACTCACAGACACTTCAGAGGTCACAGACGCCTCGGGTCAGAACTCGCAGACACTTCAGAGGTCACAGACGCCTCAGGTCAGAACTCGCAGACACTTCAGAGGTCACAGACGCCTCAGGTCAGAACTCACAGACACTTCAGAGGTCACAGACGCCTCAGGTCAGAACTCACAGACACTTCAGAGGTCACAGACGCCTCAGGTCAGAACTCACAGACACTTCAGAGGTCACAGACGCCTCAGGTCAGAACTCACAGACACTTCAGAGGTCACAGACGCCTCAGGTCAGAACTCACAGACACTTCAGAGGTCACAGACGCCTCAGGTCAGAACTCACAGACACTTCAGAGGTCACAGACGCCTCAGGTCAGAACTCGCAGACACTTCAGAGGTCGCAGACGCCTCAGGTCAGAACTCACAGACACTTCAGAGGTCACAGACGCCTCAGGTCAGAACTCACAGACACTTCAGAGGTCACAGACGCCTCAGGTCAGAACTCACAGACACTTCAGAGTCGCAGACGCCTCAGGTCAGAACTCACAGACACTTCAGAGGTCGCAGACGCCTCAGGTCAGAACTCACAGACACTTCAGAGGTCACAGACGCCTCAGGTCAGAACTCACAGACACTTCAGAGGTCACAGACGCCTCAGGTCAGAACTCACAGACACTTCAGAGGTCACAGACGCCTCAGGTCAGAACTCACAGACCACTTCAGAGGTCACAGACGCCTCAGGTCAGAACTCACAGACACTTCAGAGGTCACAGACGCCTCAGGTCAGAACTCACAGACACTTCAGAGGTCACAGACGCCTCAGGTCAGAACTCACAGACACTTCAGAGGTCACAGACGCCTCAGGTCAGAACTCACAGACACTTCAGAGGTCACAGACGCCTCAGGTCAGAACTCACAGACACTTCAGAGGTCACAGACGCCTCAGGTCAGAACTCACAGACACTTCAGAGGTCACAGACGCCTCAGGTCAGAACTCACAGACACTTCAGAGGTCACAGACGCCTCAGGTCAGAACTCACAGACACTTCAGAGGTCACAGACGCCTCAGGTCAGAACTCACAGACACTTCAGAGGTCACAGACGCCTCAGGTCAGAACTCACAGACACTTCAGAGGTCACAGACGCCTCAGGTCAGAACTCAGACACTCACAGACACTTCAGAGGTCACAGACGCCTCAGGTCAGAACTCGCAGACACTTCAGAGGTCACAGACGCCTCAGGTCAGAACTCACAGACACTTCAGAGGTCACAGACGCCTCGGTCAGAACTCACAGACACTTCAGAGGTCACAGACGCCTCAGGTCAGAACTCACAGACACTTCAGAGGTCACAGACGCCTCAGGTCAGAACTCACAGCACTTCAGAGGTCACAGACGCCTCGGGTCAGAACTCGCAGACACTTCAGAGGTCACAGACGCCTCAGGTCAGAACTCGCAGACACTTCAGAGGTCGCAGACGCCTCAGGTCAGAACTCACAGACACTTCAGAGGTCGCAGACGCCTCAGGTCAGAACTCACAGACACTTCAGAGGTCGCAGACGCCTCAGGTCAGAACTCACAGACACTTCAGAGGTCGCAGACGCCTCAGGTCAGAACTCACAGACACTTCAGAGGTCACAGACGCCTCAGGTCAGAACTCCAGACACTTCAGGTCACAGAGCCTCAGCAGAACTCAACTTCGAGGTCGCAGACGCCTCAGGTCAGAACTCACAGACCACTTCAGAGGTCACAGACGCCTCAGGTCAGAACTCACGACACTTCAGAGTCACAGACGCCTCAGGTCAGGACTCACGGACATTCAGAGGTCACAGACGCCTCAGGTCAGAACTCACGGCACTTCAGAGGTCACAGACGCCTCAGGTCAGAACTCACAGACACTTCAGAGGTCACAGACGCCTCAGGTCAGAACTCACAGACACTTCAGAGGTCACAGACGCCTCAGGTCAGAACTCACAGACACTTCAGAGGTCACAGACACCTCAGGTCAGAACTCGCAGACACTTCAGAGGTCACAGACGCCTCAGGTCAGAACTCACAGACACTTCAGAGGTCACAGACGCCTCAGGTCAGAACTCACAGACACTTCAGAGGTCACAGACGCCTCAGGTCAGAACTCACAGACACTTCAGAGGTCACAGACGCCTCAGGTCAGAACTCACAGACCTTCAGAGGTCACAGACGCCTCAGGTCAGAATCCACAGACACTTCAGAGGTCACAGACGCCTCAGGTCAGAACTCACAGACCACTTCAGAGGTCACAGACGCCTCAGGTCAGAACTCACAGACACTTCACGAGTCACAGACCTCAAAGTGCTGTCTGCAAACACATACATAGAAACAACCAAAGACGTCTCAACAGGTTCAGAGCCTGCTCAGATGTTGTGAGCTGCAGTGACTGGGACGTGAGGTCTGGGTTCAGCCTCAGGAGCAGGCAGGACGACAGCGCCATCTGCTGTCTGACGTCTGTAGAGCTGGTTACCTGGTGTTGGTCCAATGTAAATGAGCATTCTGACTTTCCCACACCAGCAATACACACTCTTTTTACAGTTTAAGAAATATGTACATTTGGTAATTCAGTTGTCACACTTTCTTTTGAAGTTGATATTAATCTTAATCATAAACTATAGTATCTGACATGTCTGTTACAAAGTCTGTGTAATCTAGGACTACAACTCAATCATTTAGCTCATTGATTAGTTGGGCAGTGGGCCGTGCTCTGAGGTCTGTGGAGGTCACTTCCTCAGACATACAGTGATTTGATCAGCCTGTGATTCTGTTATTAAAGAATATTTTAAAAGCTTTACAAAAATAAAACAAAATAATAGACATAAAATGAACAAAGAACAGAGGGTGTACCTGTAGCTCCAAAAAAATAATAAAGTACATTACAAATTATATAGAGGGTTATACAAATTCCGGATGCTTTAACACAATGTATTTTTTTTCATTTGTCAAATTTATCAGACTGAAATCTACAAGCAAAGGTAATTCTTTCCATAATAAACAAGCCATATACAAACTTGTGCCATTCGTCTACAGTTGGAGCATTTGGGCTTAACCATTGTTTGTAAGAGCTTTTCGGGCAGCCAGACTTAAAATACCAAACAAACATCTGGTCTCTCTGTCTGTGTCTCAAGAATGTAAAGTCCAAAAAAAAAAAGATCATCCCAGTTAAAAGGGATTTGCATGTCCAGAATGACTTCTAGTTCAGAATGAATTGTAATCCAAAAGTTATTGATCAGAGGGCAAGACCAAAACAGGTGGTGATGTTTTACTCCTTGGGCCCTACAGTTTCTCCAGTAGCTGTTAGAGCCTGAATAATGTTTACTTTGTGCAGGGTGATAAAGTATCTACAGAGAGACTACCAAGTTATTTTCCACTGAAATGCACATTGTAAAAACCAAGTATCATTAGCAATTATCATATTTGTTTCTCTGTCCCATTTTTGTTTAATGTAAATTGTATTAAAAATGTTTATTTCCTGAATGCCCTTGTATAATCTTGAAATTAGTTTAGACCCAGAATCTGCTTCGTATGCCAAAATAAAAATGTTCAATAAAGGAATTTCCAAAGTATCTTTATGAATTTGAAGAAACCTGAAAAAGTCAGTATTACTAAGTTGGAACTGTTCTTTAATTGATTGGAAATCTCTTAAAATTCCTTTATTATAAAACATGCAATAAGCAGTCAAACCTTGTCCCGCCCATGTTTTAAATTTCCCATGATCAAAACGTTTTTAATATTTGGTACAGAAGCCTCCAGAGATCAGACCGTTCCTGTGGTTGTTCAGCAGGTTGACTCACACTCCAGCAGGACTCTGACTTACTCCTCCACAGATCTGCTCCACATCTGTCAGGTTTCAGCAACACTCCCTCCAAACGGAGACTGACTAGTTCACTCCAGAACCTTCATATTCTTCTGTAGGACGTGTGCTGTGTGCTTCAAGTTATCATCATGTTGGAAGATGCAGCCTCGACTCGTCTTTACTGCTCTGACTGAGGGAAGGAGGTTTTGGCTCAATATCTCACAACACACTAGCATGGGCCAAATGAAACGGGCGTTTCAAAACAGTTCCGAAGCTTCGAACGCATGCGTCTCGAAGCAGTGCTCCGAAACATGGTTCAAACCCCAGTCACATGACCTAAGTGTTTCATGAACCGCAGTAGTTTCATAAGTGTTTCACTAGGGGGCTTGTGGTTGGAACAGGAGTTTGATTGACAGTGTTTTGAACGAACCACGGAGCAGGACAAGCCTTGCCAACTCACTCCAAAAGGTTTAAATGAAAAGTTAGTGCGTCTGTGCTTGTGGGTTTGTGAGAGGCGAGAGTATTAGTGATTTTGACAGCGATTTTGAGAGTGATTTTGACAGGGATTTTTGATAGTAGTTAGCCAGACAGTTAGTTTGTTAGGAGTTTATAGTTACAATTTAGTTATATAGACATAACTGACACATAGTTAGCAGCATAACACGATAGGCTATATTGCTAGGTAGGGTTAGAAAAGATAAGAAAAGCATCCATAAATAGGAATAATTCAATAATATTTCTGCATTAGTGTAATTAGTGCAGTTGTTGCAGATATTAGCACATAACCTACTTATGAAAGGCTCATGTTTTTTAATCAGTGCATCAGTAACATGTGCACAGAAACACAGTTCATTTAGTTTTGATTTGAAGGGCAAATACAGAGAAACATGTTTATAAAACTAAGATTATCTGCTCCAAATTATAGCTAAACAGCTTATGTGAACTTATTTTATTAGGAATTAATTAAACAATTATAGAGTCAACAAATAATATTCTATAGCTTTTATTTTACAAACAGAAAGTCATCCATGTCACACACGCAGAAGTGAATCTTATAATGACACTTCGCCACTAGAGGTCACTGCTGGGAGGGTTTCGAATCATGTTTCGGAACTTCGAAACATTTGGTTCAAACGTTTTGCTGCTTCATGGGGCTTCGCTTTGCCCATCACTACAACACACAGCCTTGTTGATCTTTTTTTTTTTTTTTTTTGAACACAGTGCTATGGTCCTGTCTCCAGTAGAAAACCAGCCCAGAGCGGCTTCTCTGTAGGTTTGGTATTATTGGATGATACTTCTTCTTTTTCCTCCAAACATGACTAATGGTTGGTCTCATCTGACACATGACATGTCCCAGTCCTTCTCAGTTGGTCCTGACAAACTTCACACAGACCTGGACCTGGACTGACATAAGCAGGACAACCTTCTGTGTGATGGATGATATTTAAACCATGATGTCTGAGCGTATTACTGATGGTAACCGTGTGGAAACGCTGCTCTCAGCTCTCTTCTTGTGATTGGCCAACTCCTCCTGTAGTTCTGGGCTGATGAGATGTTACATGGAGCCTCAGTCTCGGGGACAGCACAGTCTGCATTAGTCTCTTTTATTTTCTCACGAGTGCTTCAACAGTTGTTTTTTTTCATCAACTGCTTGGCGACTGCCTCATAGCTCTGTCCAGCTTTGTGAAATTCTATATCTTGTTAGCTGACAGTTCTTTGGTTTGACCCATGTTGGTAGTTAGACTTTGGGCTGATTGTGGTGCGCAGGTCTCTTTATGAAAGCTAACAACCTCAAACAGGTGCTACTGCGTCAGAATGATGAGGGGAGTGGAGTTGGACTATTTAAAAAGAGTCTTTGAGGGTCAGAATCTGTCTGATAATCAAGTGATCAAATACTTACTTGACACAGTATTATGCAAAATCCGAAAGTCTGAATTTTAAAAAATGTAAGACCCCGCCAGGATTTAAGCGTGAGAACATGTAAAATCACAGACTGATCAAACCCTTCTTGTATATGTATATGTGTATGTATATATATATGTGTGTGTGTGTGTGTGTGTTTGCAGGACACGCAGCGCTCCGACTCTGGGCCCTGCTCCAAAGGCAGCGGTGGAGGCTGTTACTGGCTCAAAGGGACCTCGTACTCGGACATCGGGACACTGGCCTGGATGATCACACTGAGCGACGGGCTGCATAACTTCATCGACGGTCTGGCCATCGGAGCCTCCTTCACGGCCTCGTGTTCCAGGGCATCAGCACCTCTGTGGCCATTCTGTGTGAGGAGTTTCCTCATGAGCTGGGTGAGTAGGATTAACATGGTCACTGAGGTATCACATGGACTAGACGGAGCGGTCTAATCAGATGTAATCTCCAGTATGGTAATAACCTATTTAATCATCATCCTTTCTCATATCCTAGACAAACTTAGTGTGGCATGCTGGGAAATGTAGGTGTTTGATTGGCCCACTTGTTCAACATGTCCCATGTCCAACAGACAGCCAAGTGGGGAAGGACTACACTTTGGAAGAGTTGCATTTTCTGCACTCACGTTCACCTCTCGCTCGTATTCTTTCTCTTGTTTTTTTATTTTATTTGATCTGTTACTCTATTCCCTGCTTCAGCTCTCATAATTCCCTTCTCCAGTAATACTTGGTTTTATTCACAACATGGTTAATACATGGTCCTGACTCTCAAAATCACAACAGCAGTTATCCCAGAGGACTTTACAAGATGTTGATTTAGCAAACACAATGTGTCAGAAAATCAAACAGTGAAACATTTGGTCAATACCAACAGAAACATTGGAAAATCAGAAACAGTCATTATTAGGAAATGCAAATAAAAATTGTCCCAGAGCATCCCCTGTCCTTGGACCCTCCTTCTCGGCAGGAAAAACTCAAAAGAAAAATGGACGGACAGGCTGTAGATGTGACCAGGACTGACACATGTCCAGATGTAAATAGAACTTTAAGTCTGTGGAGCCAGAAATCACTTTAACGGAGACGAATTTTCTAACAGACGAAGACAGCCAGTTAAAGAGAGGCTGGAGTGGAGCAGTGAGAGAGGTCCAGGTTCTCAAGATTAGGTGTGATCTGAGCTCCAGGCGTCGACACTGGAGCGGTAGTATCTGGAACAGACACACTCCTCAGAGGAGAGTGGGACCAGCATAAAGAGCCTTTTGACTCACAAAGACAAACTTGTGTCTGAAACTTCTGACAAGTTTTGATGATTCACACATTTGAATCTGCACAAGTGTCTGTCTCTGTTTCTCTGTCTGTCTCTTTCTCTGTCTGTCTCTCTCTCTGTCTGTCTCTCTCTCTCTTTCTCTCTCTCTCCATCTGTCTCTCTTTCGTTCTCTCTCTCAAACTACGAAAGAAGCCATCGGCCCAAAAGTCATGCAGCCCACCGGGAAACGTCCCGACTCTCCTGCTGTTCTCCTTGTTCTTCTTGTCTTCTCTGTCCTCCTCGCTCTCCCTGTCCCTGTGGACTCTCTGCTGTCCTCCTGTCCTCCCTGTCCTGTGGTTCTCCTCTACCTGTCCTCCCTGTCCCTGTGGTTTCTCCTCTACCTGTCCTCACTGTCCCTGCAGTCTCTTTTCCCTGTCCTCCTGTCCTCACTGTCCCTGTGGTTTCTCCTCTACCTGTCCTCACTGTCCCTGTGGTCTCTCCTCTACCTGTTGTCCTCGTCCTCGCTGTCCCTGCGGTGTCTCTGCTGTCCTCACTGTCCCTGCGGTCTCTCTTTTCCCTGTCCTCCTTGTCCTCACTGTCCTGTAGTCTCTCTGCTGTCCTCACTGTCCCAGCGGTCTCTCTGCTGTCCTTCTGTCCCTGCGGTCTCTCTTTTCCCTGTCCTCTCTGTCCTCTCTGTCCTCCCTGTCCCTGCGGTGTCTCTTTTCCCTGTCCTCCCTGTCCCTGCGGTCTCTCTGCTGTCCTCACTGTCCCTGCGGTCTCTCTGCTGTCCTCACTGTCCCTGCGGTCTCTCTTTTCCCTGTCCTCCCTGTCCTCTCTGTCCTCACTGCCCCTGATGTGTCTCTGCTGTCTTCCCTGTCCCTGCGGTGTCTCTTTTCCCTGTCCTCCCTGTCCTCTCTGTCCTCACTGTCCCAGCGGTCTCTCTTTTCCCTGTCCTCCCTGTCCCTGCTGTCTCTCTTTTCCCTGTCCTCTCTGTCCTCACTGTCCCAGCGGTCTCTCTTTTCCCTGTCCTCCCTGTCCCTGCGGTGTCTCTTTTCCCTGTCCTCCCTGTCCTCACTGTCCCTGCCGTGTCCTCTCTTTTCCCTGTCCTCTCTGTCCTCACTGTCCCTGCTGTGTCCTCTCTTGCAGGAGACTTTGTGATCCTCCTGAACGCCGGCATGAGCATCCAGCAGGCTCTGTTCTTTAACTTCCTGTCTGCGTGCTGCTGTTACCTGGGCATGGGCTTCGGGATCCTGGCCGGGAACAGCTTCTCTCCAAACTGGATCTTTGCTTTGGCCGGAGGCATGTTCCTCTACATCGCTCTGGCAGACATGGTGAGTCCACGGCAGCTTTTAGTCATCTGCACTAGTGATGGGAAGATTACCCGATTTGCACCGATACATCGATGTAAACATGCGCGATGCGAGTGCGTCGGTAGAAAGGAGCTACATCGATGCAGATCGTGTGACAAAGCAGCCTGCATCGGATTATCAGACTGTTTACCGATGAATCTAGATTTTTCACGATTCACTGATTAAAGTGTTCTCCTACACAGACACAGACACGCACATACACTCACTCACGCACATACACTCACTCACTCACAGGCTGAAGCTCACACTGCTGCAAACGCTGTATATTTCACCTAAAGATGTGCCAACAACAAATAGCTCTGTTCTGGCGTTTGTCTCTTTCAGTCAAAGCACCTTTCATTTTCACGAAGCTTACGTAATAACAACAAAACAGTGTCCAGTGCCTTACCTGCGTATTGTAGAGGAGGAGACAGGCAAAGCAAATCTTCCAAACGCGTCTCCGGTGTTGAAGATTCGCTTAGTGCATTGAAATCCGTGTGTTCAGAAGAAAAAAAGTTTGAAACTCCACAACACGTACTATTCCACCGTGAACGTGCAGGAAATCCAAGCGTCTTTGCCCGGTAAAAGCTGTCCTTCCCGTGTTTATGTCCAAATCAAGGCGATGTGCGTCGTCCCAACGCGCTAGTCCTCGCTCCTGCCCGTGTTTGTTTCTGGCGATGTGCGTTTTCCCCGCGCGCTGTTCTCGTCCTCGCTGTCTCGTCTTCGCGCGCTGATTCTCGGTGCTTGCTGTGTTTTCTCCACGCGCTGGTTCTCGCCGTTTCTTCTCTCCTCATCCTCCGCGCGCTGCCTTCCTTCTTCGCCAATTGCACAAGCTGGATGCGGCACCTATATGGCTGCACTCAGTCTGAGTTTGGGCCGTAGCTGCGTCTCAGTTCCACGTTCACTCTCCCTGCCGCACTGACAAACTACATAGGCTTTTTCATAAGCTGTATTCCGCAGGTTGTGATAGTAGACCGAAATAAAACGGTCCAGAATGAACTTATTATTTAGCTTTCTTTCCCCCACATATTTATCATAACACTGGCCTTTGATTTGCCCCGCCTCCACAGCAGATCTGTCCAATGAGAGCGCTGGGTCTTAGGCTACGTCTTATTATGCTTTTAAAGTCCGATTGCACACAGCACTGTTAAAAATATGATGCAAACCGAACCAAAAATAATATTATATATTATATATTATTTATTTTATTTATAATAACTAAAAAGTTAGTAATTGAATTTTCAAGTGACTGAAAGATACTTTTACATGGCTTTAATGTATCTGGGGTAATAAAGGCCCATGAATGATTAAACAGACTAAATATTTTTAAGTATTTGAATAAAAAACAAGTTTGAATGAATCGAGATGCATCGTGATCAGGGGGCATATCGAACCGAATCGATCGTTAGCTGTAAGACATGTATCTTAAAAAAATCGTATCGCTGCAAGTGTATCGGGATGCACATCGTATCGGACAAAGATCCAAGATTCCCATCACTAATCTGCACACTTATGGAACGAGAGGAAACATGACTTTTTTTTAATTGAAGTTGATTGGCCATAAGTGGATGTGATATATTTCTCATTCTTCTTGGCATTGAGCTGTTATTTTTGGAAGCAGAAGTAGGTGTTTTGAGTTTGTTCCACAGACATGGGGCTGGGCAGTATGTTCAGTAAAGTCCTGACCTGTCCAGTCAGATATTTGTGATTTCACAAACCTGACTGAGACTCACCAGCTGATTGGTTTGCAGTTTGAACAGCTGGTTAACGGCCCAATCACATCGCAGCAGGGCGAGTTTTGGAGTTTTGGTCATTCCCCAATCAGAGTCACTTGCCAAAACTGAGTCAGTCATGCTAGGTATTAGCTTGACTATACTGCCCTACAAAGGAAAAACACAGTATCTGCGTAGTTTTGTTCAAAATTGAGTTCAGACAAAAACAGTTGTATATCACCTGTTCATTGTTATTTGTTAATTGCTAAATCTTCACTCATCCTGAGGTATTATATAAACACACTCATTCGTGTAGTTCTGACAAACACAGAAGAGACAGAAGAGAGAGTTTAAGCTTTAAAGTTTTTTTTCTCAGTTTAACATACTGTGTTTTTCCTTTGTAGGCAGTATATTTCATGACTTAAACTGCCAGAAACGACTAGAAATGGTCTCTGTCAGGTCTAGTCTTAGATTGCCAAGCATGAGACTTACAACGTTGAAATCTCATCATAAAAGCATTACATTTCACACTACTGTGAGTTTACCTCGACCTGTCACTGCTCTGCTCTGGGTGAAGTTTAGTAACAGTTCAATATTGTGTTTCCACAAACATTAGGCTCATATTTAACCTAGAATAAACATATTTAAAAAGGATATGATAAATATAGCATCGTCTACGTTGTTTGTCCTGGTAGGTGTTGTCGTAGTCAAACACTAACGTTTATCTGTTTGTGCACATCACATTTAGACTCACACTCAGCTCTGACTCAAAGATGTTTCTGCTGGGTTTGATTCTGTTTTAGCACAAATACAGAGTGTTTCCTTTAAGAAAGAAGAGTGTCACGCAGACATTTATCATTCTGATTCATTATTGTGATTGGCCAAACATTTAATCAGCTCAAAGTATTTAAATAAACATCCCAACACTGTCAGTGGGGGAAGTTCATTAGTTACATTTTTTGACAATCTGAAAACTGTAAGTATAAAAAAAATAATTATACTTTTTTTTTTTATTGTCTTTAACCTATAAAAAACATTAGAAGCAAACCCATTATTTTTTGCCTCACAATGGTCACAACATGTGACTTCCCTCATTAGCTGCCAATAAGGGATGTTGCAAATGAAAATCGAGTCAATCTAATGAATTATGAACAGACTTTGTGTGTGTTTGTGTGTTTTTGAAGTTCCCGGAGATGAACGAGGTGAGTCTGGAGGAGGAGCGCGCCGGCAGCAGCACTTTCCTCCTCACATTCTTCATTCAGAACGCTGGTCTACTCACGGGCTTCGCCATCATGCTGCTGCTCACCATGTACTCGGGACAAATCCAGCTGGGCTAACGGGGACTGGGCCGTGTGTGGAGCTGCCCCGGGACTAGAACTGTGTGTGTGCCCCGGGACCAGAACTGTGTGTGGAGCTGCCCCGGGACTAGAACTGTGTGTGTGCCCCGGGACTAGAACTGTGTGTGGAGCTGCCCCGGGACTAGAACTGTGTGTGTGCCCCGGGACCAGAACTGTGTGTGTGCCCCGGGACCAGAACTGTGTGTGGAGCTGCCCCGGGACTAGAACTGTGTGTGTGCCTCGGGACTAGAACTGTGTGTGTGCCCCGGGACCAGAACTGTGTGTGGAGCTGCCCCGGGACTAGAACTGTGTGTGTGCCCCGGGACCAGAACTGTGTGTGTGCCCCGGGACCAGAACTGTGTGTGGAGAGAGGAACTAACTGTGCGTCTGCCCCGGGATGATGAAACGGTCTGGGACAGGTCGCTGTGCTCCTGGTGCAGGTTTAGCAGAGTGTGGTGGTGATGAAATGTGCTCTCAGTGTCCAACACAAGACCAAGTCTAAATGTGCTCTAGTCCTAGAGAAGACCAGTCTGGAGTTCTCTTGCTCTCCTGTGGCTGTATATTGTCCCATCCTCAGTGTGAAGAACACAAATGGAACTAGGGCTGCTCGATTATGAGGAAATCGTGATTATTTAAATCACAATGATTTAAACGGTTGTTTACTTCGACACTGCAGAGCATTAGTGTCTCTGTAGATGTGTTCTACAATAAAGAAACCTGCTCCACATCAGGGGAATAAAGAACACTTATAACAGGCTTAGAAGTCACAGTCAATACACTCGATTACAGCCCTAATGGAACTGCTTTAGACTCCTCCACACACACAGGAACTGTCTGCTCCAGGCTCCTCCACACACACAGGAACTGTCTGCTCCAGGCTCCTCCACACACACAGGAACTGTCTGCTCCAGGCTCCTCCACACACACAGGAACTGTCTGCTCCAGGCTCCTCCACACACACAGGAACTGTCTGCTCTGGGCTCCTCCACACACACAGGAACTGTCTGCTCTGGGCTCCTCCACACACACAGGAACTGTCTGCTCCAGACTCCTCCACACACAGGAACTGTCTGCTCCAGACTCCTCCACACACAGGAACTGTCTGCTCTGGGCTCCTCCACACCACAGAACTGTCTGCTCTGGGCTCCTCCACACACACAGGAACTGTCTGCTCTGGGCTCCTCCACACACACAGGAACTGTCTGCTCTGGGCTCCTCCACACACACAGGAACTGTCTGCTCTGGGCTCCTCCACACACACAGGAACTGTCTGCTCTGGGCTCCTCCACACACACAGGAACTGTCTGCTCCAGACTCCTCCACACACAGGAACTGTCTGCTCTGGGCTCCTCCACACACACAGGAACTGTCTGCTCTAGACTCCTCCACACACACAGGAACTGTCTGCTCCAGACTCCTCCACACACAGGAACTGTCTGCTCTGGGCTCCTCCACACACACAGGAACTGTCTGCTCTGGACTCCTCCACACACACACGAACTGTCTGCTCCGGACTCCTCCACACACAGGAACTGTCTGCTCCGGGCTCCTCTACACACACAGGAACTGTCTGCTCCAGGCTCCTCCACACAGGCAGGAACTTTCGGTCCCTGTGAACTTTCCCACACATCCATGAACTGTCTACATTGGGCTCTTCTACTCACACAGGCTCCACCACATATTTAGGAACTGTTAGCCCCTGGTTCCTGGGCACACACAGCCCCCTGACCATGTGCAGCAGGCATGCACACACCCTGAAGCCTCAGTGTTTTCTCTCATATGGACCTAAACTGGAACTAGAACTGGTCTTTGTTACGTTTGTGTCCCGTTGTGCTGGGCTTCAGTTCGGACTCCTCACAGTTCTATTTTTCCTTTGTTGGGATGGGTCGAGATCTAAACCAGGAGCAGATGTAGTTTTAGGCCCCGTTCATACAGAACCTGTCATCACTCTGGGTGACTTTCACTGGAGACATTAAGTGGTCTGTTTCTATGACGACCGCAGGATGCTTCAGATCCTTTTCTATGCAGATCAGTGGAGTATTTATTCTAAAAAGACATGGAAATGAGCAGGAGACTTACCCTGGGACGTCCCGGTACAGACGAGCGTAGAAACGTGCTCTGGACGTCCAGCTCTGGTGTGTGCGTGGTGTGTTCTTCAGGCTACATCCTGGTGTGTCTGTGAGTGACCTGTTCTATGAGAGCGTGTTAACACTCACACTGATCCTCTTTCTAATGTGGGATTTGAGTTAAAGCAGGACCTGCGCGCTCCGAGCCACAACACAAGAAACACTGACATCAGGGCCCTAAGTGTACGAGTCAGGTTTGTGGAGATTCAGCTTGCTCCTGCTCCTCACAGTAAGAATACACTACAGGTCTATTCACCTTATTCTGCCCCGCCCCCTTCTCTTGGGAGCACACTTCCTGTTTAGCTCTGTTACATGTTAGCTTGTCTGTTCTGCAGTTTGATCTCTAATATCTTAAATAATCCCAGCGACTGAATGCTACAGGCTAAACGCAGGAAGTGCACGGTCATAAAAAGTGGGCGGGGCAGAATAAGGTGAATACTGGATTAGAATGAAATGAAAAATGAAAAACAAACATCGTGTTCATCGTTCTCTCTTATGTTACTTCAGAAGAATAACATAGATAAGAATGAATATACAGTATGTGTGCGTTTGTGGATAAAAACCAAACATCTCCTTTTTCTTTCTGTTCGTAGGCTGCGTTCACATTGCAGACAATGATGACGTCATAGGTCCAGGTTGGACCAAATATGAACATTGTACTTTCACAGTCTGATCATGTTTATTAGTGACTAGACTCGTGTTAAATCTTATTCATCTCTAGAAGGTTGTGATGTCATGTGAACGCAGCCTATCGTCAGACAAATGCAAACGGAATCACTAAAGTGCAACAAGATTACATTTATGCTCTTAGTTGAACACAGCAGCATCACTTTTACATCTTTTTGTTTTATAAACTATCTAATCTATATTATTTATTTTTGTTATATCTTGACGTTCTCGTTAGGATCTAAAATGTGATCTATTGCCCAGCTCCAAGTACAAGTACAGATTAAGGACTTAGATGAATACTTGAAGGCAGTGATTCTCTTTCATTATATCGAATATTCAAAATTATGCAAAATGTTGAACTTGAAGGTGCACTATGTAACTTTCTGAAGTGTAAAAGCAAACTACATAATTCAGAAAAAATGTTCAAACTAGACTTTGGGTCATTCTGAATGGAGATAACGGTAAAATACAACTAAAAGAAGTGCGGTCCTATAGAAAGTAGAGACCTGGATTAGTAATATTTATTTAGTTTCTATTCTAGTCTATATTTTTCATCCAAAAGTTACACAGTGCACTTTTAAGTTTTGTTACAAATAGAATAAATGGAGAGTGGGTCTGACACAGATGCACAGATACGGATTTCAAAACTCTAAGTATCGGCCGATACCCAACATCAACCATTTCTAATGTTAGAACTTTTTTTTTTTATATCAAAACACAAGAAATTTGACCATTCTGTGTTGTAAAGATTGTGAGACATCCAGGAGAAATGTAAACTAAAAACAAACTAAACTAAGCCAACATTCCACTGCTTATCTAGGAGGCTTCATCAGGGCCACGAGGTGTAGATGTGGAGGGAGTGACGTCACTGAAAAGACCCAGGCCATCCTTTACACAGCTCTGTCCCAGGTGTGTGAAGGATGCCCCGGGTCTAGTGGGGCTCAGTCACCTGATCAAGCCTCCTGGATGACGGCCAGACGTCGGCTTTGTAACAAGTAAGTCCAGCTGTTGTTAGTTTTCATTTTGAGTTTTTGTGTCAACATCAGTCTATTTATTATTTATTTTCCTATCCCAGTGCCTATGGGCTTTAGGCGGGGCACGCTGGACAGTGGCCAACTCGTCGCAGGGTTAGACAGACAAACATTCACTCTCATTTACTCACAGGGACATTTACAGTGAGGCCTAATGAACCTAAACATGGAGGTGTGAGGAGACCGGACACAGGGAGAACTCGGCCCAGACCTGGAAGTCCAACCCACCATCTCCTTATTGGGAAGCCAGAGCTCTATATATGTCCAATTCAGTCCGTTTCAAAGGTTTTATCAGCTCTAATAATCAGCACAAAAACACAGATCCTGGCTCAGTCCACTTAGACACAGACTGGTCCAGTTTCTTTGACACAATCGGAACAGAAAGTGTCTACAGAATCCTCCTGGTTTTTGTGTTTGTCGGCTTTCTTAAATGAGTAGCAGTCAAACTATGGGACCAAAATGAGCTTTAATGGAAAATAAAGTTTGATCATTATCTTGTAGAGTTTTTATATGCAGTAGTTTAACTCAAATCTTCACATCAGAACTACAAACGTCTGCTGGATCAAAAAACTCATTTCTAAAGCAGGATCGAAGGTCAAGTTTATACAAGTGCTTTATGGGATTTGTTTTTTACGTGTTTGTGAACCATTTTTGTATTGTGTTATGAATTCTGAAGAGCTAGAATAAAAATGTAATTATTTAAGTCAACTAAATGATCTGCTGAATGATAAGTATGTATTATTTATCTCGCTGCATTTGTTTTGGTAAATCTGTTCTATAAACATTCTTTTCCAAGAACATGTGTCATTGTGTGACTCCTGTTTGTGAAATGTGCTGCTGGATTTTCTTAAAACTATTACAAATGTTTTTCACTCCAAGCTTTGTGAGGAATCTTTGGAAATCTAGATGTGGTTTGGTTCAATTATAGATACAAAGATATATTTAAAGGTGGAGTCGCTGATTTTCACACTACAAACAATTTAAGTTTTGAATCTTTCTACACATGGTTATTTTGATGCAATTACTGTAGCTTAAAAAAACAAATGACTTCCTTCAAACAGCAACTCTTGAACCAACCTACTTTTAATGAACTTAAAGCCATGAACATTCTTTTTGAATAGATATTAAAGTTGTATTGTAAAAGTTTACAAGAGAAGAGGAGACGCCCTGTATGGCTCCAAACGTCTCATTCCATTCAAGAGACTGAGGAGGCCGGAACATGTTTGGATGTAGTTCCTATAAGCTCATTTAGTTTCAGCTGTAGCTCTGACTCTTTCACAAAAAATATACATTTGCTGAAAATTTTTGTATTGTCAGAGAAGAACTAATCTAAGGCACATTTTCACTGTGTTCCCTGTTTTGACTTTCAGTATAACTTCATAAAAAAGATGTCTAGAGTTTAGACAAGAATGTGTGAGCACTGGAGACAAATGTGTTTTGAAGACAAATTTTGGCTTTATTGGAGCCAGGCTCAGTCAGTGTGAGCTTTAAGTTGTTTTTGCTGTTGTGTTAGATGCTCTTAGGTCCAGTGCTTGTTGGAGGCATTGCTGTTTGGAGTTGGAGAACTGAACGTGGTACAAACACATACATGCTGCTGTCCAGTCGTCTTAAAGAAGTTTGAGAGCTGATGTTTGGATTCAGTCTGGAAACAGATGGTGAAGAATTGAAGAAGAGCTCTGGCTGACGTCTGAAGATGACACACTGGTTCTTTGGTCTCTAGAGGTTGGAAACTGAACAGTAAAAACAGGAAACACATTACTTTAAGTGAAAAAACACAAAACCAAATCTATCAAGTCATATAATAGACACCTTTTCAAATGAAAGTACAAAAATCAATGAATAGAAAACTTACTTTTCCACAGACGACGTCTTTGATGGTGAATGTTCTTCATGAACCAGATCCATTGTGACTTTCTTCTTGTGCACTTTCCTTAGAAGAGACAAAGAACCGATTCAGTGTCTAAAACAAACACATGTTCTCTGGGGAAGTTCTTTTTCAGTCAAACTAAAAACACTTACCAAAGAAAACCATTTGAGCAGAGCTTTTCCATGAGCTGATTCCACCTTCCACTGGGCTTGGTTTCTGTTCAGGCTGTTGTTCTGAACTAGAGCAGCAAATGAGAAAAATGGAAACAAGTGAAACGAGCCAACACAACTAGAAACTACAAAGTTCAATTCATGTTCCAAACCTCCGCTCTGATGAACCTTTTTAGTGTTGTGTGCTGTTTGGAGCTGGAGACCAGAACCATGGGAGAATCCCAGGTGTGGGGCAAACATGGCTATTGTCCTGCTGAAGTTTCACTTGGATTTCTGGACTGAATTTGGAGACGCAGATGTTGAAGGTTGGGACCATGTTGAAGTGGACAGACTGGCTCTTTGGTCTGGAGTTGTCATGAACTGGAGATTGAAAAAACAAAATGCATTACTTTATGTGAAAAACACTAATATTTAAACTGTCAGTTTAAAAACATTGTGACTAAAGACAAAAGCTGTGACGTCGTCTTGGAGACGGCTGATGCTCTGGCTGACGTTAGGGTCGTGAGCTTTCAGGATCTGGATCTTTGGTTGGTGGACTCAGCTTCTGTAATTCTAATGCAGTAAATACTTGTACATTTCAAACTGACAGAAGATGTTACACCTTTGAAATACTTACATTATGATGAAGACTACATCAACTAAAGTCTGTTTTTACCTTCGGCTCAAACAAAACTTCAGACTTTAAACTAACATTAACATCATGTCCTGTAGATGGTGATGTGAGGCTGGGACACTGACAGAGAGAGTGAGGAGGACATGTCCCTGTAGATGGTGATGTGAGGCTGGGACACTGACAGAGAGAGTGAGGAGGACGTGTCCCTGTAGATGGTGATGTGAGGCTGGGACACTGACAGAGAGAGTGAGGAGGACGTGTCCCTGTAGATGGTGATGTGAGGCTGGGACACTGACAGAGAGAGTGAGGAGGACGTGTCCCTGTAGATGGTGATGTGAGGCTGGGACACTGACAGAGAGAGTGAGGAGGACGTGTCCCTGTAGATGGTGATGTGAGGCTGGGACACTGACAGAGAGAGTGAGGAGGACGTGTCCCTGTAGATGGTGATGTGAGGCTGGGACACTGACAGAGAGAGTGAGGAGGACGTGTCCCTGTAGATGGTGATGTGAGGCTGGGACACTGACAGAGAGAGTGAGGAGGACGTGTCCCTGTAGATGGTGATGTAAGGCTGGGACACTGACAGAGAGAGTGAGGAGGACGTGTCCTGTAGATGGTGATGTAAGGCTGGGACACTGACAGAGAGTGAGGAGGACGTGTCCCTGTAGATGGTGATGTGAGGCTGGGACACTGACAGAGAGAGTGAGGAGGACGTGTCCCTGTAGATGGTGATGTGAGGCTGGGACACTGACAGAGAGTGAGGAGGACGTGTCCCTGTAGATGGTGATGTGAGGCTGGGACACTGACAGAGAGAGTGAGGAGGACGTGTCCCTGTAGATGGTGATGTGAGGCTGGGACACAAGGATGATTTCATGTTGGACACAAAAGATGTTAAGTGTGTCTTTGCTGTAGTGGCTGATGTTAGACAGATGTTTGGAGGACATGTCTCGCCCGTGAAGATGTGGATGTGAAGCTCGGGCTGGAGACACACAAATGATGGTGACTTTGACTTGACTTTTCTGGAGGCACTTGTGGATGGAGGCTGGTTTTGTAGAAGGGGAGCTTTATGTTGAAAACTGCAAAACACAGAAAATGCTAAATATAACAACACCAAATGAATACAATAAACATAAACATCCTAAAATCTAAAATGTATTATAAAGTCCAAGGCCAGTGGCTTTCAAACAAAGTCCAGGGCTTTCAAAATAAAGTCCAAGGCCCGTCGCTTTCAAAATAAAGTCCAAGGCCCGTCGCTTTCAAAATAAAGTCCAAGGCCCGTCGCTTTCAAAATAAAGTCCAAGGCCCGTCGCTTTCAATATAAAGTCCAAGGCCCGTCGCATTCAAAATAAAGTCCAAGGCCCGTCGCTTCAAAATAAAGTCCAAGGCCCGTCGCTTTCAAAACAAAGTCCAAGGCCCGTCGCTTTCAAAACAAAGTCCAAGGCCAGTCGCTTTCAAAACAAAGTCCAAGGCCAGTTGCTTTCAAAATAAAGTCCAAGGCCCGTCGCTTTCAAAATAAAGTCCAAGGCCCGTCGCTTTCAAAACAAAGTTCAAGGCCCGTCGCTTTCAAAACAAAGTCCAAGGCCAGTCGCTTTCAAAACAAAGTCCAAGGCCTGTCGCTTTCAAAATAAAGTCCAAGGCTCGTCGCTTTCAAAATAAAGTCCAAGGCCCGTCGCTTTCAAAATAAAGTCCAAGGTCCTTTGTTCTCAGAGTCTGTGGCCTCGGGTCTCTGTAGAGAAGCCGAAGCGTCTGAGGAGAGGGAAGTCTCGTAGTCCCAGTTCAGTCCACATAGTCCTGGACAAGCGGTAGAAAATGGATGGGATGTGATCCTTGTCTGGAAGTGGTCTTGGTGGACTCCAAGATCCTCTTCTGTTCCTTCAAAGAAACACAAAGAGACAAAGGATCAATTCTTAAAAATAAAAGGAGTACTTGTGTCTGGGGGTGGAGTTGGCCTCTGTGGAGCACTTGACCTTTTCCAGTCCTTCCAGTCCTTCTCTCGCTCCTGCAGGTAGGTCTCCATCTGCAGCACCCAGTCCGGCTTAGGTCCAGGAAACAGGGGCGCAGGCTCCACCTCCACCTTTGGGACAAGAGGGCAGGGTTAGAACTGGAAGGAGCAAATGCAGCCACCCAAGCAGAAGCAGAGGCAAGCTTAGGAAGCTTAGCAGCGCTGGCAGGTGTAGTAGAAGCAGGTTTAAGAAGCTTAGCAGCGCGGGGAGGTGTAGCAGAAACAGAAGCAGGTTTAGGAAGCTTAGCAGCGCTGGCAGGTGTAGCAGAAGCAGGTTTAGGAAGCTTAGCAGCGCGGGCAGATGTAGCAGAAGCTGGTTTAGGAAGCTTAGCAGCGCTGGCAGGTGTAGCAGAAGCTGGTTTAGGAAGCTTAGCAGCGCGGGCAGGTGTAGCACAAGCAGAAGCAGGTTTAGGAAGCTTAGCAGCGCTGGCAGGTGTAGCAGAAGCAGAGCGTTTGCAGGCCTGACGAGCATGCCGAGCAGTGATATAGTCAGGAAGCATACTGTCAGGAAGAGGAATGATCTGAAGTCTCCTAGAAGGAGCAGAGGGGGGCAACACAGAGTCACCCAGAGCAAAGGTGGAAGGTAGCACGCTGAAGCTAAGCTGAGCCCCCTGAGCAGGCACAAGCCCAGGAGACTCGGCAGGAGCAGCAGAGCAGAGCTTAGGACGCTTAGCAGGAGGAGCAGAGCTGGAGGAGTGGGGAGGAGAAAGACCATAGGACCTCCAACCACCACCCCTAGGAAACTTGGCAGAAGCGGGCATTGTAGAGGGAGAGAGGGTGTGTGTGAGTGTGTGTGAGTGTGTGTGGACTTAGGCCCAGAGACGACTCCTGTGCAGGACGTCTGAGTGTCTGAAGAAACACTGCACCAACAATCACACAGATCTGTGGAGAGAAACAGGATGGGTCAGACAACACACACTATCAAAGACTTCAATGTTTGTCTTCATTTAATGCCAGGGAAGTCTTCAACACTGACCCATTTGATACATTTGTTAAAGCAATTATAGAAACAATGTAACTGAACACAATAAAAGGACAAAGAGATCCATATGAAAACAGCAAGTGAAAGATAAAAGTCAAAGTTAAAGATGTTTTTGTTGTCTCTCAAAAAGGAGACTACTTTTATGAATAAAACTAAAGAATATTTGCAAAATTTCAAATTTTTTTTGCCGCTAAAAGCACTTTTTTAAGGTCTGGCTATGAAATATCAGTATTGAAACAATGTCATTTAGTAAAAACTGCCTGTAAAAATGAGTTGATAAAAAAGCTAAAACGCACTAAATAATTGATGGAACTAAGAGATTTTCGCCCTGTTGAATTTCTATGATTAAAAAAATCAAAATTACCATTAAACAGGTCAAATTAGTTTAGCCATAATAATGGGAAATGTTGCCTTTTCATAAACACCTGTTTCAACAAATGACAGATTTCATTTCACTAAAAGACGTTGCACCAAACGACATTTTGCCAGTTTTCAATGAAAGTTTATGAAAATGCCTTTTGGTGGATCTATTTTGAAGAAATGTAAACACAAATGAACTGCTCATTTTGAACATCACTTTCAAGTGTATTCTTTTCAAATGAATTTTTGAACATGTTTTCACATTTTGACCCTTTCTACAAAAATCTACAAAAGAGACAAAGGTTTGAACCAGCTAAAACTAAGAACCAAATCTGAAACACACCACCCGAAATGTGGGATTGGTCAAAACTGCCCATAGCTGTTTCAATAAGATTACATTTACTGCTTCTACATTAGATTTGTGTTTTACCAATCTTCTGAAAAAATGTCAGTTCAGTAAATAAACAGAATTAAACTGTGACTAGAGCAGATGTTAACCAACCAGGTCTACAGCAGAACTGGACCGGGTCTACGGCAGAACTGGACCAGGACCAGTTCTAACGTTAAACCAACTGGTATTCAGCCACAATTCAACCAGTAAATAAGAGAAAACATTTCTATTTCTAGATTTTAATAATGATTGAAAAATGGGAAGAGGGCCTTAAGTTGAACTAGGGCTGGGTGATATTGACAAAAATGAATATCTCGATAACGATATATGGATTTGTCCGCTCCACATAAACTTGTTAAAACAAATCTTCAAACTTGTTACTATATCGGAAAAACATCTAAAATTGATTGAATGACTTTTTACATGACTTTTTTGAGTGTTTATAATGATGATCTTAAATAAAGATTTGCCAATAGAACAAGTAAATTTAGTTCTTATTTCAGAAAGTTATTTCAATTGAATTAAATTCAATTTCAAGTCAGGGTGTATTTTTCTTACTTTATGTAAAAACAAGGTGTTTTATGCTTGTTCCATTTACAATCGAAACTACGGAAGCTCAGTACTGCCAATCTCTACTTTATTTTTTTCCCAGCTGTATCACGAAATTTTGTGATAACTATCACGTAATTACGTGATACTATCACGTAATTACCTGATACAAAAAAAAAAAAAAAAAAATTTTTTTTTTTTTTTACATTTTTGGTATCACGTAATAACGTGATACTATCACGTAATAACGTGATACTATCACGAAATAACGTGATACTATCACGTAATAACGTGATACCAAAAATGTAAAAAAAAAAAAAAAAAAAAAAACTTTTTTTTTTTTTTTTTTTTTTTGTATCACGTAATTACGTGATAGTATCACGTTATTTCGTGATAGTATCACGTTATTACGTGATAGTATCACGTAATTACGTGATACCAAAAATTAAAAAAAAAAAATATTTTTTTTTTTTTTGGTGTCACGTTATTACGTGATAGTATCACGTTATTTCGTGATAGTATCACGTTATTACGTGATAGTATCACGTAATTACGTGATACAAAAATGTAAAAAAAAAAAAAAAAATTTTTTTGTATCAGGTAATTACGTGATAGTATCACGTAATTACGTGATAGTATCACGTAATTACGTGATAGTTATCACGAAATTTCGTGATACAGCTGGGAAAAAAATAAAGTAGAGATTGACAGTACTGAGCTTCCGTACGAAACCAATAAAAATTAACTTAAAATAAGTAAAATACTGCTTATTCCAGGCACATATTGCCTTCTTATCTGATGGTTAATTGTCAGACAAATATTTGTCAAATTAATTAGAAAAGTGCAGCCATCTCCCACTATAACCTCATTTTTGTGAATCACTTATCTACAAACACTGAAAGAAATAAACTTACTTTGTCTAATAAAAAGTTTACAGCATCTCTTACATTTTTTTAATTGTAAATTTGCTCTTTTGTAGAATGTTTTTACTGTACAATATTCTCGATATTCAATTTTTGCATGTCTTAAAAACAACATTCACGATATTATCTAAATTTCGATATATTGCCCAGCTCTATGTAGAACAGGCCTGTTCATGTTCAGGTGTGGGACACATTCACGTTACACATTAGCCTGACTATTTAGCCATTTTCATTTGTCATCGTCTCTGTAAACTAGCTTTGTGCATTAGGTCTGATGTAATATGACAAGAAGAAGTGCTCTAATGCTACACTGACAATCTTAACAATGCTAATGAGCTCAAAGTGTGTGTTTTGTGACTTTGGTCACAATAGTCTCTGTTTTAGGCTCGTTCTAGTTGTGTTAGCAGCGTGTTAGCAGCTGCAGCTGGAGGTCTAATGCTCTTTGCTTCACAAACACAAAAACACACATTTCTTTGAGTAAACTTACAGAAAACATCATCTCTAGACTTTGACAAAAGGACATAGTGCTAGTGCTTGTTTTTTTCGTGCATAAAATGATCAAAACTCATGAAGAGGGAAAGTGGTAAAAGCTCACGTTTTTTCCTCACAAACGTCTCGTAGTTTGAGTCAGGGGCTGGTCAGTCGGTGTCTGAGTGAAAATGTCCAAAAGTGAAGTCTCCTTTCTGTAGAAAACGTCGAGTGAAGCTCACAAATTCAGAGTTTTGCTGCAGTCTGGGTTTGCAAAGTTTGCACTGACAAGCGACACTTGAAAACAGCGCTAGGAAACAGCACGTGCGCGCTGACGTCACAACGCGCGTGGCTTTGGCCGCAAATCAATCATGGATCTCATGCTCTCTCTAAGTATTGTTTCAAATTTAGAATTAAAAGGAATCTCCATTTTTGATAGAGAAATAAAAATTGCACAGCTAGCTGATGACACAACTTTATTTCTCAAAGACAAAGAACAGGTTGACTTAGCCTTGAAAAACATAAAAGTTTTCTCTGAGGCATCTGGGTTGAACTTAAATATTAAAAAATGTGAATTATTACCCCTTCATACTTGCAACGAAACCCACATAAGTGCCATTCCAATCAAATCCTCTGTTAAATATTTAGGCATACATGTAACTCCTGACAGCAATGATAGACAAAAGCTTAACTTTTCAGACAAAATGACCAAATCCAAATTAATTTTAAATTCATGGCTGCAAAGAGACTTAAGTGTGTTTGGCAGAATATTATTATCCAAAGCTGATGGTTTATCGCATTTTATATATCCATCGCTTTCCTTATATGTTAATGACAAGATTATAAAAGATATCAATAAACTGTTTTTAGATTTTGTATGGAAGAACAAACCACATAAACTAAAGAAGAATGTCATAACCAGATCTAAAACTACTGGAGGTCTTGAATTTATCGACTTCGTTGATCTTGTGAATACTTTCAAAATAAATTGGATCAAAAACTGCATAATTCAGACAAATTCAATGTGGTTTTTTATTCCAAATAATATTTTCAAAACACTAGGAGGTCTTTCTTTTTTATTAAAATGTAACTTCTGCCCAGCCAAACTACCTGTTAAGTTATCTAAATTTCATAAGCAATGTCTTTTGTCCTGGAAAATATGTTTTTGTCACAATTTCTCCCCTCACACAATGAATATCTGGAATAATGAGCACATTCTTGTCAGTAATAAGTCTATATTTTATACCAAATGGGTTGAAAACGGAATAACTAATGTTCTTCATATGTTTGATGCTTCTGGATACATGTTAACGTATGAGCAGTTTTTAAATTGTTATGGTATTCCAATCACTTTTAAAGAATTTAACACTGTGAGTAAAGCCATTACCCCTAGTCTTGTAACTCTTATGAAAAGTCATCTTACTTATAGTTCAAATCAAAGCAGACAAGTGGAACTTTTGCTGAATGGAATTCATCTTACAAACAAAATTGTAACAACAAACATGTACGTGAAATTTTCCAACAACAAAAAGAAGTAACGCCCAGAGGTATATTCTATTGGAGATCTTTTGACCAAGAAATTATTTGGAAAAAAGCTTGGCTTCTACCAAATGCGTACTGCATTTCTAATAAAATAAAAGAAATACATTTTAAAATTTTACATAAAATATACCCTGTGTCCTGTGACTTGTCCAAATACATGGATGTTGATAAGATGTGCTCTTTCTGCCAGAGTGAAGAAGAAACATTGACACACCTTTTTGTTACTTGTGTAAAAACTAAAGAATTTTTTAAAAATTTGCAACTTTATTTATTTGACCCCCATGATATCAAGCACAATTTTTGTTTAAAAGACATTATATTCTACTATGAAAACTCCCAAAACACAAATCTTGAATTGATTGTAAACTTTTTCATACTTCAAGCGAAATATTTTATCCACAAACAAAAATATAACAACTCTCAACCCCTTTTCTCTCTGTTCAAAATTGAAATATCCTCTGTCATAAAATCTTTAACATATATCCAAAACAATAAGAAAAATGACAAATTCTTAATGTGTTTTAAATCAATGTTTGATGATTATTAATTTTCTGAAGTAATGTGTTCTTCACAACTATACACAATTCACAACACATATACCTACTGTAAAGCCTCTCATTATTCATAATTATTTTGTTCTCTGTCTATTTAATTTGTTTGTTCGTAAATTGAGATATGCACTTTACGAACTAAGGATTTTGTTTGCATCTTAATAATATATTGTCTTTATTATACTGTACATTATTGTTTATTGTAATTGTTATGACTATTGAAAAACTTCAATAAAAAAAAAAAAAAAAAAAAAAAAAAAAAAAAAAAAAAAAAAAAAAAAAAAAAATCAATCATGGATCTAATCAATTCAATGTACAGAAATATAGATTTTTATGAGGTTTTAACCACAAATTGTATTTAAAGACAAAAAAATAACAACACTGAACTAAATGGGAGGTTTAATCTTTCTTGAGGAAGTTATGTGTATATTTTGACATGGTTTTAACAAAAGCCTGTATCTCTAAAGAGTAACATACAAATAAATATGTAAGTGCGAGGCTTAGATAACCTATATGCCTAATGTAGACTATGCTCTGCATTACTTTAATTAGTAGAAATTCTCAAACCTGTGTGGATTACTTTTAAGTTAATTTTCTTTTAATCACCTTACATTTAATGTACACTGCTTTTTAATTCATTCATTCTATCATTTCTTTATTTAATTGTATTTAATTATAATAATTGCTTTCTGCCAGCTAGTTGTTTTGAAGTTACAATTTAGGCTTATTTATTAAGCTATTATTTTATTATTGTTTAGCCTATTTAAGATCAGTGGAGAGGAGACAGCCTAATGCATTTCTAGAAGAGATATTTTTTGAGCAAGTTCACACCTTCTTGCAACATCAATTTCTCTAAGAATAATAGCATGTATGAACAGTATATATAGCAACAGTTAACTCCTTAGATTGTGAATAGAAATGCGTTAATTAATTACTTAGTTCATTCATTTATTAAATTACTCATTCATGAATTCTTTCAGATTTATTATAATTTGGATTTAAAACTTGCAAAAAATAAACAATCCAATAAATAAATAAATAAAACTACCTCCCACAAAACTTGAACTTTCAGAAGTCTCGTACAGGTGGCGATAACGCGCCAGTCTCGTTGGAGTAGAAGAAGAAGTGTGTGTACTTCCGGGTTGTCGTTCTTCCACATGTCTGATCTACGCACACACTCACGCTCCTCTTTGTATAAATTGTGTTTTGGAGACAACTGGACTTTGTGAGAGGATTAAAGTACGCTCTGGGCACAGTCTGCGGTCATGTCCCGCCTGGAGGACTGCGTGACCGGACAGTTTGATGACGCGGAGGAGGAGAATTGTGATGGAAAGAGGTAAACAGTGTGTGACACTTGTTTCTGCTCTCATCTGAGTGATGTGTTTTACTAAAGTGACAGTGTTATTGCTCGAGTCAAGGTTTCTATTCATCTCTCCCCGGGGTGAATCTTTGTAACGCAGGCTTTGCACCGAAATATGAAATGAGCTGAATAATGTTCTGGAGCTGACTTGTGTGATTATCTCTGTCGCCAGCGGGTGGTGCTGTTAATGCCTGAAGATTTGTGTTTTTGGTAAAACCTACATCTTCAGCGTAAGATCCTAAGATAACTGTACCAAGATCTTCAGAAACTGTACTTAATGTTAGGGCTTTGAATATCAAGTAGAGGTATATCGTTTAGAGTAAAAAGTGACACAAAAGAGCCAATGAAATGGAAAAATGGAAACAAAAAGGATGCTGGGAACTTATTGTTATAAATGCAAACTTTCTGCACTTCTGTGATTGATTTTACACACATTTTAGATGTGTCTGACAATAGGTTCTGCTAATGTGACATCACAATCTTTTAAAAACTAATAATATCAACTTTTTGTTGTTGTTGCAATGCAAAAAGTGAACCAAAAAGTAAGTCTCGTCTAGTACTAGTAGAAATCTGTAAAGACTTGTTACATAGTTTATGTCAAAAACACCATCTGGACTTAAGGACATCATATTCAAGATGATTGCAACTAAACAAGAAAAAGGTTTAAGACATAGCACATCTTCTCGCCCAGCTCTAATGAACTGCCAGAAATGTATTGTGATTGGTTAACTCACACAAGGCACAACAAAGGTTGATTTACTCTGACAATCACTTGTGTTGAATTAAAACAGAGCTCATAAGTGTATCCTTAAAATAAAAACCTCAGTGCACTGCACTTACTTTAGTAACCTAATGGTTTTAACATTCTTTTTTTTTTTTTCAGTTGGAACGAAATGCATTACATTTAAAAGTTGATCTTGGTAATTTGGCAAAAGTTTTTACATCACACAATTTGATTTTCTTTGCACCAGATCATATTTGGATTTGATTATGATCCATAAATCCAGCTGTCAAAGACTGACAAAACAAGTGACCTCAACCGTTCAATAAAAAGTGATTAAACAAATCAATGTATTAGACTGTGTGACCCCACACTACAAGCCTCTAACCATTTCTAATACTGATAATTAGTGATGGGTAGATGATACCTCAAGGTGTGTGTCACACTTTTCCCTCAATGTGTCGACACTAAATCACACTGTGTTGGTGTGTGCATGGGCTCCATCTGGTGGTTTTAAAAATGTACTGCAGCCTTAGCCTTTTACAAAAGAAACATCATAGGCCTACATTGTAATGAGTTTACACAAGTGCAAGGTATTTTTTTTCCACATATGAACAATTGAGTGTATGTTCAATAACATACAATATGTAATAAACGAAATTAGCATGAATAATGCTGTTCTTTGCAATATTCACTCTACTATTTGTTCATACTTTTTTTTCCTTGTTGCAGATGAGCCTGAGAACGCTTGAAACATTTGCATAAGAGTTTGAAGTAGAGAAAAAAAAAGTGCTACCACGGGTCTCGAACCCGCGATCTCCTGCATTCTGTAACAGTAGCCTAGCCAGTCAGGCCAAACAGCCAATGTCGTCACCAAAGTGCAGGAGGCTAAATAACTGTTAACCACACTATATTTGTATTTGCGAATTCTGGTAAATTTTGCGTTTTTACATCACAACACGCACAGAAAATCAAGGGAAATCGTCTTAGAAAACATTTATGAAATATATTACATGTTAAAACAAGTTCTTCTTTAGTCTTATTGTTCGTTTATCCTCAAGAGGCCTGGTGAAGCAGTGCCTCCTATGACGCGCGTCACTGCTCTCTGGTTTTGGGGAGAGTTGGTGCCTCAATAACACATGATACAAAATGATACCTTTCGATGCCGTAACTGCGTTGGTCACGTGATTTTTCTTAAAGCGATGCGCTCGGGGAAACAGCTCGACTGAGGCCTCGCTCTCAGTGAATGGCACATGTATCGATGCCTCGGCTCGTTTAGCCCATCACTACTGATAATGACTTGCAGACCTACAAATCTGCTAAACCCATGTCAGAGTCGTAAATCAAACTTAGAACATTGCTTTAAATTAGGGCTGGGCAATATCATGATAAAAATCGAATCGTGAGCTCATCTCTGTGACAATCTGCTTTTTTCGTGATTTCCCACAATCCTTTTCAAAGTCTCTTATACGTTTTGCAGGTTGTGGTTTTTGGGGCTGCATAATAAAGTCATAAAACAAGCGAATTTAAGCATTTTTCAAGTGATTGATTTTGCAAAAATATTTCCATTATGACTGAAACATGGATTCTTAGCTAATTTTACTATTTCAAAGTTGATGTAAATGTTAGAAGGGCTGAGGTTGCTTGTTTTGGGATTCATTTTCAAAGGCTCGGTCACCTGTTTCTTTCGGAAAATCTGGCAACAACAGCGTTTGACAGCTGGATTTAGCCACTGACAGTGAACTTTCTGAGAACTCAGATACTTGTTTTTGTACAGAGATGAATCGTGATCTGACTCCAAGAAAGTCGTGATATCATTTTTTAGCCGTATCGTATTAAATTCACTTCTTTAATGACTTGAAAATGCAGTCCTTAAAACTGCAGCCTTCAAAATTCAGAAGAGAAGCAGCTCTAAAGAAGCAGACTTGGCAACTTTGAGGCCAATAAGAGAAGTAGTAGAAGTAGATTCCATTAAAAAAGCAGATTATCACAGAGACGATAACCTGATCTTACCCAGCCCCATGTGAACTGTAACTGAATCTTTTGAAGTTTAATATTGTCGTTTTCTTAGGTTTAAAAATCCTTCAAATGTAGAATTCCAGTTTTAATCATCACCAGTTGATGAAAGTGGATCATTTATTGTGTTTTCTGTTGACCTGTAGTGACAACAATCCAGAGACCAGACTGAGCGATGACGGCCAGTTGAACTGTGACGCTGAAGAGGATTATGATGATGATGAAGATGAAGATGATGATGATGAAGATGATTATGAGTGGACGTTCAGTTCAGACCGTCCCACGTCTGGACCCAACTCTCAGGTGTGTGCATGTTTGACTGCTAAAGTCAGTCTTGTTGTCGGCAGTGTTGACAAAAAAAAATTTGTATCTTGATTTTTTTTATTTTTTTTTTGAGAGCAGGTACACAATTACAATATTTAGACATATTCATTGAATCCCCCAGATGTGTGTTGAAACTAGGGATGGGACGATCGCTTATTGCGATAATTAAGGGTCGCAATTAAATAATCGTGGCGTTTTTTCATAATCGTGATAATCGTAATCGCAATTAATCGTAATTAATTGTAATTAATTGTAATTAATTTTAATTAATTGCTATTAAAGCAGCAGGCGCGCGCTTGTGGCTTCATAAGAGCATCTAAAATCTGACTGTTGTGAACCCAGTAGAAGCTGTATTGTGGTTAAACAAAGAAAAGGTTCATGTGTTAAAGTACATTTATGACTCTGGTAGTAGATTATGTAGTAGATTTTTGCTCAACATTGTAAACATTTATTTATTTTGAATTGATTGTACTTGGACCAAAATACAATACCTAGTTGTTCAAACACAAACATATTGTGTGCTAATAAAATATTTCAGTGATTTTGAATCTGTGCACTTTTACGTTTAGTAAATTATCGTGATAATATCGTTAATCGCGATTATTTCGGTCACAATAATCGTGAGTGCAAATATTAATATCGTCCCATGCCTAGTTGAAACTTGTCTTTATCCTTATTATTGAAGGTAATCTTAGTCTCAGAAGAACAGAAGTATCTGCCAGGGCTTTTCGGCAAAAAAATACATTTCACAGTTTTCCTGGAGCCAGATCACAATTCTTGTAGACTTGCTTTTTAGGTAAATACACTTTTTCAGAACGTTCCTTCCCTGTCAGTGGCTAAATCTAGCTGTCAAAGACTGACCAGTGTTGCCAGATTTTCAGAAAGAAACAAGTGACTATGACTTTGGAAAAAATCCCAAAACAAATGATCTCAGCTCTTTAACATTAAATGACTTTTAGACATGAAAATATGCTAAAAATCCATGTTTCAGACATAACTACTGTAATTTCTGCCCTATTGAGCGCACCTGAATATAAGCCACACCCACTAGATCTAAGTAAAAAAAGTGATAAAGTACATTCTGTATATAGGCCGCACTTGTTGATAGTAAGTCTATGAGAATCTCTAAATTTGCTGCATTGCCTTATAAGCCGCATAGTTCAAAGCTCATAAAAGATTATAATCGCTTATAATCCAGACATTACGGTAGATAGATTTTTCGTAAATTTAACCTGAAAAACTTCACCTCTTTTAACTTTTCCAAATGATTGATTATTGATCATTAGGCTATAGTGAAGCAGACCTGGCAACTCTGAGGCTAAAAGGTTAGAAAAATAGTCTGCATTTGAACCACGCATATGCATTAAATAGAAAAATGGAACATCACGATTTGACAATGTCATCAGAAAGCAGATTGTCACAATGATGACCTCACAATTCCATTTTTATCACAATAGTTCCCAGTCCTAATATCAACTATATACTCTTATTTAAAAGTTTTTTTTTTTTTTTTTACTTCTATTTTAACAGCCTCTTTTTGTTTCCTGTAAACAATATACTCAATTATACATTTTAATAGGTCTTTAAAATAGGACTGGGAGATACAGTATTTCCCAAAACTATACTAAAAGCTCATTCATTAGGCTTGGGCTGTAGTAGTAGTGGTAGTGGTAGTAGTAGTAGTGGTAGTAGTGGTAGTAGTGGTAGTAGTGGTAGTAGTGGTAGTAGTGGTAGTAGTGGTAGTAGTGGTAGTAGTGGTAAGTTTATTTGAAAGGGACAGAACATTCAACATCGTTACCCTGTTGCCACATTCATAGACCTCTGAGCTCAGACCTGGTCCCTTATCACAAAGAACAAAGATATACAATACATTAAAAAATAAATGACATCAGGTATTTACAGTAAACAAACACACACATCTAATGTTCTAAAGCACTGATTTTCAACCAGTGTTTCAGGGAACACTAGTGTGCCTTGAGTTGCTGCCAGGTGGGCCTTGAAAAAATTACATGTTTTCAAAATTCAGTCTTTGAAATCAGATGAAGCTGATTCAGATGAATTTTTTCCTAGCCTGGAGTGTTTGTAACACGACTCGTAATTACGAGATAACTTTCTCGTAATTACGAGATAGTTTTCTCGTAATTACGAGATAATTTTCTCGTAATTACGCACATTCTGTAACAATCACCTAGTTTACTACTAAGATGTTTGTGGAATGTTAAATTAAGTGTCTGCTTCACTGCAATGTTTACGGTCGATATAAAATAGCCAATAACGTGACTGTCAACTCACCTACAGTTAGCATGCTATCGGCCAGTGTCTGTTCACTAGTGGTAATCGGCAGGTCTCGATCACTGTTGACAGTCAGTCCACTCATCCTTAGAAATGTGAGTTTTTCTGTGGCTCCAAATTTATTTGGCCAAAATGCTGCACATAACATGTCATTACTGCAATCTATTAAGAGACTCTTTTTTTTTTTTTTCTACCTGAACCTGAACCACCACTAAATCTTCTTTATGATATTTCCCCTTAAAAGTTATTTAACATAACGAAATCCACAAGTACATCTTAGCTATTTAGAAACATCAAGCTAGCACAGAAAAGACTAAATAATTAGGTTCCAAAGTAATTTTATCTCGTAATTACGAGAAAATGGCCATATTTGTAATTACGAGAGGTGTGCGCAAAAAAACCAAAAAAATCACCACCAAAAAAAAAAAGTGTGCCATGACTGAAAAAAGGCTGGGAAACACCGTTCTAAAAAAAGGTTGGGAAACACCGTTCTAAAGTTCACATAGTAAATATTGAAATGGTTTTTACTACTGCATGTAGGCTACTGATGCTCTAATAAAAAAACAAATGAATTGAAACTCCAAACATCTGTGTTAAACATTATTGATCTGGAGAATGTTGTGATGTCAACGTGAAAACAAAAGCTCNATCATGTTTCGGAACTTCGAAACATTTGGTTCAAACGTTTTGCTGCTTCATGGGGCTTCACTTTGCCCATCACTACAACACACAGCCTTGTTGATCTTTTTTTTTTTTTTTTTGAACACAGTGCTATGGTCCTGTCTCCAGTAGAAAACCAGCCCAGAGCAGGCTTCTCTGTAGGTTTGGTATTATTGGATGATACTTCTTCTTTTTCCTCCAAACATGACTAATGGTTGGTCTCATCTGACACATGACATGTCCAGTCCTTCTCAGTTGGTCCTGACAAACTTCACACAGACCTGGACCTGGACTGACATAAGCAGGACAACCTTCTGTGTGATGGATGATATTTAAACCATGATGTCTGAGCGTATTACTGATGGTAACCGTGTGGAAACGCTGCTCTCAGCTCTCTTCTTGTGATTGGCCAACTCCTCCTGTAGTTCTGGGCTGATGAGATGTTCTGGAGCTCAGTCTCGGGACAGCACAGTCTGCATTAGTTCTTTTATTTTCTCACGAGTGTAACAGTTGTTTTTTTTCATCAACTGCTTGGCGACTGCCTCATAGCTCTGTCCAGCTTTGGTGAAATTCTATATCTTTAGCTGACAGTTCTTTGGTTTGACCCATGTTGGCATTAGACTTTGGGCTGATTGTGGTGCGCAGGTCTCTTTATGAAAGCTAACGACCTCAAACAGGTGCTACTGCGTCAGAATGAGAGGGAGTGGAGTTGGACTATTTAAAAAGATCTTTGAGGTCAGAATCTGTCTGATATCAAGTGATCAAATACTTACTTGACACAGTATTATCAAAATCCGAAAGTCCGAATTTAAAAAAATGTAAGACCCTCCAGGATTAAGCGTGAGAAATGTAAAATCACAGACTGATAAATCCTTCTTGTATATGTATATGTGTATGTATATATTGTGTGTGTGTGTGGTGTTTGCAGGACACGCAGCGCTCCGATCTGGGCCCTGCTCCAAGGCAGCGGTGGAGGCTGTTACTGGCTCAAGGACTCGTACTCGGACATCGGACTCTGGCCTGGATGATCAACTGAGCGACGGGCTGCATAACTTCATCGACGGTCTGGCCATCGGAGCCTCCTTCACGGCCTCGGTGTTCCAGGGCATAGCACCTCTGTGGCATTCTGTGTGAGGAGTTTCCACATGAGCTGGGTGAGTAGGATTAAATGGTCACTGAGGTATCAATGGACTAGACGGAGCGGTTATCAGATGTAATCTCCAGTATGGTAATAACTATTTAATCATATCCTTTCTCATATCCTAGACAACTTAGTGTGGCATGCCTGGGAAATGTAGGTGTTTGATTGGCCACTTGTTCAACATGTCCATGTCCACAGACAGCCAAGTGGGAAGGATACCTTTGGAAGAGTGCATTTTCACTCACATCACTCCGCTCGTATTCTTTCTCTTGTTTTTTTTATTTTTTGATCTGTTATCTATTCCTGCTTCAGCTCTCATAATTCCTTCTCCAGTAAACTTGGTTATTCACAACATGGTTAATAATGGTCCTGACTCTCAAATCAAACAGCGGTTATCCCAGCGGACTTTAAAGATGTTGATTTAGCAAACGAGTGTGTGAGAAATCAAACAGTGAAACATTTGTCAATGTCAACAGAAACATTGGAAATCAGAAACAATCATTATTGGAAATGCAATAAAATGTCCAGAGCATCCCTGTCTTAGAGCCTCCTTCTGCAAGGAAAAACTCAAAGAAAAATGGACGAACAGCTGTAGATGTGACCAGATGACACATGTCCAGATGTAATAGAATTTAAGTCTGTGAACCAGAAATCACTTTAACGGAGACAAATTTCTAACAGACAAGACAGCAGTCAAGAGAGGCAGAGTGGAGCAGTGAGAGGTCAGGTTTCAAGATTAGGTTGATTGAGCTCCAGCGTCGACACTGGAGCGGTAGTATCTGGAAGACCACTCCTCAGAGAGAGTGGGACAAGCTAAAGAGCCTTTGACTCACAAAGACAACTTGTGTTGAACTTCTGACAAGTTTGATGATTCACACATTTGAATCTGCACAAGTGTCTGTCTCTCTTTCTCTCTCCATCTCTCTCTCTCTCTCTCTGTTGTCTCTCTCTCTTTTCTCTCTCTCTGTTCTCTCTCTCTTTCTCTGTCTGTCTCTCTCTCTCTCTCTCTCCATCTCTCTCCATCTGTCTCTTTCGTTCTCTCTCTAAACTACGAAGAAGCCATCGGCTAAAATCATGCAGCCACCGGGAACGTCCGATCTCTGCTGTTCTCCTTGTTCTTCTTGTCTTCTCTGTCCTCCTTGCTCTCCCTGTCCCTGTGGTCTTCTGCTGTCCTCCTTGTTCCTTTCTGTTCTCTCTCCTGTCCTCAATGTCGTCCTCCTCATCCTGTGTCTCAGTCCCTGTGTCTCTCTGCTCTACTCCCTGTCCCTGCATGTCTCTTTCCTGTCTCACTGTCCTGCGTGTCTTCTTTCCTGTCGTCCCTGTCCATAGTTCTCCTGCTGGTCCTTTCCTGTCTCCTGTCCTGGGTCTCCTTTCCCTGTCCTCCCTGTCCTCGTGTCTCTCCTGCTGTCCTCCCTGTCCTGTGTCTCCTGTTCTCCATATCTCCTGCTCCCTCATCTCCCTGCGGGTTCTTTCCTGTTCACTGTCCTCGGCTTCTGCTATCTCACTGTCCTCTCTGTCCACTGTCTCTCTGTCCCTGCGGTCTCTCTGCTGTCTCACTGTCTGCGGTCTCTCTTTTCCCTGTCTCCTGTCCTGCGGTGTCTCTTTCCCCTGTCCTTCTGTCCTCCTGTCCTGCGGTGTCTCTTTTTCCTGTCCTCTCTGTCCTCCCTGTCCCTGCGGTCTCTCTTTTCCCTGTCCTCCCTGTCCTCCTTGTCCTCACTGTCCCTGGTGTCCTCTCTTGCAGGGGATTTGTGATCCTCCTGAACGCCGGCATGACATCCAGCAGGCTCTGTTCTTTAACTTCCTGTCTGCGTGCTGCTGTTACCTGGGCATGGGCTTCGGGATCCTGGCCGGGACAGCTTCTCTCCAAACTGGATCTTTGCTTGGCCGGAGCATGTTCCTCTACATCGCTCTGGCAGACATGGTGAGTCCACGGCAGCTTTTAGTCATCTGCACAGGTTTGGAACAAGAGGAACACTGAGACACTGGGTTGAGCAGTATGTTCAGTAAGATCCTGACCTGTCCAGTCATATTTGTCCAGATATTTGTGAATTCACAAACCTGACTGAGCTCCACCAGCTGATTGTTTGGAGCATGGATGTAATATATACTTCCATGGTTTGGAGTCTGACTGCTGGTTAACGGCCCAATCACATCGCAGCAGGGCGGGTTGAGGGGGGATTCATTTCCTAATCAGAGTCACTAGACAAAATGGACTCAATCATGCTAGTGTTAGCTTGACTATATTTCATGACTTAAACTGCCAGAAAGGGCTAGAAGTTGTCTTGTCGTTCTTGTGTTAGATTCCAATCATGAGACGTGGTCTGTTAAAAAACGTTTCATAACGTTTAGTTTTTTTT
This sequence comes from Mugilogobius chulae, assembly GCA_038363315.1. Classification (NCBI taxonomy): domain Eukaryota; kingdom Metazoa; phylum Chordata; class Actinopteri; order Gobiiformes; family Gobiidae; genus Mugilogobius; species Mugilogobius chulae. Next base: position 11,444,689 of record CM076403.1, read on the forward strand.
TCATAAAAGTATTACATTAACTCTACTGTCAGTTTACCTCGACCTGTCACTGCTCTGTCTGGTTCAAGTTTATTCACAGGTCAATATTGTGTTTTCACAAACATTAAGGGAACCCTGGATATAAAGACAAATGTGGCTAAACACTAGTACTGCTCATGCTTAATAAATAAATTACAAACAAATATATAATGCTTATTATTTTGATAAAATTGTCATTGTTTATGTTGTTTTCAAGCCACTGATTTGGTTGATGACATAAAATAGTGTTGCCATGGTTATCAGACAGTTTCATCTGTGAACAGTTTCCACAAAACACCACTGACAGTGTCCAGTTCAGCCTCTTCCTCTGATATCTTCAGTGTCACTAATTCCACATAATCGTTCTGTATTGGCTCAAACTGACAAGGTTTAACTGAGGAATTCATGTTGCTTATTACCTGCTACTGCTTTACCATGACAAACTATTTTATGTCATAACGCAGCAAAATGGCAGCTCCATGTCATTTCTTTAAAAACTATTTTAATACAACTACAAGCACTTCCAAGGTATTTGTCCTGTATTTATAGAAGTGATGATATTAGAAGTGTTTTAGGGTAAACATGTGATTATATCCAGGGTTCACTTTAAGCTCATATTAACACATTTAAAAAGGAAATGATAATGTAGCATTATTCTACGTTGTTTGTCCTCGTAGGTGTTGTCGTAGTCAAATAACGTTCATCCGTTTGTGCACCAAATTGGGCTCTGACTCAGAGATGTTTTGCTGGGTTGATTCTGTTTAGCACAATAGAGTGTTTCCTTTTGACTTGAATAGTGACTCTTGTTCTTCGGATATATCATTCTGATTCATTATTGTGATTGGCTGCACATCCAATCAGCTCAAGTATTTAAATAAACAGCCCAACACTGTTAGTGGGGGAAGTTCCAGATGGATAATGTGGAAGAACTCACATCAGAGTTGAACACAGATCCTTCTGGAGTGGGACAGGTCAGGACGCTCCAGTTTGGAGGGAAAAACAGACAATTTTTATACCATTTTGTAACATTTTCTTTACAATCTGAAAACTAAGTTTAACTGTAAGTATAAAAATAATTATACAAATCTTTTTAAAACTGTCTTTAACCTATAAAAAACATTAGAAGTAAAATGACGTCTATTTAAAACATTCTGCAATTCAATGTTTCTCAGTGTTTTTCTGTAATAGTGAATGAGTGAATCATTTTTGCCTCACAATGGTCACAACATGTGACTTCCCTCATTAGCTGCCAATAAGGGATTTGCAAAGAAAATCGAGTCAATCTAATGAATTATGAACGGACTTTGTGTGTGTTTGTGTGTTTTGAAGTTCCCGGAGATGAACGAGGTGAGTCTGGAGGAGGAGCGCGCCGCAGCAGCACTTTCCTCCTCACATTCTTCATTCAGAACGCTGGTCTACTCACGGCTTCGCCATCATGCTGCTGCTCACCATGTACTCGGGACAATCCACTGGGCTAACGGGACTGGGCCGTGTGTGGAGCTCCCCGGGACTAGAACTGTGTGTGTGCCCCGGACCAGAACTGTGTGTGTGCCCGGGACCAGAACTGTGTGTGTGCCCGGGACCAGAACTGTGTGTGTGCCCGGGACAGAACTGGTGTGTGCCCGGACCAGAACTGTGTGTGGAGCTGCCCGGGACTAGAACTGTGTGTGGAGAGAGGAACTAACTGTGCGTCTGCCCCGGGATGATGAAACGGTCTGGCCAGGTCGCTGTGCTCCTGGTGCAGGTTTAGCAGAGTGTGGTGGTGATGAAATGTGCTCTCAGTGTCCAACACAAGACCAAGTCCAAATGTGCTCTAGCCTAGAGAAGACCAGTCTGGAGTTCTCTTGCTCCTGTGGCTGTATATTGTCCCATCCTCAGTGTGAAGAACACAAATGGAACTAGGGCTGCTCGATTATGAGGAAATCGTGATTATTTAAATCACAATGATTTAAACGGTTGTTTACTTAGACACTGCAGAGCATTAGTGTCTCTGTAGATGTGTTCTACAATAAGAAACCTACTCACAGCTTAGAAGTTATGCTCAATACACTCGATTACAGCCCTAATGAACTGCTTCAGACTTTTCCACACACACAGGAACTGTCTGCTCCAGACTCCTCCACACACAGGAACTGTCTGCTCTGAGCTCCTCCACACACACAGGAACTGTCTGCTCCATGCTCCTCCACACACAGGAACTGTCTGCTCCGGGCTCCTCCACACACACAGGAACTGTCTGCTCCGGGCTCCTCCACACACACAGGAACTGTCTGCTCCGGGCTCCTTCACACACACAGGAACTGTCTGCTCCAGGCTCCTCACACAGGCAGGAACTTTCGGTCCCTGTGAACTTTCCCACACATCCATGAACTGTCTACATTGGGCTCTTCTACTCACACAGGCTCACCACATATTTAGGAACTGTTTCCCCTGGTTCCTGGGCACGCAGGCCATGTGCAGCAGGCATGCACACACCCTGAAGCCTCAGTGTTTTCTCTCATATGGACCTAAACTGGAACTAGAACTGGTCTTGTTACGTTTGTGTCCGTTGTGCTGGGCTTCAGTTCGGACTCTTCACAGTTCTATGTTTTCTTTGTTGGATGGGTCGAGATCTAAACCAGGAGCAGAACTGGAGGCACTAAGTGGTCTGTTTCTATGACGACCGCAGGATGCTTCAGATCCTTTTCTATGCAGATCAGTGGAGTATTATGCTAAAAGACATGGAAATGAGCAGGAGACTTACCTGGACGTCCCGGTACAGACGAGCGTAGAAACGTGCTCTGGACGTCCAGCTCTGGTGTGTGAGTGGTGTGTTCTTCAGTCTACATCCTGGTGTGTCTGTGAGTGACCTGTTCTATGAGAGGTGTTAACACTCACACTGATCCTCTTTCTAATGTGGGATTGAGTTAAAGCAGCGTGTTACTAAAGGAAAACAGGAAACACATGTTTTAGACTGAACACTGACCACGTCCATAAGACCTGCACGCTCCGAGCTACAACACAAGAAAAACTGACATCAGGGCCCTAAGTGTACCAGTCAGGTTTGTGGAGATTCAGCTTGCTCCTGCTCCTCACAGTAAGAATACACTACAGGTCTATTCACTTATTCTGCCCCGCCCCTTCTCTTGGGAGCACACTTCCTGTTTAGTCTGTTACATGTTGCTGTCTGTTCTGCAGTTTGATCTCTATACCTTAAATAATCCAGGACTGAATGCTACAGGCTAACGCAGAAGTGCACGTCATAAAAAGTGGCGGGGCAGAATAAAGTGAATACTGGATTAGTATCAAATGAGAAATGAAAACAAACAAACATCGTTTCCCTCAAAGTTACTGTGACTTTTAAGTGTCATAATTCTTGATCTTTGACAGGCTGTTCAGCGACAAAACGTCCATTCTGTCACAGTTCAGTAAATGAATCTGACTGAATTGTGTCTGAACTGGCGTCGCTCTGGTGAGAAGGCTCTCGTCCCACCTCTGCTGGGTTCGGTTTCACTTCAGGATCTCATTAGAAGTGTGCAGAGCCTCCTCCTGAAAGCCGTTCTGTTCAAGACTTAATAATCGTGTTCATCGTTCTCTCTTATGTTACTTCAGAAGAATAACATAGATAGAATAAATATACGTATGTGTGCGTTTGTGGATAAAAACCAACATCTCCTTTTTCTTTCTGTTCATAGGCTGCGTTCACATTGCAGACAATGAGATGTCATAAGTCCAGGTTGGACCAAATATGAACATTGTACTTTCACAGTCTGATCATGTTTATTAGTGACTAGACTCGTGTTAAATCTTATTCATCTCTAGAAGGTTGTGATGTCATGTGAACGCAGCCTATCGTCAGACAATGCAAACGGAATCACAAAGTGCAACATTATTACATTTATGCTCTTATTGAACATAGCATCACTTTTACATCTTTTTGTTTTATAACTATCTAATCTATATTATTATTTTTTGTTATATCTTGACGTTCTCGTTATGATCTAAATGTGATCTATTGCCCAGCTCCAAGTACAAGTACAAGTACAGATTAAGGACTTAGATGAATACTTGAAGGCAGTGATTCTCTTTCACTATATCGAATATTCAAAATTATGCAAAATGTTGAACCTGAAGGTGCACTATGTAACTTTCTGAAGTTGAAAGCAAACTACATAATCAGAAAAATTTACAAACTAGACTTTGGGTCATTCTGAATGGAGATAACGGTAAATACAACTAAAGAAGTGCGGTCCTATAGAAAGTAAAGACTGGATTAGTATTATTTATTTAGTTTCTATTCTAGTCTATATTTTTCATCCAAAAGTTACACAGTGCACTTTAAGTTTTGTTACAAATAGAATAATGGAGAGTGGGTCTGACACAGATGCACAGATACGGATTCAAAACTCTTAAGTATCGGCCGATACCAACATCAACCAATTCTAATGTTAGAACTTTTTTTTTATATCAAAACACAAGAAATTTGACCATTCTGTGTTGTAAGATTGTGAGACATCCAGGAGAATGTAAACTAAAACAAACTAAACTAAGCCAACATTTCACTGCTCATCCAGAGGCTTCATCAGGGCCACGAGGTGTAGATGTGGAGGGAGTGACGTCACTGAAAAGACCCAGGCCATCCACAGCTTTGTCCCAGGTGTGTGAAGGATGCCCGGGTCTAGTGGGCTCAGTCACCTGCTCAAGCCCTGATCAAGCCTCCTGGATGACGGCCAGACGTCGGCTTTGTAACAAGTCCAGCTGCTCTTAGTTTTCATTGGTTTAGGTCATGTTGTGTTCATTTTTGTGCCAGTAAAACCTATCAACTTTATTTGAAGACAATTTTGAACATGAGAGCTGCTGTGTCAACATCTGTCTTTGTATTCATTCATTTTCCTATCCAGTGACTATGGCTTTAGGCGGGGCATGCTGGACAGTGGCCAACTCTTTGCAGGATTAGACAGACAAACATTCACTCTCATTCACTCACAGGACATTTCCAGTGAGGCCTAATGAACTAAACATGGAGGTGAGAGGAGGCGGACACAGGGAGAACTCGGCCCAGACCTGGAAGTCCAACCACCATCTCCTTATTGGGAAGCCAGAGCTCTATATATGTCCAATTCTGTCCGTTTCAAAGGTTTTATCAGCTCTAATAATCAGCACAAAACACAGATCCTGGCTCAGTCCACGTAGACACAGACTGGTCCAGTTCCTTTGACACAATCTGAACAGAAGTCAGAATGTCTACAGAATCTCTTCCTTTTTGTGTTTGTCGGCTTTCTTAAATGAGTAGCAGTCAAACTATGGGACCAAATGAGCTTTAATGGAAAATAAAGTTTGATATTTATCTTGTAGAGTTTTATATGCAGTAGTTTAACTCAAATCTTCACATCAGATTTACAAACGTCTGCTGGATCAAAAAACTCATTTCTAAAGCAGGATCGAAGGTCGTTTATACAAGTGCTTTATGGGATTTGTTTTTTACGTGTTTGTGAACCATTTTGTATTGTGTATGAATTCTGAAGAGCTAGAATAAAAATGTAATTAAGTCAACTAAATGATCTGCTGAATGATAAGTATGTATTATTTATCTCGCTGCATTTGTTTTGGTAAATCTGTTCTATAAACATTTTCCAGAACATGTGTCAGTGACTCCTGTTTGTGAAATGTGCTGCTGGATTTTCTTGATGTTTTTTGCTTTGTTTTTATCTTCGATACAAACATATATTTGTGGATTGTGTTAAGTTTTGAATCTCATGGTTACAGAGCTATGGAAAATGGTAATTACATTTGAATGTCAATTGGTGTCATGATCAATGGCTGTGCTTTGATGTAAGTATGTTTAGTTTTATCTCAAACGCTCAGTCATGTTGTGATTTCACTGTGAAATACTCTGTTCATTTGTCTGACTATCAATTCATGTGAAACTTGACAAGATACATGTGTCATTCAGAAATGATTGACTCATTCTGTTGTGTAAGAAATGTGACCAAGCTTGTATGAACTAGATGAGCACTGTAATGTTACAGAAATGTTTTGTCCACTCCAAGCTTTGTGAGGAAGCTGGACTCTTGAGTAAACATTCTGATCTTGTGTTTTTGACGATGGAGATCGTATCAATGATGCAGATACAACCATCCTTAGTGACTCTCGCACTTACTGATGAACAGACAAAGTGTCAAATTTAAGTTTTGAATCTTTCTTATTGTTATTTTGATGCAATTACTGTAGCTTAAAAAAAAAAAAAGACTTCCTTCAAACAGCAACTCTTGAACCAACCTACTTTTAATGAACTTAAAGCCATGAACATTCTTTTTGAATAGATATTAAAAAAGTTGTATTGTAAAAGTTTACAAGAGAAGAGGAGACGCCTGTATGGCTCCAAACGTCTCATTCCATTCAAGAGACTGAGGAGGCCATTACATTTTTGAATTTATTCCTATAAGCTCATTCAGTTCAGCTGTAGCTTGACTTTTCACAAAATATATTTCTGAAAACTTTTGTATTGTCAGAGAAGAACTAATCTAAGGCACATTTTCACTGTGCCTTAGATTGTTCCTGTTCCCTGTTTTGACTTTCAGTAGCGCACCTTTATAACTCATAAAGAAGATGTCTAGTGTAGACAAGAATGTGTGAGCACTGCAGACAAATGTGTTTTGAAGACAAATTCTGGCTTTATTGGAGCCAGGCTCAGTCAGTGTGAGCTTCAAGTTGTTTTAGCTGTTGTGTTAGAAGCTCTTAGGTCCAGTGCTTGTTGGAGGCATTGCTGTTTGGAGTTGGAGAACTGAACGTGGTACAAACACATACATGCTGCTGTCCAGTTGTCTTAAAGAAGTTTGAGAGCTGATGTTTGGATTCAGTCTGGAAACAGATGGTGAAGAATTGAAGAAGAGCTCTGGCTGACGTCTGAAGATGACACACTGGTTCTTGGTCTCTAGAGGTTGGAAACTGAACAGTAAAAACAGGAAACACATTACTTTAAGTGAAAAAAAACACAAAACCAAATCTATCAAGTCATATAATAGACACCTTTCCAAATGAAAGTACAAAATCAAATAAATAGAAAACTTACTTTTCCACAGACGACGTCTTTGATGGTGAATGTTCTTCATGAACCAGATCCATTGTGGCTTTCTTCTTGTGCACTTTCCTTAGAAGAGACAAAGAACCGATTCAGTGTCTAAAACAAACACATGTTCTCTGGGGCAGTTCTTTTTCAGTCAAACTAAAATCACTTACAAAAGAAAAACCATTTGAGCAGAGCTTTTCCATGAGCTGATTCCACCTTCCACTGGGCTTGGTTTCTGTTCAGGCTGTTTCTGAACTAGAGCAGCAAATGAGAAAAATGGAAACAAGTGAAACGAGCCAACACAACTAGAAACTACAAAGTTCAATTCATGTTCCAAACCTCCGCTCTGATGAACCTTTTTAGTGCTGTGTGCTGTTTGGAGCTGGAGACCAGAACCATGGGAGAATCCCAGGTGTGGGGCAAACATGGCTATGTCCTGCTGAAGTTTCACTTGGATTTCTGGACTGAATTTGGAGACGCAGATGTTGAAGGTTGGGACCATGTTGAAGTGGACAGACTGGCTCTTTGGTCTGGAGTTGTCATGAACTGGAGATTGAAAAAACAAAATGCATTACTTCATGTGGAGCACAAACTGATGTAAGGACAAAGACAAAAGCTGTGACGTCGTCTTGGAGACGGCTGATGCTCTGGCTGACGTTAGGGTCGTGAGCTTTCAGGATCTGGATCTTTGGTTGGTGGACTCAGCTTCTGTAATTCTAATGCAGTAAATACTTGTACATTTCAAACTGACAGAAGATGGTACACCTTTGAAATACTTACATTATGATGAAGACTACATAACTAAAGTCTGTTTTTACCTACGGCTGCTAATTATTGAGCAAAACTTCATACTTTAAACTAACATTAACATCATGTCCCTGTAGATGGTGATGTGAGGCTGGGACACTGACAGAGAGAGTGAGGAGGACGTGTCCCTGTAGATGGTGATGTGAGGCTGGGACACTGACAGAGAGAGTGAGGAGGACATGTCCCTGTAGATGGTGATGTAGGCTGGTCACTGACAGAGAGTGAGGAAGACGTGTCCCTGTAGATGGTGATGTGAGGCTGGACACTGACAGAGAGAGTGAGGAGGACGTGTCCCTGTAGATGGTGATGTGAGGCTGGGACACTGACAGAGAGAGTGAGGAGGACATGTCCCTGTAGATGGTGATGTGAGGCTGGGACACTGACAGAGAGTGAGGAGGACGTGTCCCTGTAGATGGTGATGTGAGCTGGACACTGACAGAGAGTGAGGAGACGTGTCCCTGTAGATGGTGATGTGAGGCTGGGACACAAGGATGATTTCATGTTGGACACAAAAGATGTTAAGTGTGTCTTTGCTGTAGTGGCTGATGTTAGACAGATGTTTGGAGGACATGTCTCGCCCGTGAAGATGTGGATGTGAAGCTCGGGCTGGACACACAAATGATGGTGACTTTGACTTGATTTTTCTGGAGGCACTTGTGGATGGAGGCTGGTTTTTGTAGAAGGGGAGTTTATGTTGAAAGCTGCAAAACACAACAAATACTAAAATATAATAACACCAAATGAATACAAAACATTAAATAGTTGCACACAAAAATCCTAAAATCTAAAATGTATTATAAAGTCCAAGGCCTGTCGCTTTCAAATAAAGTCCAAGGCCTGTCGCTTTCAAAATAAAGTCCAAGGCCCGTCGCTTTCAAAATAAAGTCCAAGGCCCGTCGCTTTCAAAATAAAGTCCAAGGCCGTCGCTTTCAAAATAAATCCAAGGCCCGTCGCTTTCAAAATAAAGTCCAAGGCCCGTCGCTTTCAAAATAAGTCCAAGGCCCTCCTTTCAAATAAGTCCAAGGCCCGTCGCTTTCAAAATAAAGTCCAAGGCCCGTCGCTTTCAAAATAAAGTCCAAGTCCCGTCGCTTTCAAAATAAAGTCCAAGTCCCGTCGCTTTCAAAATAAAGTCCAAGCCCGTCGCTTTCAAAATAAAGTCCAAGGCCCATTGCTTTCAAAATAAAGTCCAAGACCTGTCGCTTTCAAAATAAAGTCCAAGACCTGTCGCTTTCAAAATAAAGTCCAAGGTCCTTTGTTCTCAGAGTCTGTGGCCTCGGGTTCCTGTAGAGAAGCCGAAGCGTCTGAGAAGAGGGAAGTCTAGTGGTCCCAGTTCAGTCCACATAGTCCTGGACAAGCTGTAGAAAATGGATGGGATGTGATCCTTGTCTGGAATTGGTCTTGGTGGACTCCAAGATCCTCTTCTGTTCCTTCAAAGAAACACAAAGAGAGAAAGGATCAATTCTTAAAAATAAAAGGAGTACTTGTGTCTGGGGGGTGGAGTTGGCCTCTGTGGAGCACTTGACCTTTTCCAGTCCTTCCAGTCCTTCTCTCGCTCCTGCAGGTAGGTCTCCATCTGCAGCACCCAGTCCGGCTTAGGTCCAGGAAACAGGGGCGCAGGCTCCACCTCCACCTTTGGGACAAGAGGGGCAGGGTTAGAACTGGAAGGAGCAAATGCAGCCACCCAAGCAGAAGCAGAGGCAAGCTTAGGAAGCTTAGCAGCGTTGGCAGGTGTAGCAGAAGCAGGTTTAGGAAGCTTAGCAGCGCGGGCAGGTGTAGCAGAAGCAGGTTTAAGAAGCTTAGCAGCGCTGGCAGGTGTAGCAGAAGCAGGTTTAAGAAGCTTAGCAGCGCTGGCAGGTGTAGCAGAAGCAGAAGCAAGTTTAGGAAGCTTAGCAGCACTGGCAGGTGCAGCAGAAGCAGAAGCAGGTTTAGGAAGCTTAGCAGCGTGGCAGGTGTAGCAGAAGCAGAGCGTTTGCAGGCCTGACGAGCATGCCGAGCAGTGATATAATCAGGAAGCATGCTGTCAGGAAGAGGAATGATCTGAAGTCTCCTAGAAGGAGCAGAGGGGGGCAACACAGAGTCACCCAGAGCAAAGGTGGAAGGTAGCACGCTGAAGCTAAGCTGAGCCCCCTGAGTAGGCACAAGCCCAGGAGACTCGGCAGGAGCAGCAGAGCAGAGCTTAGGACGCTTAGCAGGAGGAGCAGAGCTGGAGGAGTGGGGAGGAGAAAGACCATAGGACCTCCAACCACCACCCCTAGGAAACTTGGCAGAAGCGGGCATTGTAGAGGGAGAGAGGGTGTGTGTGAGTGTGTGTGAGTGTGTGTGGACTTAGGCCCAGAGACGCCTCCTGTGCAGGACGTCTGAGTGTCTGAAGAAACACTGCACCAACAATCACACAGATCTGTGGAGAGAAACAGGATGGGTCAGACAACACACACTATCAAAGACTTCAATGTTTGTCTTCATTTAATGCCAGGGAAGTCTTAAACACTGACCCATTTGATACATTTGTTAAAGAAATTATAGAAACAATGTAACTGAACACAATAAAAGGACAAAGAGATCCATATGAAAAGAGCAGGTGAAAGGTAAAAGTCAAAAGTTAAAGATGTTTTTGTTGTCTCTCAAAGAAGAGATTACTTTTTTAATTAAAACTAAAGAATATTTGCAATTTTTTTTACAGGTAAAAGCACTTTTTTTAGGTCTCTCTATGAAATATCAGAGTTGAAACAGTGTAATTTAGTAAAACAAGACTTTCCCTTTAAAAATTTGTTGATAAAAAAGCTAAAACGCACTAAATAATTGATGTAACTAAGAGATTTTCGCCCTGTTGAATTCTATGATTAAAACAATCAAAACTACCATTAAACAGGTCAAATTAGTTTAGACATAATAATTGGAAATGTTGCCTTTTCATAAACACCTGTTTCAACAAATGACAGATTTCATTTCACTAAACGACGTTGCACCAAACGACATTTTGTCAATTTTCAATGAAAGTTTATGAAAATGCCTTTTGGTGGATCTATTTTGAAGAAATGTAAACACAAATATGAACTGGTCATATTGAACATCACTTTCAAGTGTATTCTTTTCAAATGAATGACATTTTTTGAACATGTTTTCACATTTTGACCCTTTCTACAAAAGTCTACAAAAGAGACAAAGGTTTGAACCAGCTAAAACTAAGAACCAAATCTGAAACACACCACCTGAAATGTGGGATTGGTCAAAACTGCCCATAGCTCCATCTGTTTCAATAAGATTACATTTACTGCTTCTACATTAGATTTGTGTTTTATCAATCTTCTGAAAAAATGTCAGTGCAGTAAATAAACAGAATTAAACTGTGACTAGAGCAGATGTTAACCAACCAGGTCTACAGCAGAACTGGACCGGGTCTACGGCAGAACTGGACCAGATCTACGGCAGAACTGGACCAGGTCTACAGCAGAACTGGACCGGGTCTACAGCAGAACTGGGTCAGCAGAACTGGACCAGGACCAGTTCTAATGTTAACCAACTGGTATTCAGCCACAATTCAACCAGTAAATAAGAGAAAACATTTCTATTTCTAGATTTTAATAATGATTGAAAAATGGGAAGAGGGCCTTAAGTTGAACTAGGGCTGGGTGATATTGACAAAAATGAATATCTCGATAACGATATATGGACAATATTTTGTCCGCTCCACATAAACTTGTTAAAACCGATCTTCAAACTTGTTACTACATCGGAAAAACATCTAAAATTGATTGAATGACTTTTTACATGACTTTTTTGAGTGTTAATAATGATGATCTTAAATAAAGATTTGCCAATAGAACAAGTAAATTTAGTTCTTATTTCAGAAAGTTATTTCAATTGAATTAAATTCAATTTCAAGTCAGGGTGTATTTTTCTTACTTTATGTAAAAACAAGGTGTTTTATGCTTGTTCCATTTACAATCGAAACCAATAAAAATTAACTTAAAATAAGTAAAATACTGCTTATTCCAGGCACATATTGCCTTCTTATCTGATGGTTAATTGTCAGACAAATATTTGTCAAATTAATTACAAAAGTGCAGCCATCCCCCACTATAACCTCATTTTTGTGAATCACTTATCTACAAACACTGAAAGAAATAAACTTACTTTGTCTAATAAAAAGTTTACAGCATCTCTTACATTTTTTTAATTGTAAATTTGCTCTTTTGTAGAATGTTTTTACTGTACAATATTCTCGATATTACATTTTTGCATATCTTAAAAATAACATTCACGATATTATCTAAATTTCGATATATTGCCCAGGCAGCCCAGCTCTATGTAGAACAGGCCTGTTCAGGTTCAGGTGTGGGACACATTCACGTTACACATTAGCCTGACTATTTAGCCATTTTCATTTGTCATCGTCTCTGTAAACTAGCTTTGTGCATTAGGTCTGATGTAATATGACAAGAAGAAGTGCTCTAATGCTACACTGACAATCTTAACAATGCTAATGAGCTCAAAGTGTGTGTTTTGTGACTTTGGTCACAATAGTCTCTGTTTTAGGCTCGTTCTAGTTGTGTTAGCAGCGTGTTAGCAGCTGCAGCTGGAGGTCTAATGCTCTTTGCTTCACAAACACAAAAACACACATTTCTTTGAGTAAACTTACAGAAAACATCATCTCTAGACTTTGACAAAAGGACATACTGCTAGTGCTTGTTTTTTTCGTGCATAAAATGATCAAAACTCATGAACAGGGAAAGTGGTAAAAGCTCACGTTTTTTCCTCACAAACGTCTCGTAGTTTGAGTCAGGGGCTGGTCAGTCGGTGTCTGAGTGAAAATGTCCAAAAGTGAAGTCTCCTTTCTGTAGAAAACGTCGAGTGAAGCTCACAAATTCAGAGTTTTGCTGCAGTCTGGGTTTGCAAAGTTTGCACTGACAAGCGACACTTGAAAACAGCGCTAGGAAACAGCACGTGCGCGCTGACGTCACAACGCGCGTGGCTTTGGCCGCAAATCAATCATGGATCTAATCAAGTAAATGTACACAAATATAGATTTTTATGAGGTTTTAACCACAAATTGTATCTAAAGACAAAAAATAACAACACTGAATAAATAAATGCGAGGTTTAATCTTTCTTGAGGAAGTTATGTGTATATTTTTACATGGTTTTAACAAAAGCCTGTATTTCTAAGAGTAAAATACAAATAAATATGTAAGCGCGATGCTTTGATAACCTACATTTATCTCGTAATTAGTAGTACCAGCTTAAATTCTATTTTTTAATCATTTTAATTTTCTTTTAATCACCTTACATTTAATGTACACTGCTTTTTAATTCATTCATTCTATCATTTCTTTATTTAATTGTATTTAATTATAATAATTGCTTTCTGCCAGCTAGTTGTTTTGAAGTTACAATTTAGGCTTATTTATTAAGCTATTATTTTATTATTGTTTAGCCTATTTAAGATCAGTGGAGAGGAGACAGCCTAATGCATTTCTAGAAGAGATGTTTTCGGAGCAAGTTCACACCTGCTTGCAACATCAATTTCTCTAAGAATAATAGCATGTATGAACAGTATATATAGCAACAGTTAACTCCTCAGATTGTGAATAGAAATGCGTTAATTAATTACTTAGTTCATTCATTTATTAATTTACTCATTCATGAATTATTTCAGATTTATTATAATTTGGATTTAAAACTTGCAAAAAATAAACAATCCAATAAATAAATAAATAAATAAATAAATAAATAAATAAATAAATAAATAAATAAATAAATAAATAAATAAATAAATAAAATACCTCCCACAAAACTTGAACTTTCAGAAGTCTCGTACAGGTGGCGATAACGCGCCAGTCTCGTTGGAGTAGAAGAAGAAGTGTGTGTACTTCCGGGTTGTCGTTCTTCCACATGTCTGGTCTACGCACACACTCACGCTCCTCTTTGTATAAATTGTGTTTTGGAGACAACTGGACTTTGTGAGAGGATTAAAGTACGCTCTGGGCACAGTCTGCGGTCATGTCCCGCCTGGAGGACTGCGTGACCGGACAGTTTGATGACGCGGAGGAGGAGAATTGTGATGGAAAGAGGTAAACAGTGTGTGACACTTGTTTCTGCTCTCATCTGAGTGATGTGTTTTACTAAAGTGACAGTGTTATTGCTCGAGTCAAGGTTTTTTTATTCATCTCTCCCCGGGGTGAATCTTTCTAACTCAGGCTTTGCACCGAAATATGAAATGAGCTGAATAATGTTCTGGAGCTGACTTGTGTGATTATCTCTGTCGCCAGCGGGTGGTGCTGTTAATGCCTGAAGATTTGTGTTTTTGTAAGGCTGACATCTTCAGCGTAAGATCCTAAGATAACAGTACCAAGATCTTCAGAAACTGTACTTAATGTTAGGGCTTTGAATATCAAGTATATCGTTTAGAGTAAAAAGTGACACAAAAAGAGCCAATGAAATGGAAAAATGGAAACAAAAAGGATGCTGGGAACTTATTGTTATAAATGCAAACTTTCTGCACTTCTGTGATTGATTTTACACACATTTTAGATGTGTCTGACAATAGGTTCTGCTAATGTGACATCATAATCTTTTAAAAACTAATAATATCAACTTTTTGTTGTTGTTGCAATGCAAAAGGTGAACCTAAAAGTAAGTCTTGTCTAGTACTAGTAGAAATCTGTAAAGACTTGTTACATAGTTTATGGCAAAAACACCATCTGGACTTAAGGACATCATATTCAAGATGATTGCAACTAAACGAGAAAAAGGTTTAAGACATAGCACATCTTCTCGCCCAGCTCTAATGAACTGCCAGAAATTTATTGTGATTGGTTAACTCACACAAGGCACAAGGTTGATTTACTCTGACAGTCACTTGTGTTGAATTAAAACAGAGATAAAAACATGCTCATAAGTGTATCCTTAAAATAAAAACCTCAGTGCACTGCACTTACTTTAGTAACCTAATGGTTTTAACATTCTTTTTTTTTTTTTTTTCTGTTGGAACGAAATGCATTACATTTAAAAGTTGATCTTGGTAATTTGGCAAAAGTTTTTACATCACACAATTTGATTTTCTTCACCAGATCATATTTGGATTTGATTATGATCCATAAATCCAGCTGTCAAAGACTGACAAAACAAGTGACCTCAACCGTTCAATAAAAAGTGATTAAACAAATCAATGTATTAGACTGTGTGACCCCACACTACAAGCCTCTAACCATTTCTAATACTGATAATTAGTGATGGGTAGATGATACCTCAAGGTGTGTGTCACACTTTTCCCTCAATGTGTCGACACTAAATCACACTGTGTTGGTGTGTGCATGGGCTCCATCTGGTGGTTTTAAAAATGTACTGCAGCCTTAGCCTTTTACAAAAGAAACATCATAGGCCTACATTGTAATGAGTTTACACAAGTGCAAGGTATTTTTTTTCCACATATGAACAATTGAGTGTATGTTCAATAACATACAATATGTAATAAAACGAAATTAGCATGAATATTGCTGTTCTTAGCAATATTCACTCTACTATTTGTTCATACTTTTTTTTCCTTGTTGCAGATGAGCCTGAGAACGCTTGAAACATTTGCATATAAAACGTTAAAATTACAGAATAACATAAATTTATATGAATATAGGTCTTCACAGACGAGTTTGAAGTAGAGAAAAAAAAGTGCTACCACGGGTCTCGAACCCGCGACCTCCTGCATTCTGTAACAGTAGCCTAGCCAGTCAGGCCAAACAGCCAATGTCGTCACCAAAGTGCAGGAGGCTAAATAACTGTTAACCACACTATATTTGTATTTGCGAATTCTGGTAAATTTTGCGTTTTTACATCACAACACGCACAGAAAATCAAGGGAAATCGTCTTAGAAAACATTTATGAAATATATTACATGTTAAAACAAGTTCTTCTTTAGTCTTATTGTTCGTTTATCCTCAAGAGGCCTGGTGAAGCAGTGCCTCCTATGACGCGCGTCACTGCTCTCTGGTGTTGGGGAGAGTTGGTGCCTCAATAACACATGATACAAAATGATACCTTTCGATGCCGTAACTGCGTTGGTCACGTGATTTTTCTTAAAGCGATGCGCTCGGGGAAACAGCTCGGCTGAGGCCTCGCTCTCAGTGAATGGCACATGTATCGATGCCTCGGCTCGTTTAGCCCATCACTACTGATAATGACTTGTAGACCTACAAATCTGCTAAACCCATGTCAGAGTCGTAAATCAAACTTAGAACATTGCTTTAAATTAGGGCTGGGCAATATCATGATAAAAATCGAATCGTGAGCTCATCTCTGTGACAATCTGCTTTTTTCGTGATTTCCCACAATCGTTTTCAAAGTCTCTTATACGTTTTGCAGGTTGTGGTTTTTGGGGCTGCATAATAAAGTCATAAAACAAGCGAATTTAAGCATTTTTCAAGTGATTGATTTTGCAAAAATATTTCCATTATGACTGAAACATGGATTCTTAGCTAATTTTACTATTTCAAAGTTGATGTTAATGTTAGAAGGGCTGAGGTTGCTTGTTTTGGGATTCATTTTCAAAGGCTCGGTCACCTGTTTCTTTTGGAAAATCTGGCAACAACAGCGTTTGACAGCTGGGTTTAGCCACTGACGGTGAACTTTCTGAAAACTCAGATACTTGTTTTTGTACAGAGATGAATCGTGATCTGACTCCAAGAAAGTCGTGATATCATTTTTTAGCCGTATCGTATTAAATTCACTTCTTTAATGACTTGAAAATGCAGTCCTTAAAACTGCAGCCTTCAAAATTCAGAGGAGAAGCAGCTCTAAAGAAGCAGACTTGGCAACTTTGAGGTCAATAAGAGAAGTAGTAGAAGTAGATTCCATTAAAAAAGCAGATTATCACAGAGACAATAACCCGATCTTACCCAGCCCCATGTGAACTGTAACTGAATCTTTTGAAGTTTAATATTGTCATTTTCTTAGGTTTAAAAATCCTTCAAATGATGAACTTCAGTTTTAACCATCACCAGTTGATGAAAGTGGATCATTTATTGTGTTTTCTGTTGACCTGTAGTGACAACAATCCAGAGACCAGACTGAGCGATGACGGCCAGTTGAACTGTGACGCTGAAGAGGATTATGATGATGATGAAGATGAAGATGATGATGATGAAGATGATTATGAGTGGACGTTCAGTTCAGACCGTCCCACATCTGGACCCAACTCTCAGGTGTGTGCATGTTTGACTGCTGAAGTCAGTCTTGTTGTCGGCAATGTTGACAAAAATGAGTATCTTGATTTTTTTTTTTTTGATTTTTTTTTAGAGCAGGTACACAATTACAATATTTAGACATATTCATTGAATCCACCAGATGTGTGTTGAAACTAAGGATGGGACGATATACGATATTATCGCTAATTGCGATAATTAAGGGTCGCAATTAAATAATCGTGGCGTTTTTTCGTAATGGTGATAATTGTAATCGCAATTAATCGCAATTAATCGTAATTAATTGTAATTAATTGCAATTAATTGCTATTAAAGCAGCAGGCGTGCGCTTGTGGCTTCATAAGAACATCTAAAATCTGACTGTTGTGAACCCAGTAGAAGCTGTATTGTGGTTAAACAAAGAAAAGGGTCATGTGTTAAAGTTAATTTATGACTCTGGTAGTAGATTATGTAGTAGATTTTTGCTCAACATTGTAAACATTTGTTCACTTTGAATCATTATTGATTGTACTTAAACCAAAATACATAGTTCAAACACATACATATTGTGTGTTAATAAATATTTCAGTGATTTTGAATCTGTGCACTTTTACGTTTAGTAAATTGTCATGATAATATCGTTAATGGCGATTATTTTGGTCACAATAATCGTGAGTGCAAATTTGAATAGCGTCCCATGCCTAGTTGAAACTTGTCTTTATCCTTATTATTGAAGGTAATCTTAGTCTCAGAAGAACAGAAGTATCTACCAGGGCTTTTCGGCAAAAAAATACATTTCACAGTTTCACTGGAGCCAGATCATAATTCTTGTAGACTTGCTTTTTAGGTAAATACACTTTTTCAGAACGTTCCTTCCCTGTCAGTGGCTAAATCCAGCCGTCAAAGACTGACCAGTGTTGCCAGATTTTCAGAAAGAAACAAGTGACTATGACTTTGAAAAAAATCCCAAAACAAAAATGACTTTTAGACATGAAAATATGCTAAAAATCCATGTTTCAGACATAACTACTGTAATTTCTGCCCTATTGAGCGCACCTGAATATAAGCCACACCCACTAGATCTAAGTAAAAAAAGTGATAAAGTACATTCTGTATATAGGCCGCACTTGTTGATAGTAAGTCTATGAGAATCTCTAAATTTGCTGCATTGCCTTATAAGCCGCATAGTTCAAAGCTCATAAAAGATTATAATCGCTTATAATCCAGACATTACGGTAGATAGATTTTTCGTAAATTTAACCTGAAAAACTTCACCTCTTTTATGACTTAAAGGTTCAGTCCGTAAGCACAACTTTCCAAATGATTGATTATTGATCATTAGGCTATAGTGAAGCAGACCTGGCAACTCTGAGGCTAAAAGGTTAGAAAAATAGTCTGCATTTGAACCACGCATATGCATTAAATAGAAAAATGGAACATCACGATTTGACAATGTCATCAGAAAGCAGATTGTCACAATGATGACCTCACAATTCCATTTTTATCACAATAGTTCCCAGTCCTAATATCAACTATATACTCTTATTTAAAAGTTTTTTTTTTTTTTTTTACTTCTATTTTAACAGCCTCTTTTTGTTTCCTGTAAACAATATACTCAATTATACATTTTAATAGGTCTTTAAAATAGGACTGGGAGATACAGTATTTCCCAAAACTATACTAAAAGCTCATTCATTAGGCTTGGGCTGTAGTAGTAGTGGTAGTGGTAGTAGTAGTAGTGGTAGTAGTGGTAGTAGTGGTAGTAGTGGTAGTAGTGGTAGTAGTGGTAGTAGTGGTAGTAGTGGTAGTAGTGGTAAGTTTATTTGAAAGGGACAGAACATTCAACATCGTTACCCTGTTGCCACATTCATAGACCTCTGAGCTCAGACCTGGTCCCTTATCACAAAGAACAAAGATATACAATACATTAAAAAATAAATGACATCAGGTATTTACAGTAAACAAACACACACATCTAATGTTCTAAAGCACTGATTTTCAACCAGTGTTTCAGGGAACACTAGTGTGCCTTGAGTTGCTGCCAGGTGGGCCTTGAAAAAATTACATGTTTTCAAAATTCAGTCTTTGAAATCAGATGAAGCTGATTCAGATGAATTTTTTCCTAGCCTGGAGTGTTTGTACGGCGCTCCATAGTACTCACGAAAAAAAAATATATTTATCTCGTAATTACGAGATAACTTTCTCGTAATTACGAGATAGTTTTCTCGTAATTACGAGATAATTTTCTCGTAATTACGAGATAATTTAAAAGGCTTTTCCCACATTCTGTATATCCACACGCTTCGTATAGGCTAAGCTAGTGACTTTATCCACAACGAGTAGTCTTTTCTGTGCTAGCTTGATGTTTCTAAATAGCTAAGATGTGCTTGTGGATTTCGTTATGTTAAATTAAGTGTCTGTGGTCTTCACTGCAATGTTTACGGTCGACAAAAAGTATGAAAATAGCCAATAACGTGACTGTCAACTCACGCTACAGTTAGCATGCTATTATAAAGACGGCCAGTGTGTGGAGCTGTTCACCCACCAGAAAGAAGCTAGTGGTAATCGGCAGGTTTTTTAAATAAAACTCGATCTTCTTGACTGTTGACAGTCAGTCCCACTCATCCTTAGAAATGTGCGGCAGTTTTTCTGTGGCTCCAGCGTCTAGTTTTCAATTTATTTGGCCAAAAACAAGAGAAATGCTGCACATTTGCCACACTTCCGCATGGATCACCCAGAGTGGGTGGGTACTGCAAAAATGCCCGTATGTTGCAAGTCTGTTGCAGCACTTCTCTCCTTTATGGCCAAATAAATTGAAAACCAGACGCTGGAGCCACAGAAAAACTGCCGCACATTTCTAAGGATGAGTGAGACTGACTGTCAACAGTCAAGAAGATCGAGTTTTATTTAAAAACCTGCCGATTACCACTAGCTTCTTTCTGGTGGGTGAACAGCTCCACACACTGGCCGTCTTTATAATAGCATGCTAACTGTAGCGTGAATTGACAGTCACGTTATTAGCTATTTTCATACTTTTTGTCGACCGTAAACATTGCAGTGAAGACCACAGGCACTTAATTTAACATAACGAAATCCACAAGTACATCTTAGCTATTTAGAAACATCAAGCTAGCACAGAAAAGACTACTAGTTGTGGATAAAGTCACTAGCTTAGCCTATACGAAGCGTGTGGGTATACAGAATGTGGGAAAAGCCATTTAAATTATCTCGTAATTACGAGAAAATTATCTCGTAATTACGAGAAAACTATCTCATAATTACGAGAAAGTTATCTCGTAATTACGAGATCTTATCTCGTAATTACGAGATAAATATTTTTTTTTCGTGAGTACTATGGAGCGCCGTATGTTTGAACAACATTTTCACCAACAATGAAAGCAAAACAATCACCATTTACTAAACTAATTTAAAGGTGCACCATATAACTTTTCAAACCAAATGTTCTGTCACTACTCTGACAACACACCAAAGGAAAATATTAAAATTATAACATGTATTAAATCTATTAAAGATCTTTTTTTTTTTTTTTACCTGACCTGAACCACTAAATCTTCTTTTGATATTGCCCTTAAAAGTTATATACACAATATTTATCAAATTAAATAATTGGTTCCAAAGTAATTTGATTTGGCCATATTTAAGAAGGTGTGCCGCAAAAAAAACAACAACAAATCAACCAAAAAAAAAAGTGTGCCATGACTGAAAAAAGGTTGGGAAACACCGTTCTAAAGTTCACATAGTAAATATTGAAATGGTTTTTACTACTGCATGTAGGCTACTGATGCTCTAATAAAAAAACAAATGAATTGAAACTCCAAACATCTGTGTTAAACATTATTGATCTGGAGAATGTTGTGATGTCAGACAAATGTCAAATGTTACTAACACCATTGCTCTATAAACAAGATACAGGACTCCATATTCCATCTTGAAAACAAAAATCACAATACTATCCAAAATTTGATGTATTGCTTAGCTCTTTTCACTTTTTCCCCCTTGTCCTTTCTTTTTGATCCAGGCTAAGCGTAAAGCTCCGAACGGCCGCTGTGTGAGCTCCACTCCAGCAGACAAGGCTCTGAGGAAGTATGAGAACAAGATTAACCTGGGTAAGTTGTAGTGTCTGGATCACCTCTGAGGGAGTGTGTGTGTTTGTGAGCCTCTTCTCTTCTGCCCCACAGACAAACTCAACCTGTCAGACTCTGTCCTCAATAAAGTGACGGTGATGCAGAAGCAGAAGGACAGTGACACGTACGTACAAGGCAGATTAAACTCACATATCGTGTATGTTATGGTCCGATGACTTGCCCCTGGTCCAGGTCTTAGTGTTGGTGTGAAGAGATTTTTAGTGTTGACACGTGGCACAGAACAACTGTTTGGTCTGATCCCAGTTCATTTAGTGAACCAGACCCACACATCTGCAGAACACGACATTAGAAGGAGCAAGGAGGAAAAGATGACGTGTTTTGCTTTAGTTTGGAAAATACTCAATGCAGATAAGGAATTATATATTTTTTGTCATTCATTCATTTTCTACGCTTAATCCCGTTAGGGGTCGCAGGTGACTGAAGCCTATCCCAGTGACTTTGGGCCTTAGGCGGGGAACACCCTGGACAGTAGCCAACTTGCCGCAGGGTTAGACAGACAAACATTCACTCTCTCATTCACTCACTAAGGGAAATTTACAGTGATGCCCAATTAACCTAAACATGCATGTTTTTGGAGGTGGAAGGAAACCGGAGTACCCGGAGAAAACCCACGGTGACACGGGGAGAACATGCAAACTCCACCCAGAGAGATCGTGAGATGTTCATATGGTCCGACCCGGGAGTCGAACCCATATGAACATCTCAATTATATTTAATTTATTTATTCAACATTACAATGTACAGTTACATAATGGCAACAGGCAAAGATGCTTGTATCAGATTATAACTAGAAAGCTCATTTCCATCTGCAGTCTTTAAAAGGCTCGTGGAAGAAGGCAGGAAAAGAATCAATGGCCCCAAACTCTCACACACTCTCATTCATTCATCCTTATTTAACATGTAGCCGAGTAAAAACTGTTGCAACATACAGCAATACAAAATTATAAATACTAGCACAAATATTTTTTATAAGACTATCGGAAAAATGTCAGTTGAAGTTGGGGTAGTTAACTTTTTTAGTTGTAAATAAGTAAGCTTTGTGTTTTCCACCAAAAGTCTATGATAAATAGAGCACTTTGGGAAAAAATGTGCCCACAGACTACTCTCTGAATCGAATTATAAAGAATCTTATTATTCGAATGCAGCATTCTGATTGGCTGAGCTTGGGTGGTCCTCTCCAGTTTCACTTCAAAAGAGAAAAAAAGTGGTTTTTAAGTCAAAATTGCAACCCAAACTTAATACATGTTTCTATTAACAGTGTGTTGAATTGATTATGAGAGAAAGTTGTCAGATTTAAAACCTAAATTGTGTTTGCAGTGTGAAAAATCACCTACCCCACCTACATGAGTAAAGCCTCGCCTCAACGAGTTTGTGTTTTTCCTTTGACAACAGAATGATCTGAAGTGTGTGACATGAGGATCTGGACCTGTGCGTGAAAAGAAAGCTTAACCCTCGGGCTTCCCTTTAAAAAATCACACCTAAGACCCTAAGGACAAAATGTCCACTTACAAAAACCTTCATAAAAACATCATAGTTTTCATATTTTTTCATACTTTTTTCAGCTCATTTTAAAGATCTATCCTGCTCTATTCAAAAATAATGTGTTTTATAAAAATCCATAAAAATTTAACCCCTTAAATGCCAGTTTGAAAACTTAAATTTCACTTGAGGCCAAAAAATGACCTCTAAAAATGCAATTTTTTTAGAAAACCAAAGATAAACTTTAATGGACTGCATTTTTAGATGTGTCCTATGAAAGTACAACTTTGTGTAAAATTTTAAACTTTTTAGCTTTGTAGTTTTTGAAAGCGCTCAATTAGAAGAAAAATCACACTAAGAGCCGCTAAG
>CM076403.1:11469242-11621013 GCA_038363315.1 Mugilogobius chulae
AATATGAAACTATGATGTTTTATGAAGGTTTTGTAAGTGGACATTTTTGTCCTTAGGTCTTAGGTGTGACACTTCATTTATTCCCAGTAATCCAAAGCAGTTGCAAAAAAAAATTTTTTTGGCCGAAAAATTTCACAAGATTTAGGCTTTGTCACTGAATTTCAAGCTCTATCATGAACAAATGCGAAATGGTCAGCTGACAAAATTTGAAAAACGGGCGAAATGGACAAAAATGTCCATAGGGAAGCCCCGAGGGTTAAAAGCACTTCTCATCTTTTTGATAAAGACAAAAACTGTCAGTAGGGGAAAGTGGGGTGAGATGTGCCAGTTTTTACTTCACATGACATTAAAGCGAGACCATGAGAGTCATTCTTCAAACTACAACATGGACACATATTTCAGGATGTGGTGCATCTTTTGGAAACAATCATTTTTGATCTGAAGTACAGTATCTAAGAATACAGTTGTCTTGTGGCACAACTTGGCCTGGTGCTTGGGGAAGTTGTGCCTTTGGACAGATTGCACTGGGGTCAATTGTGACATTTATTATTAAAGTAAAATAGTTAGATTTTAATTTTCAGAAACAGATATCTTCTGCAGGTTAAACTCATTATGCATTTTCCACTTAAATTTTAGATTAAACATAAAGTTATTTAACATTAAAGAGAAAAAAGGCAGAGCACAACATGCACATGTCTGCTCAGAATGAAACCCAAACTTGATTGATTGATAGTCCAATTTCCTTGAATTTTGGTCTTATTTCCTAATTTTTCCATCTCTGTTTGGTGTAAAATGAAGAATTAGATTGCTTTAGTGATAAATGACACAATTATCAAAAAATCATATGTTTTCAATTATTCATATCTTTGGCACAAATCACCCCAGACCCACCATTTTGGAAAAAATGCATCATTTGTCAGATTTGAGCTAACATCATGCTAACTCTATAGATTTAAAATGTCTCTTACCAAAGCACTAACACGTGTGTGATACATTACAAACTTGCCTATAACTATTCAGATGCAACAATCAAAAAACCTTGACCGTAGAAATTTTACTTTGAAGGGAAAAAACTATTTTTTTCTACTTAAATGCCCTTATTTCTCCTGCATCAGCCTCCCATCTCTACAGGGTGAGTGAAATGGCTAAACCTTCAATAATGTTGGTCACATGACTAATTTCTTCTATGGTTCTGTAGAAACAGGGGTGGCACAACTTCCCGCTGGCACAAATCACCCCACTCTCCCTACCCAGACTCACAGGGTCACCAGGCCTGGCATAAGGGTCCTTCAAGCATGCGCTGTCTGGTCTCTGTTTGCTCACTTCTCCTCGTGCCTCTGGTTTGAAACATTCAGCAGCTCGTTCGGGATCCAAAAAGCGTAGAAAGGACTGGCTCTCACTCCTGGTGTGACCTCGTGTCTGCTCTGTTGAATAGTTTTTTTGTTTGTATTACTATCTTGAACAGCTATTTCCTTTATCAATAACTGTATTTTGCATGGTCATATTTGTGACCTAGATGAACTCATTTGTGTGACCTGCTGGGTGCATAGCGGCCAACACACAAAACAACTCTTTGATACAGTCAACGTTACGACCAGGACCAAGAGGGTGCATGGTACTTTTAAAGCATTGTATTTGACAGCACAACCTCAGTTCTTCACTATTTTGATCATGCCGACCTATTTTTCACACAACACCTGACAAAATGAGCTTCAATTCAAACTGATACTGTTTTTAGTGTAGCTAACAATGTATAGAGACTACAAGTGGCTTCGAACTTGACAAGAGGTCATTTTCAAGCTGATGGAAGTGACCTGAGACATTGGTGTTAAACTGGTGCTAGTCGCTGAACATTTACAGATCTGAAAAATATTCTTGTGTGTTTGAATTGAGTCTGCTGTGTGTGGTGCAGGTTCAGAGTGAAAGACAAGTCCGACCGAGCGACGGTGGAGCAGGTCAGTGCTTTTGTGTCCGCTTGGTTTGGAGCTGTATTTAGATCCTCACATATGTATCTCTGTGTTTGCTGTAGGTCCTGGATCCCAGAACAAGAATGATTCTGTTTAAAATGTTGAGTCGTGGAGTGATCTCGGAGATTAACGGCTGCATCAGCACAGGCAAAGAGGTGAGTCTGAAAAAGAAGAAGTAACCAAAGCAGATTCACAATGTAGTAGTGTGTCTTGTTAAAAGCAGCATAGTTTTGAAGTTGAAGGGGCACAGGGACACTTTTTACACCCCCACTCTCTTCTCTGTGTTCCCGCTTTTGCAAAATTCTTTGTTTGCACGTAAGGAGATCACAATGAGAGAGAGAGAAGAGAGAGAGAGAGGGAGAGGAGAGAGAGGGAGAGAGGAGAGAGGAGGGAGAGAGGGAGAGAGGGAGAGAGAGAAGGAGAGAGAGAGAGAGGGAGAGGAGAGAGAGGGAGAGAGGAGAGAGAGGGGGAGAGAGAGAGGGGAGAGGGAGGAGAGGGAGAGAGAGGAGAGGAGAGGAGAGGAGAGAGGAGAGAGAGGAGGAGAGAGAGAGGAGAGGAGAGAGAGAGGAGAGAGGGAGAGAAGAGAAGAGAAGGAGAGAGGGAGAGGAGAGGAGAGAGGAGAGAGAGGAGAGAGAGAAGAAGAGAGAGAGAGAAGGAGAGGAGAGAGGAGAGAGAGAGAAGGAGAGGGAGAGAGGAGAGGGAGCGAGAGAGAAGAGAGAGAGAAGGGGAGAGAGGAGGAGAGAGAGAATGAGAGGAGAGAGGAAAGAAGGAGAGAGAAGGAAGAAGAGAGAGAAGAAGAGGAGAAGGAGAGGAGAGAGAGAGAAGGGGGAGAGAGAGAGAGAAGGGTAGAGAGGGAGAGAGGAGGAGAGGGAGAGAGAGAGAAGGAGAGGGAGAGAGGAGAGAGAGAAGGAAAGAAGGAGAGAGAGAATGAGAGAGAAGAGAGAGAGGGAGAGAGAGAGAAGGGGAGAGAGAGAGAAGGAGAAGGGAGAGAGGAGGAGGAGGAGAGGGGGAGGGAGAGAAGAGAAGGAACGAATGAGAGAGAAGGAGAGAGAGAGAAGGAGAGGGAGAGACAGAGATAGAGAGACGTGCTGCATTTACAAAAGGTAGCTAACTTACCCCATTGCAACTGTCTCCTTCAGGCAGTGTTGCCTGAGCAGCAGCCCCTCTTACATAAGGTGTTTTTGCACATGAAAGTACTAAGAACTAAGTCCCCACATTCCTTTAGTCTCTGTTTAGTCAGAGGTACT
Source organism: Mugilogobius chulae (assembly GCA_038363315.1). Lineage (NCBI taxonomy): Eukaryota > Metazoa > Chordata > Actinopteri > Gobiiformes > Gobiidae > Mugilogobius > Mugilogobius chulae. The sequence continues at coordinate 11,472,457 of CM076403.1, forward strand.
ACCCTGTCCCATGTCACACAGCACAGTTCATGAAAGCGGGCTAAATTGCTTTACCAGGCAAATCAATCAAGTCTTTTGAAAAAAGAAAAAAATCCATGCAATTGTTGCCTTAACTACTTTGGTGTGTTTTCCTCTGTACACTCCAGGCTAACGTGTACCACGCTCTGACGTCAGAAGGCCTGAGCAGAGCCATAAAGATCTACAAGACGTCCATCCTGCACTTCAAAGACCGGGACAAGTATGTTTCCGGAGAGTTCAGGTGAGCGCCAATGTCAGTGTGTTTGTGTTTGTGTTTGTGTTGTGGCTAGGGCTGGGCGATCTGGGAAAAATTATACACAATTTTTTTCCCTTATATTGATCATTGTCAATTTTTACAATTTGATTTTGTGCAATCAAAAACTGGGGGTGCACGGTAGCCAAGTGGTTAGAGCTTAGAGTTAGAGCTTCCCAATAAGGAGGTGTGGGTTCGACTCCCGGGTCGGACCATATCAACATCTCTGGATCTCTCTGGGTGGAGTTTGCATGTTCTCCCCGTGTCACCGTGGGTTTTCTCCGGTACCCGGTTTCCTCCCACCTCCAAAAACATGCATGTTTAGGTTCAATGGGCATCACTGTAAATTTCCCTTAGTGAGTGAATGAGAGAGTGAATGTTTGTCTGTTAACCCGCGACAAGTTGGCCACTGTCCAGGTGTTCCCCGCCTAAGGCCCACAGTTACTGGGATAGGCTCCAGCACCCGCGACCCCTAACAGGATTAAGCGGTAGAAAATGAATGAATGAATGATTTTGTGCAATCTTTCAAAAACAAAAGAAAAATGGCATTTTGAACATTAACAAAAACGTCAAAAGTCCAGTTTATTTAAAATTATATATCAATACTCTGCCTCAAAGTTTGACCTTTGCTCCAAATCACACATTTTTATGACAAAAACATGTTTTTTATTTTTCGATTTAAACCCACAACCAAAGAATTGACAGTTTGATTCCATTTAATCTCGATCTCTTGATTTTCCGATTGATTGTCCAGCCCAAGTTGTGGCTGGACAGATGCTTTAAATACTGGGTCATCAGGAGGCTCAATCAAGTAGACCATAAGAAACTTTCTCTCATCAACTAACATCACCTCTTCTCTTTTGTGTGTTTGGTTCTGTACAACTTAAAGAGAAACTAAACTCAGAATCAACTTTTTTTCACTGTTAAACTGTGTATATGGGGTCAAAATTAATTATCTACTGTTTCCAGGCCTTTTTGGACCTTTTTGTGCAAACTTGCTCATTTTGCAGTTATGTGTGGAAAACCGCGGCTGTACTGCCACGATGGACAAACGCTTCAGTGCATTTTCAGTTCCCTCCGACGTCACAGTGTATTGACGAGGCAGACGAGCCGCCCAGAGGGAATAAAGAAACTCCTCCCTCTGACATCGCTGCTGCAGAGGAGTGTTGAAGAGCCATCACTCGCTGCGCATTAATATCAGCCGTCATTTGGCTCAGCTTGTGAGCGAGTGATGCGATGTGTAGCCATGGATCTATTATGTGTGTAGATGCTTGTGCAACGATGCGCAGGTTCGATCCTATGTCAATGGAATGTTTTTCATTTTCATTTTTAGAAAATACTCCCATCATAAGCTCATGTGCCTATGTAGACTAAAGCAAAGATTTCATAAATTATGTTTGTAAAGTTAAAAAAATCTTGACGTGCAAGTAGCCTAAGCAAAGACTTAGTGCTGTACAGCTTCCTCAGTGGTCAGGACCCGGACCGCTCCGTCACATCATTTGCCAAGCTCACTGTTCATATTTGGTGCTGTCAATCAAAGTCTGTTCACACCCACTGGGCGTCTCTTCAAAAGCCTCCAGGCATCTCCCACTTTTGCGAGTCTGTTTGAGGTTCAGTTGTGGGCGGAGTTAGTCTCTGTAAGCGTGTTTAGCCTCACTTTAAACATCTGGACCAAACCTTTTTTTACAGGGTTTCCTTGGGGTCTTATAAAGTCTTAAAATGTCCTAAACAAACAAAAGTCTTACATTTGAAAGTAGGGCTGGGCGATATGGCAAAACATTAATATCACAATTGTCTTGGAGCCAGATCACGATTTGATTTTTGATTCTTGTAAACTGTCTATTTTCAAAATGCTTTTTTAGAAAGTTCCTTCTTCATGGTCAGTGTCTAATCCAGCCGTCATAGGCTGATCAGTGTTGCCAGATTTTCAGAGAAAAACAAGCGACCTATCCCAAAACAAGTGACCTCAACTCTTCAATTAAAAATATATATACATATATTAAAACTAGTGATGGGCAAAGCGAAACCCCATGAAGCAGCAAAACGTTTGAACCAAATGATTCGAAGTTCCAAAACGTGATTCGAAACCCTCCCAGCAGTGACCTCTAGTGGCGAAGTGTCATTATAAGATTCACTTCTGCGTGTGTGATTGGATGACTTTCTCTTTGTAAAATAAGAAGTTTAATAAAAGCATAGAATATTATTGTTGACAACTCTATAATTGTTTAATTAATTCAAAATAAAATACGTTCACATAAGCTGTTTAGCTATAATTTGGTGCAGATAATCTTGGTTTTGTAAACATGTTTCTCTATATTGCCCTTCAAATATAAACTAAAGTAACTCTGTGTTTCTGTGTGCATGTTACTGATGCATTGATTTGAAAACATGAGCCTTTATGTCTACTAATATCTGCAACAAATGCACTCTAACAAACCCACAAGGATAGACGCTCTAAATTTTACATTTAAACCTTTTGGAGTGAGTTGGCAAGGCTTGTCCTGCTCCGTGGTTTGTTCAAAACACTGTCAATCAAACTCCTGTTCGAATCACAAGCCCCCAAGTGAAACTCTCGCCAAACTGCTGCGGTTCATGAAACACTTAGGTCACGTGACTGGGGTTTTGAATCATGTTTTGGAGCACTGCTTCGAAACGCATGTGCTTTGAAGCTTCAGAACTGTTTTGAAACGCCCGTTTCATTTGGCCCATCGCTAATTAAAACATAATAATTTAATTAGAACGTTGTGTATCTCCACAAAACAAATTTCTACATTTCAACATTTATAATGACTTTGAGACATGCAAATATGCTAAAAGTCTATTATATTTTTAAAAATAGCTAAAATCCACCTTTTTTATGACTTAAAAGGGAGGCCCCCCAAAAAAAACAAAACGAAATGTGCTATCAAGCCTATTGTGCTATCAAGAAGAAAACTGGCAACTCTGAGGCTGAAAAAGAAGGTTGAAAAAAAAAAGTCTGTATTTGAACAGATGGATTAAACAGAGAAATGGAATATATATGACAATTTCATCAAAAAAGAAGATTGTCACAATGATGAGCTCACGATTCGATTATACATACAAAAGATAAATGAAACAAGGGTAAAAATAATAAAATAATAAAAGTCCTTTATTACAGAGCAAGGATTTTTACCCTTCACGTTCTTGTAGAAGAGTTTGCTCTGGTTTTATAAAAAAAAGTCAGATTTCCTGATCTGCTTTTACACTGCTGTAGCTTTTCCTGTTGGAAGCGTCTCAAAACTATTCTCAATAACATAACACAATTGTTGTGTCTCTTCTTCTGGTATTTGGTTGATGGAACAAATGGAATGCTTGGTTGCTGTATAAATTGCACAATACGTATATCTTCAAAATACACTGGTGTGAAATACTATAGGTCAGAAGTCACAAATAGGTTTTTTTTTTGTCTTAAAAAGCTCTTTAAAAGTCTTAAAGTACAAATGATTGTAAAAATAACTCATAGTTTTACATGAATCAAGAACAAGTTTGTGAAGAAAGGCTAAACTGGGATGTTTTTAAACATTATTCACAGCGTCATAAAAAACTTTGTGCAACTGGAATCATGACTGCTGTACATCAAATGAGACCTACAAGGTCTACTTTCATTTAAAGGGAAACTAAACTCAGAATCAACTTTTTTTCACTGTCAAACTGTGTATCTGGGGTCAAAATTGAATTATCTACTGTTTCCAGGCCTTTTTGGACATTTTTGTGCAAACTCGTTCATTTTGGAGTTATGTGTGCAAAAACAGCGGCTGTACTGCCACGATGGGCAAACGCTGTCAGTGCATTTTTAGTACCCTCTGACGTCACAGTGTATTGACGAGGCAGACGACCGCCCAGATGGTTTGTCTAAACTCCTCCCTCTGACACCGCCGCTGCAGAGAGTTTGAAAGCTTCACTCGTTGGACGTTGACATCAGCATTAGTTAGCTCAGCTTGATGAGCGAGTGGTGCAGGTGCAGTGGCCTGCACAATGATGCGCTGGTTGAAACTCGTGCCAGTGGCAAGTTTTTCATTTTCGTTTTTCATTTTCATTTGTAGATAATACTCACATTAAACAATACGATCATGTGCTTATGTAGACTAAAGCAAAGGTTTAATACAGAATATGTTTTGTAAAGTAAATATAAAAGGAATCTTGACGTGCAAGGAAGCAAACTTACACGTCAAGGAAGCTGTAGTGCTGCAGACTACAGCTTCCTCATTGTGAATCTCACGTCAAGACCTGGACCGCTCCAATACAAACTCAGCATTCACCAGGACCGCTGTTCATATTTAGTGCTGTCAATCAATGTCTGTTCACACCCACTGGGTGTCTCTTAAAAGGCCTCCAGGCATCTCCCACTTTTGCGAGTCTGTTTGAGGTTCAGTTGTGGGCGGAGTTAGTCTCTGAACGCCTGTTTAGCCTCACTTTAAAAAAAGAACGGTTATTTTACATTAATCTGTTCATTTTTCTAGGGATGGGCCGATATGAATTTGTGGAGCCGATACAGATAGCTGATATTTAGTCCCCTGCTCTGGCCGATAACCAATCATTGCCGATGCCGATAAATATACTGTATTTTAAAGCAGATCTAACTTAGTCAAATGTCTTTGTTAGTTTGTGTGATGGTCACAAATGTATTTTCTCTGCTGCCTCCTGCTGGAAAAACTACACACTTATACTCTGACAGCTCTTCTGAGAAACACTGGCTCTTTTATTTGTACATTTGACAGTGTGAAATATTTTTGTACTTTTCTTTACCTTATTTAAAAAAAAAATGATAAAAAAAATAACATAAGGAAAAAAGTTGTGTTGTAGGTCCGATGCTGGTATTTACAGAAGAGAACTGTAGGGGAGCTCTACTGTTGAAGGGTCTTGGCTCTGCTTTAAAATCCACAGCACAAAAACTTACAAACAAATATATTTATCTGGGATAAAAAACAAGTTGTAGTATTGTTTATATATACTTTTTATTCTTTAGTCTGTTTAGAATTGCAAATATGAAGCTTTTAGGTCAAACTGAGGCTGGTGTATGTGCACAGAGAGACTGGAGAACATCCTATAAAAATATCAGCCGTTTTTTCTCAATATTGACCGATACCGATATCAATACCGATATATTGCCCATCGATACTTTTTCATAGATATTTGAAATTTCTTTCTTAGGATAAAACTTCACTTTGTCCATTTTTCCATCACTTGCATTTACCTAGGACTATCTGACCAAAAAAAGGAAAAACTATTGTGATTATCTATCAAATGGGCTTTAATAGTTCCAGTTTGTCCACTGAAATGACTTGACTTCTGCCTTCATTTCAGATATATACGTATATATTCATGTGTTCTCCTGCAGGTTCCGTCACGGCTACTGCAAAGGAAACCCTCGGAAGATGGTGCGGACGTGGGCTGAGAAGGAGATGAGGAACCTGCTCAGGTGCTCCCATCACACACACACACACACACACGTCTCACTGAGTACTAGAACTAAACAAACATACGTGTGTTGTGTTCTTTCAGGTTACAGATGACTGGTGTGCTGAGTCCAGAACCTCTGCTGCTCAGGAGTCATGTCCTGCTCATGGGCTTCATTGGAAAAGACAACATGTAGGTCCCTCACACAGTAAACTCCACTGCACTGCACACTCTTGTTCTGTGTCAAATAAGATGGTAGATTGTGAACACAAGTTGTGACTTCAAGTTCCCACCACAGCTTTCACAAAACAGGTAGAGCCATAACAAATCACCCAAACCAGACTTATTAGAAGACACAATCGAGGTTAGAAAGAGGTTAAACACTAGAAAACATCTAGATTTAGATTTTTCAGAATAGTTAGCTACATCGTTTTCCTCCAGATTATTTTACAGGTTTAAAAATCCAACATGTTAATTGTTAAATTCTTCCAATGAATGTATTCAAGTAAAATTAGGTGCTTGTTTTATACAACTGATGTTGAACTAATAAACACAGTCTTATAATTTAAATTGATGATAAAAAAAAAAACTTTCTGAAATCGATTGGTAGATCTTTGGGCCTTGGCTCAACTAAAAGTCGATCGCGAGTTGGAAAAGTGTGAGCACCCCTGATTTAAGATCATTATTTGTTCAAGGTTGCTCTTGAAAAGCCAGGCCACCTACTGCCTTTGCTCAGTTTCATTTCACTCCAATTACTCCTGGTGCAGTAGCAGCTCGTCATGCGTGCAGGAATCACTCATATTAGAATCAAGTCTGATTCTATTATGCAGGAGAAACACAGGAAATAGCCACACAGACAAAAGTTTCGATGCCCTTTCAAAATATGTCAACTACAAAGATTACAGCCACTAGTAGTGTCTGATGGTGGACGTCACGTCCTGAGTCTTGAAAGTTCAGCGGTGCTTAACTCGAGTGTTGATACCTGATGAGGCCAAAGCGTCTGTCGCAGGTTGGAGCGTCTACTTCACTAGACACAGCATGAGCAGAGCTAGATGTGTGTTTCCATTGTCTCAACATGTAAACTGGATGCATTAGACGCTTCAACACTGTCCAGTCTACTCTGAACGCAGCATCAGGCTAATCGTCTCAGTCTGTGTCTCTGTGCTGACGTCAACAGCAGATTCAGCTCACGTTCTTTCTTTGACTGACTGTGAAACAAGTGTCTGACTGTGATAAAGCTGCATGCTAAAAAGACACTTACTTACAGGTATTTAGGTGGATGACCTGCTTTGGTTTCTATTTTCTGTTCCAAAAGCGTAGTAGCACCTCTCCTGTCAGAACTCCCCTCAGGCTTCAGCCGCCCACCTCTTTTACACTGATGGAAGAATCGTCTGTGCCAGTAGAACAGCAGTGCCATAGATGGAGTCGCTTTTCACCTGAAGCTGCTAAACACACACAAAGTTTCTCTTTTGAATATTATATATAGCTTGTGAAGTAGGTTTGAGCTAAATGAATAGTGTGCAGTCATTCTCTGAGCTGCTGAAATCGGTGCACAAGTGATACAAGCCCGGCACACGTCTTCCTCTCATGCAGTGTGTTAAAACGAGGATACATTCATAAGTAATCCCTGTGCTGTTTGTTTTGTCCCAGCCCGGCTCCTCTGCTGAAGAACGCAGCTCTGAGTGAGTCCAAAGCCAGAGAGTTGTACCTACAGGTGGTTCTGCACATGAGGAAGATGTACCAGGAAGCTCGACTGGTGCACGCCGACCTCAGCGAGTTCAACATGCTGTAAGACACTGCCTCTTCAATCTAACACACACTTAGTAGGTCATTGTGACAAGTTATGTGGCCACATTAGGTCTGTTTAGTTCTGTTTTTAAAAAGATCTTCAATATCAGGTTGTCTTTTTGCCTTGTCGGTAGTTTTGTCCAACCATGTGGTCTTAAGGGTCTTCCGATAGCTCCACATCTCAAACGCTTTCAAATAGTCCATGTTTCTGACTCCTGACCCTTACAGCGAAGCATTCTTATCCTGGGGCCTCATTTATAAAGGTTTGCGTAGGATTTTTGCTGAGCAAGTGCGTACACCTAGTGACCACAGGTGGCGTGCGCCACGCAAACTCCATATTTATAAAAGCCTCCGTGCGCTCTCCTCCACGCAATCTGAGCTTTATAGATCCCACCTGCTTCTAGAATCTGCGCACGTGAAGCCACGTCAGGCCACGCCCTCTCCACACAGGCCACGCCCACTACACACCTCCAATTCACCATGAAAGGTGACTCATGAATAATATTTTAATAGACATGAGGCGATAATCAGTGGGTTTGACACACGGGGAAAGGCAAAGAGGGAGGAGTCAGCGGGAGACGGACCAAGCAGCAGCAGCAGCAGCTCGTCACATGTGGATTTACTACTAATAAAATGTGAATGAAAAAGACTCTTGTAGCGTAATGAGGCTCACCTTTTAAATGACTCAGATGTGTTTAACAGAATGTGCTTGAGATTTGGCCTCGTTCACTCACATAGGCCTATATACGTGCACACGGAAGTCTGAATGAATGGTCAAAGCAACGAGGCTCAAGAGCGCGCAACGGTGACACAGATGCCCTCCCTGAACGAGCAAAAGAGCGAGAAGGAAATAAGCAGAAGCCAGGGAACAGACGGCGTTACAGGCGAGAGAACGGGACGTGAAACTCCTGTTGCTCCTTTGACTGCATGTGCGCCGTGGCACAGACACTTTAGAGACACAGAGAGAACCACACCGGTTCGGGCAGGCTCAGGCTGTGTGTGCGCGTTTGTGTCAGAATCATTTCTGCTCATCTACATTCTGGCGCGTGCTGCATAAAAAGTTGGACCTGCGTCTGTCCGATGCTTTATTTATTTAACAAAACCTCGCTCCTGTGCTGAGGGAGGAGTTTTCTCTCAGGTCCAAGCGTTGTTTCATAAATACGTTCACAGATTCAGCAGCATTCTCTCTGGTATTAGAGCCATAATAAACATACGCGCACGCACGAAAGCCACGAGCTTGTGCACGAGAGCGCACGGGCTTTCATACATGTGTTGTAATAAAAATGAGAGGCATAAACATCTCTTGTCTGTGTTTGGTCAACATCTGCATTAAGGCTGAAATATAAATTCAATATTATATAAAATTATGATTTCCTCCATCAAACACTTCCTCAAACTCTCTTCACTTCTGCTTCTCTCCACGAGTGTCGTCTTTTCCCCGTGTCTCCAGCCTTTGCGTACAGCGCACGCATGGAGAACAGTTGTGCAGAGCTGAGCAAAATCCTGCGCCTAGTGGAGCTTTTATAAATATCACCTTTGGCGCAGAGGGAGGTTTACGCACTGCGTAAGGCGTAAGCAAGCTTTAGAAATGAGGCCCCTGGTCTTTAAACTGATCAGAGGCTGCACAAGTTAGACACTTTATGGGGAATGGCATTTTAGCAACAGATATGCTCGGGCCTCATGAAAGTGTTTGAAAATGTCCTTGGTTGTCAGCTTTGTGTTGATTCACGAGTGTAAGACCTTACATTATGTAGTATTCTATTCTGTTTCTGTAGATTTATAAACAGCAAAGTTATTGTGATGTTTTGTGAGATTTTAAGTTCTAGGTGTGGTTTTTAGACTGAACACAACTGTGGATGTGAGTTAGCACAGAGCTGGATATCACTCCCTTTCTTTATATCAAGCTTGACACAAACATTTCTAGCAACAACAACAAAAAACAGAAGTAGCCTCGAAAGGGGAGTGAGAAGAAGTAAACCTTATGTAGCCTTTACGTGACGTTTATGTGGTTACACTTCTCTTGTTACAGTCGTGATTTAAAGTGCTGTTTTTATAGATCAATGTTATCTATGCAAAATATTGACTTGAATACCAAAAAATACAATTGCTACACAAAGATAACAGGACAAGTATGCATGTAATTAACTTCCCATCAAACTATATCATTAAAAGAACGATTTCTTTGCACTTTACATTAAACTGTTGTATTGTTGTACATTCTTTTTGTTGCATCTCTAAACTGTTCCACAGTCCAACTCCACAGACTTTTTGGTATTTTAAAATGACCAAATCCTCCTCTTTGTTGGAAAAGATCCTGAGTATTTGCTGATCATGTAGTCTTACTGTGTGCATCAGTTTAGCTGTATACAACTCTACACAGGGTTCCCACGCGTCCTGGAAAACCTGGAAAATCTGGAAAATGATTAGCCCATTTTCCAGTCATGGAAAACACACGAAAAATGAGAAAAACAGCCAAATGTCATGGAAAATAAAATGTTTTTCTGGAAAATTATTGAGCCCAATAATTAAATGTATAACAGTACGCAAACAAATGAACCAGATTTTGCAATGTACAAAAAGTAGTAAAATAAATAAATAAATGCCTTTGTACTAATGTAAAACTGCTAAAAAACAAACCCGGATTGCAAAAACTTACATCCAAAATCTAATGGGGAGAACCTCCAGACCCTCTCGCATCTTGTTTATCGTTTTTTTCACTTGGCTGTTTATCCAAATGTTTTAATTGGTGGCATACATTTTTATAAAAGAGGCTCAACAGTATTTTGATTTTAGTTCTACAGCCTGAGGTAAAAAGTGTCAAAAACCATGATTTTTTTCTCATGTTCTTCAGCCGCTGGAAATCTGTAAAATGCACCAGGTTGCACCAAAATTGACTTAAATTTCAAAAATCTCAGGGGGACGACCCCCAGACCCCCCGCTCTTGTTTTTCTCCCTGAACCACTGACAAAATACTGTAACTGTGATGCTCATGAAACACCAAAAAGAGCCTATCAAAGTGAACCGCAGCTTTGCAATTTGCCCCTGTCTGACAAGATCAAATGTTGACTGAGAACTGGCCACACGACTGTGTTATACTTTGACTGTCATAAATGTGGACTATGGTGCTTTCACAAACTTGGCAAAACAGGCTAAATATTGGTGATGTAGATGTCGTGATTATATAAAATCCTTGTTGCAATGTCCTGGAAATGTCCTGGAAAATGTTCTTGGGATATGAGTGAGAACCCTGCTACAATATCATGTCACTTTAATGATGATGTTAAAGGGGCTGTACTGTGTAAGATTGAGAGGATTTTAATGATCACATATAGTCCACAAACATTTAAATCATATTTATTCTTTACAACATGAATACTTAAGAGAGCACTGTTAACCAATCCACATCAATTTTGATATATTTATACGTATTTGAAATGTTTTATTACGGGCCGGAATGTGTATTATCGACGCTAATGTCAGCATGGTAAATAGGCAAAATGCATGTGAAAGGCTCCCTCTGGTGTTCAAAAGTGAAAATTACTTGGATCACTTTGCCCCTTTAAACTCTTCAAAATTAACATTTTTGAAATCTAGTTTATATTGGTGCAAAGTAGTTCCTGAACCAGGGCGATCTTCCACTGTTGAGTTCCATAGCCTGGCAGTCTTCCTCATTTCTGCAAACACAGATGGTTAACTTAACACAGAGGTCACTAATGTCACAGCAGCACAGTCATGGTTGTTTTTACAGTTCTCACAGTTTAACCATCCGCAGAACCCTCCGAATGCACCCGGGATGTGACCGTTAACCCTTTCCTTTCCCCGTGTGCGGCAGGTATCACGACGGAGACGTTTACATCATCGACGTGTCTCAATCTGTGGAACACGACCATCCGCACGCGCTGGAGTTCCTCCGCAAAGACTGCTCCAACGTCAACGGTACACCTGCTCTCACCAGTTTAGTTTAGTTTGACTCAGACACAGGGCTATTCCACTGTGTTTCCTCTAGATAAGATTGTTTTAGGTGAACTGTGGTCTCTGGGCTGGATCTGCACAGAGCAACGTTATGATCCAGCCAACCATTCATAAAGTTAGTTGTTAACCTTTTTAAGTTACGTTTTAAAAATCGAATGGTTATATTTAAGCCTTTTAGCTCTAAAATTGTCGCTAGTTTGTTTCTCTTTATTAAACATTTTATATATAGTCTATCATTCTAAGTCCTTTTTTTCTTTCTGCTCCAGTCCTGTTCTCTTCACTTCACTGTCAGACCTTTTTGCTCATTTTAAACATTATTCACAGCTCCACAAACAACTTTGTGCAAGTGGACTCATGACATGTTGCGGCTCCAACACAGTCTCACTAGATGTCGTACTTTTACTACGACACACAAACAGTGTATTTTGAGCACGAGTTCACAGGTGTTTTTAGTACTTATGTTACGCCGTGCATTTAGCACGATATGAAAAAGAGTAAAAATGACACGAGATTTCACAGAGTTAAAATAGGACGAGTTTTGGTCTTGTCCACGTGGAGACGTTTTCTTCAGATGAAACGGGTAAGTTAGGCATAAAGTGAGTAGGGTCCGGCTGCAGACTGCGAGATGGAGGCGTGTCGTTAGATGGGTGTGTCGTGAGCACTAGTGTCGTGAGCAGTCTTTGCACTAGGTGGCGATGCCAGAGATGATGTAAAATTTTAAACCTCGGTGAATATACGAACTCTATAGATGGAAAGTTGAATAATTGAATTATTATTTGTACTTTGGGGCATTTTCCCACAAATTACGTTTAGTTTTATTTAATAATAATGGTGGAATTATTAATATTTGACTCAATAAATACATGTATCTGTTTATAGTTGTTTTATTAATTACATACTTTTTATTTGTCTGATTTTACGTGTTTTCCAGTGGTTAGTGCTGATAGTCAGGTCCAGAGGTGGTTGCCATGGTGACGAGTTATAACTGTTGCTAAACGGGCCTAAACTGTTATATTGTTTATCTTAACCTTTACCCAAACCTTTTCTTAACCTTAGCCATCACCCTAACCCTTCTCCTAAACTTACCCGTTCTCCTAAACTTAATCCTCGTCCTCTGGTCCCAGCTGTAACGTTTTCTAGCACCGGAAATGGAGCAGCTTCACTGCCGGTGGAGCTCCACTCCGCGTCGGCTTTTAAAATAGATTTTTTTAAGATGCTTATTTTAAATTACACCATATATGTCTTTTACCATAAGTTTGGACATTTTTGTATGAATACGGTTTGTATATTCGCCAAAATAATGTCATTACTGTCATAAGGGGGCGTGTCGTTAGAAGTAGGCGTGTCGTGAGGGGGCGTGTCGTTAGTACTGCGGGCTGTTCTGCGGGCTGTAATCAGACATACTTGCATAAAGTTACTAAAATGTGTAAGATTAGGTCTGGAGCTTGGGGCAGGTTAAGATTAGAATCAGGATTTCATTAATATTCATAAATAAGAACAAGTGGGGACTGTGACGCGTACTAGAATTACACAAAACAGCTCTAATCATACCTAATTTACATGTTGTGTAATGTCCTGGTAAATGTACGCTTTCTTGTGAGATCGGGCTCCCACATCACATGAGATCTACGAGTGTCTATTTTCATTTTATAAAAGAACAGTTATTCTAGATTGTTTTGTTCTCTTTTTATAGACATTTAAATTCCTTGTTTTCATTAGATTTCAGCGTTTGATGAGAAACTTTTGAGAAAACCTTATGTCAGTGTTGTTTTCCTCTGTTCGACTTTTTGGTGAAAGAATCTGAGCCACTCCAATGAAATAATCGGAAGTTTCCATGATTAAAACAATGAGGGCGAGTGTCTTTTTTCATCTTTAAACCAACAGACGCTGTGTTTCTGATGCAGATTCTACAGATTCAGTCTCTTTCATGGAGCAGAGATTAGATTGAACAAATCCAGTAGTTTGACTTCCTCTGACACTTTTCACTCGCTCACAGAAGAGTCGCTGCATGTGTCGTTCTCCTCAGAGTCCTAGTCCAGTAGGATTGGCTTTTCTCCACTTTAAACATCAAATATCTGTAAATAGAAAACTTACTCAACAGTCTGAAAACCACAGAAGACCTTAAACTCCTGTAGTGTGACTCAAACATCACAGCCGTGTCTCCTGCATGTTTACAATGACTGTCTTTGTCTTCCTTTCAGACTTTTTTGCGAAGCGAGCCGTGGCCGTGATGACCATCAGAGAACTCTTTGACTTCATCACAGATCTGTCCATCAACGAGGACAATCTTCAGGCTTACCTCGACAAAGTAGGAACATTTTTAACATCACGACATACTTCAGATGTCAGTGCTTAAAACGTGTCTGTGCAGGCGATGAGTTTGGCGTCGGAGCGCACCACGGAACAGCGCTCGGCTCAGGACTGCATCGACGAGGAGGTACACACACGCTCACCACAGTTCTGTTAACGCTGCTCCGGGCTCATGTTGTGTCTTCTGCTCAGGTGTTTAAGCAGGTGTACATCCCCAGGACTCTGACTCAGTGAAGGACTTTGAGAAGCACGTGGAGCAGGCCCGAGCTCTGCCACAGCCGCCGGACAGAACGACACGTGAGGAGCGCATTTTCTTCTTTTCACTTAGCTTGGTGTGATGGTCCTTGTGGGGAAGCTTTATCATAGTTTTACAGCAGGAAGGTTGAAATTTATGAGGAAGTTGATAAACAAAAGTTGAAAATCTCAGGAAGTATATGGAGTTCCCTCCACCGAGTCATTATTAAGAACCAAAATGTAAAGACAAATTACACACAACTGTTTCCTGGAGTAATTAAACCAGGGGTGGGCAACCCGTCGACCGCGAGCTACCGGTCGATCTCGTCCCCTAAACGAGTCGATCCCAGACACCTGCCCGTCACATGGCAAAGGCTCGTCTGACTAACTTTATCACAAACAACAACTTTCAGCAGCACTTGGGAGCCATGGTCAAAATATAAACGGAGGTTATGTTTTTGTCAATTTGTTTTCCAAAACAACAACAACACACGCAGGGCACCGGGTCCGGCACAGAAGACAGCAACACAGGTGCAGCGGAGCACGCTTAATCGCTGCTGCCGCTCGCACCGACTATAGCACATGTAAACGTGCAAGGGAGGAGAAGAAGAGAAGAGCAGAGAAGGAGGAAAACAGGAGAAAGAGATGACCCGCTGCTCGCACACACGAGTACAGTATATACGAGTGAGAAAAAGAGGAGGAGAGGGACAGACGGAGAGGAAAAGGAAGAGAGAAGGCAGGAGAAGACAGACGAGGAGTGTCAAGGTCCCACCTGCTTACTCTGTTTATCCTTCACAAAGAATCCTTGTTGTAATGTTAGTCCAAACTTCTGAGCTAAACAGAAACTAAGCCCTCCCCCTCTGCGCGTTGCCATGGAGCTACTGTCCATCACCAAAATACAGACTATAAAACACTAACTACAATACAAAGTAGTGGTACAAATCAGAGAGCTTTGATTAAACAAATAAATAAATAAAAAAAGGATAGTTTGGTGCAAAATGATAATAGACCTCCACTAATGCTGTAGCTCATGTGATGACCAGAATATTAAAGAGAACGAGTGAAACATCAGAATTGATCTACATGTCCCTTACCATTTTGTGGTTATATTTCTACATTAGTAACGAAGAATTATTAAATTAGTATTTTTATAATAAAATTAAATGCATGAAATACTAGGGCAGACCATAAGTAATAAAAGATAGTGTATATCAGAGACTGCGATAATACAAATCTACTGCTAGATCTCCGAGGGTCGCCGACTTAAAAAGTAGATCTCGGGCTGAAAAAGGTTACCCACCCCTGTTTTAAAGATATTATCGTTTGTCAGATTGTAACAGCTGTGATGTTTTACATTTTACAAATCTCATCCCAGTGAAGTTATTGTTCTCAGATTCAAAATACGTATACTTCCTGTTCACAGATGATGACATTACTGTAGGGCAGACCTGGGCATAGTTTTGAGAAATAAATAGTACGATTGCCGTCCGATAACCCTCAGGGAAAGAAATGCCCACCCCTGCTCTAGGAAGTTGCCTCCACCATTTATGAAACGATGGCCGAACTCCTCTAATGGAACAACTGGAGAAGAGACTTGGGCGATATATATTTTTCTAAATCGTCACGCCGTCTTCTCAATCTGTCACGATAGAAGGTATTCTCCTCTGCCCACTCATTAAGGCTAAAACCGCTTTAACAACACGTCACAGGGTTAATATCAATGCCAAATGTTGACTTATTATATGACAGTTTCAGGTTTGTGTATTTTATTCTTAGAAACGTGGTTCATCTATCTACGCCTCCGCTCGCTCATCCATGTCAGACTGCGCTGCCACGCTGCCTCCTTTCACTTTATTAACCATTGAAGATGCACAACGCAGTGTAAATGTGTGAACTTTGACGGTAAAAGAGATGCAGAATTATATTGTCAACTATAAACACAAATACACATTTAGGAGGTGACTTTCATGAGACAAAACCTGCGCAAACAACAACCCACACAAACTACCAAGCACGAGACCAAAGCTGACCTGAAAGAGAATTAAACCCACTGACTCATAGTTTTTCTGCTTTTGTGGACTTTAATCATTACAAAATAAGCTTCAACATAATGGTGGTTGAATAACTGTCAAATGACAAAGAATATGCATTTAAAAAAAGCAATTATTTGCAGCATTTATTAAGAACCTAGAGGGTTCTAGGGAGGATTTTTTTTAACAGATAATTGAATTGAAGTGATAAAAATGTTCAGTGTCAGTGGTAGACAGTATCGTTTTATCTTCTAACCCTACTTGAGAAATCAAACTGACTTAAAGTATTTTGAAATAGCCAAACTGTAAACAATTCACACACAGCAGACAGTTTAAAGGTGCACTGTGTGACTTTCTGGAGGTGAAAAGTCATCTACAAACTTCAGTGGAATTATACTCAACAAAAATATAACGCAACACTTTTGTTTTTGCTCCCATTTTCATGAGATGGACTTGAGATCTAAAATTCATTCCAGATACACAATATTACCATTTCTCTCAAACACTGTTCACAAATCTGTCTAAATGTGTGATAGTGAGCACTTCTGCTTTGCTGAGATAATCCATCCCACCTCACAGGTGTGCCACATCAAGATGCTGATCTGACATCATGATTAGTGCACAGGTGTACCTTATACTGCCCACAATAAAAGGCCACCCTGAAATGTGCAGTTTTGTCTCACAGCAAAATGCCACAGATGCCACAAGCATTGAGGGAGCGTGCACTTGGCATGCTGACAGCAGGAATGTCAACCAGATCTGTTGCTCGTGCATTGAATGTTCATTTCTCCACCATAAGCCGTCTCCAAAGGCGTTTCAGAGAATATGAAAATGTCCCAGTTCTTGCATGGCCAGCATACTCACCGGACATGTCACCCATTGAACATGTTTGGGATGTGCTTGACCGGCGTATACCACAGCGTGCACCAGTTCCCACTATATCCAGCAACTTCGCACAGTCATTGAAGAGGAGTGGACCAACATTCCACAGGCCACAATAGACAATCTGATAAACTCTATGTGAAGAAGATGTGTTGCACTGCATGAGGCAAATGGTAGTCACACCAATACTGACTGGTTCTGAGTCCCCAGACCAATAAAGCAAAAACAAATGCACATTTCAGGGTGTCCTTTTATTGTGGGCAGTATAAGGTACACCTGTGCACTAATCATGATGTCAGATCAGCATCTTGATGTGGCCACCTGTGAGGTGGGATGGATTATCTCAGCAAAGCAGAAGTGCTCACTATCACACATTTAGACAGATTTGTGAACAGTTTGAGAGAAATGGTAATATTGTGTATCTGGAATGAATTTTAGATCTTTAAGTCCATCTCATGAAAAATGGGATATTTTTGTTGAGTATAGAAAGAATGGAGATGATTCATCAGATTCAGAAAACTTGATTGTCCCGAGAGCAATTCATGTATAGCTTCTCGTTATGCTTCACCCATACCAGACAACATCAAAATAAATAAAAACGCATAAGACACAGCAAGCACAAGTCATGAGTAGTGATCAGTCAACAGTGAATATCAATACAATTCTGCAGCTGCAACTGCCTTTCAATAAATACATGAGTTCATCAAACTCTGCTTCCTTCTGTGTTCAACAGCTTAATGAAGGTACAAAAGACATCAAGTATCGATTGTTTTTGCTCGAGGCATGTTATAGCGCCTCCCTGAGGGCATCAATACAAACTCTGTGGTTAGGATGTGCTTTGGTTGGCCTATAATAAGTTTAGCCTTTCTTGTCGTTTGTTTCATCCAAAGAGTCCCCAAGTCTTTCTGCTGAATTCCAATCATTTTGGAGCAGAGTTTAATTATGTTATTAAGACCGTTTTTGTTTTTAAAGGGCACTGTGTAAGATGAGAGGAATTTTAATGATCACATATAGTCCACAAACATTAAATCATATTTATTCTTTACAACATGAATACTTAAGAGAGCACTGTTAACCACTCCACATCATTGTGATACATTATACTTATTTGAAATGTTTTATTACGGGCCTGAATATGGATGATTGACGCTAGATGTCATCATGCTTAATTGGCAAAATGCATGTGAGAGGCTCCCTCTGGTGTTCAAAGTGGAATCACTTTGTTTGTTTGTTTTTCTTACATAGTGCCCCTTTAACGGACAACCCATTGAACCATAACCTGGCTCACGAAGATCGATATACATATGTCACTCTGCATTGAGTTCTACACATATTCGATCTGGAAGCCTCATCAAAAGCAGTTGGGAAAGGGAGGAGTTCTCGCGAAATACGTCGATCTGATTGGACAAAGCTCCCACCCCACTTTAGCGGTGTTTTAGCTAATCACAAGACATAATCAAAATGACGTATCCCACAAACCGCTTGTTTCTTACCTGCGCATTGCAGAGGAGACGCCCAACTTCCGTCGCCAGATGCTGAAGACTAATCCACATTGTGTTCAATAAACACAGTTTAAGCACTCACAACAATATTCCACCTCCAGCGAGCAAACAGTACGTCTGCGTCTGTTACAGCTGTCCTCCCCCGTGTTGTGTCCATCTCGAGGTCGATTTGCGCTTTCCTGCGCGCTCCGGGTCCGCGGATCCAATCTGCGTCTCTCTCGTGAGCTCCGGGTCGGTCTATCTGCGTCTCTCTCGTGAGCTCCGGGTCCGGATCTATCTGCGTCTCCTCGTGAGCTCCGGGTTCGGTCTATCTGCGTCTTCTCTCGTGACTCCGGGTTCGGTCTATCTGGTCTCTCTCGTGAGCTCCGGGTTCGGGTCTATCTGCGTCTCTCGTGAGCTCCGGGGCGGTCTATCGTCTCGGGTTCGTCTCTCTCGTGCTCCGCGGTCTATCTGGTCTCTGTCTGTGCGTCCTCTCGTGAGCTCCGGGTCCGGTCTATCTGCGTCTCCTCGTGAGTCCGGGTCCGGTCTATCTGCGTCTTCTCGTGTGCTCCGGGTCCGGTCTATCTGCGTCTCTGCGTGTCTCTCGTGAGCTGTCTATCTGCGTCTCTCGTGAACTCGGGTCCGGTCTATCTGCGTCTCTTTCGTGTGCTCCGGGTTCGTCTATCTGGTTCTTTTCGTGTGCTCCGGGTCTCTATCTGCGTCTCTTCGTGTGCCCGGTGGTCTAATCTGCGTCTCTTTCGTGTCTCCGTCGGGCTATCTGCGTTTCCATGCGTCAGTCATAGCCTTTACAACAGTACCTGCGTCTGTCCGCGTCGCCATGTTTGTTGTTTGCTTGAGCGTGACGGCTGGCACTCGCTGATTTCACATCTGTAACGTGAATTTTGCTACTGCGAGGCGGGGTTCGGTTCGGGACACGTGCGGGTTTCTTTGCAAAGCTGTGTACACCAGATGCTGTCAACTGCGGTCTGTTTCGTCCAAAGCCACGTAGATTACCGCGAGAACGCTCGTAATGAATTGAAAGCCGCACCAGACCGCTGCGGTGTCCGGGAAAAATAGTTCTTGCGGATTCTTTCCGCTGACCCGCGTGCTCCCGCCTCGCATCCGCATGCCACGGAGGTCCGTGTACCATAGGCGCTTTGGTTTTAGCACTTTCTAAGTCTCTGCGGACATCGCGCGAGTTCCCGACCCGCACGAACTCTGCAGTCGTGTGACATCCACGCGTAATTCCTGCTTCCTCCTGTAGAGCCTTCTGTTGGTTTGAGTATTCGATATCGGCGCTAACCATAAGGCGGGAGTCTTTCAAGATGGTTCTCGTGGATTTGTAAACCCACAAATACCGCGAGAATTTCTTGCTGCGCAAGGTTTATTGAACAGCAAACAAGGAAAAGTGTTAAATACTTTAAAAAAGAAAATGTTTCCCAGACATTAAGCGACATGCAACTAGCCGGGGCCAATGCGGCCCGACATTTTATCGGCCTCAAAATTTTTGAGAATCTTAATATTTCATTTTCTTAATTGATTTAATTGGTCTGGCAATCTCAAATAATTACACACATAATATGTCAATTTCTATTTAAATGTTGTATATTTATATATTTTTTAAAGAACACTTGCAGCAATGACCTTTGCTTAGTGTTGTGTTTGGCCCGCCACTTGTCTGGATTGCGATACGCCCTTGTGAAAAAGATTGCCCACCTCTGCATTAAGGAAGAAGTTTCTCAGTAGATACACTGTCTGCTGACCTTTCTTAATGATAATGTCTGTGTTTGCTTCAAACTTCAACTCGGAGTCAAAGACGGTGCCCAGGTATCGATACCATCCACAATATCCACGTTTTCATTGTGAATGAGACTTAAGCTAGTTGTAGACATGTTCGGGCTCCTCCAGGACAAATACCAGACTATTTGTGTTCACGCAACTCAAACACAAAATAAAAAACATTAATTATGTAGTGTAACAAAGGCATCTAACTGACAAAAATACATTATTAAGTTTATTTTTTGGCCAAAAGGTTGTGCAGTGCACCTTTAAACAATCATTTAACACAATAAAGCGTTACAATAATTGATCATTAAGTATGAAGTCTGTGTCGGTTTGTTGACCGATTTATAATGTCGTTGCTAGGTAACAGCCCAGATTTTAACAGATGATTAGACCCATTGACCTTTTGTATTCACATTAAAAACAGCTTTTACACAATCATCCCTCCAGCCGCTGAAAGAACACTGACCTGCAGAACCTTGTGACGTCGTGTTAGTGAAATCTGTAAGTATGAGTCTTGTCATGTTGTTCATCTGATTTGTGTGTGCCGCAGGTCCTGTACCAGACTCTGACCGGACTGAACCAGGACCTCAGCGGAGTGCAGACCGTGAGTGGTTTACGCAGACACCTTTAGCACGGACACCACGGGGACTTGGACCGGAGTCACTGTTCGGATGACTTGACTCGATAAACCAATCAAGACTTGGGACCCGACTTGGACTTGTCTCTCTTTGACTCGGGACTATTTTTTTTACTTTGTATTTATTTATTTATTTAAAGACATGTTACATTACAAAGATGGCTGCACCAGATTTAGCAGCAAGCTAATTCCCATCTGTTCCTTCATAGACAGACAACATAAAACATCAAAATACATATTTACAACAAAACCTAAAGACACAGTGTACAATTCAGCTACATACAAGAGATAAGTGCAAATGTAACATAATGCAAAAAACAACTGTGTCAAAGGTATACTTATACCTGGAGAGTATTTAAAGGCAAGGACAAATAAATAAATGCAAGAATGTAGCTGTCAGATGATACACACAGGGTAACATCTGACAGCTCTACATTGTATTGCAAATTAAGCGAAATGATTCAATATTGGTCTGGTAATCTGATAGCACGAGCTTACATCTGTATGCAAAATACCTCTGGTGTTGTAATGTGAGCAGTCTGGTGCTCAGTATCCATGTTTTGAGGCCATGAGAAGTATAAAAATCAGCGTATTCTTAGATTTGACTTTGGACTTGACTTGGACTGTCTCTCTTTGACCTGGGACTTGACTTGGACTTGTCTCTCTCTGACTTGGGACAACTTGGACTGTCTCCTTGACTCAGGACTAGACTTGGACTTGCTCTTTTGCTGATTACTGGACTTGTCTCTCTTTGACCTGGACTTGACTTGGTCTTGTCTCTCTCTGACTAGGATACTTGGACTTGTCTCTCTTGACTTGACGACTGTCTCTCTTTGACTTGGACTGCTGACTTGGACTTGTCTCTCTTGACTTGGACTTGTCTCTCTTGACTCAGGACTTGACTTGGACTTGTCTCTCTTTGACTTGACTTGGACTTGTCTCTGGACTTGACTTGGACTTGTCTCTCTTGACTTGGACTTGACTTGGACTTGTCTCTTTGGACTTGACTTGGACTTGTCTCTCTCTGACTTGGACTTGACTTGGACTTGTCTCTCTTTTTTGGACTTGACTTGGACTTGTCTCTCTTTGACTTGGACTTGTCTTCTCTCTCTTGGACTTGACTTGGACTTGTGTCTCTCTCTGACTTGGACTTGTCTCTCTCTATGACTTGACTTGTCTTGTCTTTGTTGTTTAAACTACACCTAAGACACTGTGGCTGAACCTCTTTTCCTGTTATGTATCAAACATGGTAAGACCGGTTTGGTCCAGGTCCCAGCTCTACTGGAGGACTGTGAGCTGGATGTTGAGCAGGACACGTCTTCGTCTGGAGAAGAGGAGGAGAACGTGGACAAAGCAGAGGAGACACTCGACAGAAAGGTTCGTAAAGACGAAAGGAAAGTACGTTGTAAGTGTGTGAAACGTGCCTGATCAAAGCGGTGTCGTCTTGTGTGTTGTAGGAGCAGAAAAAACGAGTGAAAGAAGCACAGCGAGAAAGAGAAAAAACAAAGTTCCTAAACACGTGAAAAAGAGAAAGCAGAAGTTGTCTCGCAGTAATCAGAAGAACTGAGACGTGGACTGTGCAGATAAGACTTTCCATTTACACGAGCACAGGACTGGAGCTCATCAACACAAACACGGATCTCTTTTCTTTACTCACCGGAAATTAAACCTCTATTTATAAACAAATACAAAAGGAAGTGATTGTATATGCTAGTGTAACATGATACATTGAGTGTTATGTGATTACAGTAGATACAACAGGGCAAAAAACAACCAAATAATCACACTTTACTAAAAAAAAAAAGAAAGAAAACAGGTCTAGCTTTCTAAGTGTTACCGCCTAAAGGTAAAAAGGTTCTAAATATTTTCTATAACTTTCTATAACTCTTTATTTACTTGATGTGTCTCATTTATGTTATTGCTTCTTTCTACCTTTGAGTCGTTTAAAAGAGCCAAATGTAAGATGCACAACTAGTGGTTTAAAAAGGTATTACATTCACAGATGAACCAGAAGGACAGGCTCCTTCCCAATTCATCAATCATCCCCATAGCCACTTAAGCTAAAACTGAATGTGCGTCACCACACGCCATGTTAAGAGCTGTTCAAATTGAGCAATTGGGAGTAGGAGCCTCTATGCTAATACTGCATTCATGTTTTCTCGGAAACTCTGAAGTTTGGAGTTCGACTGGGAAAAACGTGTTTGAACACTGCTCGGGACGGAATTTCAGCACGGAAACTCGCCCGGAAGTGTTGTCGGCCGAGTTCCCTAGTTTGCATCAAATGACAAGAGTCTGGGCAGGAACCCACGGCAGGACCCATGAGACTGGAGCAGAGACGACTCAAAATGACAGGATTTAGTGTTATTAACACTGAGAGTTCTGCTTCACCAGTAAAACACATTTAACCTTACACAGACTAAATGAGTTTACATCAATGCACCTTTACAGGTTATGTCCCAATCATTTATTTATTCAACTTTTACCAACAAGATAAGATACAGCTCTCAGTAAGTTCATGAGTTGTTAACAATAAGCGTTTTCGTAACACTTTATATTAACTACACCTTGATTAGCCTTAATACACTCTTAATAAAGCATGAAATGGATTAATTCTTAATGAACAAATGAGATGTTTATGAACAAAATAGGCTATTAAGGCTTAGTAATGACTTAATTACTACAAGCCGAACCCCTCAACCCAAAATCCTAATCTTAGCTTCTTTATTGAACAGTTACTAAGCCTTAATAAACACTTCCATTCATTATTGATGATTTGTTCATTAATTGTTAGCTCTTTAGCATGCTTTAATAAGGCTTTTAGTAAGGCTAAATAAGGTAAATTAATATAAAGTGATACCGAGTTTCCACATGACTTTTTCAGAATCTGCAAAGAAATCAAGATGAAGTGCATGCACAGTTTTTGGTGTCACTGCTCCAGTGTGTTTTACAGCTGCTGTATGAACGCTCTGAATTTTGGGAGGTCCACTCGTTACGTAGATACCCCGAGTTTCCCGGGGAACTTTTGCAGCTTACTTTCTCTCTTTCCTCTTGCATGAGGAACTCCGATGCTTTACAAACTAATAGACATCCACAATGCACTGCACAGATCGCTCCACAAATGAATAAGCATTATGACAATCTGAATCTGAATCTGAATCTGATCTGTGAATGAAGAGTTTGTAATGAATGAAAGTTTTACTGCCTCAGACTTTAAACACACAAAACTCTCTGCAGAAAACAAACTTTATAAACTTTGAAATATAAGGTTTTAGTGCCACATCACCTTCACTAAATGTATTGCCGCATCTCTTAACACTACTTACGTGAAGAAATGAAATTTAAGCCACAGGTTCATTTGCTAGTCTGCTGCGAGCGAGGGAGAAGAGAGAAGGGGAGACACGTGCTGCAGGAGGAAAGAAGGATTTATTGGAATATATCTTTTCTCACACAGATGATTTGATGGTGAGCTGTTATATTTATTCTGTCCTGTCTGGTGCATTATATATTTTGTGGCCATACCTGTTTGTCAAAGCCTGATCCCGTCAGATCTCAGAAGCTAAGCAAGAAAGGCCTGGTTTAGTACTTGGATGGGAGACTGTTAGAACACAGGTGCCACAGTGGGCCGACAGGAGTAGATTGTGTTGTGTCCTTGGAGACTAGATTGTAAAGCACTTTGAGTGCCTGGAAAGGTAGAAAAGCACTATATAAATAGATCATTATATAGGCCTACTGTTTGTGCTGAAGTGTTGAAGCTTTGTGTTTTTAACTTTTCACAAAGATGTCTGAGGTTTATTACAGTATTTTATTAAACAGCAGCAGATTCATAAACAAATGTGTTGTTTCTGTAACTGTCGTGTCATTCAGAGGTGTGTGTTTTGTAGTCCGCTGGTGGATGTTGTAGTTTTCATAAACAGCTGTAGAGTCGCTGGTTAGGACGTTCAGATTCACCAAACAGAGCTAAGGTCTCTTCTCTCAGCTGTCTAGTGCTCTAACTGTTGACCTCGTGACGACCTCCACTGATAAGGAGCTACAAGGCTAGGAACTAGGAGCTAGGGCTATAAATTAGGGCTATTCGGAACCAGGGCTATATTTGAAGATTACAAACTACAGACCAATCAGGAACAAGGTTTGCTCTGAATCATGGGTAATATCCAGGCGCCTGACTCTTGGTCATGGTGTGTCAGTGCCCACTTCATACATCTGCCCACATCGTACAACTTAGACTAACAGGGATGGGAAAGAGTTTGAAAACCTTTTAAAGTCTGCAGCGATCGACTCAGTTTTCCTCCTGCACACACTGACCTACACACACGTGTAGAATACAATTAATATTACAATAAAAGACACGATGTTTGAAGAAACAAAGTGTGAACTTGTGTAAGACCTGATTTTCTACGTTGTGGTAACAACTTATCAGTATTTACTCATGATTACTGAAAAATTCCAAAACAAGTCATTTGAGATCCATTGCTTGTTGTAGTTACATTTCAGTCTGAATTAACAACACTGAACAGTTTTTGCAGTTTTGACTAGAAAGACAGTGGATCTGTTTTTATTAGATCTATTCTGTGTTTTACAAAGAAGGAAATGTAAATTCCAAATCTACCTATGCTAAAAAACACTCATGGTAGCACTTTTTAGAGGTCAACATCACTATACAATACAAATAGGAAGACCAAATCAGAGTGAGTTTTGAGGGCATGCCAGCCTGCTCAGAGTAAACACACATTCTTCTCATTTAGAGTCACCAAGACATCGAAAGGAAAACATGCTTACAGTAAGTTTTAATTTTTGGTCTAAAAAGTTACATGGTGACCTTTAAAACGTTCATTTTAGAAGAAATTATGATAAAATTGTCTTTTATGAATATGTTTTAGAAGACCAATGGTTCCCAAAGTGGGGTCGGGACCCCTCAAGGGGTCGCGAAGCAAAATGTGGGGGTCGCGAGATGATTTCAAAATGTACTTTTACATTAAGACTTGACATTTTAATCTGTTTTTTGGGGAATTATGGTTATATAATACACTGTCAAAATAAACACAAATAAACCTAATTTAAATGGTTTTGTAACCTAAAATTAATGCAAAAGTATGTATTTTTTTCTGTGGGGGGTCGCGAGTTGTTGCACGGTTATTTTGGGGTGCCCGGGCTGAAAGTTTGGAAACCCCTGTTTTAGACCATTGTTTCTCATACTGTGGTATGTGCACACACTTACCACCACCTTTTAATTTTTGTCAAGTCTAATAATGTCAAGATGACTAATGTATATATATATATATAAATATATATATATAATATATATATTAAAGAGCAGTATAAGAGCAGATAAAGAGCAGAGGAGAGCCGTGTGGTGGATGTTGCAATACCAAGTGATGGCAAACATCAGGGAGAAAGGAGCATGAGAACTAGAGAAATACCAAGGGCTCAGAGAAGAGCTGGAGAAGGCTTGGAAGGTGAAGGCAACAGTGGTGCCCGTGTGTGATCGGTGCACTGGGGCCGTTGACCCCCAAACTGGATGAGTGGCTACAAACATATCCCTAGATCTACATCCGACATCTCAGTCCAGAAAAGTGCAGTCCTAGGAACAGCAAGGATACTGCGCAGAACCTCAATTCCCTGGCCTCTGGTAGAGGACCGAGCTTGGAAAGCGGATGAGACCACCCGCGTAGGGTGAGAGGATCTTTTTTTTTTTTTTTTTTTATATATATAGATAGTTTAGACTCATTTCAGAGTATTGTGAGCCAAAATGTGTGTGTAAAGTCAGATTACAGCTGATGTTGTGAACGTTTGACATGGACGGTTTTAGCAGATTACACTGATTTGGTCTGACTGTGTGTCTTCTGACATTCAATTCAACCAAATAGATCAAATACTGTACATAGTCATGATAAACCATTTATTCTATACAATCATAATGCTAATAACTATGCTCTTTTATTTTTGCAAAACTGAAAAGATTATTTGTGAGCTTTACATAAACTGAACAAACGTCAAAATGCGTGGTCTTAATGTCAGTATGAGCAAATATTGGTTCTTAATTGGCTCAAATAAATCCACATCCCAACTAAAAACGCTCTCCTGTGTGATAGTTCCGTGTCAAAGTGTCTAAAAGCCTCTCATACTACACAAAAGCGCCGTCTTGTCGATGATGACGGCGGGATGAGTGAAGTCTGTATTTATTTACACATACGGGACTTCAGCACGTCATGGCGCCTTCACGGAACCTGCGGGAAAAACAGCCAAACAAGCAGCTGTTCAGTCAGGCGTGAAAGTAACGCACAAGTATCAGAAGAATCCGATCTGTGTTGAATGTAGCGTGAATAAACAAAGTGACTATAGTTCTGCTCCGGCTCTGCGCTGCGCTGGTTTGTCCTCCGCATCCTCCCGAGTGTTCACAGCAGAGTGCATCTGTAGGCTACACCCGGAGACCGCACTTACACGTACCGCACTTACACGTCTCTGCTTTTGGTGTTGATCTGTTGCACACTACAACTACAACACAGTCAAAAGTCATTGTGTCCCGTTTGTAGGGCATTTACGAACAATTCAACAGAGGCCAAAGTTGTGATCCGGCCCTTAACCCTGCTTCCAGGGCCTAATGCTGGTTACTCTTGGTTCAAAGTTGACTAGTAATATAGCCTACTGTAGTCCTAATTCAATTCTGGTTCAGTGCTGCTTTGGTTTTGTAGATCAATACAAATTTAACAAAGAGAGTGACATGGGTAACACATAGAGACACAGACTATTCATTTAATAAGAGCCTATTATAATTCATGTAGACTTTTGTTTTTGTTTGTTTTGTTTTTTTCTGAAAACCCATTTAATCACAGTAACTGTTACTAATCATATTCATGTTTATTTCCTGAGAATAAACAACAAAACTACCAAGCAACTTTTTCACCAAAAACAGACTTGGAAAAAAAAACATGTTTTTGTCAATTAAAGGTCTTGCACTAAATAAATAATAAAAATCGAACTGTTATTTGGGCTGAAGGAGGGCCTCCTCCTGTTTATCTCCACAGAAAAAAAAAGTTACTTTAGCTGTTATATACTGTATATATCAAGGCTGTGTGGCTAGCCTCGACAGGGCATTCATACACACCAGATTCATACTAGGCAATGTGGGTGAAGTGTCTTGCCTACAGGCACAACAAGTTTCTCCTCTGTTGCCCCACTGTGGCTCCTGAGGTTCCTCCGCGGTCTCCCATCAGAGTACTGCCCAGGCCCAACCCTGCTTAGCTTAAGATCTGACAGGATCAGGCTTGGTGAGCTGGTTTGGCCATATATGGCCACGGAGAATCCTGATGGTTCTGGAGACACTGGCATGTATGTCCCAATGGTCTCGGCTGTGGACCTGGTGGCGACTGAACCTGTCACAGAGATGTGCTCCACAAGACGACTCAATACTGGAGACACAAGACAACAGCGTCCATAGCTCCATCCCTCTCTGGTTGAGACAGTCGTGTGTTTTTGGCTTCATTCTGGTGCCTTTTATAGAGAAGACTTGAGCACAGTTAACCAGCGGTAAAAGTCAACTCTGAGTTTCAAACATAAACGACCCTGTAATCCACTCTTTATTGTTCTCACAATCATTCAAGTCTGTCTTCAGCGCTCTATGGACTCAAATCATGAAGCTAACCCATTTTCTAAATACATATACTCACTTTCTAAGGAATTTTCAAACATTAAAATGTTGCATTTCTTTTTCCTTGAGAGTATATCCCAGTGCTCATTTGCGCCATAAGTTTTATTTCTGTAACTCAGGGACTGCAGATGGAAACTAGCTATCTAGCTACAATCTGGTGCAAAACATCAGTTTTTTTAACTTAATGTCTCTGTACATTGTCCCTTCAAATAAAGACGGAACAAAATTAAGTAGGCTAAACTTTATCCGTTTTAAACATTTTCCATTGAAAATGACATTATTGGCAAAAAACTGAAACTTTAATTGAACAGTTTCTATGACTTGATTTAAGGATTAATAAAATATGAGGAAAAGACTATCACTAGGCCTATATAAATTCATTTGTAATGAAAAAGTCACAAGGCCTAGCTGGCCAATAAGTTAACATAACCTAAATCTTTGTGTTGAGATAACTTGACATCGTTACTCGCAGAGTAAACTACAAACAAACAATAACTTTGTTGCAGCTAGACTCTCCGGTACACCAGAATGCGGGAGCTAGCTTGCAGCCTGCTCGTCTTTAGCTTCACACTCACGAGCCCAAAAGGTGTTCCGAGCGCGTGCAGCAGCCTGAAGCAGCCGCAGCTCCTGATTGGCCGCCCGGGCTGCCTGTTTTGGTAAGCTTCCTCCAGCATGCTGACGTTGCCAGAGCAAAGTAAGCATCAGTCCGTTACGTACACAAACGACACAACAAAGACGAGTCCGCCGCACTTCCACCAAAACACCGTGTCCTCTGCGTCTCCAGCCCCGTCAGCACCACCTCCAGCAGCAGCAGCACCTCCACCACCAGCGCCATGGATTCGGAGCCGAGCCAACCGCAGCCTGTCGCCCCCGTGTGAAGAAGCTGGTCCCGCGGCCGCTGCGTCGTGCGTCCTGCGTCTTGTGGTGAGTACGCAGAGGGCACGCGCTGTTGTTGTGGCCCAAAAGCGTCTCTGTTCGCTGGGTAAACAAACACACGGCAGTCGGACAGCGCGCTGGCCGTCGGAAGTGTCCTGTGCGTGGACACTGTCTCGCGTGGGAATGCTTTTTTCTTCCTGGATGCTGTCACAGACCCAGTTTACATAATTGGGTTTTGGGTCTTGGATCCTTAAACTTTTATGATCTAATTCGATAACAGCTGTAGGCTATGTGGGTTTGTTTATTTGATTCTGATTTAGTTTGTATTTATTCATCTTACTTGTGTGTTGGCAGCTTGTTTTGATGTAAAGGAGAGCTTAGAAAACACCAGGAAGTTACCTTTGGGATCTTAAAGGGAACATACGTGTGCAAAAAAACAACTTTAATGAGCTTTAGTCTTGGACAACTGTTTACAAAATCTAAAGCTGTGCAATTAATCATCATAATTCTTACTATCAGTAAGAATAATTGTGTTGATTATTCAGGATTATTAACATTAAAGGACACACGCTGAATGTTCAGTCCTGTTCCTCATCACAAACTCAGCTGGAGTTGTGTTTGTGAGATGCTATATTCTTGTCCCTCTGAGCCTCAGAAAACACTGTTCTATATGTCCCAGATCTATGATGTCATAGGTAGACCTTTGAGCTCTTCTGTTCTGTTTTAAGTCCATAAAGACTTGTTTGTTATTCAGACTTGTTTGGAGCATTTCTGCAGTATTAGTATATCAGGCAAGATCACTCAGATTATTTCTCTAGTTCCTCCAATTTGAATAATAAAATGTAATATATGCATGAGTCCAACATCCTTTATGATGCTATCATGCTAAGGTGGTGAAACCAAAGAGAAAAGTAAGAGAACAGTCCTCCTCGGTCCATCACAGTCAGGTCCTGGTCTAGAGACACGTCACAGTCAGGTCCAGGTGGAGACACGTCACAGTCAGGTCCAGGTCCAGAGACACGTCACAGTCAGGTCCAGGTCAGAGACACGTCACAGTCAGTCCAGGTCTAGAGACACTCACAGTCAGGTCCAGTCTAGAGACACTCACAGTCAGGTCCAGGTCTAGAGACACGTCACAGTCAGGTCCAGGTCTGGAGACACGTCACAGTCAGGTCCAGGTCTAGAGACACGTCACAGTCAGGTCCAGGTCTGGAGACACGTCACAGTCAGGTCCAGTCCGGAGACACGTCACAGTCAGGTCCAGGTCCGGAGACACGTGGATCATGTCTGAACTGGTCTGACAGACGTCTGGCTCCTGAGTGTTTTTTTTACCTGAATGAAGTGTTTGTAAAGACACATTTTTTCCCAAATATAAAAAAATTTCTCACAAGAAACTGATTTTTATTGCTTTGTAAACACACATTTAAATCTATTGTGTTTTTTTTAATATTTAGTAAGAATCTAGAACATGTGCAGATCAGTAAATAACCTTTTGTTCATTGTAAAACACAAAGTTGATCTAAAACAACTTAAAAATAGAAACAGCTCTACTGACTTCCTGTTCAAAACTGCAGAACTGATAAGCCTTCAAGTCTTCATTTTAAAATGTAACTGTAAAAAGCAACATGTTTTTAAAAACAAATTTTTTTTGTTGGAAAGTGACTGTGGGACAGTTTTGAACCATTTATGCATCACTTTGAGAATTAATCTTTTGAATTATAACAAGTAAATACAGACAAGTGGGAGGGGATAGGTGGTAGGTGAGAATAAGGATTTCTGAACACTTGAGCTGCAGCTGAAGAACAATACAAGATTACTCCAACATGTAAGAATCAATTCAAATATAACTTTGAGTAAACTAATGATGAAGGAAGGCTTATAACAAGGTTAAAAACTTAGAAAAGTGAATTTGACATTTAGGTCTCCTTTAACAAAAAAGTGAGTTCTAGTGTATTTTTATGTCTCAAGTAAAAAAAAAGTTATATTTGAAGAGTTTGGGCCCAATTTATTAAACGGTCGCTAAGCAACTAGTGTGATGTCATCATTGATGAACAGGAAGTAGATTTTTAATGCTAAAAATGGCCAAACTGGTATGCAATGTGAAAAATGTTGAGTAAAACCTTAAATATAATGATCTGAACTATGTCTTTATGAAATACGTAGTTCAACCTGTCATGGACACTTTAACTGGAAGGACATTAAAATCTGATTCATATTGATCATAACTCTGCTTTAGTGACAAGAGTAGTTCAGAAGCCACACTTGTGGATTGAAATTCTAAGATTCCAGTTGTTTCCAGTTGTGACCTTTGTGGTTCACTCCCAGATACATAAGTTGTATTTGTTTGTCCTGTGTGTAGTTGGTCCAGTCAGACTCAGTAGTACGGTCAGTATTCGGGCCAAAGGAGTTGTCAGGTCCAGGTTTATTTGATCTTCTTGCTCTGCTGTAATAGAATCTGCTTTATATTACCACAGAAGTCGGCCCGTAGTAGTGACGAGGAGATGACTCTGAGATCATATACCAGGGCTTAAAGTTCTCAGTCACTGTGACGGATTTCAGTCAATTTAAAAAATATAGGAACATTTCTTAAACGTTTATCTGATAAATGACAACAAACTTACAACTGTAACTAACATGGCCCGTCAGGCATTCTGTCAATTTATTCACAATAAAAAGTGGATTCTTTGTCCAAATCCGTAATAATAGTAACATATCATATACCATGACCAAGAACTGCACCTGTAAAAAAGCTGAAGAAATTCCTCTAAAATCCACCAAAATGCAGGAAATGACTTCTGTTTTCAGTAAAAGTTTCCGGGGGAGGACCCCTAAACCCCCCTTTTATGCAGGAGTTTAGCCGATAGACATTTCTCATCTAAACTCAAAATTTCTCATCACAAGTTTCTCCTGATTACATCGATTTTCAAATATCATAGCTAAGCTGTAAATGTATTATCACTAAGATCAGACCTATAGATGTCACTGTATTATTACGATTAAAATGCAACTAAAATCTTGACTGTAAACGATTTTCAGTCAAATCATTTTTTTTTCTTTAACCCCTGTCATATATGTGTGTCAGATTTTCAGTAGTTTACGTGGCACCGTCCGTTTGTACTACTCAGTGTTGACATTTAAACGTTAAGCTTTAGAATTCAAAAATCTGCTCGCACAAATCTATAATGACTGGTTTTCCCCACACAGACACAGCATGGACCAGACAGACTTCTCTAATCTCAACACTTTCAGCCCAGGACCCAGAAATGAACCATGCCAGCAGCAACTCACGACCCCGAAAGCAAAATAAAGTTGATCAAGTTACAAACGCAGTACAAAATGGATTCATTGGCGTTTATTTTTGTAGTTTATTGTCCTAAAATAATTGTAAACGTATGAACCACACTTATCTAAGCTGTACACCTTCAAGACCTTTTACATAGCTTCCCGCAGAATGTTTAAATCTGAGTATGTTTAGACTTATAAATGTCTGTATTACACGTATAATAACCTTGTAAGTGCAAGTTTTAGTTTGATGTGAGAGTTGAAAAAGTTGAAAATGACAAGAGTTATGAAACAGAATCTTTCATGCGTCGACTTGACCTTTTCAGTTGGATATTATTAATAAACTTTATCTTTTCTATGCATAAGCAGCAGAGTGTGTAAAATCAGAGACTGTGTTCTGTCAGAATTATGATCAAAAGCATTAGTTTCTCCTGAAGAGCCAAACGCAGCGCTCTGATTGGCTGAGCTAGAGTGGTCACCTCCAGTCTCATTTTGTCGTCTGTAAAAATATATTTTGAAGGTTTAATTGTAGACAAACTCATGTACAAGGATGTTACCAAGCAAATAATCGTGATTTCAATTCGAGCAGCCCTCATATAACCACGCGCTGAAGGATTTGTGAGAGTTAGGAGCTGGACCTGCATCAGGTTTTGTGGTGTGAACAGCTTTAAACCAGTGGATCTCAGAGGGCTGGAGCTGGTTTCTACATGATAGGTTATCTCAAATATACTGTACGAACATTTAGATTGAAATAACCACATACAGTAAATATAATAAATGTGTTTGTTCTAAACTTTGTAATGTCATGAATAATGGTAAGGGTTTTAGAAGTGTTTTTGTTTTTTTACTTTATTTACAGTTCAATGTACATTACAAATTCATTTGACTTCACTTCCATACATCTTGCAGTGATATTGCACCTTTATAGTATACATTTTTACCGTTAAAAGTACATTAATCATTACGCTAATTTCTACACATATTTCAATAAAATTGCACCTTTTAATTATTGTATTTTACAAAAGAAAAACTAAAAAGTCTTTAAAAATTACATTGATTTTCTCAGTTTTCCATAGACCTCTTATTTGTTCTTTTTCAAGTGTTATTTGATCTTTTATGAGGTAGTCATTCACTTATTATGGGTTTTTTTACTTATTGGTTTGAAAACCTCCAAACGTTTAAAAACCTCTGCTATAAACAATCATTTAGTAAAAGTCAGGGCGTTTACATGGAGCCAGGAAAACTGGATAACTAGCCTAGTCCGAATTCAACCAGTTTTCCAAAGCTCATGTAAACCTGGGCAGACCTGTTGAGGAGCTGTAAACCGGTTTTCGGAATTTTCGATTGTAGTCTGATTTCAGACTCATGTAAACAGACAATCGGTCTGCAGCTCACAACCCCTGACCACTGCACATTCCAACAATAAATTAAGAATTTTAGAACTATAAAGTGCCTTGCACAAAGTGCACACACAATCTCACATTTAACTCCATGTTTAACACTGTTCTACATGTTTAAAACAGTCCTGCATGTCCCAGAAAAAACTGTCTCATTTAACAAACAGTATTACAAACAGTTAATACAAATAAACAACATTAACAATGTTAAAGTAATTCAACAAATTACAGCCTCAATCATGCAGTAGTGAATCTGACACAGCAGGACCAGTCTCTCCAGGTAATCGGTTTACTGTCATGCATGTAAACAGGAGCAAAACTGGTCCAACCGGTTTCTGAGGAAAACCAAGTAGAGTCCGGTTTTCTAGCCTAGTCTGATTTCCCTGATCATGTAACCGCAGTGAGTGTGTTGCCAGATTCTATCACGGGTCAGATGTAACGTCTGTGTCCCAGATGTGGATTGTGGATCATATTTACATCATGGTTGTTACTTTCTGAACAAAAGACAATGATAAACCTCAACAAAACAAACACAAGCCACATGTTTAGTGCCATGTTCTCCATGTCTGACTGAACGTGTTTTAAAGGCACACATCAGCTCCGTTTGTTGCGCTGCTAAAAATAGCTGTCTTCCATGTTTGTGTAGTAAAAGAGAGAAGGACCACAGCACCATCTGGCGGTGAGAGGACGGTGCAGCAGCAGCTTCATTCACAAATCTGAACACGAGATGAATGTGTCCTCATTCACCAAACAAGAGCCAACTGAGCAACAGGCTAAAGCAAATACATGTATATGAGCTGAATACTTTTACTCACGACTGAAGTTCCAGTATTTGTCTTTTCTTTTAAATGAAACGTTTTTATTGCCACAACAAAGAAAAGCATTTGATAATGTAGTTCATCTATTATTATTATTCTGCTCACGATTCATTGTTTTGGACTAAAATACATTACAATAGACATGTCTGGAGTTGTACTTGACCAAACGTAACTCTCCTGTAACCACGGCGACACGATAGACCGAGGTTAGCACTAATCATAATAATAATCAAATGGATCTTGCTTGATATGCTAACCCAGGCTCAGACTCAGTGTGTTGATGCAGTCTCTCTCACAGAGGACAGCTTAGTCAGTCTGCTGCTCTGGAGGTTTGGGAAAAGTTCCATCCAATTGAAAAAAGTGCCGTTTGGGAACCTCTTGTACTTTAAAAGCAGGCTATTCAAATGGCAGCCCTCGGGCCAAATGTGGCCCACTACGACATATGTTTTGGCCCAGCTTGATAAACCAACCTTACCCAATCTGTGAGTTTTGTCATTCAGTAGCCTAGAAAATATGTTTCTGTTGGGTCATTTACAAGCAAGAACATTGGCATCAGTTGCTTTTTGTTGCGTTTTTAAAGAGCATTTTGTTGCTAATGTTGTTTTATGCAACGGTAACAAATAATTACCTCAACAAACAGAATCAAAAACATTCTATTCAAGAACAGAAAGGTAATGAGGTTAACTGAGTGATCTAAATTCTGTGAGAAGCCTCAATATATTTTTTAAGGTTTATTGTTGTATTTTATTAACCCAATGAAAAGAGATTGTTAGTGAATAGTACCATTCCAAGTTGATTGAGAATAATGAATGTAAAACACATTTGTAGTTCTGGCCCTCAGAAAAATGGACCTGCTTGTAAATAGAATTGTTGAATTGCTCTGTTTAAAGAAACTCAAAGACGCAGTGACTGAGCCTGGTGTAGCGCTGCAGAAAGCTCCAAATGAGTCTGGATGATTGTGTTTTCTGAGGCTCAGAGGAGAGAAAAGTATCTCATCGACACAAGTCAGGAAGTCATGTTAGATCAACTCTAAACACTCATAAAGTCAGTTTTGTAAATCTTTGTTTTGAAAGGACAGTCCCAGTTTGTGTGTGTCTTATTGTACATCCCAGTATTTGAATGTTCAACTCTTCCACATGTCCCAGTGTTGTCCCTAACTGTCTCCTGTGTGTTCCTCTCAGATCCATTTCTCTGCGGTGCCTGTGTGGACCTGCCACACACCCACTTCAGAACGACGACGGCTTTTGCTTGCATCTTCCAGTGCTTCTTCTGTCAGCAATTCCAACAGAGCTGCAACTCTTCCAGTGCCAGCCCTGACGCCAGCGAAGAGCCCAGCCCCACAGAGATGGTTAGGATGACCAAGTCTAAGACCTTCCAGGCCTACCTGCCCAACTGCCACCGCACCTACAGCTGTGTCCACTGCCGCGCCCACCTGGCCAACCATGACGAGCTCATCTCCAAGGTACAGGCAGATACTCATCAGACTAGTGTCACTAGTGTTTCTGCAGCTTCCTGTGGGACATGGTGAAAGTCTATTTTTACAGAGCATCAGGAAAGTCTCCACAGCGCTTCACTTTTCCACATTCTGTCATGTTACTGCTCCATTCCAACGTGTATTCAATGAATCTCCTACCTCAAAATTCTAACACAATACTCCATTATGACAATGTGATTTTTTGTGACATTTTTAAAATGTATTAAAAATAGAAAGTTAAGAAATCGAATGTGGCCTACCTGTGTGTCAGATCTCTGAAGCTGAGCAAGTAAGAGCCTGGTTAGTACTTGGATGGGAGACCACAGGAACATCGGGGACACAGTGGGACGACAGGAGTCATTGTGTCCTTTGGCAAGACACTTAGCCCACACTGCCTCAGTGTCTGTTACACTGGGTGAATGGATGCTAGATTGTAAAGTGCTTTGAGCGCCTGGAAAAGTAGAAAAGCACTATATAAATAGACCATTTACCTTTACATTAGTATTCACAGCTTTTGCCTCAAAACTGAGCCCAGGAGCATCCTGTTTCCACCGGTCTTTCAGATGTTTCTGCAGCTCAGTTGGAGTCCACCTACACCTATAAATTCAAGTATCATGTCCAATATATAAGGTCCCACAGCTGAGCTGCAGGTCAGAGCACAAACATCAAACATGAGCTCAAAGGAACTGTCTGCAGACCTGAGACAGGACGAGGGGATACAGAAAAGGAAACAGAACAAATCCTGCTGCTTTGAAGGTCCCAATGAGCACTTTAACCTCCATAATTCATAAGTGAAGATGTTTGGAAACACCAGGACTCTTTCTAGATCTGGTCGTCTGTCTAAACTGAACCATCGGGGAGAAGGGCCTTAGTCAGGGAGGTGACCAAGAACCTGATGGTCACGCTGTCAGAGCTCCAGAGTTCCTCTGTGGAGAGAGGAGAACCTCCCAGAAGCACAAACATCTCTGCAACAGTCCACCAATCAGGCCTGTGTGGTAGAGTGACCAGTCAAAAGACACTTTTTCGTAAAAGAAACATGGCAACCCATCTGAAATGTGCCAAAAGGAACCTGCGTGACTCTCAGACATGAGAAACAACATTCATGGTCTGATGAGGTCTTTTTCACATTGTCATAATGAGGTATTGTGTTTAGAATGTTGAGGTAAGAGATTCTTTTAATATAATTTGGAATGGAGCAGTAACATGACACTTTTCTGATGCACTGTCTATGTCTGTGTGTTCTGTAAATGATGAGTAATACATACAGTATATTGTAGGATGTCACATGACTGGACCATCAAGCACCCTGTAAACTCAGGTGTGTTTATGTCTGAAGGGCTGCGTTAAAACTACACTTTGTGGAGTATTTGAGCTCTGCAAATGTTCCTGCACACTTGTTCAGACTGGATGTGTGTGTCTTCTCTACACACTTATGACTAGCACTCAGAATGCACCCATGAGTCTCATGTCTGGTCCAAGCTCAGGCGTTTCAGCACAAATATTTGTCCTCAACTACACATCGTCCACACCAAGCAGGAGTTTTAGGACACTGAAAATAAATATTTCTAAAACCAGGTCCCAGAGTAAAAATAAAAATCAAAACTCGGGTTTTCTGCCCCAGAGTCACATCTCAGAGAAAAAAAAATCCAACAACTTAATTACGCCTGCTCAGTGTTATTTCTTGTTCTTTCTGGTCAGTTACTTCAGGCTGTTTTACTGATTCATGTGGACGCTGATAAATCAAATGACAGCTCCATGTTTACGCTGATCATTTTTAAAACTACCCTCGTTAGGTCTCCGTGTGGACAAGGCATCACTAAGCATGTTCTAATTGTTTTATTTATATTTAATTTACTGGCATCAGCTACTTTTGTAATGCAGGAATCGTTCACTGATCAATGCACAGACTCACAAACATTCCAAGACCTGAGAATGGAAGTTTCAGTCTCAGATTGAGAAGCAATGACATGCAAACTTGTACATGTGTATTTTAATGTAAATGTACACAAATCTGGTGTTCAGATGACTTTTATGTTCTAAGCAAAAAGAATCATAAAACAAACCTATTTTCATAATGATGGGTAACTTCAAGTTGAATGTGGTAGTCACCTAAATCTGTGCAGTGTAGTGGGCAGGACACAAGAGGGCGCCAAACGACTGGTGCATCAGGCGAATGTTACTGAGTGGGTTACTTCCAGGCACAAGCTAAAGAAACACCGTCTGGCCGTCCACCTGCAGGAGGATGTTTGCGATGCCGATGTAAAGGTCTGTGCTCGGTGGTGGTCGGAGGTTGAGGAGCTGCTCCAGGGGGAGAACTGTGTGAAGCTCTTTGGATGATATCTGTCTGTGTGCATGTGCTATAGAAATAAACCATTCACTCTTTGATCTGTGCTGCACCTCCATGACCAGATCTGTGGATGTAAACTCTAGCTCATGAAGCAGGTACTTTTCAGAGACAGAAATCACAAGAGGGAAAGGACATCACGTCTGTTGAATACTTTCAGTTTGTTGTATGTCCGGACAGTAAAGGCCAATTCAGTAGCAAGCCTGAGGGTCAAAGGTCAGGGGTCTGTAGCCTTTTACAGCAAAAGAGACATTTGTATCAATGAAAAAAAGTTGGAAAGAGCCACAACTTTTTAGTCAAACATATTAGGGGTGTCAAATGGGGTGACATAGTAATCAAGTTACATTTTTTATACGCATTAATCTATTTTGAAATCTGTAACTTCATTGTTTCCATCGGTGAGTTGCAAAGTGACATAGCCTAAGGCAGGGGTGGGCAATTATTTTTTCCCGAGGGCCATATTCGAATACAGACGAGAGGCGGAGGGCCGGATTACAATCATTGGTTTAAAAAAAAACTGTAACTATTGCAAGCACATTTCTGTTAAATAGAGGCTTTTTATTCAGTTTTTTTCCATTTATTGATCCATTTGCTTTGAAATTCATTAAGAACACAAGCGAAAACACATGTCCTGTAGCTATAAGTCAATCAAAAGAAGAAATAAAAAGAGTCACAAAATGTGCTGAGGGCCTGATGAAACCAGGCCGCGGGCCGCATCCGGCCCCCGGGCCGATATTTGCCCAGGTCTGCCCTAAGGGTTGTTTGACTTGACTTGAGGAAAGTCTGCACATGACCTTTGACCTGAGGGACGGGGGGCAAAGGTCACGAGTAGCAACGAGCAGGCGAGAGTTAGACTGATGAACGGGTAGTTTAAGTTGAAAAACTCCATGACGACATCATTGATTAAAGTAGAGTGACTCAAGCTTAGTCTACCACAGCACTGCGACGCCCCCAGTCATGAGCAGCCACAGCTAACGCTAAGCTAACGCTACGCTAACACTATGCTAACGCTAAGCTAAGAAGATAGCAACAAAAGACTAAAGTCTTTTTTGTCATCTGCAACAATAATGTAATTCATTAAATTGGATAAAAACAAAACAAAAACACTTAAGTTGAGTGTTTTTTCAGCAACTTTTAGGTGAGATTAAAAATAGATTAATTAGATTAATTTAATACAGATCATAATTAATTAATCTCTTCAATTTTGTAATCACTTGACAGCACAAAAAAAATACATGTAGTACTATTGATAAAAACATTTAGACAGTTAAGTGAACTAACACAATGTTTTACACAATAAAAGTAAAAGTAAATATGATTTTGATGAAGTTTGTTTTACTAAGCTCTTCTTTTCTGTACAGTATATAATGCACCTGTTCTTTTTAAAAAGAAAGACTCCAGTTACGGCTGCAAAGAGCATCTTCTGTAACCTTTTTATAGTTTCCTCACTTTCAATCAAATCTCAAAGAGCCACACTTATGTTTTTAAAGAGCTGCATGTAAGGCCATAGTCAGTAATACAATCCAAGGCAGCTAATGTACATGTTTGTTTGTTTCAGTCGTTTCAGGGCAGCCAGGGCAGAGCGTACCTGTTTAACTCTGTGTAAGTATGAGACACTGATGATGATGATGATGATGATGATGACCTGTGTGTGACCTCATGTCTGTGCTGTGTCAGGGTGAACGTGGGCTGTGGGCCGGCAGAGGAGCGGGTCCTCCTCACAGGTCTACACGCCGTCGCTGATATATACTGTGAAAACTGTAAAACCACCCTGGGCTGGAAATACGTAAGTCACACACCTCTCAAGACACGAGCAGGGCTTTCTTTTGACTTTAGCCCTGATGCCCCGAAGAGAGCGAGGAGGAGATGAGAGCTGCAGGGTGATTGGCTGAGCTGTGCAGGGGTTGGGGCTGACGTAGAGGAGATGAGCATTGATCTTCCAGGCTGAATATTCACCTTTTAGCTCCACATTATAACTTGACAAACGTAATGTCTGTATCATTTCTGTGGATTTTAGATCATACTTCCAAAAGTGGAGTTACCTCTACATGTGTCATATATATATCTTATAAACTTGAGTGTAAACAAGCCAAATGTTGAGTAAAATATAGTCTTAAGTAGTCTAATCGGTCACATGTACTTTAATCCTTTTCGCCTCAATTCAGTCAGTTTTCTGCACAACTTTATTAGATGTCATAAGCCTTAGTAGTGATTCTCCTAAAATGGTAAATGGTCTATTTATATAGTGCTTTTCTACCTTTCCAGGCACTTAAACCGCTTTACAATGTACAGTAGCATCCACTCACCCAGTGTAACAGACACTGAGGCAGTGTGGGTTAAGTGTCTTGCCCAAGGACAGAATGACAATCTACTCCTGTCGTCCCACTGTGGCTCCTGGTGTTCTAATGTAGGGCTGTGCGATATTGACAAAAACGATTATCTCAATATCTCTATATTCAATTTTTGCATATCTCCAAAACAACATTGACAATATTATCTAAAATTCGATATATTGCACACCTCTATTCTAACGGTCTCCCATCCAAGTACTAACCAGGCCCTATCTTGCTTAGCGTTTGAGATCTGACGGGATCAGGCTAAAGAAGTTTACATACCAGACGTAACCTCTCATTTGGACTTCAGTGTTAAACAAAGCAAATCAAGTGTCAAAGCGCAGACGTGTCCATTTTTCTTGTAGTTCCACAGTTTTTGCAAAAACAGGACAATTTTGTCACAATAAAATACAAATATTGAACTGAATATGATCCTCTAGGGCTGATTATTCCCAAGAGTCTTCTGATACAATATGTATCCCAATGCAAGGTCACAATATGATAAGAATTCCAAACCATGTTTTTCCAATAAAATATATATCAAGTTATTTTTTTGATATATTTTACTGACCAAAATGTGAAAATGCAAAAACAAAAAGATTCCTGCATCACCCTATGCCTGTTGTTTCCCTGAGTTTTAATAGGTCTGTTGGTTCTGCAGTGATCTTGCTGATGGTCAGTCCGTCGCCCTGTGCATGAACTTCATGGTCTGTGTACTGTCTCTTGCTAAGACAGAAATAGTCAACAGTGAATCCATTGGCTTCATTTGGACAAAAGCACGTGCTCTTACTAATGTCTAATGCTTATCAGGAAGCCGAGCATAAAAGCCAATCATGGCCACGCCCCCTGACATATCGTTTGGCCGCCATCTTGGATTATATACCCAGAAACACTGATTCAGCCTTTTAAGCTCA
Organism: Mugilogobius chulae; assembly: GCA_038363315.1. Taxonomy (NCBI): domain Eukaryota; kingdom Metazoa; phylum Chordata; class Actinopteri; order Gobiiformes; family Gobiidae; genus Mugilogobius; species Mugilogobius chulae. Next base: position 11,514,348 of record CM076403.1, read on the forward strand.
CTTCATACTTTGACAAACTTCTTCTAGGGCGTTTCGTCCACTGAGCTCAAATTGGTGAACATAAACTAACCAAGTGGGGCATTAAAAGTTATCCATTTATTTTGATACGTTCTACAGTTTACCTGAGGCAAGTTGCAAATTCTTCCAAATGCAATCTCTATGATGTTCAAATGACCTTTTTACCAATTTTGTTTTGTTCATAAAATTGTATTACTTACTAAAATTGTATTGTATTACTACACCATGCGCCGTAACTTGCATGGTGTTGCCGTGACGACGGTCCGCTTGCGGCTTTAATTTATTATTGTGATCTCTCTGAAAATTTGTGAACAAAATGTTTTAACTTGACAAAAATGTGTTTTGTCCTGGCAGGAGCACGCCTTCGAGAGTAGTCAAAAATACAAAGAGGGAAAGTTCATCATTGAGCTGGCTCACATGATCAAGGACAACGGATGGGAATGATGTGGACCCACCAGGGCTCTGTGGGCCTGATGTTTGTAAGGCCTCCTCTCCACCTCACCGTACTGTACATGCAGGACCTGTGTGTGTGTGTGTGTGTGTGCACGCTGTCACCACCATGAGGAGCAGGACCTGTGTGTATGTAGACCCACCTCCTGTCACAGCAGCGTCACAGTCCCGTTTGAACAGGACGCTCATGTGTTTGTCTGAATCGAGGTGATGTTACTGGATAACATCTCCTCCTCTGTTCAGCTCGCTTTTATTTGCTAAAATCCAAATGAGCTTTCAGGGATGTAAGGGAATTTCCCACTCACGTATATGTAGCATCTTCTTCTTTGTTATTGTATGTATTTATAGTTTTTTTTACTCTTCATTAGCTCTCCCAGTTAGGGTGACCAGATGTGCTGTCCAGTAACAACTCGTAGACCCGGCACACCCTGTCGTTGGTCATTATAAGAGTAAAGTAATGTTGTGTAGAACATCGGATCTGTTTTTTAATTGGTTTCAAGAGTCTCTGATTTTGTTCCATTTGCTGAGTCTGGAGCCTGTCTTGTCTCTCTGGTCAAAGTTTTATAATCCCCTGGCTTATCCACGACCTGTCTCATCTGGTCACCCTACACTCCCAGTTCAGCCCCTTTCCCCAGAACAATGTGATCCTTCTTGTGTGTGATTAGGGATGGGACCATTCTTAAACTCGATGCTGGTGTTTGAATTCAGGCCTGGTGTTGGGTTCAGTCTCACATGTCCCTCCATGGCTCTGTGTCATTTCTGTGCAGTTAAGTAAAGTGTTGATTTTGTCATCCTTTCACAGTCAGAGGAAGCAAACGAAGCTTTTGTTTTGTTCTAGCAGATGTGGAATTCTCCTTTCTGTCCCGTTTTGTTTTGCAACATTAGACCCAGCAATGACTAAAATATGGGCTTCTGAACACTTTAAGATGACTTTGAAAATAACATGCTCACAACACTAAACTCCAGACTTAGGGCCCCATCTTGCCCTCGGCGCTGATGCTGACTTTAGTTATTCTTCTGTTGACTGATAGTAGACTCTCTTCAAGTGCTATGGGAAGTAGGTATGAGCACAACCAGATGTGGCTGACACTGTTTTATTCAGTGAACATCTGCCAATGTGACAGGTACGCCAGTGTCTTTTGATCGTTCTCTGATATTCTGGTGTGGTGTCGATATTGGACCCCTCATAGCTTTTGTGACTGTGTGTGACGTACCGGGCTTCCCACGGTAAATAGTTTACAATTAATCGTCTAAGTTTAGGCAGAATACAAAGGCTAAGTTTAGGATTGGGGCTTGGGTGAGGGTCTAACTCTAACTTTAAACAAGGAGTGGTCAAATCTGGACGTTACACCGGTACAGATGAGTACAGAAGTGTGCAGTGTGTGTTCAGTCTATGTCCTTGTAAAATAAAACCAGGCTGTGGGGTTGGGGTCCAGTCTGAGCGGTTCAGTATCTGTGAGTGGACCCAGGGCTCTGCTCTGTGGGGTTGCTACATTCACACTGATCAACTTTTATGTGAGATTTTAGTTTTTTTATTACTTTAGCCTGTTGCTAAAGGAAAACAGAAAACATGTTTGAAGGGAAGTGTCTCACAATCAGACTTGAGCTCTGGCCACGCCCATAAGACCTGCGAGTGAGTCTACCACACAAGAAAGACTAATGTCCAGCGCCGAGGGCAAAGACAGGGCTCTTTACAGTTCAGTTATTAAACCCTGTGTTTGATTTGGCGTATTCACAGAGTAGATTGTGACTTGACTGAATGGTCCCCATCCCCAGTGTGAATGCAGAGTGTGTCCTGATGACTGTAGTGACACATACATATGGTACATATGTATATATGTAAATGCATTTGCTCTGTGTATTCTGCCTCACTGGTGTGCACAGCCACATATGCTGGCACATGTTGGGCTTGTTTCACTTTTGAGAAAAGAGATTGTAGATTTTTATTCAACCACTGTTGAGCCCAAGATTATTTATTCACCAGAAATGTTTGGAGAACATGTTATAAATGGAGTGGTGGATTTAGGAGTGAGGAACCTGAGGCCCTTCTGAGCAACAGTGCATCTTTGACAGTTTAGTATCTTTGTTATAAGGTAGTTTCCTCATCAAGAACAGGCCTGGAGTTGTGTTTTGTTTTACTCACACTTATTCAACTCACAGTTATTGGTTTGAACTGAAAACACCCAATTTGTCCATGTGATGTCACTAAGTAAGTAAAGCTTCTAACTTGAAGTTAGTTATTGTTTTAGCTTTGTTTAAAGTGCTCAGTGCAACTGCTTTTTGTGCCGATCTCATCTAAAGCAGTGGTTCTCAACCTTTGACCCCTAAATCAACATTTGTAGGTATTCGTGACCCCTAAACACAAAATGCAGTCTTCACAGTGATAAGGTGGTCTTCAGTATAATGTTGATCATATTTTGAAGCCACAAGCCTGGATAAATTGATTGATAAGCTTTTAATTAGAATCTACATTTATCATTTGAAATTCTTTATTATTCAGTTCAGACAGGACTCATTGGTCTCACTTTTTCACAGTGTTGCATTTATCAGATACTTTTTAGTGGAAAACACAAAGATGACTTATTTACAACAAAAACAGTTAGTTATCCCAACTTTAATGACATCACAAGGTGTGACAAAGCATTTTTAGCTTTGGAGATGAGAATTGCCTAATTCCTCACAGATACAACTCTGGGTGTATTGTGTTTGAATGTGACTAAAAGCTCCCGTAACACAGGACCTTTGACTGTTGTTTTGGCTTGGGTTAGACATTCAGGAAGTACTTGACCATTATCTTGTTTTAAAGGTTCTTTAACATGACAAATTAAAACATGAATTTACAATGAGCTCAAAATAAACCCTTCTGGCCGTGTTATTTGCTGGTTTGCCTGGGCCTGCTCAGATTTGTGGCCTGTTCTTAATCCTAAACCCACCACTGAACAGATCTGTTCTTCTGGCTGAAAGAGGAGCTAAACACACTAAAGACTGGACAAACGTGTGAAGTGTATTTATCTGCACAGTTGTGCTATACGACTCATTCAAAGTAGAAATGTATTACATTTATGTGCAGTGAATGACATAACGTACGATAATCGCACCCTTTTGGAGAGACTTTAGTCCATTTGTTGCCTCACTTCTGGTCAGAAGACTGTTTTTATATGAGAAAAGAGGATTCGTTTGCTTTGCCACAAAAATAGCAGCTGTTTATTGCTCTGTTTTGTTCTGTTCTGACAAAGTGGCACACAGAGTCACACGTACACTCACCCCACCTCATGATGTCATCGTGTGCCTGCTCAACACAAAGAGTCCTCAGCATGAATGGGAAACGTTTACAAGACTGTAATCTACAAGCAGCTGCAGGATTCCATTTCCCTCACATGAAAACAACTGACTCTGAACGCCCGGTGTTTAAGAGAGAGGAGAGACTGAACTAGTGTCAAGTGGCTAGACTTTTCTCTCAAATAACTGCAGATTCTCTTTTGATAGCAGTCTGTCTTCTGCTCTTCAGTCTTAAAGCTGGAATACCTGAACCTAAGTTTTTAGTTCATTCCAAACTTTCACAAAACCTATCTTTATATTTGATTTTTGACTGTAATTATGGTACAGAAAGTGAAAGTGAAAGTGAAACCAGTGTAGAAATCAGAATTGTAAACTAGAGAAACACTGACCAGTAAATAACATTACAGGACACATAGCACATCTGTGAGTTAACCAGTCATGTTACAGGACAAACAACACCTCTACGTGTTAACCAGTCATGTTACAGGACAAACAACACTCTACGTGTTAACCAGTCATGTTACAGGACAAACAACACATGTATGAGTTAACCAGTCATGTTACAGGACAAACAACACATCTACGTGTTATCCAGTCATGTTACAGGACAAACAACACATCTACGTGTTATCCAGTCATGTTACAGGACAAACAACACCTCTATGTGTTAACCAGTCATGTTCAGGACAAACAACACATGTATGTGTTAACCAGTCATGTTACAGGACAAACAACACATGTATGTGTTAACCAGTCATTTTACAGGACAAACAACACATCTACGTGTTAACCAGTCATGTTACAGGACAAAAACAACACATGTATGAGTTAACCATCATGTTTACAGGACAAACAACACATTAGTGTTAACCAGTCATGTTACAGGACAAACAACACATTAGGTTAACCAGTCATGTTACAGGACAACAACCATGTATGGTTAACCAGTCATGTTACAGGACAAACAACACATGTATGAGTTAACCAGTCATGTTACAGGACAAACAACACATGTATGAGTTAACCAGTCATGTTACAGGACAAACAACACATTATGAGTTAACCAGTCATGTTACAGGACAAACAACACATGTATGAGTTAACCAGTCATGTTACAGGACAAACAACACATCTACGTGTTAACCAGTCATGTTACAGGACAAACAACACATGTATGAGTTAACCATCATGTTACAGGACAAACAACACATGTTATGGATGTTAACCAGTCATGTTACAGGACAAACAACACATGTATGAGTTAACCAATCATGTTACAGGACAAACAACACATGTATGAGTTAACCAGTCATGTTACAGGACAAACAACACATGTATGAGTTAACCAATCATGTTACAGGACAAACAACACATGTATGAGTTAACCAATCATGTTACAGGACAAACAACACATGTATGAGTTAACCATCATGTTACAGGACAAACAACACATGTATGAGTTAACCAATCATGTTACAGGACAAACAACACATGTATGAGTTAACCAATCATGTTACGGACAAACACATTATGAGTTAACCATCATGTTACAGGACAAACACACATGTATGAGTTAACCAATCATGTTACAGGACAAACAACACATGTATGAGTTAACCAATCATGTTACAGACAAAACACAATGAGTTAACAATCATGACAGACAACAACACATTATGATTAACCATCATGTTACAGGACAAACAACACATCTACGTGTTAACCAGTCATGTTACAGAACAAACAACACATGTATGTTAACCAGTCATGTTACAGGACAAACAACACATGTATGAGTTAACCAGTCATGTTACAGGACAAACAACACATGTATGAGTTAACCAGTCATGTTACAGGACAAACAACACATGTATGAGTTAACCAGTCATGTTACAGGACAAACAACACATGTATGAGTTACCAGTCATGTTACAGGACAAACAACACATGTATGAGTTAACCAATCATGTTACAGGACAAACAACACATCTACATGTTAACCAATCATGTTACAGGACAAACAACACATCTACGTGTTAACCAGTCATGTTACAGAACAAACAACAATTATGTGTTAACCAGTCATGTTACAGGACAAACAACACATGTATGGTTAACTATCATGTTACAGGACAAACAACACATGTATGAGTTAACCAATCATGTTACAGGACAAACAACACATGTATGAGTTAACCAGTCATGTACAGGACAAACAACACATCTACGTGTTAACCAGTCATGTTACAGGACAAACAACACATCTACGTGTTAACCAGTCATGTTACAGGACAAACAACACATCTACGTGTTAACCAGTCATGTTACAGGACAAACAACACATCTACGTGTTAACCAGTCATGTTACAGGACAAACAACACATCTACGTGTTAACCAGTCATGTTACAGGACAAACAACACCTCTACGTGTTAACCAGTCATGTTACAGGACAAACAACACATGTATGAGTTAACCAATCATGTTACAGGACAAACAACACATGTATGAGTTAACCAATCATGTTACAGGACAAACAACACATGTATAGTTAACCAATCATTTAGCTGTAGCTGAAGCAAAAGATTAAAAAGCTATTTTAAACAAAACTGACAACTTTTGAACTGGAACAAAGTTGCGTCCAACCTTTTTGAAATGTGTAAATCACAAGTAAATACAACAAGACAAGTGGGCGGGGCTAGATGGTAGGTGAAAGCAGGACTTTTCTGAGCACTGGAGCATCAGCTGCAAAGCAAGAAAAGGGCATTTGAAACAAACATTGAATAGTGTGATCTTTCTGTTTGACTGTAGAAGAGCAGAACACAGACTCACTTTAGACCACAGCGGTGAGGAGCCATTTTGACCCAATCCTGCACTTATTGTGTCACTTTTCCACAACAAGTATCCCTTTTATATCACAATAAAACTGTCAGCTGAAAAGAAATAAATATATTGTTAAAAAAAAGAAAGAAAAAATACAGACGCCAGCCTTTCACAGAGTGGAGATTGTGAGCAGAGTCAGAAGACGTACTTGAAGACCACAGGAGTCCTCTTTGGTTTGGGTTTAGTACTGTACGTGTTTCTAGGATAGTTTGGGCTTGTTAAACTCATGCACTTTTGTTTCATGTGATGTGTCTTTGTTCTGTTTTCACTTGGACTCTGGCTTCAGGCTGTTTCATACAACACATTATGTCATTTTGGTTTGATAATCCTAGAGTTGTTATAGGTATTTACACAGGGAACTGTCTGGAAGATGCACTGCTCGTCTTTCTAAAGGTACAACAATCACAGTTGGGTTGCCAGGAGTATATTAGAATCTACTGACCAATCAGGAGCATGTTTAATGTGATCATAACATGGCTTTACTAATGGATTATCACAATATTTGTGATTTTTTAAAAAATTGTAGAAACTATCTGGACAGACCCAAGCCACTCGATTAAAGACGGCCAAGATGAGCCGGACCAATCACAGCGCAGCATTATGACTTGGGCCAATACAAATACGTTTGAACAGGACAAACATAGAGGTGTAAGCGCAACTTTGGCCATACCCGGTGATTCCATATGGCTCCAGTAGGCTGGCAAGCACGTCCCACATGACTGCGCTGTCCAATCAGAGAGCTGCTACAGCCGAGCAGAGCGAGAATAAGTTAAAGGGAGCTATATGTCAAATTCACTTTTCTAAGTTTTTAAACTTGTTATAATGGCCTTCATTCATGATTTGTTTACTCAAAGTTATATTTGAATTGATTCGTGCATGTTGGAGTAATCTTGTATTTTGAGCCGCAGCTCAAGTGCCTAGAAATCCCCGTTCTCACCTACCACCTATCCCCTCCCACGTGTCTGTATTGATTTGTTATAATTCAAAAAATGTATATTCAAAGGAAAGCATAAATGGTTCAAACTGTTCCACATTCACTTTCCAACAGTAAAAAATTATTTTTAAAAATCTGTTGCTTTTTACAGTTACATTTTAATATGAAGAGGCGGGGCTTATCAGTTCTGTAGTTTTGAACAGGAAGTCAGTAGAGCTGTTCTTATTTTAAGTTGTTTTAGATCAACTTTGTGTTTTACAATGAACAAAAGGTCATTCACTGATCTGCATATGTTCTAGTTTCATACTAAATATAAAAAAAAAAACACAATAGGTCCCCTTTTAAAGAAAAATAAGCTACTTTCTATTTTAAACTGTGAAAACGTCATGATCCGAAAATACAGTTCACAAAACTTGCCACACGTTTGAACCTGCATGAAAGCTGTAGATCTAGTAGTTGAACACGGGCAGTTTGTTTCTGCCCTTCAAGACAAATGATTTGGACTGGCCTCTGCGGGCGATGCAACCGTGTTCAGCCCAGCGATATCCTGCCCAGTATTTATACTAGATCTATGACTTTGGTCTATTTTGACATTTGAAAAAAGTGCACACAACTTATATTTGCACAGTTTAGGACAGGAAAGATGTCTTAACAAAAAATGCTTTGTACTTTATGCAAATGACAAATAAACTTAAACCTAAAGCATATATATTTGGTTGTGGACGGCGCTTTGCCCAATCAGATTCAAATAATTCCCCTGCTCGTTTTGCTTTCCAGATGACAATAACTTTCTTCAGGGACGTGAGCAGGTTATGCTCCAGATTCTCTGTCACGGTTCAGCATTAAGTGTGAGTTTCAGACACAGAGAATGATGAGAGCTGTGCGGAAACAAGTGCAAGAGAGCCTATGGTCATGGTGCAACGTCAGTTTAAAGTCAAACATGTTCCTGACTCACGGTTCAAACTCAAATCCAACTGGCAACCCAAACGAGAGAGTCATGTCTGCTTTCTGATTGGCTCATTTTCTTGAGAACTAAAACACCAATGTTATTCGGCGACCTTCTAATTGCTTTCTGTAAAAACGAGTTGTTTGTAAAATCTTAAATTCAAATCTTACATACAGCTCCTTTAGCCTGGGCAGCTTTAAAATGCACTTTATCAGTCTAATCTGTGGTTTATATTCTTATTCAATGGCCTGTTACAATCATATATTTACAGAGATGTTGAGTTAAATGATTTATACTCTCACTGACTGATACTTAACCCTGTGTAGACTATCACGTGTCATCAGTCAGTTTATGAAACAGCCCGGGCCTAGACTCACACACCTCTGCTTTTAGAACGCTTCGTAGATTTCTGTGCTGGTCACCAGAAATGAGCACTTTTGAGTCGTAAAGTCGGACAGATTATTCTGCTTTTCTGACTGTTTGGAGTTGTTTTGAGACGCTGCATCCTTAGAAAGCTTCACCTGTGTAATCCATGTTAACAGACTTAAATGTGAACCATCAATCATGTGTACGGATGAATTCAGACCTACAGACTATAGATCCACGTTCAGACTTACAGATCAAGCATCCAGACCTACAGATCCCACATCCAGACCTACAGATCCACATCCCAGACCTACAGATCCACATTCAGACTACAGTCATCCCACAGTCCCAGACCTTACAGATCCCTAACATCCAGACCTACAGATCCACCGTTCAGATACTTAATAGATCCACGTTCAGACTTACAGATCCACATTCAGACCTACAGATCCCACCAGATAATCCACATCAGACCTACAGATCAATTCAGAATTACAGATCAATCCAGACCTCAGATCACATCCAGACCTACAGAACTCACCATTCAGACCTACAGATTCCACATCCAGACCTACAGATCCACATCAGACCTACAGATCACATCCAGACCTACAGATCCAATCCAACCTACAGATCCACATTCAGACCTACAGATCCACATCCAGATCCTACAGATCCACATCCAGACCTACAGATCCATATCCAGACTACAGATCCACATCCAACCACGATCCACATCCAGACCTACAGATCCCACATTCAGACCTACAGATCCACATCCAGACTTACAGATCCACATCCAGACCTACAGATTCACATCCAGACCTACAGATCCCACATCCAACCACAGACCACATCCAGACCTAGATCCACATCCAGACCTACTAGATCCACATCCAGACTTACAGATCCACATCCAGACCTACAGATCCTACAGTCCTCAGACCTACAGATCCACATCCAGACCTACAGATCACATCCAGACCTACAGATCCACATCCAGACCTACAGATCCACATCCAGACCTACAGATCCACATCCAGACCTACAGATCCACATCCAGACCTACAGATCCACATCCAACCTACAGATCCACATCCAGACCTACAGATCCACATCGCTACAGATCACCTCCACATCCAGACCTACAAATACAGATCCACATCCAGACCTACAGATCCATCAGACCTACAGAATCACATCCAGACCTACAGATCCACATCCAGACCTACAGATCCACATCCAGACCACATCCCTACAGATCCATCCAGACTACAGATCACATCCAGACCTACAGATCACATCAGCCTACAGATCCACTCCAACCTACAGACCACATCCAGACTACAGATCCACATCCAGACCTACAGATCCACATCCAGATCCCCTACAGATCCACATCCAGACCTACAGATCCATCCAGACCTACAGATCACATCAACCACAGATCGACCTACAGATCCACATCAGACCTACAGATCCACATCCAGACCTACAGATCCATCGCCAGATCCCAGACCTACAGATCCACATTCCAGACCTACAGATCACATCGTACAGATCACATTCAGACCTACAGATCCACATCCAGACCTACAGATCCACATTCAGACCCTACAGATCCCACATCCAGACCTACAGATCCATGTCCAGACCTACAGATCCATGTCCCAGACCTACAGATCCACGTTCAGACCTACAGATCCACATCCACACCTACTGATCCACATCCAGACCTACTGATCCACATCCAGACCTACAGATCCACATCCAGACCTACCAGATCCACATTCAGACCTACAGATCCACATCCAGACCTACAGATCCTACATCCAGACCTACAGATCCACATTCAGACCTACAGATCCCACATTCAGACCTACAGATCCACATTCAGACCTACAGATCCACACCCAGACCTACAGATCCACATCCCAGACCTACAGATCTCACATCCAGACCTACAGATCCACGTCCAGACCTACAGATCCACGTCCAGACCTACAGATCCACATTCAGACCTACAGATCCACGTCCAGACCTACAGATCCACGTTCAGACCTATAGATGCCAGATTTTGGACAGGTTCAGTCCAGAACTTTCTAAGGCTGCAGCTCTGTTGGTTTAGGAGGATTTTCTCTGGCCTCAGACAAACTGTCTTAACCTCAGGGCTTTACTACAAAGCTAAAGCTAAAGCCAGACTTTCTTGTGTCAGAACTTTAACACTTTTTTCATTTGTATTTAGTTTGAATCAGACCTGAATAAAGCCTAGCTTTGTTTAAACGTGCTTTGCAGTAGAGCCCGGTCAAAGGCTGATGATGACAAATGTCTCTGGATTGTATTCGTGGACCTTCATGACAGCATCAGCTCCACTCTACTCTTCTTCTGCTGTTTACTTCAGAGAGTTTGGCTTTTAATAGCAAGGTTATATCAGTTTGTGTGTCAAAGTCAAACATTATTTAGAAGGAACCGTATGTAAGATTTTGATGTCAGATTTCATAAACATGACATATATGTGTCCAAAGATAAAAGGTCAACAAGTTTAAATATACTATTATATGCTATATTATTTTTACTGAAAGTCATTGTAATTCTGAGTTATTCTTAATTAAAAAAGCAATGGACATGATGTCCCTTTGTTGATGTTTACATTTATTATCCAATCAGAAAGCAGAATGAGCCTCACATGACTCTCTCAGTTGCGTTGCCAGTTTGGTTTCTTAGAACCTGAAGTTAATTTTGAACCATGAGTCAGGAACATGTTTGAGTTTGAACTGATGTTGCACCAGGGCAGACACAACTGTCTGTGATAGGCTCAGGCACTTGTTTCCACACAGTTCTCATTAGGCTCCTCCCACATTGTGTTAAAAAGCAATATTTGGGATGAAACCATGACTGTGAAAGTGACTTTCCCATGATTCATAGCAAATCTTGTTCCTGATTGGTCAGTAGCTTCCTGTCTTCAATGTTTGGGCCATTTCACAATCTGGCAACACAAGTTCATCTGTGATTGTAATACCTTTTAAAACCACTAGATGTCCATCTAACATATGGTTCCTTAAACTCCAAACTCCAATGTTAAAAAGCAATTTGTTTTCCAAACTGTTACTAGCATCACCAGCTTGTAAGAAAACGTGTGGATACGAGGTCCTCTCTGACTTTTCTCTTTGGTTGATTTGGAGACAGACTGTACCAGACCAAAGCTGACTGGACTCCTGAATGTGGCCCGTGGTGCTTCATGGAGCTCCACAGGCAGACTGGATGTACACACTCTTATCTGCTGCTAAAAACTAATGTACATGTACATTTACCCAGCTTTTGCACATGTTGTATTTATTGTTTTTCATTGTTCTTTTCCCAACTCCTGCTTTGTTTGATACAGTTGCTTTATATACAGTCTGAGTTGAACGATTCGTCTGTTTTCACTTCAGTGTAAACAATAAAATGCTGCCAAAATTTGCCTCCACATTTCTTTGACTTGTTAAAGGTAAGCTCACCCCTAAACCCACCCCACAAACACATTTGGTTTAATCGGCCGATGGAGTCTTGGTCGACCAAAATGTTATTAGTCGACTAATTCTTTTATCAGAATCAGAAAGAATTTTATTGCCATTGTCAGTGAACAAACAGAATTCACAGACTAGGAACTTGCTGCGGTGCCAATGTGCAACATATAACACAGAAAACACAAATAAAGATAAAGAATCTAAAGAGAAAAAAGTATCAAATATAGTAAAAATATTTAAGATATATGAAATCAAGTATAAGGGCATGTAAAAATAGGCCAATAAAAAATAGGCAATAAAAATATACACAGTAATCAGGACAATCAAAACAACAGTGCAATCTGTCAGTGCAAGAGGTAGGACAATACTAACATGAATGAATAGATGAATGAATAAAGTGACAGGTGATGATGTAACTGTTAAAGTGACAATGCAGGAGATCAACAGAGTCTCAGGTTATGGTGTTCATGAGTCCTACAGCAGAGGGAAAGAAACTGTTCTTCTGGCGTGAGGTTCTGGTCCGGATGGACCGTAGCCTCCTGCCCGAGGGGAGAGGCTCAAAAAGTCCGTGTCCAGGGTGAGAAGGTCAGCTGCTATCCGACCTGCACGCCCCCCGAGTCCTGGAGACGTACAGGTCCTGGAGACGTACAGGTCCTGGAGACGCACAGGTCCTGGAGACGCTCAGGTCCTGGAGACGCACAGGTCCTGGAGACGCTCAGGTCCTGGAGACGTACAGGTCCTGGAGATGCACAGGTCCTGGAGACGTACAGGTCATGGAGAGATGGAAGGCTGCAGCCAATCACCTTCTCAGCAGAGCGCACAATGCGCTGTAGTCTGTGGTCTGTCCCTGACTGTGGCTCCAGCGTACCACACAGTGTTGGAGGAGGTGAGGATGGACTCAAGGATGGCCGTGTAAAACATTTTGAGCAAGAGTTGTCACAAAACTAACATTTCCAACCTGATTTTGATACTAAAGAATAACTTAATTCTCTGTCCTACAATGAGAGTTAAAGAAAATCAGATATTTATACATATATTTATACATATTCAACACCAAAATCCAAGTTTATGATTAAACATTTTAGTTTGAAACCAGTTTGGATGAAACTCAAGATTATTTTTAAAACAGAAAATTTGATTTTTTTTTCTTGGCAAAAAATATCAGATTTTGTTCACGTTTTTGTCCTGTTGTTGTGAATGTCAACGGTATTTGTTCAAATGAGTATTTCATTTCGACAACAGTTTTAGCGTTGATTTGCAATATTTTGCACGAGTGTCTGGCTGCAGACCTCCATGAGGAGGACCCTCCACCGTGAGGACCGGAAGTAAAACAAAACAAACCTAATTTTAAGATGCTTGAAACTGCAACCAGAAAAGACTTTTCCTTTGCTGGATCAGGTACAGTTTTTTATGACAGCCAATAACTTTCACGAGACATGAATGTGATGAACTAACAATAAGACACAAAAAGTTTTTATTTACATTGGTATTAACAGGCCTTGGGGCGGTGATAAGTTTAGTAGAACGGGTAAGTTTAGGAAAAAGGTTTGGGTAAAGTTAAGATTAAAAAATATGAACGTTTAGCCCATTTGGCAACAGTAAACTACTCATTACCATGGCAACCAGCTCACTTGCCTGTAGCACTCTCACAGTAGACCTGAGGGGTGCAGGAATTGAACCTGAGATCTATATGGGCTGTTGTGCACGAAATTTCAGTTGGCTTGGCATCATGCTTCAAAAATGCCAACTTCTGTACATACAACCATTTCCTGTTAGCGTTAGCATTTAGAAACAATTATATCTCTTTTAAACACACAAGTGTCTCTGATGAAATCTTCCTCCTGATATGTAAAGTCTTTAACATGTTTTCTGTAACATTCACCACAACTGTCTGATCTAAAGAGGATTTATTAGTTTTAAACTGATGTAATGAAAACCTCATTGAAGAGTATTGAACAGGAAGTCGTTGTATGTACAGGATGTAGTATTTTAAACCAAACAAGACAACTGCACTCAGCCAATTGAAGACCATCGTACTATCCACTCAGCCCGCCTATCCAACCGGCTCATTGGACTCTCCAGCGTCTTATACCGTGTTTGTTAGCCTACATGGAAGTATAACAGTTATGGTTTGTTAACGCACCAGCGACAAAAATCACCTGTGCTCTTTTAATTTCTTCAACGTTATTGGCGGGGCTGCTAATAATGTTTTAAGCGCAATAAAGCGCCACTTAATGTACCATGGTTAAACATTTTATGGGTGAACATCCGGGCTTTAGGGTCCTCTGGATGGAGGTAAGTCACGTGAGGGTCCTCCTCATGGAGGTCTGCAGACAGATGCCTCTCATATTTTGGACAATTCTGCTTTTAGCTTCAGAGCCTTTGCCACGCCCCCTTTTAGTCGATTATCGGTCGATGGGACATGTTTTTAGTCGACCAAGGAATTTCTTTGGTGGACTACAGCTCTAAACACCAAAATAAAAAGTTGTCAGAATAGAACTAGCACAAGAGCTGAAAGAAGTGGCAACAACCCTGTGTTTTTGGGGTCAGATAAAAACTGACTTGTGATCTGACAATGTAATCCTTTAAAACTCCCCAAAATGTGACACCCATAACCGCTGGTGTCTAACCAACATCCTGATGTACCACATTATGTCAGCAAAGGAGTGTTCACTGTCACAGATTTAGACACATTTGTGAACAATATTCAGAAGCCTTAAGTCTTGATCTCAGAGACAAAGTGACCACAGGTTATGTTCAGTCTGTCATTGGGATTCACACAAATGAATCTGGATCTGGTGTTTATTGTTTATTCTGAAGGCTTTAGAGCGAGATGATTGAGAGTCACATAGAAGAGAACATATCAAGAGTTTATAGTCTACATGTGATCTTTATGGTACACTGGGAATATAAAGTGACAAACCCTGATCATGAAGGAGAGCTTCGTGCGTCAACATGAGTCTAAACCTGTGAGTGCCTCAGACTTTGTTTGTTCAGAGAAAAACTGAGGAAAGTGGTGCTTTCATTTCACGAGCTTCCACTGAGCGGCGCTGTTTCACAAACATTCACTTCATCAGGAGATTGTTTCAAACTTTTACTGAAACTCCACTGGGGTTTTGCAAAGTAAGAAACACAATCAAACTGTATAAAATGTGCTTTACATGGAGAACTGTCTTTTAGTTTGAATGTGATGAAAACAAACAGGATCAGACTCAGTCCCAAACTGCATCAGAGCAACACAGAACTCTGAGTGTGAATGATGACAACACAATCAAAGACATGATTCAAAATAAAGTAAATACATACTGGAGCCACAAACTTTCACCAGCAGCAGGTTCAGAAGAGAATGTACTAATGTTACAGAGCACTTTGCAATGAACAAAATAGATCGCAAAATGTATTTTTTAAGCAAATGTTTAAAATTGAGTTTACATTTTAGTCCAAAACATGTCATTGTGTCATAGAATACTTCAATAAATCAAATGTTAGCTGATGTTCTATTGTAACTTTTCAGTCATTGAATGAATGACTCCTGAGGCTCTCAACTGTCCCACCACCTCCACCTCCAAACCAGTCCTCTACATGTCTGCGACTGGGCCTGTAGTCTACTGAGTATGCTGTTGTGTCCACATTTCTTTGCTTGTCTGTTTTCTATTCTAGAGCTCAGTGCTGGAGTCAGCGCTCTGCTGCCTCCTGCTGGAGAACTCTCACTCCTGCCTTTGATATGATCCAAGTGTATTTGAAGAATAATGACAGACTCTGTTAGAAATGAGAACTCAGACAAGTGTTGGTGTAGTTTGTTTGTTGTTGATTCTCAGAACACATACGTTTCCACAGGAAACTGGAATCCCAGAATGTAGTTTCCCACAACAGGAATAGAGTTAGAGCTCCATCTACAGACTGGGACAGAAATTACACTGGGGATATATCCTAATCAATCTTAGCTGATTAATGCTCCAGGAGGTTTTATAAACTTAAAAACCGATCTGAAGATCTATCTATGACATCACAGATGTGGGACGTTCAGAACAGTGTTTTCTGAGGCTCAGAGGAGACACACTACTCACAAACACAACTCCAGCTGAGTTTGTGACGAGGAAGTTATATTAGAACAATTCAAATAAAAGTACATTCAACATATTCTGTGTCCTTTGAGTGAGTTATTCTTAACCACAGGACCAGGGCCCAAACCCGGAACACACCCCTCACCACCAGCACCCTCCACCACCCTCCCAGGAGCCACGAGCACCTCCTCCAGGGCCACGAGCACCTCCTCCAGGGCCACGAGCACACCTCCAGGGGCCACGAGCACCTCCTCCAGGGACCACGAGCACCTCCTCCAGGAGCCACGAGCACCTCCCTCCTCCAGGGCCACGAGCACCTCCTCCAGCCACAGCACTCCTCCAGGGACCACGACACCTCCTCCAGGGACCACCAGCACCAGGGACCACGAGCACCTCCTCCAGGGACCACCAGCACCTCCTCCAGGGGCCACCAGCACCTCCTCCAGGGACCACCAGCACCAGGGACCACGAGCACCTCCTCCAGGGACCACCAGCACCTCCTCCAGGGGCCACCAGAACCTCCTCCAGGGGCCACCAGCACCTCCTCAAGGTCCCTCAGACTCAGCCACATACTAAACATTTCTTATGAGTTGGACCCAGGTTTCTGAAGACTTGGGCCTTGAAGTAAAAAAAAATTCCAGATTTAAGTTGGTGATTTGGTCATTTTCTTTCACAAAATGTATTTTTTTTACATAGTTTATACATTCGTTTTATTTTTTGCTTGTTTGTATGTTTATTTATTTAAATGTATTTTCCGTTGTCACAACATCATTGCTAACTGAAGCTAGCTTGTTGTTGGTGACACTTGGAGATTCTGGACATTTTTACTTTTGAACTACATAAACACAGTTGGACGACTGGATTAGACACTCACCCACACTATCCATCTGGATCTGGTGAGTGTCAGTAGCTGGTGGTGTAGCAGCCTTGCTTCTGTCAGTCTGCCCCAGGGCAGCTGTGGCTACAACAGTAAATCCCCACAGTCGAGTGTAGAAGGAATTAAGAATGCCAAATGTGAACTGTCATGGAAAGTGGCGTATAAATCTAATGTTTTCTTATTTCTATGATTCCAAAATCTGCCTCAGTGTGCAGGAGTAAGTATGAAGTAGAAGTGTATTTGAAGCAGACAGGAGTAAGTATGAAGTAGAAGTGTATTTGAAGCAGGCAGGAGTAAGTATGAAGTAGAAGTGTATTTGAAGCAGACAGGAGTAAGTATGAAGTAGAAGTGTATTTGAAGCAGGCAGGAGTAAGTATGAAGTAGAAGTGTATTTGAAGCAGGCAGGAGTAAGTATGAAGTAGAAGTGTATTTGAAGCAGGCAGGAGTAAGTATGAAGTAGAAGTGTATTTGAAGCAGACAGGAGTAAGTATGAAGTAGAAGTGTATTTGAAGCAGGCAGGAGTAAGTATGAAGTAGAAGTGTATTTGAAGCAGGCAGGAGTAAGTATGAAGTAGAAGTGTATTTGAAGCAGGCAGGAGTAAGTATGAAGTAGAAGTGTATTTGAAGCAGGCAGGAGTAAGTATGAAGTAGAAGTGTATTTGAAGCAGGCAGGAGTAAGTATGAAGTAGAAGTGTATTTGAAGCAGGCAGAGTAAGTATGAGTAGAATGTATTTGAAGCAGGCAGGAGTAAGTACGAAGTAGAAGTGTATTTGAAGCAGACAGGAGTAAGTATGAAGTAGAAGTGTATTTGAAGCAGGCAGGAGTAAGTATGAAGTAGAAGTGTATTTGAAGCAGGCAGGAGTAAGTATGAAGTAGAAGTGTATTTGAAGCAGGCAGGAGTAAGTATGAAGTAGAAGTGTATTTGAAGCAGGCAGGAGTAAGTATGAAGTAGAAGTGTATTTGAAGCGTGCGCGCGCAGGCAGCCGGACGGTCATTTACTGAGCGGAGCAAATGTCCAGCTGAAGAATTGTGTTGATGAAGCTACTGTCTGTGAGACAAAAGCAGCACCTGCCTGACACATGGCCACTCTGTGTCCAGCAAGAGCCAGAGAGAGAGAGAAGAGAGAGGGAGCAGGACGGGTGAGAGAGAGGGAGAGAGGGAGAGGAGGGGGGCAGAGGGAAAGAGGGAGGGAGAGAGAGAGAGAGAGAGAGAGAGAGAGAGAGAGAGAAAGAGGAGAAAGGGAGGGAGGGCAGGGAAGAGAGAGGGAGGAGGGGTGAAAGGGAGGGAGAAGATGGAGAGGGAAGAGAGAGAAAGAGTGAGAGAAAGCGAGAGAGGGATAAGAGAGAGAGGGAAGAGAGTGAGTGAGAGAGAGAGAGAGAGAGAGAGAGAAAGGAATGGAGGGAGAAGAGGGAGAGGGAAGAGAGAGAGTGAGAGAGAGAGAGAGAGAGAGAGAGAGAGAGAGAGAAAGGAATGGAGGGAGAAGAGGGAGAGGGAAGAGAGAGAGAGGGGGCGAGAGGAGGGAAAGAGAGAGAGATGAGGAAGGGAGGGAGGATAGGAAAGAGAGAGGGAAGAGAGAGAGAGAGAGTGTGAGGAGAGAGAGAAAGGAAGGGAGTGAAAGAGGGAGAGGGAAGAGAGAGAGAGGGGGTGAATGAGAGAGAGGGAGGGGGACAGAAGAGAGAGAGGAGGGGAGAGAGAGCGAAAGAGAACAAAGTGAGAGAGTGAAAGAAAGAGAGGGGATAGAGAGAAAAATAGAGAGAGGGGGGATTGAGAGGGAGAGATGGACGCTGTGGAGAAGACTGTGTGCACTGTAAAAAAAGTGAAATGAATTTCAATCTATAATGACATTGATATTTTTAAATAAAAAATTACTTCTTCAAAGGCAGATGACAACTTAGAGACACGGGACACATCACTCACAATATATATATATATATATATATTATATATATATATATATATATATATATATATATATATATATATATATATGAAATATTCCTGTAGCTTTAATGTGACATTATACAGAAGTAGATCAGTGAATGTCCCAAACTAATGTGTAATGGACAAAGCATCCTCAGAAAGTGTCACTTTAAAACTCCTTCCTGTCATGTGACTTAAAGTTGTTTAGTTGTACATGTGTAACCTTTGTATTTTACAATTCAAAGTCTGTGATAAATGCAACACTTGAAAAAATGAATCATAAAGAGTTTTAGTTCTAATGCTGCTCTCTGATTGGCTGAGCTTGGATGGTCCTCTGCAGTTTCACTTTGTTGTTTGTTAAAAGATTTTTATTGACCATAACTGCAACAAAAAATAAATACATGAAGTTGGTACAGTATTAACCCTCTACTGCATGACTTTTTATTTTAGGAGGAAAAAAATATTTCAAGATACTTTTTGAGAGCTTGTGGGTCCCTGACATTATATCAATTATAACATTTGACCCCCCACGCCCCCCCACAAAAATCTGGGTTTGTTGCCTCAGGGCAACAGTGTGCGATGAGGGTACTAAAACACCAAGGTTTCAATACTGAATGGAATAGGAGAAAATAATCTAAAAATGTATCAGAAAAGGTTTTATTCAACATAATACTAAAATTTACCTAAAAAAGAGCCAATTTAGGAGAAATGACGTTCCCACTTGCACCTATATCTACCAGCTCAAGGAGTTGCACTATTCGCCCTGTGTAGATCTCAAAGTTATGTGGAATACCTTCAAAGCTGGCTAAAATGAGTATTTTGTATCTCCATTTCTTAGGTTTGGCTGGTAGATATTGCTTGTTCTTATTCTTTCCCTTGAAGGGAACTATCTGTTCATTCACAGCCAGCTTCTCACTCATTGGGATGGATTGCAATTTTGAAATAAGATGGTCTACCAGTGGTCAGATTTTGTAAAGTGGATCTGGACTTCCCGCAGGTATTGCCTCATTGTCATTGAAGTGGAGAGCTTTCTTGATGGCCTCCCATCTGTTCAGACTCATGGCATCAGCTACTTGATGCACCCGAGAGGCCTTGGACCAAAACACCCGAGTGACTGGTAACCCAAACAGTGACATGTAGACTACAGTACCTATGAACTGTTCAAGTTCTTTAGTGCTGAGTTTTAAAGGTCTGCTTGGGTTGTTTAGTTTAGTTTAGTTTATTAGTTTATTTAACAGGGACAGTGTGCAAAAACATTGAAGATGCTTTGCACCAGATTTTAGCCGTAGCTAGTTTCCATCTGCAGTCCCTGAGCAGGTGAGATATACAAAATTTAACAACAACAACAACAGTCAAACCTGTAGAGCATACAGGTTTGACTGCTCTGTGATCACTGACAGGATATTTTCTGAAAAAAACATCTTGAAGTAATCTTCTGATCTCAGAAGGCTTCCTTGCCATTCAGGATAGTCGGGGAAGTTGGCATTATGGGGTGTTCTCCAGCCATTGTCTTCCTCTGGTTCAAACACCTCATCCTCATCCTCATTTTCATCCCAACACACACACACCAACACACATCTTACAGAACCCTGACTGACCCCTGACCTACACTGAGTGTCAAACCTGATTCAGGGAGCCACTCTTCTCCACTATCACTCTCGTCCTCAAGCTCACTGTCTTCACTGTCGGATGGAACTTCACTACCATGTTCATTCTTGGACCATAAAATGTTTTTATGTCCATTTCCTACAAGCAATAATACTCATTATTCACTCCAACACATCTCTTCTTGAGCACTATTTTTCCCAACAAAAGTGCTACATCTGCATGATGTTGCCCTAGGGCAACACACCTAAAACACAGTATTAGCATAAACATACAAGTAAAAATTATATGTAAACAATCAAATGTGCATCTTGACATATTTCTTGACATTAAAATATTTTTTTGTATCAAATTATTCCAATTTAACCCAGAGAAAAGTGTTATTTATCTTACCGTTACCTAGCACTGTGTCACATGTGACTTTGCTTCCTAAATGACTGCTTCAGACTCAGTCAAATGTGCACACCCACTTCAGCCTCTGATTTTATGGGACAGAAACATGTCTGCTAACATTATAAAAAAACAAAAATAAAAAAAAACTTAAAGGGCCAGTGTCCAAGCCAAAAAAGTGGTTTGTTGCCTAAAAGCAACACTATGCGGTAGAGGGTTAACCATGTGTCAGATTTAAACCTAAATCATGTTTGCAGAGTGAAAATCAGCTTCCACATCTTTAAAATGGTAAGTTCTTCTGATCATTCTCCAAACTGGTAAATGTATTGTGAAAATCAAGTCATATAGTATCAAAACAAGGATTAGGCCTAGTTAAACTTTTTACAGTGCGTGTGCGTGCGTGTGTGTGCGTGTTGTACAGCGTAGGCTCTCTCCGGGGGTCACTTTGGCGGGAATGTCAGACGTGTTGTATTTACATCTGCTCCGCCGTGTGCCAGGCTGTGTGCCGCTGACAGACACACAGTTTGTTAGAGCAGAAAGACCCGGGACCGTACAGTGTGTGTGTGTGTGCGTGCGCTGTGTGTAAGTGTGTGTGCGCTCGGCCAGGGGAGAAGCCACACTCCAGCACTTGTTGCGCATCTGTCCTCCAAAGCATGTCCAATGAGCGGCTTCCACGGCGGCAGAAAGACCCTGTTGATCCAAGGCGCTCTCTATTGAGGCGAAGAAAGCCGAGTCAGTCAGAGCTGTCAGGAACATAAAGTGTCTATTGAGCTGCGAACACTGGCCACACTAACACCGCGCACACACACACGCGCACAAATCTGCTCTGGAAGTACAAAACCTGCACTTTACACTCCTTCTCCGGAGTTTGGTTTGGACGCCATTGTGACAGGAGAGAAACGACCTGGACTAATGACAACGAGCTAGTCCAATGTCCAATGTGACTTTGTCATTAATGAAGCTGTAAATCACAAAGACTTAACATGTTACCTAAAGGCTGACAGACACTGTGTGATTTTGGACCCATTTTGGGGCAATTTTGAGCCAAAATGGGACATTTTGAGCCAACATTTTGAGTGGTGTGTCGTGCACCGTGTAGTGTACATGGGGTAACAAAAAGCAATTAACACCTCACCACCAGCTTCTGATCAACAGTTGTAGGATCTGACGAAAATCAAACTTGTTTGAAATCCTGGTGGCTCCTCGTGGAACATCGCTCTGTAGAAGCAGAGCCACATATCTCTCAAACAATGTTTGTTGATAAACACGGGACACCTACACTTCTGGATTCTTCCTCTCCTCCTCCACCTTTTATATTGTGTTTTTGGATACAGGAATCGGAGTCGCCATGGATGGACGTACAGTATGAGACTCAGATCACATAAACCATCCAAACATGTAGTATGAGAACATGAATCGTGTAGTGTGAGGACATGAATCGTGTAGTGTGAGGACATGAATCGTGTAGTGTGAGGACATGAATCGTGTAGTGTGTGGACATGAATCGTGTAGTGTGAGGACATGAATCGTGTAGTGTGTGGACATGAATCGTATAGTTTGAGGACATGAATTGTGTAGTGTGTGGACATGAATCGTGTAGTGTGAGGACATGAATCGTGTAGCGTGAGGACATGAATAGTGTAGTATGAGGACATGAATCGTGTAGTGTGAGGAAATGAATCGTGTAGTATGAGGACATGAATCGTGTAGTGTGTGGATATGAATCGTGTAGTGTGAGACATGAATCGTGTAGTGTGAGACATGAATCGTGTAGTGTGTGGATATGAATCGTGTAGTGTGAGGACATGAATCGTGTAGTGTGTGGATATGAATCGTGTAGTGTGAGACATGAATCGTGTAGTGTGAGACATGAATCGTGTAGTGTGTGGATATGAATCGTGTAGTGTGAGAACATGAACAGTGTAGTATGAGGACATGAATCGTGTAGTGTGAGGACATGAATCGTGTAGTGTGAGACATGAATCGTGTAGTGTGAGGACATGAATAGTGTAGTATGAGGAAATGAATCGTGTAGTGTGAGGACATGAATCGTGTAGTGTGAGGACATGAATCGTGTAGTGTTAGGACATGAATCGTGTAGTGTTAGGACATGAATCGTGTAGTGTGAGGACATGAATCGTGTAGTGTGAGGACATTAATCGTGTAGTGTGAGGACATGAATCGTGTAGTGTGTGGACATGAATCGTGTAGTGTGAGGACATTAATCGTGTAGTGTTGGGACATGAATCGTGTAGTGTGAGGACATGAATCGTGTAGTGTGAGGACATGAATCGTGTAGTGTGAGGACATTAATCGTGTAGTGTTGGGACATGAATCGTGTAGTGTGAGGACATGAATCGTATAGTGTTGGGACATGAATCGTGTAGTGTGAGGACATGAATTGTGTAGTGTTGGGACATGAATCGTGTAATGTGTGGACATTAATCGTGTAGTGTTGGGACATGAATCTTGTAGTGTGAGGACATTAATCGTGTAGTGTTGGGACATGAATTGTGTAGTGTTACTACATGAATCGTGTAGAGTGAGGACATGAATCGTGTATTGTGAGGACATGAATTGTGTAGTGTTAGGACATGAATCGTGTAGTGTTAGGACATGAATCGTGTAGTGTTAGGACATGAATCGTGTAGTGTGACTAGAGGCCTTCTGCTACCAAACCAGAAAAGGAACTTATAAAATGTATAAATCTTTTTAATTTTATAGTCTATCACTACTTCATGGTGATTTACAATGAAAAATGTGCGCCACTTAAACTGATAAACCGCACATTCAAGCAAAAAAAGATCAAAATACACACAATAATCAGTTGTGTGTGTTTTATTTTGCTGATATTGGAGCTACCAAACCTCAACCGGTCCCTAGAAAAGTAAAGTGTGACTGTACTGGTCCTGGTTGTTTTGAACACTGCCATTGACCCATAGATATTAAATTAGTGCTACAACATGGACACTCATGTGGACATGTGAGATGGAGATAAACTGAACACAATGGCAGAAGTTTCCCTTCTGTGGTTAAAACCAAGTCTCAGAGATGAAAGATGGTGCAAGATCTGTAGCTTCTAAGAGTTGTGCACAGCTCCTTACACATGGGTCCATGCTTTATACTGTAGCGCACTTGATGTGACTCACCTGTGAGACAATTTGACTGAAACACTGCAGTGATGCCTCTGTCACTGCCCTAAACCCAGCCTGGAGGAGAGCCACTGTGATGGGTCAGTCACATTAATTGGTGGGACTGCAGAGAGTCGTTTATGACAATGTTGCACACACACAAGTTCTACTGTCTTCTGGAGGACCACTGTGTTGTCCTCACAATATGTGACTCTGTGAAACTAGACAGCCAGCAAACTAAAGAAGAAACTCAGAAGAAACTATAGACAAGGCGTGCTTTTCTTGTGTTTAATTGAAGTTTCTTGTGTTTAATTGAAGTTTCTTGTATTTTTGTAATTATTTAGTAACTGAAAACAAACTCCAGTTTTCAAGAGTCTATCTATCTATCTATCTATCTATCTATCTATCTATCTATCTATCTATCTATCTGTCTATCTGTCTGTCTGTCTGTCTGTCTGTCTGTCTGTCTGTCTGTCTGTCTGTTGTCTGTCTGTCTGTCTGTCTGTCTGTCTGTCTAGAGTGAAAATATTATAAAATGTAGTTCTTACGAGTGCTCTTGACTGCTCTGAGGATTGTTCTTATCAATCAATCAATCAATCAATCAATCAATCAATCAATCAATCAACCTTTACAACACAAAAAGTGACCAAAGTGCTTCCCATTAAAACATAATAAAATACAAAATAGATAAAATCAGTGCACAGTAACAGTAAAAGAAAAGATACAAAATAGACAAAAAAATTTAAATTTTAAAACCAATTCTAAAAGAAGTGAAGTTCATAAAGGACTGGAGTGATGTGTGACGTCTGGGTGTGTTGGTTAAAAAACGAGCTGCGGCATTTGTACAAGTTGAAGGCGACTCAGTGCAGACTGGGAAACACCCACATAAAGTGCATTGCAATAGTCTATTCTAGAGCTGATAAAAGCATGAATAGTCTTTTCCAAGTCGACACGATTTAAAAAAGGCTTTACCTTATGGATGAACATTTTCAGTTAAGAACACATTTTGCGTTGGCCAAAAATGTTCATTTGAAAACTTCAGGAAAAATGTGTTTAGGTCAAGTATCAGCATCATAACATGACTACAGTCTTCATTTGAACTGCCTCCACCGGATTGAACACAACCTGTTAGTGCTCTGTCTCTGCTGTTGTGAGCAGCTGCTGTCCAAATGTTGAGCATGTGTCTGGAACAATATGGAGCTAATGTAAAAGTGCGCCGGTCCTTCTTGTGCTCTCACGCAGGCCGTCCCAGCGCCGTCCCAGCAGCCTGAGCGCGTTCCTTGTGTTGAGCGCGTCTGAAGCGTGGCTGAGCGCGGGCCCACCAGGAGGTCCCGCCCGGGTGACCTGCTTCTCATCTCATTAGTGCCACTGTCCCGTCAGCGAGCAACTGTAACCGCTCCCGTCAGATACAGCATCAGACTGAACTGTAACAACTCCGACTGGTGTGCTGAAGCCGGGAGGGAACGGCGGTGACTAACGGTAACGAGGCGGAATTTTTGTTTTGTCTGTGTCACTAAAGAAACAACACGACTCTATCAAATCTCTATACGGAAGCC
Organism: Mugilogobius chulae; assembly: GCA_038363315.1. Lineage (NCBI taxonomy): Eukaryota > Metazoa > Chordata > Actinopteri > Gobiiformes > Gobiidae > Mugilogobius > Mugilogobius chulae. Next base: position 11,540,271 of record CM076403.1, read on the forward strand.
CTCCACCTGGCTCCAGGAGCACGCCATTTATGTACACTAACAGAACAGGCAAGTTGGTAATGGAAGGCAAGGCAGTGCACCCGCAGCTCCATGGCGGACATCTACAAAATTAAGTAAACATTACGTCTACATAGGATGCTAAACATTAGTTTATGCGGCTGTAGGCTGCGCTACACACCTGACATTAGCTGGACGTGCTCCGCAGAGGCTTTAGTAGAGACGCTAGGCAGGACGCACACCCGACCACCGGTACAGCGGGTTAGGGTTAGGGCACACAACAGCAGCGTCGCAGCTTACACAGGCCCATGGCAGCAGCACTACATTCAAACATTTAATCAGCGCTACAATGGTACTATATTTTGCGCATAAAGTGTAATTTTGGATACTACCTGAGAGTGGTGAGCGAGCGGTGTCAACACAAGAGACAGGAAGTAAGAGCGTGAGGTCAGAGGGCAAAAGGTGGGAACGGAAGCGCTTTTATACGCGAGTGATGTCACCGTTAACCAATCAGAAACATGTTTTATTTAAGTGACATATAGGCTGCCCGCAGTCTTTACTGTCACACATAGTTGGAATCACTATTGAAATAAATCTAGTCCTGTGAATGTTTGGTGCAAACTCATGTCAAAAACGGTGACATGTGCAACTATTCGACCCAGAAGCCACGGTCCTCGGTAAATCTGCCCTTTGGAAAATGAAGTTGAATCGCCCTGGTCTACATGATGTTATTGTGCAAACTGTGTGTGGGACAGGTCCTGCTGCAGGTCATAAAGTTTGGTGTCGGTGCAAATCTGAAACCAAGAGAAGACTGAGTCCAAATGTGCTTGAGTCCAAAACCTTAAACAAACTGTCTCGAGGCGGGTCTGGAGTACTACACTATGAGGAAAACTACAAGTCTTTTCTCATCAAATCAGTCTCTGTTGATTCAGTTTGTCCTCTACACTGTAAACCCAAACAAGTTAGCAGTACTCAAAAATTTGAGAAAACTGATTTCCTCATTTTTTTTAAAGTTAATAAACTTGAAAGTCACAATTAGTGTAACTTGAATATTACCAGTTGGTTTAACTCATAGGTTTTAGTTTGTTGAACTTAAAAGTCCCAATTACTCCAACTAAATATTACCTGTTAGTACAACTCATAGATTTAGTTTGTTGAACTTAAAAGTCACAATGGTATAACTCAGATATTACCACACTGTAAAAAATATGAGTCAGTTTAACTTAAAAATGTGAGTACAAATTTTGCCTTGAAGTTTTAAGTTGATTAAACTCACGTATGTGAGTTGTCTGTAATTCTCTCTCTTTCTAATTTCTCTCAATCTCTCCCCTCTTGCTCTTTTTTCGCTCTTTGTCTCTCTCTCTCCCTCTCTTTCTCCCCTCTCTCTCTTTCTCTCTTCTCTCTTTCTCTCTTGTCCCTATCCCTCTTTCTCTTCTGTCTCTCTCTTTCCCCCTCTCTTTCTTTCTCTCCTCTCTCTTCCTCTGTTCTCTCTTCCTCTCTTTCTCTCCTCTCTCTCTCTTTCTCTCCTGTCTCTCTCTTTCTGTCCTGTCTCTCTCTCTCTTTCTCCTGTCTCTCTCTCTTTCTCCCCTCTTTCTCTTCTCTCTCTCTCCCCCTCTCTTCCCTCCCTCTCTTCTCTCTCTCCCTCTCTTTCTCTTTCCTGTCTCTCTTTCTCTCCTCTCTCTCCCTCTCTTTCCTGTCTCTTTTTCTCTTTCTCTCCTCTCTCTCCCTCTCTTTCTCTTTCCTGTCTCTTTTTCTCTTCCTCTTCTCTCTCTTTCTCTCCTCTCTCTCTCTTTCTCCAGTCTCTCTCTTTCCCTCCCTCTCCCTCTCTTTCTCTCCTCTCTCTCCCTCTCTTTCTCTTTCCTGTCTCTTTTTCTCTTCTCTCTCTTTCTCTCTCTCCCTCTTTCTGTCTTTATAACTTAAAAGTTTAAGTTGAAAGTATTTGACTCACATTGCCAAGTTATTTAAACATTAAGATTTAAGTTAGTTTAACTTTTTTACCTTAATATTATTATTATTATTTTTACAGTGCTGTTGATATGACTTATTGTCTCCAGAAGTTTTCCCGTGGAACATGAGGCATTAGAAGTATTAGCACACTCTTGAGATAACTATGAATATGACTATGTTAGTGCCACAGTGGGTGCTGTACCTCCTAATACTGTAAATATCCATGAGAAAGTCTATTGCTGCCATAGACACCTCTGTCATGGTTCAACATGTGACATATCAACAAGTTTGTTCTCACTTCTTTCTATAGTCAAGCGGTTCATTCATTCTAAAAAGCAACACATTTATTTATGTTTTATTATTGAAAATAGCGACATGACAATTTTAAAAATTCTACATGTTTCAAAACTGTCATGTCGTAAATGGGCGGAGATAAGTGGTGGGTGAAAACAGGACTTTTCTGCAGGACGATACAAGACGACTCAAACATGTAAGAATCAATACTTTTACCCAGCTCTTGGTTCCATCAGGACACATTCTGAACGACTGATGAAAAAACAAAATCAAAGTCTGGAAACACGGAGCACAGAGCTGATTGGTCCATCACACGTCTTTAATATTTTAGTTGTTAAAAATCTCTGGCAACAACAGAGCTTCAGAGTAAAACTAATGATGACTCCGTTGGTACAGACTCAGTAACAACAGGTCCAATGTAGAAGAACAACATGTTGAGTGGCTTCTGGATGTGTCAGATTGTACCGAGTGTAGTTAGGCTCCCTGTCCACCTGATGGCGCCATAAACAGCCATCATCTGTAGAGTGACCGCTGGATGTAACGCTGCTGTCTCTGGTACAGAAGCTCTCTACAGATTTGTCATGTCTGGGCTGACTTTATATTAACTACATCTTGATCTTGAGCTCCTTTATTGAGCAGTTACTAAGCCTTAATAAACACTTCATTAGTTGATGCTTTGTACATTAATTGTTAACTCTTTATTCATGCATAAGAAAAAAAACACAAAAGTACGGTTTTGTATAAAAAACAAAACAAAAAACATACTGCTGTGTACTGTCTGAATCTAATAAACTATTGTACTTAGCTGAAAGCAGCGTTCTGATTGGCTGAGCCTGAGTGGTCCACTTCAGTTTCACTTTGTTGTCACTAAAAACTGTTCTAAAGTTCATGGTCGAAGTCAAAACTTAAAGGTGCACTGTGGAACTTTCTGGAGGTGAAAATTTCCATTTTTAAATGTATTCTTTCAAAATACTGCCCCCTACTGACCAAAGAGGAACTATTCTACTTTCAGCAGCTTCAGAGGTTGTAAAGAGTTAAAGTACAAATCATCTACAAAGTGACTTTTTTACACACATATGAGCCCATCACATAAATGTGTCATGTCAACTGCATTTCCACCAAAAACTGTTACCGATGTTATTTTCCTCAGAGTTGATTTATTTAACCATAAATTAAAATAACAAAAAACAAACTAATGCCTCATATGAGAACACTTTTAAACAGCAGATCTCAGTCTGTGGCAGCTGTTGAAAACACACTCTGCAGCTCAGCCTCAGGTTTCACCCAGTGACATCACAGTGTGAAGCAGAAACACAAATCAGACTTTTTTGGATAAATTCCTTTAAAAATAATCTTCATTAATAAAAAAAAAAAAAAAAAAACCCTAAGAAAGCACTTTAAGTTTACTTTTTACCGTCTACCTGATCTTGTTTGAGGTGAATGTTTAAAAATGTAATGGATGCAATAAAGAAATGTAAAAATGATTACAAAAAGATCCATTCTACAGACATTTTTAATATAGTCTAGTTCTTTAGGTAAAATGTGACAGAATCAGCTCAAATGTAGCACCTCATATTGATCCTGATCAGTAATCAATAATGTGACACATGAGTTACTGCACTTTTACATTGATCAGTTTTCTATCAGATTATTGATGAGTGTCGTGTGATGAGGCTCTTCTTCTGTCACTGTCACAACAATCACATAGTTTCACTTTGAACAAGAGAATATTCACTTTTATACAAATACTCATATGAACACTGGAGCCAGATTGAAAAACGGCCATTTTGTAAATGTCACATGACCAGGACCATGATGCATCAGGAGGTTCATCAGGAGTCACTTTATTCACAATCAAAACTGTGAATAAAATCATGTCTAGAACCTTTACTTCCAGAGCAGCAGAAGTGGCTGTTACACTCAGGGCCGGCCCTGGGCATAGGTAAACTAGGCGGTTGCCTAGGACGCCATCTTGTGGTGAGGACGCCAAATTGCAGCCCTAAATACTGAAAATAAAGTTCTACCACCTCTAAGCTGTTAGCCAGTTTTTCTTTTGTGCAAGTTCATTGAGCTAGGACCACAAACAGATGATGAATTTCTACTTCTGCAGAGTTAATAAAACATGAGGTTTTTTAACCTGACAAAAGTGTCCGGCTGTGTTCAGCACAGGTGAGAGAGTAGGGGAGGAGAGGAAAGGGGGAGCGTGGTGAGGGTCTGCACTACATATTGTAGCACAAAACTACCTACATTATGTGTAAAAGATACATTCATTGGTCAAAATATCACAGATTATAGAAAATTACATCTATTTGTTTCATACATTCAAATCTTACTCTAGACCCATATATAAGATGAGATTCAGATAAAAAAGTCAAACAAAAATGGAAGGTCTTGCCTAAGGTATGGGCCGGCCCTGTTACATCAGTGTTACAGTGGAAGCGTATGATTTAAGAACGTATAAATGTGATGTGATTATCAAGGCTTGACACTCAAAAATAACCCAACCTTCATGACACTAATAAAAGTCCCTGCAGATTGTTACAAGCTGGAGCTCTGGACAGGCAGAAGTGTTGTTTCAGTTGCAGAGGAGGGTCAGTGTCAGTGTCTCCACCTGCTCCATACCTGCTCCAACGACCAAAGAACCAGTCTGTGGGGAAGCTGTAAACATTGTTCAAATATTGATCAAGCCACCTCCTTTCAAGACACACACAGACAGGAAGAGATTACCAACTGAAACACACTTTGTAAATCGTGGCAGGAGGCTGATCGGTCGGACTGTGAATGTGGAGCTTTGTAGAACGACTAAACAGAGCGAAGAATCAAAGACGAGCTGAACACAAAAAAATATTTCTCAATATCAAAGAACATGCACTTACAGACACATCGAGACACAACTTCAGTCGCTAGAAAATATGTATTGATTTATTTGAATAGGGACAGATACAAAAACACTGACTCATCATAGAGCTTATTGTCAAAGCTAATTGTCCCTTGAATGGCTTTTAACAAACACACGAAAATACAGCAAAGAGAAAAACATGAAAACACAGAGAGAACACACATTAAACACGAGTGCACTGCTGTTGCTGACACATCCAAACATCCAAACAAACAAAAACAAGCGTTGTCACAGATACTAAATGAACAGAAGCATGTTCCACAGACCTGCAGTTCTCACAGAAAAGGCAGTTTGGGCTGAAGATGTTTTGAGAAAAGGCACTTTCCAGTCTCCAGAAGAAGCTGCTTGTGTCGACCTGCTCAAAGGCTTTGGAGCTTAACCATTAACACATTTAAAAACAGTCGTGCTTCGATTCAATTTGATAATGATGAAACCTCGTTGGTTTTTGATCAAACACTTTAATGGCGTGATTATAAAGGTGGCCTGAGTGTGGACTGACTGATCTGAGACCAGACTGTGACCCCACTGAACAAATGAAACAGAATCAGAGAATATGGAAACACATGAGCACACTCAAGAGTCAGACGGTTTTCTTTTCATTTTAAAATAATTGATGTCGCATCTGACGGTTTTACAGACTTTTTTTATACATCACTTTTAAAGTTGAAATGTTTCGAATTAATCCAAAATATTTCTCCTCCTGCACCTGATCAATAAATTCAGCATTCACTTGAACTTTCAGGAGAATGGAGAAACAAATGCACTTGGTTTTCTTAGTGTTCGGGTTAGTGTAACAAGAAGAACTGTGCCTTCAGCAAACATCTGCAAACAAACTTCTGCACAAACCTCCGGGAGATTATTGATACATAGACTGAAGAGACTTGGACCAAGGATGGTTCCTTGGGGAATTCCTGTTGGGATCATTACATTGGTATGGCAAACATGTTTTAAATGTGCGTGTGTTTTACATTTGCGTACATGTTTTTTACATTTGCAGACGTGTTTTTTACTTTTGCGTACGTGTTTTTTACATTTGCGTACGTGTTTTTTACATTTGCGTACGTGTTTTTTACATTTGCAGACGTGTTTTTTACTTTTGCGTACGTGTTTTTTACATTTGTGTACATGTTTTTTACATTTGCGTACCTGTTTTTTACATTTGCAGACGTGTTTTTTACTTTTGCGTACGTGTTTTTTACATTTGTGTACATGTTTTTTACATTTGCGTACCTGTTTTTTACATTTGCAGACGTGTTTTTTACTTTTGCGTACGTGTTTTTTACATTTGTGTACATGTTTTTTACATTTATGTACATGTTTTTTTTACATTTGCGTACGTGTTTTTTACATTTGCGTACGTGTTTTTTACATTTGAGTACATGTTTTTTACATTTGCGTACATGTTGTTTACATTTGATTACATGTTTTTTACATTTATGTACATGTTTTTTACATTTGTGTACATGTTTTTTTACATTTGCGTACGTGTTTTTTACATTTGCATACATGTTTTTTACATTTGGGTTCATGTTTTTTACATTTGCTCACATGTTTATTACATTTGCGTACAGGTTTTTTACATTTGGATTCATGTTTTTTACATTTGCTCACATGTTTTTTACATTTGCTCACGTTTTTTACATTTGCGTACAGGTTTTTTACATTTGCTTACATGTTTTTTTACATTTGTGTGTGTTTTTTACATTTGGGTTCATGTTTTTTACATTTGTGTATGTGTTTTTTACATTTGCGTACATGTTTTCTACATTTGCGTACCTGTTTTTTACATTTGATTACATGTTTTTTTACATTTGCGTACATGTTTTTTTACATTTGCGTACATGTTTTTTACATTTGCGTACCTGTTTTTTACATTTGATTACATGTTTTTTTACATTTGCGTACATGTTTTTTACATTTGCGTATGTGTGTTTCACATTTGATTACATGTTTTTTTACATTTGCGTACATGTTTTTTACATTTGCGTACATGTTTTTTACATTTGCGTACCTGTTTTTACATTTGATTACATGTTTTTTACATTTGCGTACCTGTTTTTACATTTGATTACCTGTTTTTTACATTTGCGTACATGTTTTTTACATTTGCGTACGTGTTTTACATTTGTGTACATGTTTTTTACATTTGCGTACATGTTTTTTTAACTTTGTGTACATGTTTTTCACATTTGCGTACGTGTTTTTTACATTTGCTTACATGTTTTTACATTTGCATACGTGTTTTTTACATTTGCGTACGTGTGTTTTACATTTGTGTACATGTTTTTTACATTTGCGTACATGTTTTTTACATTTGCGTACATGTTTTTTTAACTTTTTGTACATGTTTTTTGCCTTTGCGTACATGTTTTTTACATTTGCGTACATGCTCATGACACACCTGATCAGCACTCGTCCCGACACAGACGTCCTACCTGATCTGTGGCGGAGCAGACTGGGTGGCCCCTGCAGCTCCGGGACAGTGCGAGGACCATGGACCGGGTCAGCGCCGAGGCAGAGGTGCAGCCCTTCAGATTGGTGCGTGCGGGACCCCTTTAGGCCACGCCCCTCTTGTGCTTCTGTGTGTGCAGAAGATCAAGGCTAACCCCGCGCCGAGGAGGTCAGAGTGCGACAGCGAGGCTCTCCTAGCGACGCGGCTCTGGAATGTTCTCAGGGCCCGGGCCAGGGGAAGTCGGCTGCCCTGGAACAATCACACAAGAGTTAATATTGGCCCTGGAGGTCAGAGGTTAAATGCCTGCAGGTCACAGGCTGGAGGAGGGCTGCTTCAGAGGGACAGAATGTGTGTGTGTGTTCCTCCACAAGAACTTTGCACAAAGAATGAGTCTACTTTTTTACTTTGTTCAAACACTTGTGTTTCTATTTTCGTTTAAAGTCCTGTTAATTAGCTTCATCAAACCAAACAAACTGTAATGCTAAAGAGCCTCGTTTATCAAGCGTTTGCTCGTGTGAAAAATAGGTTAAAGGAAGAGAAAACTTGACTGACATCTTAGTCTTTGCAGTGGCAAAAATGAAATGCAACATTCAAAGTGGTGCAGATGTAAGATGTTCTAATAGTCAACTGAGCAGAAAATGTTCACAAACAACACTTGGGCTGCAGCTACTACCATTATACTGGTGTAGCATTGTATTGCCATGGCTCTTTTGATTGATCGATTAGTTGATTACAATCTCAAATTGCAAAATTTGAGATGTATCTTCGACAGTAAGCGTATACCCAGGGCCGGCCCTGGGCATAGGCAAAAAAGGCAGCTGCCTATGGTGAAGGCACCAAACTGCAGCCCTAAGAAAATGAACTAAAGCTCTGCCACTCATAAACTATTAGTCAATTTATAGGACACATATTCATTGAGTTATGAGCACAAACAGCTGATTAACCTATACTTAATTGCACAAACTTCTGCAGCGGTAGGAGTCTGTTAAAAATGTCAGTTTTTAGTATTTCTGTTCACAAAATCACCAAAAGGGAAATCTTGCCTGAGGCACCACAAGGGCTAGAACAAGGCCAGAAGAAGCCCTTGAACACAGCTGTGTTGTTTTGAGCATTTGGACTAACCCAGCTCATGCCAGACTGAAACATGTATCTCTCTGACTTAAGTTCTACACATTATCATGGACACATCAGAATCTGATTGGTCGACGCATCTGAACCCAGAGGAGGCAGAGAAGTCATGTTTTTGTTAAATACAAAACTGCACAAATCTCCTCTGTCTGCAGGTTTTTTAAAGTCAAAATAGTCAGTTATTCTAGTAAAATAGTCTGAAATAGGTCCGCCTAGACGTTGCCATGTTTGTTTGGTATAACATGTCCAACAGTTTGTTCGTTTATTTGGATCAAACGCTTCATAAGGGCTGCATGCCTTTGTGGTGACACATAATCAGTTTCACTAGAAAGCATTACAATCCCACACACTTGTCAACAAGCTTCCACCTGAGCTCTTCTGACTCTCAAACCGTTTGGGGAATGCTGCGCTCACACGGCCGCGGCTCTTGGCGTGTCGGCGTCACATTTCTCTCTCCACACACATTGCATAACGCGGGCGGAAGCGTGACATGTAGTGCCCGTGGAAACCGAGAGGCTCCATTGTCTGCAGCAGAAGCAGACTCCACCTCTCACACGGCTCAGGTTTCAGCGTGGCCACACCAGGAATGTATGAATGAACGCCGCGCACACACACACACACACGCACACGCAGGCTCGTTCATTCACAAATATCTGCCGCAGCCTGTCACCTGACCTTGTCCAAACAGAGCAAACCCAGACACACAAGGCTGTTGATTTCTCGTGGCGTTCACACCCCCCCGAGGCACATCCTGGCACTTTGAACACTTTGACTTGAGACGAGACACAGTGTTGGACTAAACATGAATGTAGTAAAGGAAAGTCGACAATATGTGCAGCTATAATCAAGTGCATGTTTGATAATCCATTGAAAACAACACCAACATTCATGCTAAAATGTGTATCTATTCTACGTCATGTTAACTCTTTCACTCCCGGTCCTGTTCTCTTCTCTGTCAGGCCTTTTTGCTCATTTTAAACTTCATTCACATCTCCATAATCACATGTTGTACATCGAATGAGACCTACGAGTGACTAAAAAGTTTTTCTACTAAATTGTTATTCTACATTAATTCGTTCTCTTTTTATAGTAACTTTGTAATTCCTTGTTTTCATTAGATTTCAGAGTTTAGAAAGAAACTTTTGAGAAAACGCCCTTTTTCTAAAACAAACTTCATGTCAGTGTTGTTTTCTTCTGTTTCGACTTTTTTTTGTGTGAAAGAAAATGAGCCACCTCAATGAAATAATGTCTTTAGACCTTGCCTGTCATTAAAAGCTGCAAAGTTGTAGTTCCATGCAATGATTTGATCCCATTTTTCATATTGTATTATTGTATTTTCATATTGTCAGGCCAGTCAGGGGGCCATGAAAAGTGCAGTGTGTTTGTATATTTCTAAAAACCTCAATGCCTCCATGGCTCCAGTTGTTGTATGAAGAAGAGGACGTTTCTAGACTCGCTGCATGAGTCCTAGTCCAGATCGGCTTTTCTTCTCTTTAAAGATCAAATATCTGCTCTAAACTTACTCAACTATGTTTTTAGTCCAACATGTTTTGTCTGGAATCTGTTTGAAAAGAAAGTCAGTCTCCAGAAACAGCTGATCATGTAAAACACAAAAAAACAGATGTATTTCCTGATCATGTGACCTCCTCTGGGTCATGTTACTCCCTCTGCTGGTGAATGTGTGCAACTGCATCTTGTATTTGACTGTAGACAAAGTCAGCACGAGCATCAGAGGGTAGAGAAGAAAAGGTCAAGGATGGAAAAAAACGTCATTGGCATAGAACGAGTATAAGAGTTTTCCATAACAACAGGTTGTTGTGACAAAGACAAGAGTTTTGTGATGCCACATTTTAATAAATTAAGCAGCAATAAGGTATGAATATATTAGAATGAATATTTGTTGAGTGTGATTAGTTGAGCTACTGCTTCTTGGTCTTCTTGGTTCTGCCGACAATCAGTCGACTTAACAAAGCAAAACTCTCCTCCATGTCTGACCACTGACTTTACACAAACTGTGTTTGAAACGACTAAAGCAGATAACACAAAAAAGAAATAAGAACCATATTTACATGTACAAGATTAGACCAGTGTTTGGTCTCAGATCTTCACAATCCAACACAGTCTCACTAGATGACGTACTTTTACCACGACACAAAAACAGCGTATTTTGACCACGAGTTCACAGCTATTTTTACTACTTATGTTATGCCGTACATTTAGCACGATATGAAAAAGAGTCAAAATGACACGAGATTTCACAGATTTAAAAAAACACAAGTTTTGATTGAAGCCACGTGGGGACGTTTTCTTCAGGTAAACCGGGTAAGTTCAGGCATAAAGTTACTAAAATGTGTAAGATTAGGTCTTGGGTTTGGGGCAGGTTAAGATTAGAATCAGGATTTCATTAATATTCATAAATAAGAACACGTCTTAACAACCACCATTAAAATGAATGGGGACTGTGATGCGTACTATAATTACGCAGGATGGCCGTGAACTCGTGCTAATCATACCTCATTTACATATTGTGTAATGTCGTGGTAAATGTACGCTTTCTTGTGAGATCGAGCTCCACAATCATATGTCGTCATTGTCACTGAACATAATTCACAAACTAAGAACTTGATTTGATGCTAATGTGTAACTTAGAACAATAAATGATAATAGAGCCCGATCTCACAAGAAAACGTACATTTACCACGACATTACACAACACAAAAATGAGGTATGATTAACACGAGTTCACAGCTGTTTTGTGTAATTATAGTACGCATCACAGTCCCCATTCATTTCAATGGTGGTTGTTAAGACGTGTTCTTATTTATGAATATTAATGAAATCCTGATTCTAATCTTAACCTGCCCCAAGCCCCAGACCTAATCTTACACTTTTTAGTAACTTTATGCCTAAACTTACCCGTTTCACCTGAAGAAAACGTCCCCATGTGGCTGCAACCAAAACTCGTCCTATTTTGACTGTGAAATCTCGCGTCATTTTTACTCTTTTTCATATCGTGCTAAATGTACGGCGGAACATAAGTACTAAAAATAGTTGTTCACTCGTGCTGAAAATTTGCTGTTTTTGTGTCGTGGTAAAAGTACAACATCTGGTGAGACTGTGTTGGGTAATAATAACAGAATAACATGAACTCATGTGTGCCTCAGGTGACTTTAACATTCAAGTTCACTTCATTTAATATACGTAGATCTTTTTAATGTTCTGTACTTTGTAGATGAAATGGTTTAAATCAAGGTTTCTGGTCAAGCCTGTTTGTTTCCATGTTTGATGTGTTAATGTTTTCTGTGCTGTCGTTCACTTAACGCAGAAGTCTTGTGTTTTGTTGAATGTCTTTTTTACTCACTGCAAACCCATTTCCTTATGAGGATAATGCATTTACTACTACTACTATTAATACTACTAGTTCTGTTACAAATCAAACTTTAGTTCACAAGACTCCATCACAACTCCAGCTCTAAGTAACTCAAACTGTGTTCCCTTCCCGTGGAGCTTGTGTGACAGAACTAACATGGCCTCAGTCTGTGGGCGTGCACCTGCAGCAGCCAATCAGAGAGCGCTTCTTTAACATAAGGTCACGAGCTGAAAGAGAAAGCGTCCAAACCAACCCAGAGTTTTCTTCTTCTTTTACATTTTCTCAGGAGAAAGTGTGTGTTTCTCTGCAGTGATCCAATATTTCATCAAACACATTCACCTCTGAGATCGAATTATGTAACGAAGCGGCAGAATACCTGAGATTTCCACAGACAATCAAACGTGTGGGCGGCTGGCAGCGGAACGTGACAGACTCCGCCTCGTGGTTCTGACATTTAACTGTAACAACACTCAACATCACCTCATCTTAAAGGTTATTACTCAAATTATGAAAAGGAATAAGTGTGATAATAGTATAATCACTTAAATCCAGGGATGTGCACAAGTGACTTTTTATGAAGGAATCAGTCAACTTATGATGACAAACAGTTCTGACGATGCTATATGCTCATTAAAGCAGTTTTTTTTTATAGAATCTAGTGCACCTTCCATCTTTCAACACTTCAAATGCACGCTAACACAAAGAGCACAACATTCACTTTTGCCTTTTAATACTCAGGTCAGGTGTCGCTGCTCACTTTCATTTCGCTCCAGTTCCAAAGACGCAGGATTTTTAAAGGTCTGTTTATTTAATACCACTGACAATACATTATTATTAGGCAATGTCATTATTAGTCTTGTTATTTATGTTATAATTTGTGAGACTCTCAAAAAAAGACATAATTTCATGTAATCTGGTGCATTTTTCCCTATGTCCTTATTGTTAGATTATAACATGTTTTACTATGAATTTTGACCTTAATAAATGCAAGGGCTTTTATTATATTGCTGTCCCAAAACAGGTTCATTTTGTATTCTTTTGTATGTATATATATATTGTATATATATATGTATATATATATATATATATTGTATATATATATATATATATATATATATACAATATATGTGAATATATATGAGCTCACTGGATAGCCCAGTTGGTAGGGCATAGGGCTGGCACACGGGGGACCCCGGTTTCGAATCCCGTCGGAGCGGAATGAGCATCCAGTGTGGGTCCTTGGGCAAGACCCTTCAAGCTACTGCCTACCTCGGATAATGATGAGAGACACTGAAACACATGAGATACCGGCTCAGACGTCGCTCGGTCTAACAAGGTCTGCGGGAACCAGAGCACCCTGATGAGAAATGGGCTACTGGAACAAAGCGGAAATGGCTGAGATGCGAGAACAAGGCTCTGTTGGAATGCTACTACTCAAGTAACCTAGTCAGAGGGGTTACATGCGAAGAATGTGGGAAGAATGGTCGGTGCGAAACCCACATTCAAGACTGACGGCTAAACAGCTAGTAGCTCAGTGTTCCAACATCCACAAACGGCAACTGCTATCACATCTTGAGATTGAGGAGGTACAACACAAATACAAATGCTACGGCAAGGGGGAGCCAGGACGCCAGGTCAGAGGGGAGATTTCATCATCTCCCCAACCAGAGATTGGGGTACGAAGCCCCAATGAGTGCGATCACGCTGAGCGAGGCAGCGACTGAAAGATAGAATCATGGCGAGAATGAGCTCCAGGCAACCCCGACGCCAGTTACAACGGCTAAGTGAAGTACCATCTGAAAGTCTCATGGAAGATGTGAATGCTGCAGTGAGAGCGATACCTACCACGACAATCACTGAAACCAATGAGTTGATCTACACTTCAGCATCAGTGATCCTAGAGGTGCTGGGCTATAAGAGCAACCATGGGAGCCATGAGAAACAATACCCACCATGGAAACGAAGGTTGGAGGCTAAAATCAAGGCAGCTCGGAGGGAAGTGAGCCAGTTGACAGAAGCCCAGAGAGGTGCGATGAAAAGACCAGTACCCAGGAGGTATCATTGCAGCTAAGATAAGTGGGCACATGGATCAATACATGAGCAAAGCACAGAAGGGCATTGGTAAAGATACCAGAGGAGCCAACACCAACTCCTGGTTGACCGAACAGTTGCCCAAGACTGTAGTACCCGACACACCAACCTGTGCACAGCCTGGATTGATTATATGATTGATTGATATACTGTGTATATATATATATATATATATATATATACAGTATACATATATATATATATATATATATATATATATATATATATATATATATACTGTATATAAAACAAACAAACATAATAGAAAATTGCTGCATCCTTTATTCTTGGTCCAGACCTCATAGAGCTCAATGCTGCGCATGTCCATGCTCACAGAACTGCAGACGGTTCACAAACACCAAGAAGTACAAAGCGTTAACACTTGTACTTGTTTGTGTAAGACCAAAAGCAGCAGTTGGTTCAAACAAGCAAGTTTTTGTTCGACACAAGGTCAAAAGAGAACTCTGCTGTTTCAACTTGAGTTCATCTCTGTTCACTGATTGGCTGATTGTACTTCCTGAATTTTCGTGAACTGATCCAGTAACTGGAGTGAAATAAAACTGAGCAAAGGCACCAAGTGGAGCTAATCTGATTTTTCAAATTTAGATTTTACTTTCACAGTCAAATCAAACTGGATTTTATTCAGCTTTCAGATCAGCTTAGCTCCTGTTGGTGCCAGCAGTTCACCTGGTCCAGCTGCGTCAGGTCTGCTCCTGCTTGATCCATTCTGAGCTCCACAGTGACCAGAGACCCTCATCACAAACACACAGCAGAGACAAACTGTGGTTCTGCTCCAAGACAGATCCAGGCTCGCACACACGTTTGATTACACTGCAATAACTATCAATCTAGACTTGTTTAAAATGACTGAATTTAATCCAGATTTGAGCTTTTTAACTGAATAAGATTTAATTGCTTATGTTATGTAGAATATTTCACTGGTTTCAAGACCGTTTTCTCTGGTTTTAGGGGAGTTTGACTTAAAATAATTGACATTTTGATTTGTAATAACAAGGCCACAAGCTCAGAAAGACAAACAAACTTCTAGTATCCAGCAGCAGGCAGCAGTGGGCGCGTTCTCTGTCTCTGATTTGAATGTGTTTGTGTGATCTTATCTGTGACTCAGGCTGTGTGGTGAATCAGCTCAACAACTGTAACTGCTTTTATCGACAACATCAAACGGAGCCAGGCCATAACCCGGTTTAATGTCTAACTATACCAACGCTCAGGCCCGGCCAGATTTACGGGAAGTCAAAAGTGAAAGTATGTTTTTATGAGTCATTTAGTAACACACAGATATAAAGCTCGTTGTAGGCCGGTGTGTGTGTGTGTGTGGGGAGCTGGATTTGTGAATGTACTGCAGGTGTATTACTCTAATGCCAGTGTTTCCTATGGACCAAATGAAACAACCCTGTCCCTTTTACAACAGGCCTATTCAATTATACTTACAGGCATCTGTAGGCCAGACTTTAATCTGAACTGAACTGTGCTTTACGTTCATTATTCACAAAAGCGATCTCTTTTATTGGGATGAATAAAATACAACAATAAAACCTTCATGAGGCTTTTCTCTCATTTTTCATTGACAGATTTTAGGATCACTTAAGAGTTGCATTTTTGTTCTTAAATTATTTGTTGGGCAACAGTTGAAACGACTATGACAGATTTGAACGTTTCAATATTTGAGTTAGTTTAGTTTTTAGATTAATACCATGTTGTAATTATAAATGATAGTTTTGTATTAATCAAGAACAAGTTTGTGGAGAAAAATGTGAAAATCTGTTGAAAACACCAGAAAGTAGAGCAGAGTTCTAAACATAGACATATAATGAGTAGACGCGCGTACGACTCTGATGCTATCGAACACTTAGCATCTGAGCTAGTCCGGAAGATTTAAGCTAGTCTGGAGCGTTCTAGTTGTTAGCATTAGCCGTTAGCATTAGCCCGCAAAAAACGCAAGTTATAAAAGATCCAGAAAGTGTCGCTGGTACAAACCTACCGACCAAATTTAGTAAAAGTCAAAGGTCAGAGCCTTGATACAAGTTATTGTTGAGTTTACAAATCTTTTAGTATTTTATTGTAGATAAAAAAGTGTGTATAAAACTGCAAACGGCTAGAGAACTCTTAAGAATCTAGTGACACAAACGTCTCTTTTACATGTTACTAGTGAGAAAAGCAGACAAATGACATAAATAACACCAAATACAAGTTATAGCTTCACTTCTCTGTGGAGGAGCGTCTGTCACATCAGTGGTGAAGCATTTCCAGTCTAAGAATATAGTAGTTTGAGAAATATAATTTCACATCACCAAAGTTGTTTAAAAAAGCTTCATAAGACAGTCCGTTTTGCTCATGGTTTTGCTGAAATCGCTGTTTAAGCTCGTTTTATCAATAAAGGCCAGCGCACACCGGGACGCTCTACCGCGCGGCAAATTGGGCGCCTCCGTTAATTTCTATGAATGTACACACACCGGGCTCGCGGCGCCGCCCCAGGAAATGACCCTGCCGGCACCCGTAGTTTCTTCTTCTACAATTGAAATCATTTATAGCAGGTAACTTGTCGCTGCTATTTCGTTTACAATGATGAACACGGAATGCCTTTCATTATTTAGGACATATTATCATATTACTCACCCCACTACGACCGCGGATTGTTGCAAAAATAACGCTGAGAGTCGCGGCATTAGGTGAGTGTTGACGCTTGGGTCTGGCGCGCGGCAATGACGTGCCGCAGCGCGCCGCACTTTGGTGTGGGCTGGCCTTAAAAGTGCAACTTCTGCCATTGAGTTCAGTTGATTTGCTCACCACCTCTACAGGAGGAACATGGCGTCGCTCTGTACGAGTTGTAGCGACAGAGCAGAGATGCTAACTGTGCGTCTACTAATGTAATGTCTATGAGTTCTAAACTGATGACATCACACTGGGGAGACAAAGACATTTTCAACTTTCTCACATGAAACTGATTTTTATAACCCTGTAAACACACTTTTAACACAAAAGTGAGTTCTAGTGTATTTTTAGGACTCGAGTAAAAAAAAAAAAGTTACATTTGAAGAGTTTGGGTTCAATTTATTAAACGGTCGCCAGGCAACTACCTAACGTGATGTCATCATTTATGAACAGAAAGTACATTTTAATGCTCAAAATGGAAAGACTGGATTGACGTAAAACCTTTAATATAATGATCTTAACTACGTCTTTGTGAAATGAGTTCAACCTGTCAGAGGCACTTTAAATGTGCAGCAGCAACAACAACAACAACAACAACAACAACAACAACAACAACAACAACAACAACAACAACAACAACAACAACAACAGCCACACAATTCTATTTAAAAATGTGTAAAAAGCCAATGTGCAAGCAGAATTAGTCAAACATTACATATTTTAGGCTAATGAATACAAAACTACACAGGTTGGGTAAAGTTTGTTTTATCAAGCTGGGCCAAAACATACATCCTAGTGGGCTGCATTTGGCCCCCGGGCCGCTATTTGATTAGCTCTGACTTAGAAGATTGGAACGGTTCTGGAATAAATAGTTCCAAAAATGTTTGCAGTAGGAACTCAAAGGCTGATACTTGTAATCATAACCAAACAGTTATTTTGGTATTTTATTAAGGGTTAATATTTCTTCAAATGCTCAACTAATTAAAACTGTCTCAAAGTGAATTAGCTTCAGAACACTTTGGAGCATGTGGCAAGTGAAAACAAGCTCTGTGACAAAGAACTCCATCTTTCTTTGGTAAATATACTCGCCTGGAAAATCTAGACAAGCTTTAAAATCTCAGTGGGTGTGATTGACAGAATAATTAGCCAATCAGGGACAGGCATCGTCTCCTGAATGAAAACCAACATGGCTGCTTCCGATGAAAGAATACAGAGAAAAAGATCCGGTGGAAATGAAAATGTTTCTGCAGGTTTAAATGTGAGGTGAGTGAATGACACAGACGACCAACCTCTCTCTCTCTCTCCTCTGCCCTCTGTTCTCTCCTCTCTCTCTATCTCCCTCTACCCCCTGTCCTCTCTCTCTCTCTTGTGCCCCCTGTTCTCTCCTATCTCTCTTTCTCTCCTCTGCCCCCCTCTCTCTCCCTCCTTACTCTCTCTCCCTCCCTCTCTCTGTCTCTCTCCTGTACCCCCTGTTCTCTCCTCTCTCTCTATCTCTCTCCTCTACCCCCTGTCCTCTCTCTCTCTCTCTCTCTCCTGTCCCCCTGTTCTCTCCTATCTCTCTTTCTCTCCTCTGCCCCCCTCTCTCTCCCTCCTTACTCTCTCTCCCTCCCTCTCTCTGTCTCTCTCCTGTGCCCCCTGTTCTCTCTCTCTCTCTCTCTCTCTCTCCTCTACCCTCTCCTCTCTCTCTCCTCTCTCTCTCTGTCCTCTCTCTCTCCTGTCTCTCTATCTCTCTCTCCTCTACCCTCTCCTCTCTCTCTCCTCTCTCTCCATCTCTCTCTCCTCTACCCCCTGTCCTCTCTCTCTCCTCTCTCTCTCTCCCCTACCCCGTCTCTCTCTCTCTCCTGTGTCCTCTGCCCCCCCCTCTCTCCCTCTCCTCTGCCCTCTGTTCTCCCTCTCTCTCTCTCTCTGTTCTCTCTCTCTCTCTGTCCTCTCTCTCCTCTCTCTCTCTCTCTCTGTCCTCTCTCTCTCTCTGTCCTCTCTCTCTCTCCCTCTCTCTCTCTCTCTCTCTCTGACTGACACAGGTCTCGTGGCTCGCTCCTCTTGTACACTTCCTGAGTCTTTTGTGCTGGGTGCCTCACAGACCATCTGCCGTGTGCATGCCTCAGCTCAGCACCGGGCCTTTTGTTTGCTCTGGAACCTCCTCTGCTCCCTGTGTGCCACCGTGTGTGTGTTTCCACAGAGGTTGTGTTGTTGTGTTCCACTTATTATGCCTTCCAATCAAACATCTTTCAAACTTCAGAATTATATTAGTTCTTATTTACCGGCTTAATTCTGAAAAAATCTATTTTTTCAGCTTTATTCCTTTTCTAAAATTCTTTTGTGTGAGATATTGTTCATTGTGAATGTCCCTGATCTGTCATGGCATAGATAGATCTTGAAATCATCCAAACACACTGGGACCATTTCTGCAGCTCCAGCACGTCAGACAAGATCGATTTGATTGTTTATCCTTTGACATTTCCCTTTCAGTCAGTAGAGCTGTAACTCAATTCCTGATGTGGGAAACACAAGACTGCTTTACTTCTCTCTTTTATTGGTTCTGGTTCATGAGATCTCAAAGTGAGGCATTCTTAATTCTAAATACTTAAAAGGTGGAAAAGCACTGTATAAATACTATATATAAATACATTTACTATTTGATTTCTGAAAAAGTGAGAAGAAGCTCTGCACAAAAGAATCTCAGATGTGAAAGTGTGTGTACACAGAGGCCCTGATTTACTAAGCGTTTGCACAGACGCAAAGTGAATTGCACGCGCAAAAAAGGGAGCAAACCGATTTACCATGCATGTGCAAAAGAAATAGCGTCTTTCACGTGACACAGTTTTGCGCTGCGCCAGTTTAGCACCTTTGGTATCATGAATATGTAATTTCGGGCATTTTTGCGTCATGCCGCAAAATATAGGCGGAGGAAATGCAAATGTCGTTAAAAAGCGCCTGCAACCAACGTCGAGGGTGTGGCAGCTGTAATACTCCGCCGGAGAAGACGCAGAAACCAAAGAGGTGCGTGTAAATGTAGAAACATTAGAAGAAGATTTCATTTTATCGTCATTTTCTCGTCTGGTATCTGGCTCATTCCAGAGGACAGTGGCAGTTGCTGCTGGTATTTCACAGAGCAATGCATCACATGCCATTCATATCAATAATAGTAATAGTCTAAATTAAAATGATAGTTTTACAAGAACAATAATATTGTCACAATAATAATTAATAATAACTAGTATAGTTATTATTATTATAACAATAATTAATAATACGTATTATTATAACAATAATTGATAATACATATTATTATAACAATAATTAATAATACGTATTATTCTTTTATTATTATTATTATTATTTATATTTGATTATTATTGTCGCTGTCTTCATCGCACTGCGGCGGATATACAGCCCCCAAAAAGCCGCTCACATCGTAGTGGCTTGCTGCATCTTACACAACATTGCAAAAAGACACGGCCTGCAAGATGATGCTGTTATAATATAATACAATATAATTATATGTGGTGAGGTTTTGGAGGAGCCTGGTTAAATCAAGACAACGCTGCTGCAAGCACGGAATGATCTCATTTAAAATCATTTCACAGGCAAAGTATGGTTTGGAGACACAAGACAACATGCAACGCGATTTCAATATGATTTTATTATTTTTTTCTCTTTCTCAGCGTGCGTCCAGACGTCTGTGGCGTCTCCTCGACCTCGCGCGCCGCCGTGCGCACTGTGCCGTGCTTTCCTCACTAGCTGGATGCGCTGTGCGGTGGTCACTCACAATGAGGGCCTGAACAGATGTTTTAGAGTGGACACAGTCCCGCGAACCTCGCACTACTCCTGTGAGTGCCCGTACCTCCTGCGCCACGGAAGAAAGACCCTCGCGTTCTGGTTTTGAGTTCTTCCAGTAGCGCGTATATATCCACTGCGTCACTGATTTGGCCCGTTCCTGCAGCTTGAGCTGATTTTCACAGGTATCTAAACAAATAATACGCTTAAAAATAAGCTTATAAATTAATAAATGTATTTATAATGTGTATCCTGCTGGTTATGCAATAGGGTGAATATTGCTAAAGAGGGACAATAGGTTATGTTTGAGGCTTTGTATATTAAAATATGTGCACTTCTACAACTTATATTTAACTCTTTAATGATCTTTGGCATGTGCAGAATTAAAAATATTTTTTTCATGTAATATTTGATGATATAAATGGTCTCAGTGAAAGAGTGTGATCCTGCAATGACATGGTCTGTGATAAATTGTGTTATGGTTATAACTTCGGAAAGCTTAAAGATAGAAAGTTATTATTATTATTATTATTATATTATTATTATTATTATTATTATTATTCATTTTTTTTATTTATACCGGGAGGCTCAATGAGACAAGACTCTCCTTTTCATTGGCGCCCTGTTTAAAATAAAAACACAATCATTAAAACATTTTATACAATACATATTAAATTAAATTAAAACAAGTACAAATATGATTAGAAATCTCTGCCACCAAATGACTAAAACAACAGTTGTGAGTTGGCGTGTTGGCCTTTCCAACGGCATTTATTTATTCGTGATATCTTGCCAGATGGCCTTGCGGCTATTGTGATGGTTTTATTCCTCTGCATGGGTCAGCTCCTCGTGACGAGAGTTTGCTTCTTCCACGAGGACCTTAGTTCCTCGGGGTCGAAATTTTTTTTCGTTTGCGAGTCTCTTCCTCTATGTGGAAACTGAAGCACGCAAAAGGGTCATTTACATAGGTCCGCCTTCATCGGTTTGCTCCCGCACTACTGACGCAGTTTCTCTTTGTTGATCGCGTGCAACACGCCCACTTCAGGGACGCGCAAAATTCTGAACTGCGGCCGCAAATTAGTACGTGCTATTATCCACCTTAGTAAATCAGGGCCAGAGTGTCACAGTCTGGACCTGAATCACACCAGACTGACATCATATGAGTTTGGATCATTTCCTTTCAAAAGCTGAATCTGTTTTCATTCATAATGAGTTTTAGGGACTTATCTAAAAGTTTAGATGGAGCCCATTAAATAGTCCTGTTAAAATATTTTAGTTTGAGCTTTTCTTCACTTGAGTGACACTGACAAGTGAATCAGCTGTAATGAGGCTAAAACAATGTCAGCACAAGGCTGAAAGTAAACAATCATGCACTTCTTTATGGCATTGTTTCTGGACAGTAAGCCTCTACTTTTTCACAAACGTTGAACTCTGCAGCTTGTACAGTGAAAGATAGATTCTCATAAACTTACTATTCACTCGTTGTCCCCTCCCTGTCCCGTAACTGTTTCTGGACATCCACCCCACCTCCCTCTCCAGGATTGGCCTGTCCTGGTCCTGCTAGACGAGTCGTTTCCCTCTGCTTATGGACTCTGGCTCCACAAACATAAACTCTATAACTTTGCCTTAGTTACATCTACAGCCTGTCCGTCCATGGGAGTGGATCTCTTCTTCACTGTGGTTCTCCTCCAGGTTTCTCTTTTTCCCTTAGGGGTTTTTGAGTTTTCCTGCTGAGAAGGAGAGTCTAAGAACAGAAGGAGGGTCTAAGGACAGAAGGAGGGTCTAAGGACAGAAGGAGGGTCTAAGGACAGAAGGAGGGTCTAAAGACAGAAGGAGGGACTAAGGACAGAAGGAGGGACTAAGGACAGAAGGAGGGTCTAAGGACAGAAGGAGGGTCTAAGGACAGAAGGAGGGTCTAAAGACAGAAGGAGGGTCTAAAGACAGAAGGAGGGTCTAAGGACAGAAGGAGGGTCTAAGGACAGAAGGAGGGTCTAAGGACAGAAGGAGGGACTAAGGACAGAAGGAGGGTCTAAGGACAGAAGGAGGGTCTAAGGACAGAAGGAGGGTCTAAGGACAGAAGGAGGGTCTAAGGACAGAAGGAGGGTCTAAGGACAGAAGGAGGGTCTAAGGACAGAAGGAGAGTCTAAGGACAGGGGATGCTCTGGACAATCATTCATTAGCTCTACTAATAATCTGCTTTGACTTGCTTGATCAATTGTTTCATTGAATATGTATTGTTTTATTTTGATTTTAATAATCATGGGAGGTCCTCAGAGACGACTGTTGTTGTGATTTTGGGCTATACAAAAAATAATTTGATTTGATTTGATTAACAAGTGCGACCTGTGTGTACTTGATCATTTGTCTTGTTTAAATCTAGTCAGCGCAGCTTCTATTCAGGTGCAATAGTGTAGAAATGATGCTACATATTTTGAATGACATCACGAGGTGGAGCAGTGAGGTTTCAGTTCAAAAGAAGAACCCTTGTAAAGACACCAGCCTGGCCTTCACGTGGTTCTGTGGGACTGTGGTGTGGAACTAGGTCACGTCTGTGGGTGTGTGTGGCATGCTATGATTGCTATAAACAATCCCTGTTGCATTGTTCCACGGGCAATAGAAAGAAACGCACTTCAAACTTCAACAGCCAGGTATGCATTCCACACTCCTCCCCCGCAAGTCCCACAACCTGCTGTCATATAGGGCTTTTCCATTAGTACCTGCTTGGCCCTACTCTACTCTACTCGGCGCGACTTAGCCCTGGTGCGGAGCTTTTCCATTTGGGGCTGATCGCGCCGACCAGGTACTTTTTAGTACCTGCTCTACCCCAGGCCAAGTCGAGCCGAGCAGATACTAAACCTGACGTCAGACGCACGTCGCCTGTTGCGTCACACAAGTGCCGCTGATTTGTTGTTGTTACTGTACGCTAACGTGAGTCGCCGCTAAGCTAGCTGCCGATACCACCGAAATGCTTCTACATTTCGTACTCTCTGTAGCAAAAAACAGCTCAGTGACATAAAAAACGAGTCCGTTGTCCCTATCCGCTAAATACATAAACAGTAGTTCGATGAGTGTGTGCGTAGACCACACGGGCTTGTACGTAGGCACATGCAGGTTCCTGTGCTGCTGCGGGGTCCTGCTTCTCACAGTAAACACTGATGGACATCCGATGCACACGTTTTGAAGCAAGAGATTATAATGCAGCTTCTTCAGGACAGAGAGACGCAGGAGGAAGATGGGGCAGCTGACTGTGATTGTACATCGGGACCAGAGCGGGATTTAGACAGACGTGTCGGATGGACGTGAAGAAGAGGTGAGTGAGTGAACGTGTTGACATGAAAAGCTTCACTCTACTGGCCAATGCGGCGGTGGATATTTGATTTATATTACGCTTATGAAACGCTGGGAGAACGAACGGTCTGATTATCCTTAATATAAAGCCGATGCGCATTGAAACGCTCTGTTGTTTTCTATAAGCTTGCATCATGTCCCCATTTGGGGAGTGACAGTGTTGGCAACGTACCGCCCAGCTTCACAACAGCCCCACTCGGCCTCTCTTGTAATGGAAATGCTCTCCCTCTGAGCGGGGCTAAGCCGGGTAGAGGCGCGTAGAGTCGAGTCGAGTAGAGTAGGGCCAAGCAGGTACTAATGGAAAAGCCCTAAGAGTGAGTGTGACTCAAGGACCTTTACATACACGGCCTGGGATCCTGCCGGTCAAATACAATATAATGAACTAATAAATGAACTCTCACTTAGAAAAAGGACAACTTTGTGATGTTTGCATGATTGAGAACAACTGAATACAAGTCGCACAAACAATAAAGGAAACAAAAAGTACATGTTGCAGGTGGATGAGATGGATGACAGTATTGCACATGATTACAGGTCAGGGACGCCCCCAATACACACAACATAAATCAAACTGTTCTACAACTCATTAGCTTTTAGTCAATCTTTATTTGGTGTATTCAATAGGACACATACAGGGCTTTTCCATTAGTACCTGCTTGGCCGTACTTGACTCAACTCTGCGCGCTTCTACCCGGCTTAGCCCCGCTCAGAGTGAGAGCATTTCCATTACAAGAGAGGTCGAGTGGGGCTGTGGTGAAGCTGGGCCCATGCGTTCTGCTCCGCTTTGTGAATTATGACTTTTAATACGAACATAGACGCTTTTCGTTTTCTTCAGTTTTTCCCTGCATTGCTTTGATGTCCGTTCAAAACCGTGCAGGGAATATTTTTCGGCGAGCTCTTGATACACTTTTTCGTTTTTTTGTTTTTTTGTGGCTCCGTCCAGCTGCATTTGTATCGTGTCGTTACTTAAGGTCAGAAAAGTTTGGACCTCGGCGTTGGACCAGGGACTGTGTTTTTGCTATCGGCAGCTAGTTTAGCAGCAGCTAGCTTCTCCAAGAGGATCTAGCTGCACCATGATGAGTGGAACTCCACAGGAAGTGGAGCTGCTCCATTTCCGGTGCTAGAAAAACGTTATAGTTGGGACCAGAGGGACGACGATTAAGTTTAGGAGAAGGTTAGGGTGATGGCTAAGGTTAGGAAAAAGGTTTGGGTAAAGGTTAAGATAAAAAATATAACAGTTTAGGCCCGTTTAGCAACAGTTATAAACTCATCACCATGGCAACCACCTCGCTTCTGTCCCTCCAGACCTGACTGTTTAGCACAAACCACCAGAAAACACGTAAAATAAGACAAAATAAAAAGTATGTAATAAATAAAGCAATTAAAAATAAAGACATTATTTTCCAGTTCATTTTTTAATAATTCCGGCAATATTATTAAATAATACTAAACGTAATTTGGGTGAAAATGCCGCCAAAGTAGCCTACAAATGATAATTAAATTATTCAACTTTCCATCCACAGAGTTCATCTATTCACCGAAGTTTTAAATTTTGCATCGTCTCCGGCGTCTAACTTTCCACAAGTGCGATAAAAAAATAAAAAGTGGAGCTAGTGGAGCTTCCGGTGGAGCTCCACTCTATAATGGCGCTCCCCATCGGCTGCAGCCAGACTCTTCTCAGCTTAGCGGCGACTCAAGTTAACGTACTGTCTGATTTTGTGAAAACTCAGACGGTGCATGGAGCCACATAAATCCTAACTATGCAAGGTTTGGACCTTTGAAACGCGACGTCATTGTTAAACCTGTTGCAGCAAACTGACTGTTGTGTGTCTCCAGAGAAATGTATCCACAAAATAACCAGAACCACAGCAGACTTGGAATGTTTTTGCAAATTGAAATGACACAAACAGGTATTTAATAATGCTGTACAAGTCAGGTGCATCCTTAGTTTAGAACTTTGTCCTCTAGTGCGACCAACCAAACCAAACGATTACAACACACTGACCTATCTGAGGTGTATCTCTCTCTCTGACCCGCCACATTTGTTATCTGCAAAGGCCCATAACTGGGAGCAGAGGAAGGAAGTCCTTATATAGCTCCCAGAGAATAGCAGCAGCAGGGCGTGTGTGCAGAGTGTCGGCGGTGGAAGTGATCTCTGTGCTTCAGGAAGACCATCAGAAGGAACAGGAAACAGACCCAAATACAGGAACACTGAGCACAACATCACAACGACTGAACTGTGAGGGAATCCTTCAGTCTCACCTGTTACTCGTCACAAATGCTTAGACAGTAGACAAGCATGTGGCAAGTCGAGGGCATCTACACATCGCAAATGAACTAATGAATTAACGAAATAAATAAAAACAAACAAAAGAACATCAACAATGCCACCTTGGTCCAGCCAGGGAAAATAAAATAAAATAAAATGTAAGATAAGATAAGAAGGCTCACAGGTTTGTTCAAAGAAGAGGCATGTTCCATAATTTACTGAATATTTATTGTGTGTATTAGCTTTACTTTACCTTCATGTTTCAGCATTTATAAGAGTTTGTAAGTTCACATTAATAAAATATCCAATTCCATAAATTGTCCTGATTAAACAATGTCCATCTGATGCAACACATTACCAAGGCACGTGTCCCAGTCCAGGACCACATTTCGTCTCAGACACATTTCAGGAACAGTCAACAGTCTTAAGGGTCTTTCACACCAACACAACTCCCAGTCGCTGTCGGTATAGAGGAGCGACGCACCATCTGTTCTAGTCTCTTTGAGGCGCATCGATGTAAAAAACATTCACACAAAACACGATCCAAGCAGCCACCGGTCGGCGAATAGATGTCGAGTGAACAAGCGCGTGATGTAACACTTGATGAAAAAGACAAAAGTTGCGCGCGAGTAGTTGTAAAACTCTGTGGCGATAGATTTCTATCTTACCTCACGGATTAGACTCAACTTCTATTTCCCGCTACAGTCCAGCCTTCGTACTACAGCTGTACTCCTCCATCTTTGTTTTCCTCGGACCAAATAGTAGCCTTTCTTCTGCGTGCTTACGTCCCGTTTGAACCCGCCAAACAACAACAATCTATGCAAAATACTGTTTTTCCAAAAGCGTAATTTTCGGGTTTCCACACTATTTTCTTGCACACTGATTCGCTGGCCACGGGCCAATCAAACAGCCGCTTATGCGGCAACTAGCGACCGCTGGCGATGCCGACTCTACCTTCAAAACCTTTTTGTTAGTCCCCCAAAAACAATCTTAATTTAAAAAAAAATCACGTAACGCATCGTACCTGGCATTTCAGCGGAGGGAAGCGGGGAGAAGCCGACCAGACAGAGGCTGCGGCGGACACTTTGACTGTCTCATCAGGCTCTGCTGTACTTTCGAGTGTTGAACGCCCACGACCACCAATCAGACACTGCTCTCCTGTGACATAGTGGCATGTCGTTCTCCTTTCACATCAAGGAGAAAGGACGGTTTACTAAAGTCTTTTAATAACTTTCATCAATAAAAAGTGGCTTGTTTGGGGCTTTTTTCAAAGATTTGGTCATACGTTGCTCTGAAAATCTGGCGACATGGCCAAACAAACAACATGGACAAGCCACTGCTGTATGACGTGACACGGGAGGAGGACAGAGACAGCAGAAGGACATTGTCTGGAGGAGGAGAAAGTTGTGCGATCAGATATGCTATGTTTTATAAATGCAACAGCCTCTCTCTCTCCTTCTCTCTCTCAGTGATCTGTCATGAGCAAAACAAAGACTTTTACAAACAAGCAGGAACTCAAAGAAGCGCATCGGGGCGTAAAGATGACCTTGTCCCCTGACGCCTCAACACACATTGGGGCATTTTGGGCGCCTGTTGGGGCATCAAAATATGCTTTAATATGAGAATTTAGACGCTTAAACGCTGTCCGGTCTGAACGCAGCATTACACAAATGTAGAAGGGCGGGACAATCAGACATGACATGTTAAAAATCCTTCCAAAATACTATGCAGAGAACCCTTCACAAGCTGACTCCACATCCTGCGTGTCTGCTGCGCTGCACCACGACCTTCTCAGCAGTTTTGAAATGAACGAGATCTGTTCCACAACTTGCATTTGCGCCTCAGCTCTGCCATTCCATGATTCCGTCCGAAATTTCAAAGTAAAAACACTTCGCACTGACTTTATTCTGATCACAGCACTTGTATTTAATAGTTTATACGACTATTGCTTTGCCAGTTAAACTCAGTCTGATGTAAACTTTGACTTTACGTCACTGAAACACTCACAGGAAAATACTTTTTATCAGGCTCATTGCCCTCGTGAGAGAGAGAAAACACACTCATGATGTGAGCTAAAGAGCGACCCATCAAACACTCCTGCTGCAGAATAAAGAGCTATGTTTTTATTTAAACATGTATTCTCCGCACATGCTCTTCTTGTGACTTGGCAGCCCGGTAGAGACAAAATGTATCCACTAGGCGAGCCTTTGCGCACAAATCGGCGATGTTCTGTGGCGCAGCGCAGTGAATATGCAGGATGTGGAGTCAGCCTGTAAGTTCAGACCTGACTGAAACAATAAAAACTTCAGTGCTTCTCCCAGAATGAGCCCCCCGCCTGGAGAAAATTGATAAAACTGTATCAGAAATGTCCTTGATCAGTTCAGCGCTGGCTAAAGCTGCGATCTCTGGTGTGAGCAGGTCTCCTAAAGTAAGAGCCTAAAGCCGGGCCGAGGCTTCAGACATGCAGCGGTCTCCAGGAACATCACTGGGCTGAGCAGTCACACAAGATTCTGGTTGTGCCCAGAAAGTGAACCAGTGAATGAAGAATGTCAGAGCTTTCCCTTCTTCTTTGAACAGCAGATAACACACTCTCACTCATCTCCAAAAGAAAACCGCCATGAAGAAGAAAGCTTGATTTGCAAGCCACAGGACAAATGTTCACAGACTAAAGCCACCTTGGAGTGACAGGAAAGACATTGTGCCTCTCGTGCTCCGCTACTGTTCTGTCTCTGTAGAAAAAGACTTCCTGTATTTATGAGAGCGGATCCTGCTTCCTGTAAGCAGGCGTCGACAGCCACGCGACCACTACAGGAGCTCCACATTAAACATGTTATCACCACGTTATCATAAACACGCACACCAGTCAGGACAATAGGCTCACAATCTAGAACTAAAGAAAGGCTTTGTTAGACCTCAGTAGCACACTGTTGCATGATCTTAAAGGAATATGTTCCTGTTTCTATTTAGTTAGTTTATTTATTCTCGTCAGTAGTCATTGTCAAAGTAGACAAATATTGTAAAACATGATTAACAACAGACCAAAAGGGTTTAGGCAGAAGTTTAACACTTATATTAATGCCGAACCCTTTAAACATAAAGTAAAGGATATAAGATGGTACATTCATACAGATGCATACATGCCACTTCACATTCATACACCTCTAACAGTTACATTTCATATGTTTGAATTTTTTTTTAACATAAAATCAACCTTATCTATTCTATCAATCTATAATGTCCTATTTTATTGGACTTGTAAATATATTTAAATGTGTAAATTGTTTGGGAACTCTTTAGTGATTATCCAGGTTATTCCATATGACTCCCAGAGGCGTAGCACCAAATTCTGGGCCCCGGGTACAAACATTGTTAATGGGCCCCTAACATTAAATATTTAAAAGATAATTTCTGTTTTGTTTCCTTCTAGAATATGCATAAATCAGCTTCACTCACATAAACCAAACTTGTGTACCTTTATGACACATTATAATGTTGTTGGATTGAAAAGTTGATATGTTGATCATATTCAATACAAAACCCTGTGAAAATGGCATATTTATTGAACTGATAATTTTGTGTCAGATTCTGGCTTTGTTCACTAAAATCTGCAAATTCTGGCTTATAATATTACAGTTTCTCCATCTGTTATCTTTGTTATATTTTGCCCAAATAATATTCTTATTTATGTTCAAAGTCAATGTTTACGTTTCATAAGAGAGATGAAGCTCTTTGATATCACAAAAAATTGCCTTTAGAGGAACAATTTATTTCACGTAAGCAAAATGAAATGCTTTGTGGGGCCCTTTCCTGCCCTGGGCCCGGGGAAACTAGTACCATTTACCCCCCCCAGTCCGACACCCCTGCTGACTCCTCTAACAGACACATCTACTTTTTAAACATGTTCTTACACTTACACATACTTGATCCTCTAAGACTGAACCTGCTTTCTCTGAGCTTAAACATCTCTTGAATACAATAAGAGAGCGTATGATTCAATACTTAATACATGGTGACTGCACAAGTTCAACTAGATCACTCACTTTAAGAGTATTTCATTTAACAAAAAGTGGATTTGTTGGAGAATAATAATCTACATAATTAACAATTCTGAATGAGAGAATTATATAAACGTTTAAGTGCATTGTGATTTAAGTTTTTAATTTGACATAAAATCGCAATCATTTTGGATTTCTTTGTTTTAACTATATTTATGTGTAACTTCCAATTGAGTTTATCATCTATAGTAACTCCTGTTGTTGAATACACTCTTTCAATCTCTGTACTTCCTATTTTTAGACAACCCTGCTGATTTAATTTTTCGGTTCCCAAAAATAATGTATTTAGTTTTATTCAAATTTATAGATATCTTGTTTATATCAAACCACGTTTTTATTATCGTTAGTTCCTTTTTAACTTTATTCAGAAGATGACCAACATTTGACCCAGAACAATACAAGCTTGTGTCATCAGCAAAAAGAATGCAATATTCTATATTTATTGTGTTGTATTTATGAGCTTCATATCAACATCTCTCTGGGTGGAGTTTGCATGTTCTCCCCGTGTCGCCGTGGGTTTTCTCTGGGTACTCCACTGTCCAGGGTGTTCCCCGCCAAAGGCCCAAAGTCACTGGGATAGGCTCCAGTCACCCTTAATGGGAACAAGTGGTAGAAAAATAAAAGAAAAGAATGCTATGGTTATGTAATCAACAAAGTTGAAGTTTAAAGGTGAGGTAGCTGATTTTTACACTGCAAACACAATTTAGGTTTTAAATCTGACAACTTCCTCTCATAAATCATTTGATACATGGTTAATATTATTCATTTATGGCTTATAAACGTTTTATTACAAACAACAAAGTGAAACTGGAGTGACCGCCCCAAGCTCAGCCAATCAGAGCGCAGCATTCAGCTCCTAATTAGAATGAAAATTCTTTATTATTCAGTTCACAAAGTACTCAGAGGTCTCATTTTTCACAAAGTGCTGTATTTACTACAGACTTTTTAGCGGAAAGCACAAAGTTTAATCATTTACAACCAAAAAAGTTAGCTACCCTACCTTTAAGGGTCAGGGTTCAGAACTCAGGATGATGTCATGTGGCCCTCGGGACCATTTCTGATGATCATGGAAAGTGGCCCACTGAGAAAAGCAAGACACAATTTGAACTACAGGTCCACAATGCACTGCGACCAAGCACTGATGGGAGGAGTCACATAGGCCAGAGAGGATAAGCCTATAGAGGTTTATGTTGCTGAGATGCACTGGAACGCTTTAATATGCACACAATCCAAAAAGAAGGAAACATAAAACACGTATATGAGCACGTTTTCACGCTTTTCATGTTATGAAAAGCCAAAACGTAAACTTAAACATTTTAGTAACATGGAGACTAAACTTACCTGTTAAACCCAAAGAAAATGTCGCCAAAATTTATGATTATTTTACATTTTGACTTTTCATAACATATTGACGTAAAACAGACATGAAAATGTGCTCTTCATACATTTTTGACTTTTTGTTGTATAACTACATTTTCTTTGGAGACTGTGTTGTACAGATTGCCCACCTTTTATCTGAATGACAGTTTGTATAGTATAACATGATGTAGCACAATACCATGTGTTACAATAGAAACCTGAACATAGAGTAAATGTGTTTTATAGCTTTAAATTATGTAAATATACACAGAAGGACCTGCAACCCTCAACCAACTCTGACTCAATTATTGCATTCTTTTTCTCTCTTTCTTTTAGTGAGAAGAAAGCAAATTTTATTAGAGAGGAATCAGCTCTGGATGAATCTTAAGTGTGGATTGTCAAATAAGACTAGGTTCTATGATGAGGTGAGCAGTGTTTTGTGTAACATTTGCCTCGTCACTTGTACAGAACCAACACGGTGTCCTGTCTGTGCCTGGTGTCTGTCTGTGTCTGGTGTCCTGTCTGTGCCTGGTGTCCTGTCCGTGTCCGGTGTCCTGTCAGTGTCCGGTGTCCTCTCTGTGTCCGGTGTCCTGTCCGTGTCTGGTGTCTTGTCCGTGTCCGGTGTCCTGTCCGTGTCTGGTGTCCTGTCTGTGTCTGGTGTCCTGTCCGTGCTGGTGTCTGTCCGTGTCTGGTGTCCTGTCTGTGTCTGGTGTCTTGTCCTGTCTGTGTCCTGTCTGTGTCTGGTGTCTGTCCGTGTCTGGTGTCCTGTCTGTGTCTGGTGTCTTGTCCGTGTCTGGTGTCCTGTCCGTGTTTGGTGTCCTGTCCATGTCTGGTGTCCTGTCTGTGCCTGGTGTCCTGTCTGTGCCTGGTGTCCTGTCTGTGCCTGGTGTCCTGTCCGTGTCTGGTGTCCTGTCTGTGTCTGATGTCCTGTCCGTGTCTGATGTCCTGTCCGTGTCTGGTGTCCTGTCCGTGTCCGGTGTCCTATCCCTGTGTGGTGTCTCTGAATGTCTGTGGTTCCTAACTTCCTAATCGGCGTGACGCTAACACTGTCGACCTACAGCTCCGGCGTGAGTGTGGTCTCCCCTCCCCCCGTCGCCATGGAGACAGGAAAAGGTCCCGCAGCAGCACAAGAGAGTCCTGCCTGGAGTGTCCGCACATGAAAGCAGGACTGAGGGGGTAAAGGCTGGAGTTTCAACAAAACCCAGGGCACGGAAGCAAAAGCATGTTAGTTTTTTATTAGTTCAGATGCTTATGAGATGAATAGATGGAACACAAATCACATTCATATATAAATAAACTGATGTCACTGTAAATAGTCAGAAAGTCACAAAGTTAATTTAACTTGACTTTTTGTGTTGATGTATTAACAATATGAGATTTTTATTATTTTATTTTGTAACTTAGACATGACAGACAAATGTATGAGTTTATAACTTAAACGCAGAAAATGTACTTTCATTTACAAATTTTACTCCTTAATGTGGCACAGGTGCAATTCAAATAGTTGGTGTAGGTCGAGTCTAAACTCGTGTTCAATCGCTTTTATGATTTAGCTTTAAGTGACGTGAACATCCGTCCAATAAGCCTCTTGTAAAGCCTGTTCTGTCCCTGTTTAACAAACTAAGACACAACTTTAGGGTCTTGGCATCTATAACTGTAAAAAAGGAGAGGAGGGGAGAGACAAGTAAAAAAATGTTGCATAAATTACGTGCGCAGAGTCAAATCCTCACCTGGAGAAACATCCAGAGCGTCGGCTCAGCTCTCCTGATCCAAGCTGCTGGAGTTTTTTAAGAGCTTCTGTGCTGTTTCCTGTGAATGCTGAGATTTGACACAGTCCTCAAACAGTGAGTTAAAATACAAAACACTCTTATGAATATTAGCACACAGTAGACTGAGACATATGTACACCTACTGCAGCAGCAGTTTCAAAACAACTGTTTTAATGTGTGCGAGTTTGGGTTTGGTTGGGTCCTGAATTTTAAACACATTTTTTTTCTGCCCGGATGGGCCAGGGCGACTTAACTCTGGTTGGACATGTCATGAAAAAAGCTGACCCACGCATCACTCATCATGTTAAAGCTTTGCTGTGTGACGTGACAATGGAACAGTCCAGATACAAGCTTAAAAAGGACAATGAGCCTCATTCATGGCATGTTCTTACCAACAAATTTGTTCTTAAGAGCTCCTTATGAACATTTTGGATTCACAAAAATTAAACTCATAAGAACAAATATTCAGCTGTTTCAGAATTTTTTTCTTACATAAATCAGTCAAAAATTGTAATTCCTACATCATTGTACATGATGTATTTTTGCAAATTATTGTATATAAAATAAATTTAGAAAAAAAAAAAATCTGTTATGCAAAAAAAAAAAAGACTCCTTAAATAAACCTGCAGCAGCCTGTCCCAGCCTCAGAGCTTCTGTGTTCTGACCCCACAGGACTCAGGACCCTATGTCCCCCCAGGACCAGAGTCTCTGTGTCCCCCCCAGGACCAGAGCCTCTGTGCACCCCCGCTACAGTTGCAGCAATTTTCTCAGCAGCTTCTTAAAGGGGTCCTATTATGTAATATGTATTGTTCAAAGATTTTACCCTTGCTATAATGGCCTCCCTTCATCATTAGTTTACTCAAATTATATTTGAATTGATTTATGCATGTTTAGGTAATCTTATATTGTTGTTCAGTTGGAGCTCAAATGCTTAGAAAATCTCTGTTCTCACCTACCACTTATCACACATACACAAATGCTTCAGGGGCCCATTCACAGAGTCTGTACCTGGAGCCTTAAATCCCCTGCTGCGCCGCTGCCTGAAAGTGAGAGGAGCCGTGTGCACTTGAACCCTCCTCACTGAGCTGCTGAGGGTCCGGGGCTCTCTCTTTCATGTGGTCCCAGTCTCTCCTCCCCCGCCTGCTTCAGCTCTCACCTTTTCTTCTCCCGCCTCCCTTTCTTCTGCTCTTTAGGCTCTCGTATTGTTAAACAGGTTTCTTGCGGCTCCTGGAATGTCTGCACTTTGTACTCGCGGGGCTTTTTTTTCCAGCGTGTGAGCAGATGCAGAGTCACACTTTACAACAGCTCAGGCTTTACCCAGACTCAAGCCTCCAAACAGCTGTGTCTGCGCCCTCTGACCTGTGCATGTGCTGTCGGTTTGAAATGTATTGGTCATTTCTCACTCAATATCAGCATTTGATTTGTATATACACCCACAGATATACATGTTATTGTAACAGGAGCATGTTTGTAGTTCTTTTTTGTGCGTCTCTATTTGGCGCTGTGAAAAGAGTCACATAGCAACACTAATTTCGGTACTACTTTATATTAACTGCACCTTAGCTGGCCTTAGTAAACCATGAATAAAGCATAAATAAAGCCTTAATTATTCATGAACTAATGGTGAATTAATGAAATAAAAAAGTTCATTAATGCTTAGTAACTACTTAACTAAAGAGCTAAGGTTGGGATTTAGGGTTAGGGGCAGGATTTGGAGTAATTAAGTAGGTACTAAGCATTAATAAGCTTTTTCATCTATTAATTAATCATTTGTTCATTCTTAATTAAGTCTTTATTAAGGTGTTATTTATGATTTATTATGCCTAATTATTCTGTAGTTATTCTAAGGTGTTACCCTAATTTCTTATATTTCAAATGTTTTTATTATTATGTGAGTTAATGCATGTTATTCACATAAGAGCGAGTCACATTTATTCCCCCAAAGCAACAGAAACAGAACATATGCTTACATATACGTATATATTCATACCCACTGACAACATAATGCACATACAGTATATGTACATGAACGTACACATAGGCATAGACGTACACACGTGTGCATACATACACAAATACACAAAAAGCAGAAAACTAAAAAAAAAAAAAAAAAAATTAGAATAGTAAATATTAAAAAAATACATTGACATTTATTGAAATAATAAAGAAAGAAAGAAAATACTTAAAAGAAAGAGGAGAAAAAGAGGAAAGAGAAGCTAGAAAAAAGAAAGCAAAAAAGAAAAGAAAGGAAGAAAGAAAGAGAGCAATAAAGAGAGAAAGAGAAGAAAAAAGAGAAAGCAAAAGAAAAGAACGGAAAAAAGAGACAAAGAGAGCGTGAAAGAGAGAAAGAAAGAACACGAGGAAAAAAAGGCTTTGAAAAAGAAAGAGAAAACGAAGAAAGGAAGAAAGTGAGGAAGAAAAAGCAGTAAAGAAAGTGGTAAAGAACAAAAGAAAGAAAGAAAGAGAAGCACAAAAAAGTGAAAAGAGAACAGAACTAATTTCTTATAGACATATATCAGACCTGGGCAAATTGTGGCCTGGGTGCCAAATGCGACCCGCGACCTGTTTCAATCAGGCCCCTGGCATGTTTTTGAGAAACAGAATGACAAAGTTTAAGAGACAAAAACATGAGCTACAACAATGAACTTGTCACATTTCAAGACTAAATTCACAATGTTGTGAACATAAAGTCAAAGCTATAAAAAGCAATTTTGCAAAATTAAACTTGAGTTTTATGAAAATAAAATTGTAATTTGGATCATGGAACATTGTTATAAATATAAATATATTGTGTTTTAATGCAAACATTTGACTCATTTTTTTTCTCATAAAACATTAAGTTTAATCGATGAACTATAGCTTCTTTTATGGTGTCACCTTTATTCTCAGAAAAAACATGACTTATTTTTTCTTGTATCAACTAGTTTTTTCCAGTAAAATCATAACTTTCTTAACCTTCGACTTTATTTCATAAAACTATTAGCTTAATCTTGAAATGTTACACGTTTATTATGTTAGAGCAAATCTTTTATTTGTACTGGTCTTCTGTAGTCTGTCAAAGAAATGTGTTTGCAATAATCAGAATTTGTTAGACCAATGTTGGCAGTCCGGCCCTCCACCACTATTCTGGGTTTAAATATGGCCCTCGAGTAAAAATAATTACCCACCCCTGACATATATAAATTCAACGGTTAAGTTTAGATCTGAAGTTGCAAAAATGGGTAAGTTTAGGTCTGGGGTTTGTTAGGATTTAGTAAATATTCATAACATAGAGCGCTCTAGGGCTGAACGAAGCAGGTGTAGGGAGAACTCATCCTTCATCTTTCCTCTTTCTGACGTCACATCCACTGTGTAGCCTTCAGCTGTTGTGTTGGAGCGTAAAGTCTGTGTTGTTGGGTGTAATGCCATCAACTATGGTCACTACTAAAGACTCTTTCACACCAACACAACTCCAGTTGCAGTCGGCAGTGTGGAGCGATGCAGAGTCTGTTCAAGTCTCTTTGATGAACGCGGTTCAGATCGGCGTGCCATAGGAAAAAATATAATCTGTATAAGGCTGTGCTGGGCCAGGTGGAACAGGCTGAAATGATCATTTAATTCAGTTTGTAGAGAAGATAAGATAAGTTCTTTAAAGTTTAGCGCTTTGAAAACCAGTGTCTTGTTCAGCTCATTTCTCAGTGATTTTAAATCGGATTGTAACGAAACACACGTCATTTTGTTGCTTAAGACTCAAGGGGAATTATTGTACAGTTGTCATGGTCCTCCTGTCCACATTGTATCTGTGAGAGCTGATAGAGAAGGACGGAGGAGAGAGAGAGAAATTGGTTTGTGCCAAATACGCACGAAAACGGATCCACATAAAGACCACAATGCGAGAGCTATGAAAGCGGATCTCTCATATTGATTTCTAACTGTCAGACTGCACAAAAACGTGACAACAGCGTTTTCCTGCTTAATAGGCCTAGCTAGTTCAGCTGAACCACATGATTCAGGGGATGTATGAAAATAGAACATATAGGCCTATGCACTACTCCCACTACTTGAGACTCCTGTCTCAATACGGGGATGTTTAATAAATAATGTTGATGCCAAGATGCTACCTGACTGTCATAGTCTAGCAGGGTGTTTGAACGGAGGCACGTAGAGCGCTGCTGCAGAAATGCCTTAAAAAAACGAGAAATCGCAGCCTGACATGCACGGGGACGACTCATGCTTATATAAGGGTCTGCTGCTCCTCCATTCATGGAAAGCGGAGGATTTGAGGACCGGGACGGGCCTTTTTCTTTTTCGAGGGCCCGATGTTCCCTGGTTGCGTTGTATCCTTGTCCATAGAACGGGGGAACATCGGCCCGGGACCATCGGTACGCTCCCATGATGCCGCTGCTGAAAAGGCCTGTTGCTCTGCAGAGGGGCCTCCAACAATCATGACAGAAAATTGAACTTGAAACTAACTTTTATTCATTTGATTCGTTAATTTTTTCATGCAATGTCCACAGACTATCATTTTGCTGTTTGGGGGGTTTAATCTGAGAGGAAATACATTATTTTCAATGAATGTCACTGGGGGTCTCAGGCAGTCTTTCGGCTAATATGGGGGCTGTGACTCTGAAAAACTTGGTTGATGTTTGGGAAAGGTTGGTGTTCAGGGCGCTGGCTGCCTCCACTTTTGGTGTTCGCTTGTATCCTGTGTAAATGATCTGCTGCTGTCTTACACGCTGGACGGTGGTGCTCCTGCTTTTGAACATGGTTTGAACAATGAACAATGAACAAACTTGTAGACAGAATTATGAATAAGTAATGGACTAAAACTATTTTTTTTTTAAGTAAAGTTATATCCTGAAACCTGAGTAAATGCAACAATTTCATTACCTGCTTGGATGGATTTTGTTTCCTTTTATTTATTTAAAGGAACCGTATGTAAGATGCACAACTAGTGGTTTTAAAAAGGTATTACAATCACTTATGAACTTGGGTTGCCAGATTGTGAAATGGCCCAAACATTGAAGATAGGAAGCTACTGACCAATCAGGAACAAGATTTACTATGAATCATGGGTAATAGCCAGAAAGTCACTTTTCAGACACCTGACTCTTTGTCATGGTTTCTTCCCAAATATTGCTTTTTAACACAATGTGGGAGGAGCAGCGACGTGCGGTCAGGGGAGGCAGGTGAGGCAGTGCCTCAACAGTCCAAATAGGGGAAAAAAT
This sequence comes from Mugilogobius chulae, assembly GCA_038363315.1. Classification (NCBI taxonomy): domain Eukaryota; kingdom Metazoa; phylum Chordata; class Actinopteri; order Gobiiformes; family Gobiidae; genus Mugilogobius; species Mugilogobius chulae. The sequence goes on from CM076403.1 coordinate 11,578,903, forward strand.
ACTTGATGTCAATAAGACTAAATATTATATTTTTGCATGTAAAATGTTTCGTATTTGTCATATTTAGTTGATTTCTTGTGATTTCCACTGAGTTTTGTGGTTTACAACCGCAAAAATCTCCAGGACGTGCTGATATAGCGCAGGTCTACAGCGCTGAGGCTCGCCTCACTCAGACCTGCACAGACACATACACAATGAACAGGGCGCGTTCATGCAGCGCGTTCACTCACTGTTTCTCCACTAAAGTGATCAAATATGTTTATAGACGTCCTTTTGTCGAGTGCTTTGTCTTCTAATTGTCAAGAAAGAGAATATTATGCAAACGTGAGCGCTTTTAGTGACTTAATTTGACAATAAACGGAGTTAGTACAAAGCCCAGATGAGGCAAATCAAAAGCTGCCTCAGCCCGTCACGCTCCAGCTCTGCTTACGAGGGAAATCTGGCGGCTTTCTACGGCCAAAATACGATTAATACGATAAATGTGTCTGTGTTAAACGTCATTGTGCGGTTAAACAAAGCCTTAAGCAACTATATAAATCATCACGAGCAAATATTTAACAGCAAAGGTCTAAAAAAACCGTAATAATCTGTCCCCAACTGTTGAACAGTAGCAGTCATTAGGTCTCCCGCACAGTGGTGATGTCATCAGCTGTTTAGCTCAGATGGATGCGCAGGCGAGCCACGGTGCAAGGAATCTGGGATCGAAACTCGCGTCAATATATATTTTTTCTCATCTTTAATTTTGCGTGTAGAGATAAAATAGTCACATGAGATTATAAGCCCCTATTTGATATACATGTCTGCAAAGTGAATAAAAGGCATCTTGAAGTGAAAATAAGCAACTAGACCTGTGTGCTTCACAGTGCCTCACCAGTTGGAAATCTCACCGCACGTCACTGGGGAGGAGCCTAATGAGAACTGTGTAGAAACAAGTGCCTGAGCCTATTACAGACAGTTGTGTCTGTGTCCTGGTGCAACATCAGTTCAAACTCAAACATGTTCCTGACTCATGGTTCAAAATTAACTTCAGGTTCTAAGAAGCCAAACTGGCAACCCAACTGAGAGAGTCATGTGAGACTCATTCTGCTTTCTGATTGGATAATAAATGTAAACATCAAACAATTAAGAATAACTCAGAATTACATTGACTTTCAGTAAAAATAATAGTATATTTGGACTTGTTGACCTTGTATCTTTGGACACATATAATATAATTAATTTTTATGAAATCTGACATCAAAATCTTACATACGATTCTTTAAGGTTAAAAGTTCTATTCATTTAGTTTTCTTTTCATTATTTCTGCCACAGCGGTTAACTCTGCATGTTCTGACCTTCTCTCATGCTTCAGTGAGAAAGCACCGAGGGTAAACTCTGGTTCACTTTAGCTGTTGCACAAATCTAAATGTGGGTTTTGCTTTGAACTGTGAAGACGGTGATCTGGTGCGTGAAATATCTACTCGTCCATGCCAAGTTTCAGTATTACAGGTGAAATATGAGGAGGCTCCACGCTGCACTGAAACAAAACAAACAAAAAAAAGCTTGGGAATAATTACATAATCTGCTTGAGAACAAAAAAGACACTGCTTTTTAAGTAAATCTCTTGTGAGTTGAAAGTGTGCGTCTTTAGCTGGTGGCAAAAGCTTTTGAAATTCCCAGTTTTATGTTTTAAAGATCAGAATGACAGAGGCTCAACAGTTAAACCTGACGTGCTTTCTATGGATTTAGCAATACATGAAAATGAAGGAATAAAAAACAAACAAACATAATAAGTACGGAAGCTCAGTACTGCCAATCTCTACTTAATTTTTTCCCAGCTGTATCACGAAATTTCATGATAACTATCAGGTAATAACGTGATACTATCAGGTAGAAACATGATACTAACACGTTTTTACCTGATAAAAAAGAAAAAAAATATTTTTTTTGGTATCACGTTATTATCTGATACATGTTGGTCCAGATGATCACATGTTGGTATAGATGATCACATGTTGGTATAGATGATCACATGTTGGTCCAGATGATCACATGTTGGTATAGATGATCACATGTTGGTATAGATGATCACATGTTGGTCCAGATGATCTTATGTTGGTCCAGATGATCACATGTTGGTCCAGATGATCACACATGTTGGTCCAGATGATCACACATGTTGGTCCAGATGATTACATGTCGGTCCAGATGATCACATGTTGGTCCAGATGATCACACATGTTGGTCCAGATGATCACACATGTTGGTCCAGATGATGACATGTTTGTCCAGATGATCACACATGTTGGTCCAGATGATTACATGTCGGTCCAGATGATCACATGTTGGTATAGATGATCACATGTTGGTCCAGATGATCTTATGTTGGTCCAGATGATCACATGTTGGTCCAGATGATCACACATGTTGGTCTAGATGATTACATGTCGGTCCAGATGATCCCACATGTTGGTCCAGATGATCACATGTTGGTCCAGATGATCACATGTTGGTCCAGATGATCACACATGTGGGTCCAGATGATCACATGTTGGTCCAGATGATCACACATGTTGGTCCAGATGATCACATGTTGGTCCAGATGATCACATGTTGGTCCAGATGATCCACATGTTGGTCCAGATGATCACACATGTTGGTCCAGATGATCACACATGTTGGTCCAGATGATCACATTTGGTCCAGATGATCCCACATGTTGGTCCAGATGATCCACATGTTGGTCCAGATGATCACACATGTTGGTCCAGATGATACATGTCGGTCCAGATGATCACATGTTGGTCCAGATGATCACACACGTTGGTCCAGATGATCACATGTTGGTCCAGATGATGACATGTTTGTCCAGATGATCACACATGTTGGTCCAGATGATTACATGTTGGTCCAGATGATCACACATGTGGTCAGATCCAGTTGTCCAGATGATCCCACATGTTGGTCCAGATAATCACACATGTTGGTCAGATGATCACACATTGTCAATGATCACATGTTTCCAGATGATCACATTTTGGCCAGATGATCCCACATGTTGGTCCAGATGATCACACATGTTGTCCAGATATCATATGTTAGTCCAGATGATCACATTTTGGTCCAGATGATCCCACATGTTGTCCAGATGATCACACATGTTGGTCCAGATGATCATATGTTGTCCAGATGATCATATGTTGGTCCAGATGATCACATGTTGTCCAGATGATCACATGTTGGTCCAGATGATCACACATGTTGGTCCAGATGATCACATGTCGGTCCAGATGATCACACATGTTGGTCCAGATGATCACATGTTGGTCCAGATGATCATACATGTTGGTCCAGATGATCACACGTTGGTCCAGATGATCACATGTTGTCCAGATGATCACATGTTGGTCCAGATGATCTTATGTGGTCCAGATGATCACATGTTGGTCCAGATGATCACACATGTGGTCTAGATGATTACATGTCGGTCCAGATGATCACATGTTGGTCCAGATGATCACACATGTTGGTCCAGATGATTACATGTCGGTCCAGATGATCCCACATGTTGGTCCAGATGATCACACACGTTGGTCCAGATGATCACACATGTTGGTCCAGATGATCACACATGTTGTCCAGATGATCACACATGTTGGTCCAGATGATCACACACGTTGGTCCAGATGATCACACATGTTGGTCCAGATGATTACATGTTGGTCCAGATGATCACACATGTTGGTCCAGATGATTACATGTTGGTCCAGATGATCACACATGTTGGTCCAGATGATGACATGTTTGTCCAGATGATCACACATGTTGGTCCAGATGATTACATGTCGGTCCAGATGATCACATGTTGGTCCAGATGATCACAATGTGGTCCAGATGATCACATGTTGGTCCAGATGATACACATGTTGGTCCAGATGATCACATGTTGGTCCAGATGATCCCACATGTTGGTCCAGATGATCACACATGTTGGTCCAGATGATCCCACATGTTGGTCCAGATGATCACACATGTTGGTCCAGATGATTACATGTCGGTCCAGATGATCACATGTTGGTCCAGATGATCACACACGTTGGTCCAGATGATCACACATGTTGGTCCAGATGATGACATGTTTGTCCAGATGATCACACAAGTTGGTCCAGATGATTACATGTCGGTCCAGATGATCACATGTTGGTATAGATGATCACATGTTGGTCCAGATGATCTTATGTTGGTCCAGATGATCACATGTTGGTCCAGATGATCACACATGTTGGTCCAGATGATCACACATGTTGGTCCAGATGATTACATGTCGGTCCAGATGATCACATGTTGGTCCAGATGATCACACACGTTGTCCAGATGATCACACATTGTCCAGATGATGACATGTTTGTCCAGATGATCACACATGTTGGTCCAGATGATTACATGTCGGTCCAGATGATCACATGTTGGTATAGATGATCACATGTTGGTCCAGATGATCTTATGTTGGTCCAGATGATCACATGTTGGTCCAGATGATCACACATGTTGGTCTAGATGATTACATGTCGGTCCAGATGATCCCACATGTTGGTCCAGATGATTACACACGTTGGTCCAGATGATCACACATGTTGGTCCAGATGATCACATGTTGGTCCAGATGATCCACATGTTGGTCCAGATGATCACACATGTTGGTCCAGATGATCATATGTTGGTCCAGATGATCACATTTGGTCCAGATGATCCACATGTTGGTCCAGATGATCACACATGTTGGTCCAGATGATCACATGTTGGTCCAGATGATCACATGTTGGTCCAGATGATGACATGTTGGTCCAGATGATCACATGTTGGTCCAGATGATCACATTTTGGTCCAGATGATGACATGTTGGTCCAGATGATCACATGTTGGTCCAGATGATCACACATGTTGGTCCAGATGATCACACATGTTGGTCCAGATGATCACATGTTGTTCCAGATGATTACATGTTGGTACAGATGATCACACATGTTGGTCCAGGTGATTACACGTTGGTCCAGATGATCACACATTGGTCCAGATGAGCAATGGTCCAGTTGTAGTCCTTTCGCAAAAGCAGAGACTTTGTCAGAACTGAATTTATGGCTAACAGCTGAGCTGGAAGAGGAAGCCCACACATTCTGAAGAACTCGTGCACAAACGATTACTCAGCAGTCTGTAATGTTCACTCACCGTCAAAGAATTCCACAAGGTCTGTTTTTCAGTCTTTAATGCCCCATTGTGCAACTTTCAAACAAAATCAGACTGCTATAAAACTAGATCTGGGCTTTAAGGATTGGTCTGTCAAAAATGCAGCAATGTTGTACTTTCATTTTTATTATTGTAAGACAGTTTGGGTCCAGACCAGACAGTGTGTGGGTCGTTACTCATGGGAATTATGGCAAAACAATGACATACTTAATTGACACGAAACATACACTGAAAATGATTTGCTGCATGTTCTTCAACACCAGGAAAGTATACAAATATTACAAACTTACGAATCACTTGTTTACTGAATCATTTGTAGTTGAATTTCAAAATCTTGCTGATTATAAAGTACCTCAAACATTGTTAAACACAAAAGTACTGTAAACTACATTGTCCCATATTTCCTGGCCAAAAGACAATCATAAACCTCATCAAAACAATGCAATTGAATGAGAATAAGAAAGAAAAAGTTTGTGAAAACTCAAGTATAATCATTTATATTTAACTGAAAAATATAGTTTAACCTGGCATACACACGTTAAGCAACCAAACTTCCACCACTGTCCAAGCTGGACCACTTTTTGTTGGCCCCCAGACTTCTAAAAAAACAAAAAACAGTCCATCTGAATTAAATTACTCACTGAGTGCCTCAGACTGAATCGACCCATTCAACTAATCACCTGAAAGGGCTTTTGCTTACTACTTTGTTGTCAAAATTGAACAATTCTGCTTTTATTATCGGAATCAAAGCTCTTTGTCAGGAAAATCAGAAAACCAACATGACTGCTTAAAAAATGTGAGGTGAGTGAAGTTACATAATAACAGACGACCAATCAGCTCCTTTGTTTCATCAGCGTCACACAAATAAACGGTCATTTATACGTCTTTGTTGCACTAAATAAATAATAAAAAATCTGTCTAGTGCATGGCCACAAAATGGATTGTTATTTGTTCTGGAGGAGGACCGCTCATTTTGAACCAAAGTGGTTATTTCAGCTGATTTTTTCAAAAGTAGATTATGTCATGAAATGTGTTTATCCCCATGCATTCAGAATATCCCAAAATGAACCTTTAATTTGAGACAAATAACCAATAGTTATGGCATTTTTGTTACTGTATCTCTTTTCTATCATAAATAAGAGTTTTCCTAAAACAATTGTCCAAAGACATACTTATATAATCTGACCCTGTGACCCTCTGGGAAGCACCTGCACCTGCTCACAGGTCTGTCCCGGTCTCTCCTACTGTATGTTACAGCAAGTGTCCCTCAGTGAAAAGGCTTGTGTGTGGTCTCGCCCCTGGGCCTTTCTGCCTCCTTTTAGCAGATGTAATAATGTTTCTGATGTAACGTGTGTGATGTGTGTGAGGTGTCCACAGCTCTCAGCGCAGGTTCACTCTCCGCTCCGCACCACTTCCTGTTTCCTGATAAGAGCAGTTATCCGGGCGTGGGCGGTGGATGCTCTGTTTACTGGCCCCCATGTGTCAGTTGGAGCTAACACCGTTACACCTCCTGGCTAAAAGCTGCTCTTGTCCATGCAAATGTGTGGAGAGGAGCGTGGAGTGTTGGGACAGCTGGAGCCTGCCACGGCAAACACTGGAGACTGGAGGAGACATCTGACACATGCATTACTCTGGAGCTAATTAGCAGTGGTAATGAGGCTATTAAAGCCCATATGACAGGTTATTATCAGTTTTATCATTTTGTGTCATAGTCCTTGTGGGAAATATTGATTTGTGTAATTTGTGAAGAATCTGACAAATAAAAGTTGAAAATGACAGAAGTAATTAGAGTCTCCACACGTCGCATCAAAAAGAACCATGTAAGACACTTTACACACAACTGACAGTTTCTTTGAGTTGAAACAATCATCTAAAAGTTTTTCAAGATATTATCATTTGAAAGTGGGGCACCAACAGCATCAATCATGACATCGGACCTGGGACACTCTCCTCAGTCTGATCGACGGGATGACCACACCTCCAGGAAGCAGCTCATGTTGACCCTTTTGCAGGCGTGGTCAAGCTCTTGAAGTAAACGCCCACTTCTGTCTGTGCATTACAACTATGGAAACTTTGCCTAAACCTGCGCGTCTACTTTTTATAAGTCCATGTTTCCTCTAGCTCTGTTTCTCAGGGACCTGCTTGGCCCTGATTCTAACCGGGCCAAACATGGACTAAACTGTTTTGACTGACACAAGCTGTAGCAGCAACACTAGCCAGCGCTGTTGTCAGCTAACAAGAGTTTAGCACTGAGTCAAAACAAAAGTGATCCTGCTGTTTCAACCTTGTGTCTTTATGACTCAAACACAGTGAAAAACACTGTCTGAAGCTTAAAAAGATGTGTTCAGTGAGCGACATCAGCCAGTGACAGTTTTCGTTGTGCTCAGGTCCTGGACACCTGCAGCTGACAGATCCTCACCACATGGAGTCTGGCTCAAGTCTTCTCTTTTCAGTCTGAACCAGTGACTTCTGTACTTCTGTAGAGGAAAGTTGCCAGTTTTTACTTAACTTGCCTTCTTCAAACTACAACATGAACACATACTTCAGGAAGTTGCACATCTCTAGAAATTGTTGTTTTTAATCTAAAATACAGTATATTGTTTAAGAAATACAGCTTTTTGAAAAAAAGTTGTCATGTGGCACAACTTGCCCTGGTGCTTTGGGGGAAGTTGTGCCTTTGGACAGGTTACACTGGGGTCAATTGTGCCATTTATTATTACAGTAAAAGAATATATTTGAATCTAAATCAAATCAAATCAATTTATTTTTGTATAGCCCAAAATCACAACAACAGTCAGTCGTCTCTGAGGACTTCCCAAGATTATTAATTTTAGCAAAGGAAATCAAAATAAAACAATACATATTCAATGAAACATTTGATCAAGCATGTCAAAGCAGATTATTAGTAGAGCAGATGAATGATTGTCCAGAGCATCCCCTGTCCTTAGACCCTCCTTCTGTCCTTAGACTCTCCTTCTGTCCTTAGACTCTCCTTCTGTCCTTAGACGCTCCTTCTGTCCTTAGTCCCTCCTTCTGTCCTTAGACTCTCCTTCTGTCCTTAGACCCTCCTTCTGTCCTTAGACTCTCCTTCTGTCCTTAGACTCTCCTTCTGTCCTTAGTCCCTCCTTCTGTCCTTAGACCCTCCTTCTGTCCTTAGACCCTCCTTCTGTCCTTAGTCTCTCCTTCTGTCCTTAGACCCTCCTTCTGTTCTTAGACCCTCCTTCTGTCCTTAGTCCCTCCTTCTGTCCTTAGACCCTCCTTCTGTCCTTAGACTCTCCTTCTGTCCTTAGACCCTCCTTCTGTCCTTAGACCCTCCTTCTGTCCTTAGTCTCTCCTTCTGTCCTTAGACCCTCCTTCTGTTCTTAGACCCTCCTTCTGTCCTTAGTCCCTCCTTCTGTCCTTAGACCCTGCTTCTGTCCTTAGACTCTCCTTCTGTCCTTAGACCCTCCTTCTGTCCTTAGTCCCTCCTTTTGTCCTTAGACCCTCCTTCTGTCCTTAGACCCTCCTTCTGTCCTTAGTCTCTCCTTCTGTCCTTAGACCCTCCTTCTGTCCTTAGACCCTCCTTCTGTCCTTAGACCCTCCTTCTGTCCTTAGACCCTCCTTCTGTCCTTAGTCCCTCCTTCTGTCCTTAGTCCCTCCTTCTGTCCTTAGACCCTCCTTCTGTCCTTAGACCCTCCTTCTGTCCTTAGACCCTCCTTCTGTCCTTAGACTCTCCTTCTGTCCTTAGACCCTCCTTCTGTCCTTAGACCCTCCTTCTGTCCTTAGACTCTCCTTCTGTCCTTAGACCCTCCTTCTGTCCTTAGACTCTCCTTCTGTCCTTAGACTCTCCTTCTGTCCTTAGACCCTCCTTCTGTCCTTAGACCCTCCTGCTGTCCTTAGACCCTCCTTCTGTCCTTAGTCCCTCCTTCTGTCCTTAGACCCTCCTGCTGTCCTTAGTCCCTCCTTCTGTCCTTAGACCCTCCTTCTGTCCTTAGACCCTCCTTCTGTCCTTAGTCCCTCCTTCTGTCCTTAGACCCTCCTTCTGTCCTTAGACCCTCCTGCTGTCCTTAGTCCCTCCTTCTGTCCTTAGACCCTCCTTCTGTCCTTAGACTCTCCTTCTGTCCTTAGTCCCTCCTTCTGTCCTTAGTCCCTCCTTCTGTCCTTAGACCCTCCTGCTGTCCTTAGTCCCTCCTTCTGTCCTTAGACCCTCCTTCTGTCCTTAGACCCTCCTTCTGTCCTTAGACCCTCCTTCTGTCCTTAGACTCTCTTTCTGTCCTTAGACCCTCCTTCTGTCCTTAGACCCTCCTTCTGTCCTTAGACCCTCCTTCTGTCCTTAGACCCTCCTTCTCGGCAAGGAAAAACTCAAAAAAACCCTAAAGGGTGATTTATACTTCCCCGTAACTTTACGTGCAGGCTCATCCTGCCATTGGCTCCTCTGTCTATTATTTTTTCCCCAGGGGTAGTGGTAGCCAATCAGAAAGCTTACAACCAAAGCTGCACCGTGGTCGTGCTGCTCTCGTGCTCCTACGCACTAAAGCCACCTAGCGTCAAAACGCACAGCTGATCGATGATCTAGATGTGATTGGTTTAACTGACGAGACACACCTGGAACCTGATTAGCTCTGAAGAGAAGCTCCAATGCAAACTCTGCGAGGGCCTGAGCACGTGACTGACCTGACGGAGGTCAACGGGGAAGTAAAGGAAAAAGAGAAACCTAGAGGAGAACCACATCTAAAAACAGATGATGTATACAAGTTAAACAAACTCAGTATACATATTCTGTTTATAAACAGGTAACATTAAATAATAAACATCCCGAGCACAACATGAGCAGATCTGATCAGAACTAAAGGCCAAACTTGATTGATTAGATTGACCAGTCTAATTCTCTTACATCCTGGTCTAATTTCTTAACTTTTCCATCTGTGTTTGGTGTAAAATGAAGAGTTAGATTGCTTTAGTGATAAAATGACACAATTGCCATAAAATCATATATTTTCAATTATTCATTAAAGTGGTGTCATTGGCACAACTGAACCAGGTTCTTTGGCACAAATCACCCCAGGCCCACCATTTTGGAAAAAATGCATCATCTGTCAGATTTGAGCTAACATCATGCTAACTATATAGATTCAATACATTGGCTGGTTTTGCCTCTGGCTGATTTTGCCAGCCTCTGGATCATCAGAGGCTGGCAAACCCAGCCTCTGATGATCCAGACTCCGATACTGGATCGTCTACTGTAAACCTCCAAATAACAAAAGTCCCCAAAAATTCTAAAATGTTAATAGGACTTTTGTATTGGCTCTGCCTACATTTATTTGAGTAATTTTGGGTCCTAAAACTCATTTTTACCTCAATAGGTGGGTTTCACATTCTAGAATTCTTGTCAGTTAGAAGCCAGATGGAGGCAAGAGGCATGTTTTCCTATTAATAACATTGGACTTTGCCATGAAATAATTCAAAAAATATTTAGCTAATTTAAAAGTGGCGATTTCTAGGATGTCTAGACCCAATACTCATTTGCACGCCAAAAAATAAATTGCATTTAAGCTACATTCATTTTAGCTGCCCTCCACCTCATTGAAATAACATTGGCCAGTAGAATGTTGTGATGTCACGTGAAACCCACCTATTACCTTCAGTTTTTACAGAGGAATGGTCAAAACACAAAACTAGAGTCATTTATGTCTCAGCTGTAACACCAGCTTTACCAATCCTTATATTTGCCAAAAAAATGTGGTGGATTTTAGATTGTGTTTTTCTTTTGTTTGGAGAAAGTTCTCACTTGTGATGAGCCTGTTGGACATCAGAAGTAAAAACTACAGAGTTATAGCTTTAAAAAGACTCCAGACATTTGTCTGAGCTCCAAAGGATCAGAAACTGTTTTAGTTTGAATTTGTACAGATTTTAGTCAGGCGTGTGAGGGAAAAAAGGCCGGAATGAGGAGAGGTTAATCCAGTTACACTGATCAAACAACAACACTGTGGCTGTTGTACTTGCAGGTCACAGATTTTGAAATCACAGTTTGACTAATCTTTAGCTTTTTAATCAGAATAACAACAATTTAATAAGAGAATTATCTGTGGTGAAGTGTAACAATAATTGTGTTCAAATCTGAAGGTAAAATAGGCCACAGAGTCATTCATTTATAAACAGTTCACAAACATACACATTCACATGACACTAGAAGAGTTTGGAGAATTACAGGAGGTACAATTCGGAGGAACGTTTTGCCGAGTGAATAGAACATAAGTCACATTTCATTTTGGATCATCTTGTATATTTTCTTATTGGTCTGTAAACTAACTGCAGATCTGTCTTTGAACTGTGCAGCTTCAACACAGGCAATCATTCTCACTCACTCATTCACTGGAGGAATTCCCAGTGTTGCCCTTTGACCTTTGACACAAGAGAATGTATACTTACACCACCACACATAAACAGTGTAGGATGATTTGCATGTATGAGACGCTGTGTATATTGCACGAGTTCCACGTCAGGACATTTTCTTTATGTTTAACAGGTAAGTTCAGGCAGGGGGAGGTTAAGATTAGGATTGTGTTAATATTCAAAAAAATAATACGTCTTTACAACCAATGAGTTATAATACGGACTAGAGAGAGCGTAGCCATGGTAACCTATAGCAACAAATGTCCAGTTCCAGCAACCATCTTGTGTAACTGAAGATCTCATACAAACTAATGGTAAGCTACTAAAAAAACGACTTTTATTTTTAGCTATTGAAATCTTCTTTTATAGTCCCAGCAGTGAAGCCAACACAATAATGATAAACGTTTGTGCTCATACAATGTAATGACACACAAAAATAATTAAATTCTGCATCAAATCCAGGCTGAATATTTATATTCTCAATTCAGAGGAAAAATGACCAGACACAGACAGATATCAGTCCTCTGTATTATTTAGACTATAAATATATTATTATTTGTTCAATTACCCACTTCGACTATGAATTATCTGACCTTGTTTTTACATTGTTTTCAATTGAAATTCTGCTGCCTCTCCCCTCGCAAGATGGCCGCCGCAGTCGAAACAACAACACGCCTCACCCACTCTCTAGTCATTATTATAACTCATTGTTTACAACCACCATAGAAATTATTTGGAGCTGCAACGTGTGTCGTATTTACACGAAAACACTTGAAATGGTGCTACTCATACACTGTTGATTAGCACGTATAGACAGTGCTTAATTTGTAACTCAAACGTTGCCGGAACAAAATGTGGGTTTTGGATCGGGGTCCAGACAAGGTCGAACCTTTACCGGAGCGCACACAATAAGTGAACATAGAGGCTTAGAAATGCTAAAATACAACCCAACTGTCCATCCTACTCAATGTTAAACGATATAAAAGTACTTTTGTGTGTTTTTTTTTACACGTCACACAGATTTTCATTCATTCTGACAGAAATCAGCGCACCTGTTGCTAAATCCGATCCACAGCAACAAGTTGCCCTCCCACACACGCTCCTCGTCCTGCACCTCACTGCCTCTCATATCTGACTCTCCACAAGTCACAACAACAACGCAGCACAAACAGCTTTTACACAGGAGACACAGGTCACAAAAAGCCTTTACACGGGTCTCATACATCAAACGTGACGCTAAAATACACATTAAAGTAACACAGTAAAGTTAGTTGCACTTACGAGAAACTGTGGCCGCTACATCCGCGCTGGTTCTCACCTCTTTATCGTCCCGTACACTCCAAACACATGTGACATCCAAACAGTGACACTCCAAACACACGTGACACTCCAAACACACGTGACACTCCAAACACATGTGACACTCCAAACACACGTGACACTCCAAACACATGTGACACTCCAAACACACGTGACACTCCAAACACACGTGACACTCCCGCTGCTTTTAATCCATTAAAATGAGTCGCAAATAACAACAAATATTCACGAAATCCACTTTGACGCATATTTCCTGTTTTAGAAGAAGATACAAGAGCGGGGCTCGCCTGGAACCAATGAAAAGTCTTAAACCCGCCTGCGCTGCTTCTGATTGGTCAAATTTCCTGTCAGTTTCGCTTTTAACCAATCACAATCTGTCACTCGTCTTCCCCACAAATAAGCCTGTTGTTTCTGTGAATGAGAGACGAGAGAGGAGCAGAGCCGCGTCTCGTAGAAGAAAGACAAAAAGCTTATTAGAAAGCGTTACCGGAGCAGACAAAACTGTTGCCGGAATGCCCCACGAGAGTTCCCGGATCTTAGTCCGGCTTGTTCCGGCTCAAATTAAGCCCTGCGTATAGACCCATTTATCGTCAGTAATCAAAGATGGCTGCCCACACAAGCCTGTCTGTCTCAGGTTTTTCAGTCTAAACAGGTGCTGTTGTAGAAATGTCCATCTTGTGCAAAGTCAAACAAGGTCAGCTGCAGTTTCATCATAGTTCACATTACAACGTGGCTAACTGTACGATGGGCTCAGGATTTGTCCTTCTCGGTCCGATTCCTGTTTGACTCGTTTTGAATTATGATGAAAGGAATCAGAACTTTACTTCTCTCTGTTTCCCGGTGTTTCTCTTGTTTAAAAATCCTGGAGACGTGCCAACCTAATTTGATCGACACGTAGCTTGATGACGGCCGTCGGATGTGCACATGACGATGCCGGTTTAGATCGTTTTTGCCAGATCAGACTTGTTTGCATTATGAGCGTTGCCTGCTGCGCTTACACGCTGTAACTGCTTTGGCGTAAATCCGGGGACATTGGTGACCACGGGACGCGACTTTATCGAGACACGAGAAGGTGGAGAACCTGAGTGTCAAAGAAGCTCGAGCTGAGGTAAACAAACACACAGTCACACGGCTCCGCTCAGACAAATCTACAAAAGTGACCAGCAGAGTTTTTGTCTACGTCTTTCTGCTTGTGCACTGTGTTTTTCTATGAACCTCGTGCCATTGGTGAAAAGTAAGCATGATTTAAACGTTAAAAAAGTTTACGTTAAAGAGTAAAGACGCAGAAAAGAACTGACGGCCTCTGTAGTTTTATGTTGCTCAAATAATCCAAATGATTCAATATTAAAGATATCTTCTGACTTCTGACATCATCCTATTCTCAACATGAACACAAGTTATTTACCTGACTGATTGACTTTTACACAACGTCTGCCCTTTCAAACTGAACTTCCATTTTCCAGACCCATCTCCTTTCTCTAAACCTGGGCACTGTGCTGGCTTTGTCCTGAAACCATTAGGCCACACGGTGAGCTGATTCTCTCCAACATTCCCCCAACCTGAGTGAAATCTGAGCCAAACTCTGACTCCTGCTTAAAGAATCCATAGAACTCTGCGTGTTTTTTTTTTTTTCCAGGCCGGGCACATCTGCTGGGATAATCTGTTTAAAGCTAGTCTTTCTGATTGGATTCCGCAGCATCAACACCGCAATTAAGCCCCCCTGCGCCGCGATCCGGGAGCTCCCTCACTCACCGGCCGGCCGAGAGGAAGGAGCCTCGTCGGGCGCAGACAAAACACGCCGGGGGGTGGGGCGGTAGGGCGGTGCGCGGGACCATGTGGGTCTGATTTGGGGAGGGTGAGAGAGGGGACAGAGCTGACCCCGAGGCCTGGGGAGGAAACACAAGCACAAACCAGAAGCTGCTCACTGATACTAAAGGTTCTGTGAGGGAGTGTGGCTGCACGGTGGTAGAATGTCTGACTGAGTTTGTTTCCTTCAGGCACTTCTGTTTCCACGACAACCAGGGGTCTTTTAACAGCAGAAGAGTCACGTTTGTCCAAATCAAAGTGAGAAAGAGCTGCAACGGTATTTAAGTAATTAAATACAGTAAGTCAGTGTTTTGCAAAATAAAATTGTAATTTCTTAAAAATATTTTTGATGGTGAGACTAATCAGTTTCTTACACCTGTGCATTTTGAGGGAGAGAAAGGTAAACTTGGCCGTCCATACATTTAGAAATAGTTCAATAGCCAATGTGCATTCACTAAACCAGTGTTTATCAGCTGTTTTTCACTCATGGCACACTTTGTAATTTTTGTCAATACTGTGTACTGTAAATAGAACGAAGCAGTAAAGAATTTACTGAATTTAAAAAAAAAATATTTTCTAGATTAGTTCCTGCGACTAGTTTCTTTCTTCTAGTACCTTCTCAATCAAATCATAAAGAGCTGAACTGTTGTGTTTAAAGATCCGCCGGTTGCACACTCCTGACCTATACCAGCAGGTCATGGAACGCTTGGAGGTGGTCGGAGGTTGAGGCGCTAGGTGTTTAGAATCAGAATCAGAAAAATGTTTTAATGCCATTGTCATTGAGAAAAGCAAAATTCACAAGCTTATGTGCAACATATAATACTGATGATACTGATAAAGAATACAAATCGTATTTAGAATATGTTTAGTTTATTTATTTAATGAAACAGGGACAATGTACAATACACATTAACCTTACATAGGAGAGATGCATTGTACCAGGTTAGAGCACAAGTGCTAATTTCCACCTGTAGTCCCTGGGCAGGTTGATTTAACGACAGATAAAAGGAAAACATTAATGAAAATGATTCTAAAATGATCGGTGCATCTTAAAAAATCTGCCACATCATACACATCATAAAATCACATTTCATCTCCTACAGGTCCTTCATTCTCTCACACAGTTGCTTTAAAATACATACACACATCAGTCCGTGTAATGAGAGCCATTTTTTTTTATCAGGCGAGAAAATGTGCTGTTATTTGTAGATGTTATCAGCTCAATATATAATTCAAAGTATAAGGGCATGCAAAGCCTTCATTAGTGAATGAACAGACAACTGTGATAAAACACATCTAATCTAATTTGTATAATTTTACTACTCATCTGGAACGTGACAGAACCGCAATCTGAACTATAGTACATCAACATTATTGAGAACAACAGAAATGTAAAGGTCCACACACCTCAGGAGTCCAAACTGTCAGACGGACGGACGGACAAACAGACAGATAGATAGATAGAACAATACATTTATAAAATATGATCTTATACCAGTGATCCCTGTCCAGCCCAGTATCTGCATTTGAATCTGGTCCTCTGGGAAAAATAGTTGCTCTTCACCAACTTTTCATTTGCTCCTGAAAGCATCTTAGAGTCATAGAATCACTTTTTTTTTTTTTTTTTTTTTTTTTTTTTTTTTTTTGAAAAATGCTCCTCAACAGCATTGGCAGCTCTCCTGGCTGTGTCTCTAGAACAGGGGTTCTCAAACTTTTTATCCAAAGGTCCGAAATTAAAACACGATCAAGTTCAAAGGTCCGGATGAAAAAGTATAACATTTATTATTGTTATTATTCAACTTTATGACATTACATTAAGTGCTTATAGCAGAGTGTAAACATTAAAGTCATGTAAACATAACATAACATGCATTTCAATGCATGTTATGAGATAACAGTGCCCCTGATAGATATAAATTGTAGTGCTCCCCACACCCCCAACCCCCATCTCAAAATAAATTTGTATTTAATTTAAATCTACAGACAGACCCTTAGACCCATAAGCTCTTAAATACAAATATATTTCAATCTAACAATGTTCTGGTGTAATTTTTAAAAATTCAATGCAATTTCCTGTATTTTGGTGAGTTTTAGATGTGATGATCCTGTTGTGTGATGTTATTTTTAATATAATTAAAAAGACATGAGGCAGTTAAATAAACAAAAATACAAATAGGGCCCCCCCATAGAGGCCAGATTTAGGGGCCCCAGCCCCAGATGCCTTTAGCTCCGCCCCTGTAAAACTGAGCTTTAGGAGCGTCAGTGACTTGGCCTGACAGGACCGTCCTGAGTGATCAGAGCAGGGAAAACACGGGAGCTGCTGCATTTGTAAGGTTAGTGTCTGTTTTCTGTCACATTCAGGCAAAAGTAAAAATTGTAAAGACCTCTTCAAACATTTCCGCGGTGCGCCGTTTTGCGCGATTTTCTCCGCTGTTATTTACACACGTTATCTTTCACTGTACATTTTGGGCCTTTTCTCCGTGTATAGAAGGTAGATTTGAATAAAATAAAGATCAATATGAACCTCCAATTTCACAGAATATCACTGGGAGTTCGAAATGCTTCTCAAAGAAACGATCTGTCTTTTAAATAGCTCTGTTTCAACGCTGCACTGACAGTCGCATACACGCAGCTTCCCGAGGGAGGGAGGGAGAGAGAGAGAGACGGAGAGAGAGAGAGACGGAGAGAGAGAGAAAGGGAGAGAGACAGACAGAGAGAGAGACGGAGACGTGCGGTAGGGAGGAAGCGCTTCTGGTGGAGAAGCACTGTAAACACGTAAACGCAAGGTCCGCTCATGGGTGTAGAGCACAGAATTAAAAATACGAGGGAACGGCTGCCCGCGGTCCGGACAAAATGGTCTCGAGGTCCGGATCCGGACCGGAGTCCGGACTTTGAGTAACCCTGCTCTAGAACAATGAGCGGTTTTTGAAACGTCTTAATTTTTAGCTGACTTTTTATCAAGAAGGGCTTGGATTTCAACCAACTGAGAAGTGTGGCCTCTGATGTTCAACAGACTTGAGCGGAGTACTGTCAGATCTGTGCAAAGGAAACATCTGTTTTTCTGGTAACCGTGGATACCAAGCAAATGCCCATGCTATGCTGGTTGTGGACTTCTGAAATGGCAGACTTTTACATCTGAAGCAGCAGAGGATTTTCCAGTGAGGGTCCTTCGCATTTTGGGATTTCAACCACCTTGAGATGTTCAACAGACAGTCTTGTAACCATGGAGATGGGACATGAAGCTATGGCTAGCTTTGGACATCTGAAAAGCTACAGAACTTTTTTTTCCAGAGAAATATTTTGAGGGGATGACCTTATCACCGACTGAAACAACAGAAGTTTCATCTGATCCACTTGGACCTGTGTCGTCTGCACCTGCTCCTCCAGCTAAGGCCCTGACCCAGTCGACCACGTCATGGTGATGGTTCCTGAGGCTGTTCTGTGGACCACCTCCACACCGATTCTGCACCGACCTCAACACTTTTAAGAAAAATCTGAAGATCCATCTGTTTAAATGTGCTTTTAATGTTTTGTAATTGTCATGTTTGATTAATGTTGTAATTACTAACTGTTCTTTTGTATTGTACCTTTGTTAAACTGCCTTTGTCTGTAAAGCGTCTTTGAGTGTCTAGAAAAGCGCTATATAAATAAAATGTATTATTATTATTATTATTATTATTAGATTTTATGATTCTAACTCCGGATGTTTGTATGTAACTGTAGATGCCAGACTGCATGTGATCATGAATGTATAATGTTGCAACAAACACCTCAGTGTAGCCCATTTCTGTATCTCTGACCTTTCCTCTGTGGGCCCAGTGTGAAAGCCTGCTGTGTGTGCGTGGGTCTGTAGGGGGCAGTCTGGTGAAGAGCCTGGTCCTCACACTCTGCAGACACATTGTCATTTTACAACCTTGTGTGACAGCAGAGCCTCGAGGCAACATAACCCCACATACTAAACTACTACTAAGCTCCTGTAAAACTGGCCCAACCTGGTCATTTAGTCGTAAACACAGTCATTTCCTATTCTGCAGCGAAGGAAAGTCAAATAAACGGCTTCATCATTCATCTGGGTTTTCAAACACAAAGTAATAATGAGGGTGATTTGAGGCAGAGAATCTGAAAACGAGTGATTAACAAGTTTGTGTTGAGCCGTGTTAGCATGCTAATGGAAGCTAGCTCAAGCTAAAAAGCACCAACAAACACACTTCCTGGTTGTGACAAAATGCTCTATTCTTAGACACAGACAGGAGACAGTGAGCTGACTTCCACTTGACTAGAAAGTGACAAAGTATCTGTGCTGGTCAGATTTAAGTGTGTCTTTTATAGTATTTTTTCTCAAATGGTCAAGGTGAATGACGTTCAACGCCAAGGACCAAACCTTATTTTTATGAAGCATCTAAAAAGTTTGTTTGCTATAATATAGTCATTAAATTGGGTTTTTTTTTAAACAGTCTTTCCTATTTTCCCCAAAACACCTGACTAAATTGGTCTAAACTGAAAGTGAAGCTGTTTCTGAGCCTTTAAAGCACAAACCGTATGAGCTGGAGTCTGAAGCTGAGCTTTTATATTTTAATCATAAACGAGAACAAGCTCTGCACTAAAGAAAATCTGAATCTCATTTCTGCCAGGAGAATCTGAAGTAAAGCTGCTGTTTGCAGTTTGGGCCTGAATGACACTAGTTTGGTTCTGACAATTCCTCTGCAAAAGTTAAAGTGCCCATGACAGGTTGAACTCATTTCACAAAGACGTAGTTAAGATCAATATATTTAAAGGCTTAAGGTTTGGCCATTTTTTAGCATTAAAAATGTACTTCCTGTTCATCAATGACCATTTAATAAATTGGGCAAAAACTCTTTAAATGTAAATCTTTTTTTTTTTACTTGAGCCATAAAAATACACTAGAACTCACTCTTTTGCTAAATGTGTGTTTACAGGGCCATAAAAATCTATTTCTTGTGAGAAAATTGAAAATATCCTCGTCTACCTAGTGTGATGTCATCAGTTTAGAACTCTGCTGTACTTCCTGTTATTTTCAAAATATTTTCACATTTTTCTCCACAAACTTGTTATTGATTAACGTAAAACTATCATTTATAATTACAACAGGTGTTAATCTACCAAACTAAATACAAATTTGAAAAATGTTAAAATCTGTCATATGCACTTTAAAGCTCATTTAGGTTTAGTTTTGGGAACCGCTGTAATACAGTTTGACATTTCTTTTTGTCTTTCACACTTATGATTTGGTGTACTCGACTGTCTTGTCAACTCAAAATATAATCAGAAATCACAGGCCTAAAGAAAGTTTTTTGGGTACGACTGGTCCATAACCTCCCTCTGCTTCATTTGTTTGTTTGTTCCATCATTCTTGGGCTTCACAGTAAGTCATATTGAATATTGAAAACAAATGTGATTAGCTAAATGCAAAAGCCTTGACTATCGTCCTCTCTTTTTGTTTGTGTCTCTCAGTAGAAGTGTGTTTGCAGGTCAACTGAACTGTCAAAACCAAGCTTGGTGGTAGCTTCAGTAGTATTAACACCTACATTAATTTTTTGCCATATTATGATCATGATATTAAGACAATTGTATGTCCACCCAAAAGGAAAATGTTCATGTACATGTCATTAATTATTTTAGTTAAGGTTTAATGATCAAATATGACTGTACTGGGCCTAAGACACGACCAACACAGTCTCGGAAGAAAACATACGATAAGCATGATTTCATGTCTTTTTTACGGCCATTTTTTTTTTTTTTTAAATGAAAGCCAGAAAACATAAAAGAACCACAAATTTCCATTTAAGCCACAAGGCGACACTTTCTGTAGGTTTAACAAGTACATCTTAACATACCCAAGTCCCAGCCCTAAACTTACCCATTTTAGTCACTCGAAGCCTGAACGTCCCTGTTAAACCCCAAAGAAAATGTCGCCACGTGGCTTCAACCAAAATGTATAGTTGTTTTGACTTTTCGTAACATATTGACGTAAAAATGTGCAAAAACATGTTAATTGCACATTTTTGTCTCTCCGTTGTATCTCTTTTCTTACGAGACTGTGCTGGACATGACCGGTCGACAAAATAAGGACAGTGCCGATGTCAAAACTAGTAATTCCCCAATGACCCAGTGACCAAATATTCATGCTAAGTAACTTCAGATAGAATGCAAGGGTCAAAATACAAGTAAACAAGATTGTCAAATGTTAAAAAAGGTGTAACAGATTTGACATGTTTTGAACACCACTGAGTTAATGACTAAATGTTTTAAAGGGGACCTATTATGTCAAATTCACTTTTCTAAGTTTTAAACCTTGTTATAATGGCCTCCCTTCATCATTAGTTTAGTCAAAGTTATATTTGAATTGATTCATACATGTTGGAGTAATCTTGTATTGTTCTTCAGCTGCAGCTCAAGTGCTCAGAAATCCCCGTTCTCACCTACCACCTATCCCCTCCCACTTTTCTGTATTTACTTGTTATAATTCAAAACATTAATTCTCAAAGTGAAGCATATATGGTTCAAAACTGTTCCACAGCCACTTTCCAAAAATAATAATTTGTTATTTAAAATCTGTATCTTTTTACAGTTACATTTTAAAATGAAGAGGCGGGGCTTATCAGTTCTGCAGTTTTGAACAGGAAGTCAGTAGAGCTGTTTTATTTTTAAGCTGTTTTAGATCAACTTTGTATTTTACAATAAAAAAAAAGTTAAATTATTGATCTACATGTGTTCTAGTTTCTTACTAAATAGCTTGAAAAAACACAATAGGACCCCTTTAAGACAAAATCAGTATGACAATGAATACAAATATTTACAACTTGTTAATTTGTAGTTATAAACACCTCCTTTTGAAGCCATTTTGTTTTTTACTATAAACTATATAATACAAAAGTTTTGCCTATCTTCAAAATCATGATAACATCTAAAATGTTATATATTAACTAGCACTACTTTGATGATTTTTGCAAGTAAAATGCCTTGAGATTTGCCATACATATTTTCTTACATTTCTGTGACTAAAGTACAGCAATGGTTCCAACCCTGAGTTTTGTCTGCAGCGTGAGTTTTACACTGATAGCTATAAATCTAGGTGCGTCTCTGTTTGAATCTACAAAAAACCCTCTTCAGAACTGAAGAAAGTAACTGCAGAGATCTCACTCTCCATTTTACGGCACCATTTGGAGCCACTGTCACTTTGTGGTGGATGTGTCGGTCGTGGTGTTGAAATGCGGAGTTTGTCATACAATAGGTAGCTGAAAGAATGCCTGCAATGAGTCTTAAGGACCCCCGCCGGGTGGTCCGGGCCGCGTCTGCATTCACATTAGGGGTCCGCGCACTCACAGAAAGGAGCAGCTGGGGGTGGGGAGGTCGGAGAGCTGTACCGGGCCTCCAGAAGCTCCACGGCTCTGCGCTTTTCTGTCACTACTGCTTAAGCGAGTCGTGAGAGCTGTCTTTAGAGTTTAGATGTGAGCGAGTTAGCCAGTTGTGAGTGTTGTCTGTGTCGTTTAGATGTGAGCGCGTCGTGAGTGTTGTCTGTGTCGTTTAGATGTGAGCCAGTTGTGAGTGCTGTTTTGGCAAGTCTTTAGTGCTGTTTTTAGCAAGTTCTGAGTGCTGCCTTTAGCGAGTCGTGACAGCGCGAGTCGTGAGTGCTGTCTTTAGTCGCGAGTGCAATTTTTAGTGAGTCTTGAGTGTTGTCTTTAGCAAGTCGTGAGTATTGTCTTTAGCGAGTATTGAATGTTGTCTTTAGCAAGTCTTGAGTGTTGTCTTTAGCGAGTCGCAATTACTGTTTTTAATGAGTCGATAGTGCTGCATTTAGTAAGTCATGAGGATTGTCTTTAGTGAGTCACGATTGTTGTTTTTTGTCTTTAGTTAAGGTTAAGGTATACTTTATTGTCCCCATAGGGAAATTTGTCCTCTGCATTTGACCCACCCTTCAATACCTCTGGGGCATCTCCTCAGGAGCAGTGATCGCCACAGTGCAGCGCTCGGGGACCAATCTCCAGTTGTTCTTGCTAGGCTTGGTCAGGAGAACCGTAGCTGGAGGATATTACCCTAAGACACGGGGAGAAACATGCAAACTCGTGAGTGTTGTCTTTAGTGAGTCGTGAGTGTTGTCTTTAGTGAGTCGTGAGTGTTGTCTTTAGTGAGTCGTGAGTGTTGTCTTTAGTGAGTCGTGAGTGTTGTCGTTAGTGAGTTGTGAGTGTTGTCTTTAGTGAGTCATAAGTGTTGTCTTTAGTGAGTCAAGAGTGTTGTGTTTAGTGAGTCGTGAGTGTTGTCGTTAGTGAGTCGTGAGTGTTGTTTTTAGTGAGTCATGAGTGTTGTCTTTATTGAGTCGTGAGTGTTGTCTTTAGTGAGTCGTGAGTGTTGTGTTTAGTGAGTCGTGAGTGTTGTCTTTAGTGAGTTGTGAGTGTTGTCTTTAGTGAGTTGTGAGTGTTGTCTTTAGTGAGTCATGAGTGTTGTCTTTAGTGAGTCATGAGTGTTGTCTTTTGTGAGTGTTGTCTTTAGTGAGTCATGAGTGTTGTCTTTAGTGAGTCATGAGTGTTGTCTTTACTGAGTCGTGAGTGTTGTCTTTAGTGAGTCGTGAGTGTTGTCTTTAGTGAGTCATGAGTCTTTAGTGAGTCGTGAGTGTTGTCTTTAGTGAGTCGTGAGTGTTGTCTTTAGCGAGTCGTGAGTGTTGTCTTTAGTGAGTCGTGAGTGTGGTCTTTAGCGAGTCGTGAGTGTTGTCTTTAGCGAGTTGTGAGTGTTGTCTTTAGCGAGTCGTGAGTGTTGTCTTTAGTGAGTCGTGAGTGTTGTCTTTAGTGAGTCGTGAGTGTTGTCTTTAGTGAGTCGTGATGTTGTCTTTAGCGAGTCGTGAGTGTTGTCTTTAGCGAGTCGTGAGTGTTGTCTTTAGCGAGTCGTGAGTGTTGTCTTTAGCGAGTCGTGAGTGTTGTCTTTAGCGAGTCGTGAGTGTTGTCTTTAGTGAGTCGTGAGTGTTGTCTTTAGTGAGTCGTGAGTGTTGTCTTTAGTGAGTCGTGAGTGTTGTCTTTAGTGAGTCGTGAGTGTTGTCTTTAGTGAGTCGTGAGTGTTGTCTTTAGTGAGTCTGAGTGTTGTCTTTAGTGAGTCATGAGTGTTGTCTTTAGTGAGTCGTGAGTGCTGTCTTTAGTGAGTCGTGAGTGTTGTCTTTAGTGAGTCGTGAGTGTTGTCTTTAGTGAGTCGTGAGTGTTGTCTTTAGTGAGTCGTGAGTGTTGTCTTTAGTGAGTCGTGAGTGTTGTCTTTAGTGAGTCGTGAGTGTTGTCTTTAGTGAGTCGTGAGTGTTGTCTTTAGTGAGTCGTGAGTGTTTCTTTAGTGAGTCGTGAGTGTTTGTCTTTAGTGAGTCGTGAGTGTTGTCTTTAGTGAGTCGTGAGTGTTGTCTTTAGTGAGTCGTGAGTGTTGTCTTTAGCGAGTTGTGAGTGTTGTCTTTAGTGAGTTGTGAGTGTTGTCTTTAGTGAGTCGTGAGTGTTGTCTTTAGTGAGTCGTGAGTGTTGTCTTTAGTGAGTCGTGAGTGTTGTCTTTAGTGAGTCGTGAGTCTTTTGTGAGTCGTGAGTGTTGTCTTTAGTGAGTCGTGAGTGTTGTCTTTAGCAAGTCGTGAGTGTTGTCTTTAGTGAGTCGTGAGTGTGTTCTTTAGTGAGTCATGAGTGTTGTCTTTAGTGAGTCATGAGTGTTGTCTTTAGTGAGTCATGAGTGTTGTCTTTAGTGAGTCATGAGTGTTGTCTTTAGCAAGTCGTGAGTATTGTCTTTAGCGAGTATTGAATGTTGTCTTTAGCGAGTCGTGAGTGTTGTCTTTAGCGAGTCGTGAGTGTTGTCTTTAGCGAGTCGTGAGTGTTGTCTTTAGCGAGTCGTGAGTGTTGTCTTTAGCGAGTCGTGAGTGTTGTCTTTAGCGAGTCGTGAGTGTTGTCTTTAGTGAGTCGTGAGTGTTGTCTTTAGTGAGTCGTGAGTGTTGTCTTTAGTGAGTCGTGAGTGTTGTCTTTAGTGAGTTGTGAGTGTTGTCTTTAGTGAGTCGTGAGTGTTGTCTTTAGTGAGTCGTGAGTGTTGTCTTTAGTGAGTCGTGAGTGTTGTCTTTAGTGAGTCGTGAGTGTGTCTTTAGTGAGTCGTGAGTGTTGTCTTTAGTGAGTCGTGAGTGTTGTCTTTAGTGAGCCGTGAGTGTTGTCTTTAGTGAGTCGTGAGTGTTGTCTTTAGTGAGTCGTGAGTGTTGTCTTTAGTGAGTCGTGAGTGTTGTCTTTAGTGAGTCGTGAGTGTATTCTTTAGTGAGTCGTGAGTGTTGTCTTTAGTGAGTCGTGAGTGTTGTCTTTAGTGAGTCGTGAGTGTTGTCTTTAGTGAGTCGTGAGTGTTGTCTTTAGTGAGTCGTGACAGTTGTCTTTAGTGAGTCGTGAGTGTTGTCTTTAGTGAGTCGTGAGTGTTGTCTTTAGTGAGTCGTGAGTGTTGTCTTTAGTGAGTCGTGAGTGTTGTCTTTAGTGAGTCGTGAGTGTTGTCTTTAGTGAGTCGTGAGTGTTGTCTTTAGTGAGTCATGTTGTCTTCCAGCTTCCAGTTTTGGCTGCCATTTTGTGTTTGGAGAGTTTACCAAGATCTAATACAATCTAAAAGAAAACTGTACATTTTTTTTAATTTCCTCTAAATCAGGGGTGCCCAAAGTGGGGCCCAGGGCCAAATTCGGCCCGCCAGATGGTTCAATTTGGCCCGCGAAGGGTTGTTCAGGTTTGTTAGGACTAACTGTTTGATTCAATTTTGTGCTGAAAAAACTGTCAAATGACAAAATTCAAGTGGAATCTCTTACAATGTGTTAGTAAAAGGTATTTTAATCTTCATCTCTTCTCAAAATGTTTTTTTAAATGCCGAACAAAATTATGTTTGGCCCTTGGCACTCATCAATGCAATACATTTTGGCCCGCGAACAAAAAATCTGCAAATTTTGGCCCACCAAGAAAAAAAGTTTGGGCACACCTGCTCTAAATAGTTTGATAGTAATATTTTTCAATTTTTTGCATTTATTACTGCTTGTGTTCAACCAAGATCATCATCTAGAAAAAACAGACTTTCAGTTTTATCCATATGTTCCTGCTTTTTGAGTAGCAGCTGTGACTCGTGTAATAATGAAGAATGGTTCTGTCCGTATATTGTAATGACACCCATATATTGTTTAGTTTTGCATAAAATTCAATCCAGTGCAGTGTTTTTAAGCTGAATATTTATATTCACAATTCAGAGAAATACACCCAGACAGGTGGAACTTTCTGTGTTGTTTGGACTAACCTGTCTATGAATCATGGGACCTTGTTTTTATATTTTTTCCAATTACAATTTTGCAGCTTCTCCACTCATAAGATGTCCATCACAACCGCCACAACCGCCACAACATCAAGCCCCGCCCTCTCTCCAGACGTTAGGCTCTATTAAGCCATAGCTGAGCTGCCCACACTAGGAGAATCCAATCCTGTGCCTCCATTTTTATGTTTGTGGGTGAAACAGGTTGTTCAGGTAGTTCATGTGTCAAAAGACAGTTTCCTTGTGAATCCAACATGTGAAGATCAGAAATGAATGCTACTTTAATTAGGAATGTTTACATGATCAGATTTTCAACGGCTGCACAGTTATCAGTGACTCATGTAAAAATGCAATGCATGGCTGTGTACAGATATTACAAGATATTACAATTATGAAATGATGTGTACAGCAGAAAAATGCATGTCTCTGTGGAGGAATGTCAGAGTCACATCGGCCAATAATAAAGTTTGTAGCATGTCCTGTCTATGAATGTGATAGTTTAAGACATATAAATAGCATTCCCAATGTTTATTAAATCTTCATCAGACACAAATCAGTCTGTTTTGCTCATGGTTTTGCTGAGGTTGCTTATTTTAGCTCGTTTTATTCATAAAAGTGCAACTTCTGCCATTGTGTTCAAATAGATTTGCGCCGTCACATCTACCAGAGGAATATAGGGTCGCTCTGTTTGTGTTGTAGCAACTGAACAGCTGCTGATTGCTACTGTATGTCTTGGGTCATAAGTACAGAAGCTTCATTTTTGATTATAAACAAGCCAAGTGTAGGGTTCGAATGTCCAGCAGGTCAAAAAGTAGTGCATTCCAAATTTCCCACAATGCACCTGGAAAAGTAGTGAGCATCAATGGTCACTGGAATGGTCAATATAAACTACAATGCATTGTGATTATCAGACAACAACAACGCAGACAGCGTCACATCTTTAACTGTAACCAAGACGAGTGAATGAAAGATGATAAATGAGCCTCTTAAACTCACTGTTGAGCTGAGCTAAAACACTTTTGACTGAGACGCTGTAACTCCCCAATCAGAGTCAGAGCCGAATTGGAGTCAAAAGTTGATGTGCGCATGCCCAGAAGCATCTGCGCAGGCGCATACATGTTAGTGTTTAACTACGGCAACACCTACGAGGACAAACAATACAGATGCTATATTTATCATTTACTTTTTAAATGTGCTTATTTTAGGTTACATATGAGCTTAACGTTTGTGAAAAACACAAATTTAACTGTTAATAAACTTAAGAAAACAGCTCAGAGCAGTGACAGTTTGAGGTCACCATTAGTGTTAAATCTAACGTTTTTTTTTTTTTTATGAGTGTAGAAAGTACAAGATTTTAGGTACGTTTCACAAAAATAAACATTATTAAACTTTCTTAACGGATGTTTTTTAATCTCATATGAGGCGATCTAAGGTTACAACTGACAAGTAACGTTTTTAGCCATTTCTGTCAGCTTAAACAATGAAAATATAGTCAAGCTAACAACTAGCATGATTGACTCCAATTCGGCGACTGACTCCGAATGGGGAGTGACAGAGCCGTTAGCTATAAAGACTTTAGCTGCTTACCTTAGTTTGGGCTGTAAAAGCTGAATTATCCAGTCTGTTTGATGTTTAACGTCGGATCCAAGTAAA
Organism: Mugilogobius chulae; assembly: GCA_038363315.1. Taxonomy (NCBI): domain Eukaryota; kingdom Metazoa; phylum Chordata; class Actinopteri; order Gobiiformes; family Gobiidae; genus Mugilogobius; species Mugilogobius chulae. Next base: position 11,606,557 of record CM076403.1, read on the forward strand.
CTACAATTTGTATTATTGTTAGTAGTTCATAAACATGTGCATGTCAGACAGACTTGACCAGTATTTATTACAAAAGTTAATTTTAATCGGACTTTTGCTGGCTGTTTTTTTTCTTTCAAGCAGCAGAGTCACATGACCCACAGTCAGCTTAGTGTCTGAAAGACCAGATGAATGAGTCACTGAACACAGCAGGACTGTGCAGTGACTGAGTGGTTAGTGAACAAGTGTGGATGTTCTGACACAGTATACCTGTGCACAGAGCCTATCCACCTTATTCTGCCCAGCCCAGTTTTCTTGGCAGCTCACTTCCTGTTTAGCTCTGTTGAAGTTGGGATAACTAACCTTTTTAGTTGTAAACTAGTAAATGTTATGTTTCCCTTTTAAAAGTCTATGGTAAATGTAGATCACTGTGTAGGCCTACTGTCTGAACTAACAAAAACAGGAGCTGAATGCTGCTCTCTGATTGGCTATGCTCACTTTGTTGTTTGCAGAAGGAGGTTTTTAGGCCAGAATTGCAAAAGTGTGATGAAGGTTTTATCATGGAAGTAGTCAGATTTAAAAACCAAAATCCTGTTTGTGTGAAAATCAGCTACTGCACCTTCAAGGCAGCTAGCATGTTTGCTTGTTGACTCAAACAGATAAACAACTGTTAAACACTCTCAGCAACTGAATCAGTTGTGCACGATTATGCAATCACCAACTAGAAAAAAAAAAATCCACCTCAACTGTCTGATCATTATGTTAATGTCTGATTCCCCTCAAATATCAGAAGCTAAGCAAACTAGGATTTGGTTAGTACTTGGATGGGAGACCGTTGGAACACCTGGAGCCACAGAGGGACAGAAGTGGGTTGTTGTTGTGTCCTTGGGCAAGACACTTAACCCACACTGCCTCAGTGTCTGTTACACTGGGTGAGTGGATGCTAGATTGTAAAGTGCTTTTATTGCCTCAAAAGGTAGAAAAGCACTATATAAATAGAGACCATTTACTATTTCTTCAGAGGAATCCTGGCGAAGGGAAGAAGGTAGGAGTCTATTGTACATGTTTTTAGTGGTAGGGGAAACCAACGCAGACACGAAAGGAACATGCAATCTTCACAGATAGGAAATGTTGAATTATTGTACCAGAGCCTCAAAATTGGTGCATTTTGGAAAAAAAAAAAAAAAAAGTATTCATAAAAAAATGTATTCTATTTAGAGCCAGAGGGGTGTATAAAGTCTAAATCATTCCAGAACTTCAGTTTTAAACATTTGGGTTCAGTTGGGAGGATGAAATAATACAACATGGCTTCTATATTTAGTGCAGTTCACAGCGAGCTTTCTCCTCTTCACAGAAAGATCAATCTGATTTAAACTAATATCAATAGAACTCAATCATACTTTAAGATAAGTAAAAAAATGATTTGATTCACTCAGTCACTCATGTTTCTATTCTTACTCATGTGGCGTTGTGTGTTTACGTTTGGTCTCAGCACATTGGGGAACTATCGGTGCTGTTGACCAGTAATATCACAGAACACCTCTAAAGCTCACGCCGTGCTAAGTGTCTGCTCATCCTGGATCAGTTTAGTCGGTCAGTTAGGTGAGCTCAACTTAGTCCTGACGAAGAAAATACCCGGCGCTTCCACATTACATCAACTTTACAGTGACCTTGAATAATTGATGGTACAACGCACAGGCTGTGAAATTATTGTACAATAATTATTGTATGTCTGGCAACACAAGTGTCGTTTGTCATCCGATCATGTCTAATTCACAACAAAATGTGTTTTTTAAAGCAGGAACTACCTGAACAACCCGTCCACCCACAGACTTTATGAACACCACAGCTCTGCTCGGTATTTTATACAAACTCTGGTCTGTGCACAACCCCGTCTGTGTTTATAATGCTTTATTTGTCATGTTTGCTGCTGCAGTGGCTCTAGATTCTATAAACCATGGAGTGACTTAAAATAACTTAAAATAACCTCCCCCCAGCACACATTTATTGCTAAAGGATCGAATCAAATGAATATAAGTCTGCAGTGTCCTGTCTACATCTGATAATGTATCGTTAGTTCACTAAAAGTCATTCATTTGGTCTGTTTGCTCCGCCCACATCCTGTACTTACCACCAAGCCCCGCCCACATCCTGTGCTTACGTGTATTTCTTCTAGACTCCACAAAAGTCAAAATACATCAACTGTTCAACAATCAAACCAAATAGTGTGCTAATGTGCAGAAAATGTTTATCCTTCCATTGGCTTAACATAGGATTTCCAACATGACTTTCCGCCTTAGGGTGACCAGACGTCTCGAAAAATTCGTGACAATGATTCATGTGTGTCCCACGTGTCCTGAAACACCATCCTTCTAACCCACGTGACACCTGGCACATCATTATGTAGGCCTACTCACACCTTCGGCTCACTGAGCACAGCTGACTGCCCACTTCTCCTCATAACGAACCTTCCCCACAGAAATACTAAAGTCAGATACTTTTGTCATGATGAATAGTCGCTTGTTTTTGCTTGTAACAGAATTAAGCAAAAAATCTGGTCAAATCAGACGCTGTTTTTCGTCACGATAATGTCCTGATTAAATCCTCAGATCTAATGGTTCATGAGGTGTTTGTGGTCATTGTTCAGTAAATATGGGACAGACTCATAAGAATGAAAGATTATAGGGATGGCCGATAGCAGTGACTATAATCTTTTGGTCCCAATACCAAGCACCAACACCACTTAAAGAGAAGCTAAACCCCTAAACTAAGTTTTTTTGGCTTTTAAACTATGTATATGGTGTTTAAATAGCATTGTCTACTGTCATTAGTCATTTTTTGGCATTTTTAGTGCAAACTGAGCAAATTAGCCGGTTTCAGGTCAAAATAGTCACAAACTGGCTGTGTCTCTCATGTCAGCTCCAGGTTCTATGTGACCTCAGCGTGTACTATCCATTCAAAATCGAGAAACTAATTGCAGACACCTGCTGTCAATCCAATCACACTGCTGCTCTCCTCTGAGCCCCTCCTTTCCCTTTTTCCCCAAAGCTTTTCAATGAGTTTGCTGTGTTTGAAATGTGTTTGTGGGTGAAGTTTAGGGGGCGAGCTTACCTTTAACGTTAGCTGTGGGTGGAGTCTTGTTTGACAATTCTCAAACAGACTAAATCACCTAAAATCAGAAGTGACCAGTGTTGGGGAAAAGTATTGAAAAAGTAATTGATTACTCATTACTTATTACTTTTTATAAATGTAATTAGTTACACTAGTTAGTTACTGCTCCAAGAAAGTTACATGACTTACTTTGTGTGTGTTATTGATATTGATCAAAAGTGGGATTTAAACTTGTATTATTGACTTTTCAACAAAGACAAAAAACAAACAAGTTTCTTAAATCCACTCAAATTCTGTAAAATCAACATTAAAATGATTCTGGGCCTTGATCTGTGTCTCTGAGTCACTTTTCTAGATTGTCTTAGAAAAAGAGTATTTTGTTAGTAACTGTACTTTATTTACAAGTATTTTCAGTAACTAAGTTACACTACTAGTTACTCAAAAATGTAATATAATTACAGTAACTAAGTCACACCCAACACTGGAAGTGACACATGAAAAAAGAAAACATTTATAATTTGTAAATGTTGTCAGTTGTAGAGATCAGCCCAGTGTGCGGTAGGCTAGCTGTTGATGATATGTAGCGACTAAAGTAGATAAGTGTTGCTGGTGTTTCTTTGCTTGTGAGAAACAAATTCAGCAGAATGTAAGTTTTCAAAAGAGGTACAGCATGTCCATATTGTCCAACGTTTGGCCGTGGTGACAGAAGGAAAACTCACGGCTAATGCTGTGAGCTCTGCAGAGAGGCGCAGATGTGAGGAGGATGCCTGCAGAGGCTTTCTGCTTAAGGACAAGCATTTTCAATGTGGTGATTTCTATCAATAACTAGACCCATTTTCTTTTAGCTGTCCTCCATCTGTTCAAAGTATTGATCTGGACAATGTTGTGATGCCCCTTCAACATAACCAATAATGAGAGTTTCAGAACCTCTGAGAAAATACTGCCTCGGTACTCGGTATCAGCGAGTACACAAAATAAAGTATGAGTATCAGAAAAAGTGCATCCTTAAAAGATAAACACCCCGTGGACTGTAGAACAAAAGTGTTCCCAGGGTTTCTGATTCTGTGAATGAGGCAGCATCCAGACTCCTGCGCTCACTCCTGCGTCCTGATATGGCACCGTGCAGACTGAATCTATCTGTTTGTGAAGTAAGCAATGTTTGAACAAGATACAACACTGAATATGTCTTTTATGTGTTCTTTGATATAGGTACTGGGAAAAAGCATAAATAGTCTTCTAAAAATGGATATTTGTGGAAGGATCAAGTCACTTTTTTAAGTTATGTCTAATAACTTAAAAAAGACTAATGTCTTCTTCAGGGCAGTTTATGCCCTGAAGAAGACATTAGTCGAAACGCGTTGGCGTTGAACTAATAAATATCAGCATACACATCGGAGTGCCTCAGATCTCCTTTTTGCTACTCTAGTAAGTTTTCTGTGCCCGCATGGGATCTTTTGAAGAGCACCTGATATCGTTATATACCTGTGATCCAGCGAGCGCTCTTATTTTCTCTTTTTTCTAGTTCATAGACTTGGGCAAGTCCCCGGAGCTGCTCTGTTCACATTCTGAACATTGTCTGGACATTTTTTACGATGTCTCAAATGCCTATTAACACCCTATGCTTCACCACTCAAGAAGGCAATGAGATAATAGTAAAAGACTCACTCTTCGGTGACAAATCACCCGACGCGCCTGCAGCGTCCTTTGTGATACAAGATTATAAAAAACTGTTAGAGAAAGACAAGAAACTGGAGCTGCATGCAATTACCTTGTCGGACTACTGGCGTGAGAGGATCATCCCGAGAGGCTTAAGAATTAATAAATTTCCTTCCTTCGGAAAAGACAATGCAGAATTCCGCAACAAGTGGGAGGCGATCCTCAATAAATGCTCGTCTGATCTGATGTTATTATTAATAGACGAAATAAAGAATGAGAGAGCGGAAATACGTCAATCCATAGAGGAAGTTAAACAAAGTTTCACAACAACACTGGAAAACGACGACACGCTAGCTACTATGCTGACCCAACTACAAGAAGATATCGATGCATTCGGAAAGACCATTACGTTACAGAAACTAGATAAGTTCAAAAGAGATCGCCAAGATTACAACCAGGGAGCCGTATATCTGTGGCCACAACAACGTAAGGGGCGCGGACGACAACGCACAGTCTCCTTCAGCCTGCCTCCCAGCAGCGCGTCCGCCAGCGAGGATGAGGACTTTACTTCGACCACTCAGCAGCCTTTTTTAGGCTCCATGGACCACGCAACAAACAAAAGAAGAGGAAAACGCGGCGGGGGAGACCGCGTAAGAGACGTCAACTACCAATTACGCTCCCGGGAAGCACCCAGGATCCCAACGAGGAGACAGTAATTAACATATCAGGTACATCATTGTCTAAGGAATGTATTAGTGTCCTGTCAAAAGGCCTATCCTTTGCCCCCACTAACCACACTGATAAATTTAATACTCAAATAGACTTGTTTAGATTCTACCGCAATTTACATCTTAAAGTCTGGTACTACAATCAACATGCCACACTACAGCCACCCCCGTCCCACACACCATTCAAACCCAAATCTACTTTTTACCCTACCATTAATAATGCATGTCTGACAACATTCACCAAAAAAGTTGACCATGATGTGGATAAACTTTTCACTATTAACAGGAGGAAACACAACTACAACCTCACCAAGGAGGAACAACAAGCACTGCGAGAACTCAAAAACAACCAGGAAATCATTATCAAGCCAGCGGACAAGGGGGGAGCCACGGTGGTTTGGGGTAAGAGTGCATACATCACAGAAGCCCTTAGACAACTCAATGACTCAAAATATTACATGCCACTGACTACAAACCCTATTGAATCTATAAGGTTAGATCTTAAGGTTTTACTTGACGATGCCCACTCAATGAATTACATTAATGACAAAGAACGTGAATTTCTCCTCCCCTCTCATAGCAGAATGGCCACTTTCTACATGCTACCAAAAGTCCACAAAAACCTGAGTTGCCCTCCAGGAAGACCAATAATAAGTGGTATTGGGGCAATCACAGAGCCCACTTCAAAATATATAGATTTTGTTATCAAACCTTTGACGGTCACTTTAAAGTCCCACTTACAAGACTCCACAGATGTGATTAATAAACTAGAGGATATACATACTATTCCAGAAAACTCCTTCTTAGTAACAATGGACGTAGAAGCCTTGTATACCAATATTGACCATGGGGAAGGTCTACAGGCTCTATACTATTATTTAGAACAAAGGACTGACAAGTCATCTCCCCCCAGTCAATTCATAGTGGCGCTCACAGAGTGGACTCTAAAAAACAATGTCTTTCTCTTCCAGGATCGACTCTACAGACAGACCACGGGGACAGCCATGGGAGCAGCATATGCCCCCAACTATGCCAATTTATATATGGGACTCTGGGAGGAACAGTACATTTATAATCAAACTAATCCTTTTAGAGACAACGTTACCTGGTATGGACGTTATATCGATGACCTTTGTTTTATTTTCCATGGAACAGAACAGGAACTGAAACATTTCCATCAGTATCTTAACTCAACAAGTCCTAATATTAAACTAAGTCTCGATTACAGTCAGACCTCAATAAACTTTTTGGATCTTCTAATTACTGTGGATGATACGAGGAAACTTCACACTTCAATCTATAGAAAACCAAGTGATCGTAATACCATTTTAAGAGCAAATAGTTTCCATCCACACTCTCTTAAAGCCAACATCCCACTTGGTCAGTTCCAGCGGCTAAAGAGAATATGTGACAGAGAGGACGATTATCAAAAACAATCAAAGGACATGTATAAGAGGTTCCAAATAAGAGGTTACAACAAAAAGGACCTGAACAATGCTCTGTCAAAAGTAAACAAAACAAACAGAAAAGACTTGTTACAAAAAACTAAAAAACAGTCTCAAAACTGCAAAATGGTCTTTGCTACAGAATATGGTCATCTTTCTTTTCAAGTTAAGAATATTATCAAAAAGAACTGGAGCATCCTACAGAGTGACTCGACCTTGGCTCCCCTCTTCAAGGACCCTCCAATTTTTGCCCACCGCAGGGCCCAACTCTTAAGGACCGTTTAGTCAATAGCCACTTACCTGCTCCAAAAAGCTCCACCTGGCTCACCCAAAAGAACGGCACACAGAAATGTGGCAACTGCAATCATTGTGAAAACATTATAAAGACAAACACATTCAAGGACATATTCACTAATAAAACTTACCATTGCAAAGGTTTTGCCACTTGCAACACTCCCTTTGTTGTGTACAGGTTGGAATGTGAGTGTGGATGTTTTTACGTCGGCAGAACAAAACGAAAATTCAAAGCACGACTGGCAGAACACAAATATGCCATCCGCACAAACAACACAGACTACCCTATGGCAAAACATTACCAACAGGCTGGCCATAGCAACATCAGCTCCTTGAGAGCAATGGTCATCGAACATGTGCCACATAATCAAAGGGGAGGGGACAGACTCAGACGCCTCCTACAACGAGAGACTTATTGGATACATGAACTGAAAGCCATGAATTATCCAGGCCTTAATGAGGACATTGACTTTCTACCTTACTTATAAACGAATGGACACATCTATAATCTTTCCAATGTGCATTGTGTATATATATTTTCTGCTAACGGATTATTTACCTGTTCATGTAAATGAATATATTTGAAAATTGTAAAACTCATCTTGAGGGTCGTAATATTCTATATGAGCATGTGACACACAGTTTCCAGACCACTCCTTTTTTACAGTGGTCTGTGTCTTGTTTGGCATCATGCTTATATATGTGATGCATCACTTTATTCCTCTTGTGTGTGTGTGTGTATTTTGAATTCACTCATGTCTGTTTACTTAGATTTATGTGATACTGGTCACATGACCTTTTACACGTGATCGGTCATGTGATTTGTTGCTATAAATTAAGAGTGTTACACACCTGTGAATGTTACATGCCCTGAAGAAGACATTAGTCGAAACGCGTTGGCGTTGAACTAATAAATATCAGCATACACATCGGAGTGCCTCAGATCTCCTTTTTGCTACTCTAGTAAGTTTTCTGTGCCCGCATGGGATCTTTTGAAGAGCACCTGATATCGTTATATACCTGTGATCCAGCGAGCGCTCTTATTTTCTCTTTTTTCACTTTTTTAAGTCTTTGACCTTAAGTCCAAGTCAAGTCCCAAGTCCAACAGAAACAAGTTTTTCCAAGTCTTTAAATCAAATTCTTAAGTACATCTTGTATTTCTGCAGCGTCTTTGATTTCAAACACATTTCTCCATCACAAATGCAGAAGTGAGGCAGGACATGTTCCAGTTTGTTCAGTAAAATTGCACAATTGATTTTTGAGAAGCATCAAGTCACAAGACTCCAAATCCAAATCAAGTTCTGAGTCACTGACCTTAAAGTCCAAGTCTAGTCCAGTCCCAAGTAGGGCTGGGTATCAATACTCATTTGGTGATTTGATTCTCGATACTTGGCTCACGATACGATTCATACCTCCATATTATCCTTATGATTTGAAACAATTCGATATATTTTTGATGCGATTTGATTCGATACATTAAAAACAAGCATTTTTCCATTTGCAAATCAACTTCTTTTGTGACTTAAATTTATGTTCAAAGTAGATTTACAAACCAAACTACTTGTTTTAGTTATCCTCAGTATAAATAATTTCCTCATTACAAAGCTGCATACTTTGTTTTTTGCTGTTTGTTTTTAAATGCCTAAATGGCCTTGCCCCATATACCTCTCTGACCTGTTGGTGCCATATCGGCAGGGGTGTCGGACAGGGGGGGTAAATGGTACCCCTTTCCCCAGGGCCCAGGGCAAGACAGGGCCCTCCAAAGCATGTCGCTTTAGCTTCTGAGATAGACTGTATTTATTTGTAATATCAGAACACTCCATCATTCCTATAAAACGTAGCAAATGGACTTTAGCCATTGGCCAAGAAGAAAATTTACTGGCCAAATTATGAAAAAAATATCGCTAGAAATTATAATATTACAAGCAAGAGTTTGCAGATTTCACAGAAATAAAAAAAGAATTCAGTTCAATAAATGTGTATATATTTATACTCAAAAAGTATCATTATATCTGCAAAATGTGACAAGGACTTTCTGAAAAATGTTTTTGTCACAATTTAGACAAGGTAGCTTAAAAAGTTAGCTTAAATGTTAAAGAGTGTGCATGAAACCCTTTTTATCCCGTTTTTATGTTAGGGAATGTGATGGTTGCAAGTTTTGACACAAAAAACATATAAATGTCTTGTTTTGACAATACAAAATCTTGAAGGTTAGCATTATAAAGCATTCTATTTAATCTGCTGAACTCTGCAAAAACTCCAATAGCAACTTGAATATTTGAGAAGGAAATAACCCTAACGAATATGAAAATAAAAAATGTATACTAAATAAATGCAACATGTATTAGGGGCCCATAAACACATTTTTTACCTGGGGCCCCGAATTTGGTGCTACGCCCCTGCATATCGGCCTATGCGTTCTCTCAGATCAGTTGACCAGGGCCTACTCTTCGTTCCTCAGTCCAGGAGAAAACTTAGAGGAGACAGAGCCTTTTGGGTTGTTGGTCCCAGATTGTGGAATGAGCTTCCTCTGCACATTCGCCAAGCTGACTCACTTCTTGTTTTTAAATCACTTCTTAAAACGGATTTGTTTTCTTTGGCTTTTAACTAGTTTATGGTTCTGTCTTTTACAGTTTCAATAATTGTATTTATCATATTATTGTTGTATTTTATGTATTTTTATCTGTTTGTACAGCACTTTGGTCAATTTTGTTGTTTTAAATGTGCTTGGATTGGATTTGTTATTTTTGTATTTTTTAAATTATAACTAAGTAAGAAAACAACTGATTAACATACTCCACTGATCCAGAGGACATATTCTGCCTTAAAACTCGTCACTGTTTGTGTAGAAAGTTTTCATCTCGTGACAAAGTTATCCATTGATAAGTGTGCACCATTAGATCGATGCTGCACACACACTCAGAGCACACTTACACAGCTCGATCTGCACACCTTAGTGCACTTTTATAAAGCCCCGGCAGCTTCCAAAGTGTTTTGGAGGTTTTGATCTTTGAAGACACTTTAGTCCGCTGGTCCAAACGAGTTGTAACAGCAGAAATCTTTCCTCAGAGCTCCCTGTCACTCCCCAATCTGAGTCAGTCGCCGAATTGAAGTCAATCATGCTAGTTGTTAGCTTGACTATATTTTCATTGTTTAAACTGCCAGAAACGGCTAAAACCTTAGTTGTCAGTTGTAACCTTAGATCGCCAATCATATGAGATTAAAAAACGTCCGTTAAGAGAATTTAATAATGTCTATTTTTGTAAAACACACGTAAAATCTTGTACTTTCTACACTCGTAAAAAAACGTTAGATTTAACACTAATGGTGACCTCAAACTGTCACTGCTCTGAGCTGTTTGCTTAAGTTTATTAACAATTAAACTTTGTGTTTTCACAAACGTTAAGCTCATATGTAACCTAAAATAAGCACATTTAAAAAGTAAATGATAGATGCAGCATATTCTATGTTGTTTGTCCTCGTAGGTGTTGCCGTAGTCAAACACTAACGTTTATGCGCCTGCGCAGATGCTTCTGGGCATGCGCACGTAGACTTTTGACTCCAATTCGGCTCTGACTCCGATTGGGGAGTTACACTCCCGTTTGTGTACAGCTCTGTAAATGCTAACATTAGCAATCGAAGGTTAGCGCTAGCTAGGCTACACCTTAGGCTGGAATGCTCTCAGGGCTTTCACTGCTTCTAAAAACAGCAGAAAAAAATCAGACATGTTTTAAAGACAGAATATATCCGCACGTCTGGTATTAACGAAGAAAGAGCCACTGAAACTGTCTTGTAGCATCTGTCATTGAGCACTTCGTACCTGAAGCACACTTTGTACATAAGCTTTACTTCTTTTACATTGTTTCATTTGAACTAAAATTTGAATTAAACACAGACGAAACTAAACTGCTAAACACAAAACACCCTCACAGATTTCAACAAAGTAAACAATTGTAAAATGAGATTATTACTGTTTAAAGCCGTAAATGTCTGATTAAGCTAGTTCCGGCTGCTAACTGTTAGCTTAAAATGACGATAAATACATGCAGCGTTTTGGGCTTTCTATCGGCAAATGTTTGTAAAAATACATTCATTAAAATCAATATAAATAAATAATATTAAACTGTACACTTACAAATAATGTGTTTAAAAGATGTAATTTTGCCCTGCGCAGGAGGAGTTACGTTAAAAGATACAAAGTGGGCAGAGGTACAAAGTGGGCACTGACAGCATCTTTTCAAGTCTCAAGTCATACAGTTTGTTTCCTTTGACAGCTGAGCATTCTCTCTCACAGTCTAAACACTCAAGACCAGAGTGTTTTCTGGACGGCCCAGCGTCAGAGAGACGTTCAAATGAAGTCCACCTCAGAAGACCCTCTCCTCTCCTCACCACACCTCTGCCCCCGTCCCGTCCTGGCCCGTCCCAGCCCGTCCCAGCCCGCTCGCTGTGTGCTGCAGATAGAGCTGTAATTCTGCCGAACTGAGGCGGGACAGGGCAGAGAGCAGATAACACCAACGGCTGGACTGCGCGGGACATCGGATTTAGAACAGACCCGTGGAGCTTATCTCTCACTCACACGTCTCGTCTGAAGTTGTACTTTTTAAAACACACTCTTCCACCACATGATGTCATTAGGTGGCAGAAGTGGGACCAAGTCACTGTTTTTGCAAGTCTCAAGTAAGTCTTTGGCTTCAAGTCCCAAGTGACCAAGTCCAAGTCAAGTCCCAAGTGACCAAGTGCAAGTCAAGTCCCAAGTGACCAAGTCTAAATCAAGTCCCAAGTGACCAAGTCCAAGTCAAGTCCCAAGTGACCAAGTCCAAGTCAAGTCCCAAGTGACCAAGTGCAAGTCAAGTCCCAAGTGACAAGTCTAAATCAAGTCCCAAGTGACCAAGTCCAAGTCAAGTCCCAAGTGACCAAGTCTAAATCAAGTCCCAAGTGACCAAGTCCAAGTCAAGTCCCAAGTGACCAAGTCAAGTCAAGTCCCAAGTGACCAGTCTAAATCAAGTCCCAAGTGACCAAGTCCAAGTCAAGTCCCAAGTGACCAAGTCAAGTCCCAAGTGACCAAGTCCAAGTCAAGTCCAAGTGTGCAAGTCCCAAGTGACCAAGTCAAGTCCCAAGTGACCAAGTCCAAGTCAAGTCCCAAGTGACCAAGTCTAAATCAAGTCCCAAGTGACCAAGTCCAAGTCAGTCCCAAGTGACCAAGTCTAAATCAAGTCCAAGTGACCAGTCCAAGTCAAGTCCCAAGTGACCAAGTCCAAGTCGAGTCCAAGTCCTACACATACATTTTCAAGTCTTTTACAGAAATGAGTAAAAATGTATAGTGTATTATTTAAACAATTGTAAACATGTGACCTTTGATTTAATAATTATTTCATATTTCAAATGATTGACACCACAAACGACGATTTGAATGTCAGATTTCATAAACGACCTAATGTGTCCAAAGATACAAGGTCAACAAGTCTAAATATACTATTATTTTTACTGAAAGTCAATGTAATTCTGAGTTATTCTTAATTGTTTGATGTTTTGCATTTATTATCCAATCAGAAAGCAGAATGAGTCTCACATGACTCTCTCAGTTGCGTTGCCAGTTTGGTTTCTTAGAAGCTGAAGTTAATTTTGAACCATGAGTCAGGGAACATGTTTGAGTTTGACTGATGTTGCTCCAGGACACAGACACAACTGTCTGTGATAGGCTCATACAGTTGTTTCCACACAGTTCTCATTAGGCTCCTCCCACATTGTGCTAAAAAGCAATATTTGGGAACAAACCATGACAAAGAGTCAGGTGTAGGTATTACCCAGGATTCATAGTAAATCTTGTTCCTGATTGGTCAGTAGCTCCTGTCTTCAATGTTTGGGCCATTTCACAATCTGGCAACACAAGTTCATAAGTGATTGTTATACCTTTTAAAACCACTAGTGCATCTTACATACCAACACAGTCTCACAAGAAGGCGTACATATAGCACGACACAAAATAGCGTATTTTTAGCACGATATCAGTCCTGTTTTGCGTACATATGTTACGCCGTACATATAGCACGTGAAAAAGCGTAAAAATGACACGAGATTTGTAAAAATGCCACGAGTTTTGGTTGAAGCCACGTGGAGACGTTTTTCTTCAGGTGAAACGGTTAAGTTCAGGCAAAAAGTTACTAAAATGGTTAAGATTAGGGTTGGGGCTTGGGGCAGGTTAAGATTAGATGTGTGATTTTGTTCATTTTCATGAATAAGAACACTTCTTAACAACCACCATTGAAATGAACGGGGACTGTGACACATACTATAATTACGCAAAAGAGCCTTAAACTCGTGCTAATCATACGCAATTTACATGTTGCGTTATGTCGTGGTATATGTATGCTTTCTTGTGAGATCGGGCTGTACATACGGTTCCTTTAAGCGCCATGAGGGGCTGGGTGACCCTAACAAAACTTTTTGCAGCACAAAACAGCACACAAAACAACACACAAAACAGCACACACGTTTAATGGGAGGCTAACTTCACAGAGGTCAGTTGGACGGTATTTTAGCATTTCTAAGCCTCTATGTTTGCTTACACTGCAAAAAAGGCCTTTCAAAAAACAAGAAAATTTAGCTTTTGAGGTAAAAATGTCTTACTTCAAGTGAAATAATCTGTCAGTGACTAAACTGATTGTTTTGAGCAGAAAATGCTAGTTTCAAAGTCACTTGACAAGATTTTTTAACCAATCTATTCTTGATTCAAACAATATGTCTTAAACAGTTTCACATTTGCTTAAAATAAGTTTTGCATCTAGATAAGGTCAATCAGGAGAGAATATCCTAAAACAAGTCAAACAATCTTAGTAAGACTTGGACTTCAAATGAATGAATGAGTCTTTTAACATTATTATGCTTCATTCAAGTAATTTGATCTAAGTTAGATTTTCCTTGTTTATATCTTGTGTTTGCTCTGGTAATGACCATTCTGACCTGCTTCCCCAAATACTTCCTCACTCATTTCTTCCTTCTACTTTGTATTCGTACTAGAGTAATAGCACGTAACTGTGTTCCTGTTTAAATGTCTCACAATTAAAGCCAACGAGTGAGCCTCCACAGCTGAAACGTGAGCCCACTCTGCAGTACCACGCAGCTTTCCCACTGCGCGTGCGTGTGCGTGCGTGTGTGCGTGGCTTCAGAACAGCGTGTCTTTTGTGAGCGTGGGCTGGAGGCTGCAGAATGAGGAAGCACAGATCCCCTCACACTTCTACTCCACC
>CM076403.1:11630729-11650725 GCA_038363315.1 Mugilogobius chulae
CTTCGTTCCTCAGTCCAGGAGAAAACTTAGAGGAGACAGAGCCTTTTGGGTTGTTGGTCCCAGATTGTGGAATGAGCTTCCTCTGCACATTCGCCAAGCTGACTCACTTCTTGTTTTTAAATCACTTCTTAAAACGGATTTGTTTTCTTTGGCTTTTAACTAGTTTATGGTTCTGTCTTTTACAGTTTCAATAATTGTATTTATCATATTATTGTTGTATTTTATGTATTTTTATCTGTTTGTACAGCACTTTGGTCAATTTTGTTGTTTTAAATGTGCTTGGATTGGATTTGTTATTTTTGTATTTTTTTAAATTATAACTAAGTAAGGAAAACAACTGATTAACATACTCCACTGATCCAGAGGACATATTCTGCCTTAAAACTCGTCACTGTTTGTGTAGAAAGTTTTCATCTCGTGACAAAGTTATCCATTGATAAGTGTGCACCATTAGATCGATGCTGCACACACACTCAGAGCACACTTACACAGCTCGATCTGCACACCTTAGTGCACTTTTATAAAGCCCGGCAGCTTCCAAAGTGTTTTGGAGGTTTTGATCTTTGAAGACACTTTAGTCCGCTGGTCCAAACGAGTTGTAACAGCAGAAATCTTTCCTCAGAGCTCCCTGTCACTCCCCAATCTGAGTCAGTCGCCGAATTGAAGTCAATCATGCTAGTTGTTAGCTTGACTATATTTTCATTGTTTAAACTGCCAGAAACGGCTAAAAACTTAGTTGTCAGTTGTAACCTTAGATCGCCAATCATATGAGATTAAAAAACGTCGTTAAGAGAATTTAATAATGTCTATTTTTGTAAAACACACGTAAAATCTTGTACTTTCTACACTCGTAAAAAAACGTTAGATTTAACACTAATGGTGACCTCAAACTGTCACTGCTCTGAGCTGTTTGCTTAAGTTTATTAACAATTAAACTTTGTGTTTTCACAAACGTTAAGCTCATATGTAACCTAAAATAAGCACATTTAAAAAGTAAATGATAAATGCAGCATATTCTGTGTTGTTTGTCCTCGTAGGTGTTGCCGTAGTCAAACACTAACATTATGCACCTGCGCAGATGCTTCTGGGCATGCGCACATAGACTTTTGACTCCAATTCGGCTCTGACTCCGATTGGGGAGTTACACTCCCGTTTGTGGACAGCGCTGTAAATGCTAACATTAGCAATCGAAGGTTAGCGCTAGCTAGGCTACACCTTAGGCTGGAATGCTCTCAGGGCTTTCACTGCTTCTAAAAACAGCAGAAAAAAATCAGACTGTTTTAAAGACAGAATATATCCGCACGTCTGGTATTAACGAAGAAGAAAGAGCCACTGAAACTGTCTTGTAGCATCTGTCATTGAGCACTTCGTACCTGAAGCACACTTTGTACATTAGTCTTTTACATTGTTCATTTGAACTAAAATTTGAATTAAACACAGACGAAACTAAACTGTTAAACACAAAACACCCTCACAGATTTCAACAAACTAAACGACTGTAAAATGAGATTATTTCTGTTTAAAGCCGTAAATGTCTGATTAAGCTAGTTCCGGCTGCTATCTGTTAGCTTAAAATGACGATAAATACATGCGGCGTTTTGTGCTTTCTATCGGCAAACGTTTGTAAAATACATTCATAAAAATCAATATAAATAAATAATATTAACTGTACACTTACAAATAATGTGTTTAAAAGATGTAATTTTGCCCTGCGCAGGAGGAGTTACGTTAAAAGATACAAAGTGGGCAGAGGTACAAAGTGGGCACTGAACAGCATCTTTTCAAGTCTCAAGTCATACAGTTTGTTTCCTTTGACAGCTGAGACATTCTCTCTCACAGTCTAAACACTCAAGACCAGAGTGTTTTCTGGACGGCCCAGCGTCAGAGAGACGTTCAAATGAAGTCCACCTCAGAAGACCCTCTCCTCTCCTCACCACACCTCTGCCCCCGTCCCGTCCTGGCCCGTCCCAGCCCGTCCAGCCCGCTCGCTGTGTGCTGCAGATAGAGCTGTAATTCTGCCGAACTGAGGCGGGACAGGGCAGAGAGCAGATAACACCAACGGCTGGACTGCGCGGGACATCGGATTTAGAACAGACCGTGGAGCTTATCTCTCACTCACACGTCTCGTCTGAAGTTGTACTTTTTAAAACACACTCTTCCACCACATGATGTCATTAGGTGGCAGAAGTGGGACCAAGTCACTGTTTTTGCAAGTCTCAAGTAAGTCTTTGGCTTCAAGTCCCAAGTGACCAAGTCCAAGTCAAGTCCCAAGTGACCAAGTGCAAGTCAAGTCCCAAGTGACCAAGTCTAAATCAAGTCCCAAGTGACCAAGTCCAAGTCAAGTCCCAAGTGACCAAGTCCAAGTCAAGTCCCAAGTGACCAAGTGCAAGTCAAGTCCCAAGTGACAAGTCTAAATCAAGTCCCAAGTGACCAAGTCCAAGTCAAGTCCCAAGTGACTCAAGTCTAAATCAAGTCCCAAGTGACCAAGTCCAAGTCAAGTCCCAAGTGACCAAGTGCAAGTCAAGTCCCAAGTGACCAAGTCTAAATCAAGTCCCAAGTGACCAAGTCCAAGTCAAGTCCCAAGTGACCAAGTCTAAATCAAGTCCCAAGTGACCAAGTCCAAGTCAAGTCCCAAGTGACCAAGTGCAAGTCAAGTCCCAAGTGACCAAGTCTAAATCAAGTCCCAAGTGACCAAGTCCAAGTCAAGTCCCAAGTGACCAAGTCTAAATCAAGTCCCAAGTGACCAAGTCCAAGTCAAGTCCCAAGTGACCAAGTCTAAATCAAGTCCCAAGTGACCAAGTCCAAGTCAAGTCCCAAGTGACCAAGTCCAAGTCGAGTCCAAGTCCTACACATACATTTTCAAGTCTTTTACAGAAATGAGTAAAAATGTATAGTGTATTATTTAAACAATTGTAAACATGTGACCTTTGATTTAATAATTATTTCATATTTCAAATGATTGACACCACAAACGACGATTTGAATGTCAGATTTCATAAACGACCTAATGTGTCCAAAGATACAAGGTCAACAAGTCTAAATATACTATTATTTTTACTGAAAGTCAATGTAATTCTGAGTTATTCTTAATTGTTTGATGTTTTGCATTTATTATCCAATCAGAAAGCAGAATGAGTCTCACATGACTCTCTCAGTTGCGTTGCCAGTTTGGTTTCTTAGAAGCTGAAGTTAATTTTGAACCATGAGTCAGGGAACATGTTTTGAGTTTGAACTGATGTTGCTCCAGGACACAGACACAACTGTCTGTGATAGGCTCATACAGTTGTTTCCACACAGTTCTCATTAGGCTCCTCCCACATTGTGCTAAAAAGCAATATTTGGGAACAAACCATGACAAAGAGTCAGGTGTAGGTATTACCCAGGATTCATAGTAAATCTTGTTCCTGATTGGTCAGTAGCTTCCTGTCTTCAATGTTTGGGCCATTTCACAATCTGGCAACACAAGTTCATAAGTGATTGTTATACCTTTTTAAACCACTAGTGCATCTTACATACCAACACAGTCTCACAAGAAGGCGTACATATAGCACGACACAAAATAGCGTATTTTTAGCACGATATCAGTCCTGTTTTGCGTACATATGTTACGCCGTACATATAGCACGATATGAAAAAGCGTAAAAATGACACGAGATTTCACCGCGTAAAAATGCCACGAGTTTTGGTTGAAGCCACGTGGAGACGTTTTCTTCAGGTGAAACGGTTAAGTTCAGGGCAAAAAGTTACTAAAATGGTTAAGATTAGGGTTGGGGCTTGGGGCAGGTTAAGATTAGATGTGTGATTTTGTTCATTTTCATGAATAAGAACACTTCTTAACAACCACCATTGAAATGAACGGGGACTGTGACACATACTATAATTACGCAAAAGAGCCTTAAACTCGTGCTAATCATACGCAATTTACATGTTGCGTTATGTCGTGGTATATGTATGCTTTCTTGTGAGATCGGGCTGTACATACGGTTCCTTTAAGCGCCATGAGGGGCTGGGTGACCCTAACAAAACTTTTGCAGCACAAAACAGCACACAAAACAACACACAAAACAGCACACACGTTTAATGGGAGGCTAACTTCACAGAGGTCAGTTGGACGGTATTTTAGCATTTCTAAGCCTCTATGTTTGCTTACACTGCAAAAAAAGACCTTTCAAAAAACAAGAAAATTTAACTTTTGAGGTAAAAATGTCTTATTTCAAGTGAAATAATCTGTCAGTGACTAAACTGATTGTTTTGAGCAGAAAATGCTAGTTTCAAAGTCGCTTGACAAGATTTTTTAACCAATCTATTCTTGATTCAAACAATGATGTCTTAAAAACAGTTTCACATTTGCTTAAAATAAGTTTTTATATCTAGATAAGGTCAATCAGGAGAGAATACCCTAAAACAAGTCAAACAATCTTAGTAAGACTTGGACTTCAAATGAATGAATGAGTCTTTTAACATTAATATGCTTCATTCAAGTCATTTGATCTAAGTTAGATTTTCCTTGTTTATATCTTGTGTTTGCTCTGGTAATGACCATTCTGACCTGCTTCCCCAAATACTTCCTCACTCATTTCTTCCTTCTTCTTTGTATTTGTACTAGAGTAATAGCACGTAACTGTGTTCCTGTTTAAATGTCTCACAATTAAAGCCAACGAGTGAGCCTCCACAGCTGAAACGTGAGCCCACTCTGCAGTACCACGCAGCTTTCCCACTGCGCGTGCGTGTGTGCGTGTGTGCGTGGCTTCAGAACAGCGTGTCTTTTGTGAGCGTGGGCTGGAGGCTGCAGAATGAGGAAGCACAGATCCCCTCACACTTCCTCCTCCTCTCCATTCTCCGCACACGCTGCCTCTTCATGAATGAGCCGCAGTGGAGGCTTCCCATTGGCCGAGCACGGGGACCAATCGGGGCGCAGGGTCTCGGGGCCATTCACAAATCTCTCAGTGACCGGCCGGGCTTTGTGTGTGTGTGTGTGTGAGCGTGTGATATCAGCAGCAGCGCCAGGAGAATGTTCTAAGAACTGTGAGGCAAATATGTAAAGATTCTGTGTTTGTAGATTAGACTTTGATGAACTTTTAGCCAGGTTTGAATGCTGCTTTAATGACTTTTTCATTTGACTAAAAAGAACAATCACATAAATGTTCCTTTTGTAATCAATTGATTATTAAGTCTTTCTCAATTCTTAAAAGGCCAGAACACTATCATTTTTTATTTCAAATTCATTTTTTGTTCATTGTAAAACACAAAATGGATCTAAAGCGGCTTAAGACACAGTTCTGTTGACTTCCTGTTCAAAAACTGCAGAACTGATAAGCCCCGCCCCTACATTTTCAAATTTAAAGTGAGGCTAAACACGCGTTCAGAGACTAACTCCGCCACAACTGAACCTCAAACAGACTCGCAAAAGTGGGAGATGCCTGGAGGCCTTTTAGGAGACGCCCAGTGGGTGTGAACAGACTTTGATTGACAGCACCAAATATGAACAGCGAGCTTGGTAAATGTGAGTTTTATGTCGGAGCGGTCCTGGTCCTGAAGTGAGATTTACAGCGGAGGAGCTGTACAGCAACAGCCCCAAGTCTTTGCTTACTGCGCGTAAAGATTTGTTTATATTTGCTTTGCAAATCATACGTATGAAACCTTTACTTTAGTCTACATAAGCACATGAGCCTAGTGAGTATTTTCTAAAAATGAAAATCGAAAATGAAAATCACAGACACAAGTTTCGAACCAGCACATCGATGAACTAGTGATGGTTCAACACACCACTCACTCAACAAGATGAGCCAAATGACGACTGATGTCATTACGCAGCGGGTGAAGCTTTCCAACTCTCCGCAGCAGCGATGTCAGAGGGAGGAGTTTAGACAAACCATCTGGGCGGCTCGTCTGCCTCGTCAATACACTGTGACGTCAGAGGGTACCGAAAATGCACTGGCAGCGTTTGTCCATCGTGGCAGTAAGCCGCGGTTTTCACACACATAACTGCAAAATGAACCAGTTTGCACAAAAATGTCCAAAAAAGGCCTGGAAACAGTAGATAATTCAATTTTGACCCCAGATACACAGTCTGACAGTGAAAAAAAGTTGATTCTGAGTTTAGTTTCTCTTTAACTGTGACTTTATATACCTCATTTTTATTGTTGAAACAATTTTGAACACATGCTTCACTCTTTTGAATTATAAAAAGTAAATACAGACCAGTGGGAGGGGATAGGTGGCAGGTGAGAACAGGGATTTTCTGACAACAATACAAGCTGACTCAAACAAGCATGAATCAAATCAAATGTACTTTAAGTAAACTAATGAGCGGATAGCACTCTGGCCTCACAGGTTCGACTCCTGCTCTGTGTGGAGTTGACACGCTTCTCCTCGTGTCTGGGTGAGTTTCCTCTTGATTCCCCACCAACCACTAACATGCAGATCAGGGAACGCTTGGTGGTGGTCGGAGGTTGAGGCGCCAGGTGTTTAGCTGCTGCTGTCACTGAGTGAGGAGGGTGGGGGGTTACTGTGTGAAGCACTGTGGAAGACACAAGTCTGTGTAAATGTGCTATAGAAATAAAAATCATTCATTTATTCATTCATTCATGAAGGTATGCCATTATAATAAGGTTTTGAATAATATTTTACATAATAGGAGTTCACATGCCTGACTAAAATCGATAAAAATTCAAACTAAAAGTGTTCCTGATCCTTTGGAGGCAAATGTCTGGGGTCTTTCCTGTGTCGCTGTAGTTTTTACTTCTGATGTCCAACAGGCTCATCAGAAGTGAGAACTTTCTCCAAGCAAAAGAAAAACTAAATCTAAAATCTGCTTAAATTTTGTTAAGGATTGGTATAAGGTAAATCTAAGGATTGGTAAAGCTGGTGTCACAGCCCAGACATAAATGACTCTAGATTTGACGTATTTGGGGTTTTGACCATTCCTCTGTAAAATCTGAAGGTAACTGAGGTCAAAACGAGTTTTAGGACCCAAAATTACTCAAAAATGTAGGCAGAGCCAATACAAAAGTCCTATTACATTTTTAAATTTTTGTGGACTTTTGTATTTGGAGGTTTACAGTAGAAATCTGAGTCTGGATCATCCGAGGCTGATTTTGCCCAAAATAAAAGGGATACAATGGGATTTTTATATTTAACCTTTCCAGGTTCTTCAAAGTATGCATTTTAATACACTGAACAAAATAACATTTTTGAAGAAAAAGTGGGAGAGCCTTCGAAGGGACGCCGGAATGTAAAGGGGTTGACAAGTTACATTTCATGAGCTGCATATCGAATAAACTACAAAAACATTCATTTTGTCAATATTCATAACATAAACAGCAAAACACTTTTGCTTTTACTTGATAAAAATAATCTACTTTCAATAACATAATCGTCTTTCATTACAAACCTCCAAACACTCTCCAGGTCCAGACTTCACACAGCTCAGCCTCTGCGTATGACCATGGTTCCATCGTAGTTTCATTCACAAATGCTTGAGTAATCTCGTTTCTTAGTTTGTCCTCATCTCCAGAGATCCAAATGCTCACTCAGGCTCTAACTGTCCAAAGTGTTAGGCCCTGGGAAGCTAAACCTTTCTGGTGAACTAAGTGTATTTTAGCCCAACGAATTCAAGTCGAGTCATCCATGTTTAAATGGAAGTTGTTCATGTGGCGTTATGTCAAGAAAGTGAAGAGAAAGTTAACGAAAGACGTTAAAACATATCAAGCTAGCATCATGTTAGCATTTAGCTTGCAGCTACCATTAGCATTGTTAGATATATTTACATATTCGGTCTATTGGATCACTTTATTCATCTCCATGTCTTTATATCTACTGTATATCTGACAAAACATATTTCCTTAAGTCCACATTTGCTGTTGTAGTTGTTGAGCAGTGAGTGACAAAACTGTTGTACTGATGCACTCTCAATGTTAACTTCCCCCACAGAGATGAGTGAACCAGTCAGACTCAGACTTAGAGGTTGACAGTGCAGAACTTGTTTTAGACATCAAATGCTTCTACTGTCATTTCAAACTGGGAAAGTTATTGGAGTAATCTTTAAAGGTACATCAGGTAACATTTATTCAAAACTAAAATAAACGTACATCAAATGTTGTTGTGGTGTGTAACAAAAAACAGGGGCAGGAAGTTAACGCCGCCGCGGAATCCCATGTATTTTCCCATAGACGTAGCATTAGCCTGAAATAAATTAAAGTTAAGAATAATTCTGAGAGTGTCAGTTGGTACAAACCCACCAACCACATTCAGGAGGTAAGAGCCTCGTTAAAAGACATTTTTGAGTTTAGAAGCGTTGTGAGATTTTTTAAATAGTTAATAATTAGCCGCGTTAGAACTGCGTTTCACCATAGAGCGTGTAATACGTATGTGTAACAGTGTTTTACTGTCTGTTGTGGAGTGTTACTGAAGTGGGAAAGTCGTGAATGTAAGAAGACTCAACAAGAAAGTGGCAGTGCTTCAGATCCACAGTTTATGTTTAGTTAGAGTTCGTACAGATCTGCCTCAAAACAGCCATTTAACTGTATGTGACCTTATCACAGCAGTATTACTACACCACAAAATAGTTCCTCACAACAACATATCACTCTTTTATGAAGGCATAGTCCAGATTAATAAACCTCATATATATGTACTGTCTATGTGTTCACTCACTGTTACATCCAACAGCTCTAATTCTGGGGGTCTGGTTGTGCTAAAATGTCTAATGAGACAGTTTTTCTGCGTTCGTATTAAGCTGCTACTCACCCAAGCAAAAACAAGACGACTGCCATTTAGAGCTTCCTTGGATCCTAAGTGTTTGACCCGATCAGAAACAAAATAATCGTAAACTTCGAGTCTTTTGAAGGCTTCATTTGGCTCAGAGTAGAAGGACATCTGCCTCATCGCAGGTAAATCCTTCAGATTGTATGAAAAGTCTGCCTTTTTCAAACTGCAGGGTCATATCCGATATGTACAGTCATTTTTTCCTGATATCGTGTTTGTTCTAGTCCATTTAAGGTTTTGAAGTCTCTTTGTCATTCACTGCGCTGTGTTTTGAATGGGAGCAAAGCACTCCTTACCTAACCTGGCCAGCCAGATGGTTTATCTCGCGGTATTTGTGAATTCACAAACACTAGATAAACCATCTGGCCTTCGTCCGGCTCGATTGGTTTGAGAGTCCGAAACGGTCGTGGTTCGGCCCACTCACATCACAGCAGCGTGGTTTGAGGCCCAATCACATTGTAGCAGGGCGGGCTAACACGGGTCGTTAGCTCCCCGGTGCCACCGCCGAGTCTGATTCAAGCTAAACAAGACGGCGGCTCCCGTGGATGTACGTGTTTCTCCTGCTTTTGATGCAGTTTCAGCAGAAATACGGAGTAATTTCTTTTTGAAAGAAGAGCAGTATGTGTGACACTTGTTCTATCCCAAGCGGACATTGGCTACACCATTACGAGTTGTTGCTGTGATTGGCTAAGCTCAAATAAGGTAGGCCCCACACCCAATCAGCTCCAAGTATTTCACTAAACGCCCCGCCTTTTCTCGAACGCTTTCAGTGAGTCAAGTCCCAGATGGATATAGTGAGAACTCAGATAGGAGTTCAACACAGATCCATCTGGCGTGAGCCAGGTTACTCCTTGCCCCCAATCTGGAGTGTGCGCGTCCCTGAGGTTACGTGAGTGAAACCCAGCAATTAAACAATATCAAGAACATATGAGCAATAGCATTGATAATACATATTTGCCATCTTACATTCAGGATTACAGGACATCTTTAACCTTAGCTTGATATGGTTTCAGTTGTGTCAGAAGATGCTACATCACAGATAACAAAATATGTTGCAATCTTAAAGGGGTCCTATTATGTTTTTTTAAATATATATTTAGTAAGAAACTAGAACATGTGCAGATCAGTAATTTACCTTTTGTTCATTGTAAAACACAAAGTTGATCTAAAACAACTTAAAACAGAAACAGCTCTACTCACTTCCTGTTCAAAACTACAGAACTGATAAGCCCCGCCTCTTCACTTTAAAATGTAACTGTAAAAGCAACAGATTTTTAAAAACAATTTTTTATTGTTGGAACATGAGACAGTATTTAACTATTTATGCATCACTTTGAGTGTTAATCTTTTAAATTATAACAAGTAAATACAGACAAGTGGGAGGGGATAGGTGGTAGGTGAGAACGGGGATTTCTGAGCAGTTGAGCTGCAGATGAAGAACAAAACAAGATTACTCAAACATGTATGAATCAACTCAAATATAACTTTGAGTAAACTAACGAGGTTAAAGGTTAAAAACTTAGAAAAGTGAATTTGACAGAATAGGTCCTCTTTAACAAATGTGTGTCAGGGGAAGAACAGCTGATGTTTGAAATATGCTTGGATAGAACCGAATACAATACTTTAGAGTATAAATAAAAACCAGAGGACCACAGCACGATATGAAAAAGTGAAAAAATGAGATTTCACAGCGTTAAAAACACACGAGTTTGGATTCAAGCTCTTTAGGTGTAACAGGTCCTTTTAGGCTTCAAGTTAAAAAAAATGTGTAAGTTTAGGTCTGGAGCAGGGGTCGGCAACATTTTATGTTCAAAGAGCCATATTGGACCAAAAAACCAAAATCTAAATCTGTCTGGAGCCGCAAAAAATTTAAAGCCTTATATAAGCCTTACAGTTAATGCAACAGATGCTGTAAGTGTTTATATAAGCGTTGTCAACCTGTTATCAAAGTAATAAGTCGGATACAAATGCAAAATGAGCTTTCATGATTACCATATTACCGTACAACTCGGGAGTGTATGTGAACAAGCCAAAGGAGAAAGGAGAAAAAAACACCGTGTATAGGTCACACCGGACAACAAGTGGCACTTTTTTGTGGGTAATTATTACATAAATCGACAGCATGAACAGACGCAGGGCGCGTTTATAATCCCGCTCCTGCTCGAGCCTTTTTGACACGGAGGCCAAGGACCGCTGACATGAGGCAAAACTACAAGATGCAGATCAAAATATGACTAAACTCTGCAAAAATCAGCTTTTATATTATTACTCAATCATGTGTTCATTGGCCGTCAATGCAGCGATGTGACTGAAGCACTTACCTGAAACAAAGTTCCACACGTCTCTTTCCGCTAAATCCAGCTGATTTTGCCCAAACTCCGCGTGTTATTTCCGCGCCTTCGTGCATAAAATACAGTCCTTCATTCAGTCCTCGGTAAAGTTTTCCCTGCGCTGCTTGCTGTTGATCTGCGAGTCCTCGATCGTCTGTGAACAGGGTTCAACGCTTTATTATCTCCAGGGTTGAAACAAAACGTCCGCATTTGCAATGAAAGCAAATGATTCGGTCCAAAAACTGTTGAATCCTGTGTTCTATCATTCTGTTTCTCTTTTGGATCCATGGCCCCGACGCACCTGTCGTTTGTTTACAACAGCTCGCGGAGCTGAAAGAAACACGTGTCGCCCGGCTATGACGTAATTCTTCGTTGACAGAAATGTAGAAATTAAATATTTATTCTGCACATTTTTATAGCATTAGAAAACTTTAAGAGTGTTTGACATAATTTTCCTCCTACGAAAATTCTATTAAAACAAAAAATATTTTCACACAATTTTCTACTTTCATATTTTTTGAACTGCCTCCAAGGAGCCACTAGGGGAGCGCCAAAGAGCCGCATGCGGCTCCAGAGCCGCAGGTTGCCGACCCCTGGTCTGGAGCTTTGGGCAGGTTAAGATTAGAATCAGGATTTCATTAATATTCATAAATAAAAACATCTTAACAACCACCTCAGAAATGAACTGCGACGTCTGGCCTAATGACGCCAAACAGCTGTGAACTCGTGCTGATCCCACGTCGTTTCCATGTGGCGTAATGTGGTGGTAAATGCACGCTTTCTGGAGAGACGGCGCTGGTCTGTCGTGTCCATGTTCTCACACCATCTGCACAAACGTGTCCTGACTTCACTTCCACATAAGGAGGATTAGGGTTCTTCAGTTAAAACAGCTTTCCTCATGATTACATAAGACACAGCTCAGTATCCTCATGGAATGATCTAGTCACTTATTATACAACTAGAGAGACGTGATGAACTAAAGGGTCTTCTCTTCATTATTTTGTTCAACATATGACAAAATATGACACTCCTAAGTTTTGAGCCAGAGCTTGGGGCAGATGTCGTCACGTGGCTTCAACTTCGTGGAAATTTTACGTTTTGACTTAACATAACATAAAAAAGACTTTTAAAAGACTTGCTCATCATATGTATATCTACGTTGAGGTCAGTAAAAGAGTTTAATTGGTGCTAAAATAACAATTGACAACAAAACTGTCACTTAATGACATCACATGGTGGAACAGAGCATTTTCAGCTTTGAAGCGACAGACCAGGGCAAACTTTTTGTCTTCAGGTGCCACTGTTAAAGGTCCAGCCTCTGAGCGTGCCACTAGACGTGATTACATTCCTGTCATACATTCATTTTTATTTTTTTTTTACAGTCACTCATTAAATATTGTCATTCAAAATGATGCAAAATATTACACATTTGTGATTTTTTTTATGGTGTAAAACAGATTTAAACAAACAGGAAATTAGAAGAAAAGTCAATAAAGCTGAAGTAAAACTTCATTCTGCTGTTTTTGCTGCTGTTTTATTGCCTCACTTCCTCATCAGCAAGTCGCTAACAATGCTTTTATTATAATGTATTCATTAAAACACACCTCTTATGTTTTTATTTTTAGCTTAAGCTTAAAGCTTGTATGGAGGATTTTTCAAATCCAACAACTGTTTGCTGTTTTTCAAATGATGCACATGTGTTTCCCCTCCTTTTGTCCAAACACTGGTAAGAAGAACGGGAAGGTGCGAGGGGCGTACAAGCGCGAGTACCTAAACGTGGGTATAGATGTGGACCTGGACTTCGCCGGGCCGACCATCCACGGAGCGGGCGTGGCCGGTTACGAGGGCTGGCTCGCCGGTTACCAGATGACCATCGACTCAGCCAAATCCAAAATGACACACAGCAACATCGCCGTGGGATACAGGACCGGAGACTTCCAGCTGCACACCAACGTTAAAGATGGCAGTGAGTTTGGAGGGTCGATCTATCAGAAAGTGAACGATAAGCTGGAGACGGCGGTGGATTTGGCCTGGAGCGCCGGGAGCAACGGGACCTGCTTCGGAATCGCTGCCAAATATCAGCTCGATCCCGAAGCTTCCATATCTGCCAAAGTGAACAATGCCAGCCTGGTAGGAATCGGCTACAGCCAGAACCTGAGGCCTGGATGAAGCTGGTGCTGTCGGCTTTGGTGGATGGGAAAAACATCAACGCCGGAGGGCACAAGCTAGGCCTGGGTCTGGAGCTGGAGGCGTGAGCAGTTTAGGACGATTTAGAAACAAAACAAATTATCCACAGCTCTGGAAATGTTTAGAGAACACTGCAATTTATCCAAAGACAAAAAATAATGTGAATTTGAAGTTAGTCTTTTTTCCAAATAGTTTCAATATGTCTAAAATGACAGTTTTTAATGCAAAAGTTAATTTCATTTGGCTAAAAATAATAAATACTATCTTGAAACAGATTCTCAAATACTAAAAGTAAAGTTTGATCTCCTAAATGTTTTTTTCTGAATGTTCAATACTTAAACTATTTAAAGGGAATGAAATCTGAGTTTTTCCTCAGATGTATTAAACACTAGTTGTGTTGAACATTCAGAGAAATATTTGTACATTTATGGAAGATTATTTGCTTCATTAGATTTTAGTTTTAAATACTAGTACAAAGTGTTAACCAGGCTCACTCTAGATCCATATATGCATCACTCTGAACTGACTCTGTGCACAGAATGCCAGTTGATTTGTTTGGTTTAAAAATGCTAGCATCTTACTGGCATTTTCATTTCCTGTTTAGTTCATTTCCATGAATTTTTCAAATTTTCGTGGCCATACCTGTTTGTCAAAGCCTGATCCTGTCAGATCTCAGAAACTAAGCAAGAAAGGGCCTGGTTAGTACTTGGATGGGAGACCAATAGAACACCAGATGCCACAGTGGGACGACAGGAGTAGATTGTCGTTGTGTCCTTGGGCAAGACACTTAACCCACATTGCCTCAGTGTCTGCGTACAGTGGGTGAGTGGATGCTAGATTGTAAAGCGCTTTGAATGCCTGGAAAGGTAGAAAAGCGCTATATAAATAGACCATTTACCATTTTACCTCCCAGGGCCACAACCTTCACTGCAACTGGGCCAATGAGTTACTTAGGAACACTGAGGGTTTGCTTGACAGGTTCACAGGCCAATAGATAACGAGGTACCTCGTTATCTATTGGTCAACGTTTTACTGGCCTCATCATGTCCACGGTTCATATATTTTTATAATTCTTTTTTGTTTAGCATAAGTAAGAGCCTGTAACAAATCTATGCAACTGTTTTTAACCAAGACTGACAACTAAATATTTTTGAAAATCTTCCATACAACCTTTAATATTAGGTACAAACTGTTTGTTGAGCAGCTGAATCCTGAGTGTTTTAATTGTGTTTAATGTTCTGTCGCTCTCTGACATTTCCACAATAAGACTTGTTTACAGACACATACATGGACAGTTGTTTTGTTTGAAAGTCTGGCTGTTGTTAGAGGTACGCTGATGCCACAACGCTGTTACAGGAGTGTGATTCTTCATGTCTTTGAACAGAAATCATGTCACGTTTTGAGCTCTCGGATCACAACAGCGTCACATACAGACGCTCACCTGGGACCGCTCCATGTCTGCTCCTCCGCTCCATGTCTGCTCCACCGCTCCATGTCTGCTCCTCCGCTCCATGTCTGCTCCTCCGCTCCATGTCTGCTCCTCCGCTCCATGTCTGCTCCACCGCTCCATGTCTTCTCCTACGTTCCATGTCTGCTCCTACGTCCATGTCTGCTCCTCCGCTCCATGTCTGCTCCACCGCTCCATGTCTTCTCCTACGTTCCATGTCTGCTCCTACGTTCCATGTCTGCTCCTACGCTCCATGTCTGCTCCTCCGCTCCGTGTCTGCTCCTCCGCTCCGTGTCTGCTCCTCCGCTCCGTGTCTGCTCCTACGCTCCGTGTCTGCTCCTCCGCTCCGTGTCTGCTCCACCGCTACATGTCTGCTCCACCGCTCCATGTCTGCTCCTGCGCTCCATGTCTGCTCCTCCGCTCCATGTCTGCTCCTCCGCTCCATGTCTGCTCCTCCGCTCCATGTCTGCTCCACTGCTCCATGTCTGCTCCATCGCTCCATGTCTGCTCCTCCGCTCCATGTCTGCTCCATCGCTCCATGTCTGCTCCTCCGCTCCATGTCTGCTCCATCGCTCCATGTCTGCTCCTCCGCTCCATGTCTGCTCCTCCGCTCCATGTCTGCTCCTCCGCTCCATGTCTGCTCCTACTCTCCATGTCTGCTCCTCCGCTCCATGTCTGCTCCTCCGCTCCATGTCTGCTCCTCCGCTCCATGTCTGCTCCTACTCTCCATGTCTGCTCCTCCGCTCCATGTCTGCTCCTCCGCTCCATGTCTGCTCCTACTCTCCATGTCTGCTCCTACGCTCCATGTCTGCTCCTTCCGCTCCATGTCTGCTCCTCCGCTCCATGTCTGCTCCTCCGCTCCATTTCTGCTCCTCCGCTCCATGTCTGCTCCTACGCTCCATGTCTGCTCCTCCGCTCCATGTCTGCTCCTACGCTCCATGTCTGCTCCTACGCTCCATGTCTGCTCCTCCGCTCCATGTCTGCTCCTCCGCTCCATGTCTGCTCCTCCGCTCCATGTCTGCTCCTCCGCTCCATGTCTGCTCCTCCGCTCCATGTCTGCTCCTCCGCTCCATGTCTGCTCCACCGCTCCATGTCTGCTCCTACGCTCCATGTCTGCTCCTACGCTCCATGTCTGCTCCTCCGCTCCATGTCTGCTCCATCGCTACATGTCTGCTCCTCCGCTCCATGTCTGCTCCTACGCTCCATGTCTGCTCCTCCGCTCCGTGTCTGCTCCTCCGCTCCATGTCTGCTCCTCCGCTCCATGTCTTCTCCTACGCTCCATGTCTGCTCCTCCGCTCCATGTCTTCTCCTACGCTCCATGTCTGCTCCTACGCTCGGTCTCAGCGCAAACACAAATTAAGAGAAAGTTCCAAAAGTGGCTGTGCTGGCCCAGAGGGAGAAGCTGAATGAACGTGGACAGTGTCACTACAAGCAGCTGTCAGTCATTTGCTGGAGCTGCAGTTATGATGCACTTACAGTGCCTTGCAAAAGTATCCAACCCCCTTGAACTTTTCTACATTTTGTTTTATTATGACCACAAAAATCAAACATATTTCACTGAAACTTTGTGTGAAAGACCAACAACAAGTTGCACACAATGGTGAAGTGGAAGGACAGTCATACATGATCTTTTTTTTTTTTTTTTTACAAATTAAAAGCTGTAAAGTAGGTGTGCAAAATTATCCAACCCCTCTGAGTCAATATTTTCTGGAACCGCCTTTTGCTGCAATTACAGCTCCAAGTCTCTTTGGGTATGTTTCTACCAGCTTTCCACATCTTGAGACTGTAATTTGTGCCCATTCTTCTTTGCATAATAGCTCCAGCTCAGTCAGATTAGATGGAGTGTGTTTGTGAACAGCAGTTTTCAGATCTTGCCACAGATTCTCGATTGGATTTAGGTCTGGGCTTTGTCTGGGCCATTCTAAGACATGAATATGTTTTGTTTTAAACCATTCCAATGTAGCCTTGGCTTTATGTTTGGGGTCGTTGTCCTGTTGAAAGATAAACCTCCGCCCCAGTCTCAAGTGTTTTCAGACTCCAATAGGTTTTTCTTCCAATATTGCCCTGTATTTGGCTCCATCCATCTTTCCATCAACTCTGACCATATTCCCTGTCCCTGCTGAAGAAAAGCATGTGCAGAAAATAATGCTGGCACTTGTATTTTTGATTGTGTGGATGGTGCATTCAGAGTCATGAGCAGTGTTAGGTTTCTGCCACACATAGCGTTTTGCATTTTGGCCAAAAAGTTCAATTTTGGTCTCATCTGACCAGAGCATCTTCCTCCACATGGTTACTGTGTCCCCCACATGGCTTTTGGCAAAGTGAAAACATGATTTCTTATGGCTTTCTTTCAGCAATGGCTTTCTTCCATAAAGGCCAGATTTGTGTAGTGCAGAACTAAAGGTTGTACCTTTGACAGATTCTCTAACCTGAGCTGTAGATCTTTGCAGTTCCTCCAGAGTCACCGGGGGCCTATTGGCTACATCTCTGACCAGTTCTCTCCTTGTTTGAACTGTAAGTTTAAGTGTACGGCCTGGTCTTGGTAGATTTGCAGTTGTGCCATACTCCTTCCATTTATGGATGATGGTGTAAACAGTGCTCTGTGAGATGTTTAGAGCCTTGGAAATCTTTTTATAACCTTATCCTGCTTTTTACTTCTCCACAGCTTTATCCCTGACCTGTGTGGTGTGTTCTTTGGACTTCATGGTGCTGACCGCTCCCCAATATTCTCAAACAAACCTCTGAGGTTTTTACAGAACAGCTACATTGATACTGAGAGTAGATTACACACAGGTGGACTCTATTTATTTGTTAGGTCAACATTGGAATCTTCTAAAGCCTCTAAAAGCAATGTGTTGCACTCAGAAAGAAGGGGGTTGGATAATTTTGCACACCTACTTTTCAGGTTTTAATTTGTAAAAAAAAAAAAAAAATAGATCATGTATGACTGTCCTTCCACTTCACAATTGTGTGCAACTTAGTGTTGGTCTTTCACACAAAGTTTCAGTGAAATATGTTTGATTTTTGTGCTCATAATAAGAGAAAATGTAAAAACGTTCAAGGGGGTTGGATACTTTCGCAAGCCACTGTACATGACGCGTAAATGAACCCAACAGTCCCTTTTTTCCTTTGACCATTCCCGAATCCCTTTGGTCATAGTTTGCTGACCCCTGCACTAGACAGTTTAACAATCCAGGCTAAATGAAACATTTGTGAATGAAACTCCACTCAACGTCCCGGGGCCTATGTAAACACAGATATGAGCTGTGGGCGGACTCTTTCCGTTTCTCACTTCCTGTCCAAAGCCTGTGTTTACTCGTACTGTCCATTGTTGTGAGTGAGACTTGTTTGTTGTGTAGGTGATTGTGTTTGTTTCTGTGTGTGTGTGTAGAAGGAGGGCCCCTGAGAGCCTGGTCCTGGTCCTGTCTAATGTAAAGGCGATGCTGCTCTAAACGTTTTCTACAGAATCAACTGTTTACACGCAGTCAATATTTGGATTAAGGCAGTTTTCCGGTTTTTGAAACATTGGGAAAACCTGTTTCCATTTGTAACCAGGTTGAAAAAACACTCTTTTAAACTTGAAAATATATTAATTAATGTGAGCCGTCTCTTCTCCCTACGTGATTACGTCACCGCATCACGTAGCGCAAACGTCCCCATGTAACGTCAGAGCGTGCCCGCGTTCAGCCAATCACGCTGCTCGTAGAGTTTTTACATGCCAATGGCGCTGCTCTCAGATCAGAAGCGTGGGGTAACGAACACGGAGCAGCTACCACAGGTTTGTCGCAAAAAAATGCTTGTTTTCACTCGTATATTATCGTAACGCTGTATTTTAATGCCTGTCGCACTTTCATCTACCTTTAGCCTACAGCCAGCGCAGGGGTAGGAGCCGTTTGGTCGCGTGGTGCGTCGGTTTTAAAAGGGAATTGGCCAGGTTTTCCTGCTTGGGAAACCCGATGGCGAGCTAAGATTGGAGCCGAACAAACCTCAGTTCAAGCACCCCTGCTGGTCTGGTAGGAGGCCCTGGTAGCCTTGTCCCCCCCCACCTTTTCACTCACCAGTGTTGGGGAGTAACGGAATACATGTACCGCCGTTACGTATTCTGAATACATTTTATGAGTACTTGTATTCCGTTACAGTACGGCTTTCAAACGAGGTATTCAGAATACAGTTACTTTTATAAAATCAATGGATTACATTGCATGTAAAATAAATATAGACCCATTGTTAAAATCACCACAGAAAACTAATGCGTAATGTTTTCACAGCAGCAGCTTGTCGCGCTGTCAGTCTGTGCCGCCCGCACTGCTTCACAGCTCTTCAGGGGCACAGAAATAACACTGTCCAATCAGATCTGGCGTTGTATAGGGGCCTGCAGACAGACTGACCAATCAGATTGCCCCTTTATGGACAGGTACATTAGTTTGTTGATGGTTGTCTCCGGTTGTATCATCTGTTCAACTTTTTCGGGACTTTATTTACGATAAACAAAGAGAAGACGCAGCGTTTGGATTGTTCATTTTTAACAAGGATGGGATTCGTTTTTCAAAGAGGAACAGTTTGTTTTCGCGATGAAAACTTTGACGAAACTTTCACAACAAGTGCACCAGACTGTTAGAAAAGGATTTGTGACACTGAACCTGCTCTGAAGCTCACGGACGACACGATGAATGAACTGTTGTTGGACTAAACCCACGATGAGCACAGGCGTGTAAATCTGAAGTAAACTCCTCCTCTCGGCTCCGGTGAGTGTGATTTAAACAGCGCGTTATTGTGTTCAGAAGTTATTATAACGCTTGTTTACGTGGAGATGCATTACTAGCATTACTTAACAGAAATAAGAATTAAGAAGAAACACGAAAACTTTGTAATTTCACGTTAAAATTAACACCTAATTTGCATTTCAAAATAAAAAGTATTCCAAGTATTCAGAATACAGTACAAAAATTTGCCAAGTAACGGAATACAATACAGAATACTTTTCAGAGCAAGTATTCAGTATTCTGTAACGGAATACATTTTCAAAGTATTCTACCCAACACTGTCACTCACACACTCACATCAAAGTCTTCAAGCCTATGGACAATCACACATTTTGCTTATGGACATTCCTAACGCAAATGGACAATTTGCACATAGACATTTAAGCTCGGGACACCAGTAACATTTTGGGTACTTTGGACATTTTGAGTTGTGCCCCGCTCTTTCTGAGATTTAAAACTGGTTTTGAATATATACTGTGTGTGTGAAATGTGAAAGTTCAGGT
>CM076403.1:11651725-11725907 GCA_038363315.1 Mugilogobius chulae
CAGATCTACAATATAACACTATTGAATTGAGAAGGAATAAACACTTAGTCCCCGGGGTAGGCCCATTTATTTGCGAAAAAAAAGCACAGCTCTTAAGTACTTTTTTGGGTAGAGGATACCCTATGGCATGTAGAAACAGTGGTCTTAAGTGTCCGTGGGGGGCACCTGGCTTTTAGGCTCAAAAATGTGCAATTGGAGCAGCGCTATTTTATGAAAATGTGAAAAATCACATTTCTGGGCGTGGTGGGGTCAATTTTAGGACTACAGTGATGAAATTTCACACAAACCATGTTCTTTTAATGAGGAAATGTGTGACAAAATTTGGTGGCTCTACCATTAAGGAATCTATGGTTATTATGACAATATCATAGAAGACGAAGCAAAAATACCCTTTCACGGAACTACCATAAGACACTTTGAACATTTACTACAGTACAATTATTTATTGATGGGATGATTTTGCACATAGAAAATTTCCTCATGCTCTTAGCTTTGATTTGAGGGTTGATGATGTTTCTACCTTTAATAATGTGGATGTTATAATAGTTTTGCTGGACCCGCTCCCTGCCTCACAAAAGCCAGTTCTGCTTCTATAGGTCTGTGACTCTTACTCAATGTGCTCACATGCTACAAGAATTACAATGCAAAATGTGCCTTTTTAACATTTTATTCCACAGATCAAGCAAAGGTACAATTAAATTATGATAGTAAATGGTAAATGGTCTCTATTTATATAGTGCTTTTCCACCTTACAAGGCACTCAAAGCGCTTTTACAATCAGGGATCCACTCACCCAGTGCAACAGACACTGTGGCAATGTTTTGTTTTTTTTGTTTTTTTTTGACTTTATTTAACCAGGGAAGTCCACTGAGATTCAGATCTCTTTTGCAGGGGAGCCTGGGGAGGGGTCAGGGAGGCATTAATGTTAAGTGTCTTGCCCAAGGACAAACGAGAATCAATTTTGTCGTCCCACTGTGGCACCTGGTGTACCAGCGGTCTCCCATCCAAGTACTACCAGGCCCTATCTGGCTTAGCTTCTGAGATCTGGCCCACATTATAGATGCCTTTGCTGCTGCTAATAAGATGATGTAAATAACATCCTAATACTGGATACATCCTTTCTCCTTCAAACTAAAGGTCCACATTTTCATCATCAGTGACTTCTTCAGGAGATTCATCAACCTCTTCATCCACCTTGGCTGCTTTATTGGTAGAGGTTGCAGGCCTTGGTCTCCTGAAACCAGAGCCGTCAGAGTCTGCCTGTGCCATGATCCATCCATGTTTGTAGTGAAACATTCACTGCACATCTGATCATTGACAAGTTTCAGCATTTTTTCACTTTTTGAAAGCTGCATTGGTCCTCTGAAACACAGGGACCATGAACTTGCTTGCCTCAAATCCCTTCCCCTAAAACATATTCCCTTGATTTATGATGGACATCAAGCTCAGCAACACCAAACTGAAGACTGATAAATCTGATGGTGTTTGAGAGCAAGACATTTAATTCAGAACTCTTTCCACAGAATGACTTGCCATGTAAAAAAAATAATGTGTATATATGTAATGTGTGTAAAGGCTCATGAACTGCTCAACTTTGGTAAGTTGGCTGAGGGACCATGGTCAGACCTGAAAATATCAGGCATCACATACACAACCCCCAACTGCTCTGGACATTAACCAGAAAGCACACACAGCTTCAGACTGATTGGACAATATTCCCGCCAAAGTAGGAGGGAACTTTGCCCAGTAGAAGCGAACACCCAACTCATTCAATTTCCAGTTCAGTTTTGGACAGTCTCAGGAGTTTCTCTTTGCAGCCTCTCTTATGGAGCTCCTTTGTTAACATGTGCACCTAAGAGACAGGCCTTAGGCTCGGTGCAGGACGATGGAACAGAATGACAGCATGGGCCCCTGGACCAAATCTTAAAGAGCCACAAAGATGCAGGGAGCCAAAACCGGTTCTTTTGAGAATCTTCAGAATTTCATCCTTTACAACTACAGAGATGGGAAGGACAAAGACATGGGCAACCCCCAAAACCATCTCTTCTCCCCATTTTTGGCTGTGGACATTGATTAAAGGCAAGCTCAAAGCGAATGAACATTTTTCAACTTCAGCCACTGTCTACCCTGACCCTCAGCCACACGTGCCCGGCGCAGCAGCACCCAGCTCCACACAGTCGACATCTTCTGGAGAAAGAAGGATTCAGCCATCTCCAATGGTCGTACGAAAACTGTCACATTGGGCTGGTTTACACTCAGTTAATGCAAAAGGTTTAGATAAACAATCTAGACCACAGGTGTCAAACTCAAATGGTGGTAGGACAAATTCGATCAGAGTCAGAGTTGGTCGAGGGCCATTTTAAAATATAGGTCCCTCTGTGTTAAATTCAAATATGGCAATAGGGCTGTATAAGCTAATATAACACATTCATTGTATATCCAGATATGTATTGTATAGCATTACTTCATATTGCACATAATTTCATTGCAAGAAAACTTTGGACAGATTGTATGCTTTTTGCTGCATTCCAGTGAATATTACATTAATAGTCACATCTCAGCAATATAAGGGGCCACTATCAATAATAATCTGAAATCATGCTCAGGGGCCACATGATATCTTCTTGAGGCCGAATTTGGCCCCTGGGCAGAGTTTGACACCCCTGGTCTAGACTCTATGATGCATTAAGGAAAGTCATTGCATATTTGATTTAATACTGTATGTAATGTTTTGGTCATACATCTTCATAAACACACTTTATTTTGGTAAAGTGCATGATTAATTTCAGATCGGAGTCAATGGAAATGTGAAAAGATTTACAACCTCAGATTAGACAAAGTCATAATTAATTGTTAAAGTTAAGGATTGGTATTAGAATCAACTATTTCTTACTTTGGTGAGTGGTTCCCGAACAATTAATTATATTTTGATTCTATTCATCAATCCCTGAAGCTTTATGTAATTAAAAAAACTACTACACATGCTTCTCTGGATCCCAGACTTCAATGTCAGCTAAATGGCACTGGTTTGTAGCAACATTATCACCATGCAAGAAGGTTCTGCTTGAGAAGATAAAATGGAAAAAATTTGGTGGCACACATCTTGCCATCAAATTCTGCTGACCATGCTGTCATTCTGTTCCATCGTCCTGCACAGGAGCCTAAGGCCTGTCTCTTAGGTGCACATGTTAACAAGGAGCTCCATAAGAGAGGCTGCAAAAGAGAAACTCCTGAGATGTCCAAAACTGAACTGGAAATTGAATGAGTAGGGTGTTCGGCTTCTACTGGGCAAAGTTCCCTCCTACTTTGGCGGGAATATTGTCCAATCAGTCTGAAGCTTGTGTGTGCTTCTGGTTAATGTCCAGAGCAGTTGGGGGTTGTGTATGTGACGCCTGATATTTTCAGGTCTGACCATGGTCCTCAGCCAACTTACCAAAGTCTGAACAGTTCATGAGGCCCTTTACACAACATTTACAGTATATACACATTATTTTTTTTTACATGGCAAGTCATTCTGTGGAAAGAGTTCTGAATTAAATGTCTTGCTCTCAAACACCATCAGATTTTATCAGTCTTCAGTTTGGTGTTGCTGAGCTTGATGTCCACTCATAAATCAAGGGAATATGTTTTAGGCGGAAGGGATTTGAGGCAAGCAAGTTCATGGTCCCGTGTTTCAGAGGACCAATGCAGTTTCAAAAAGTGAAAAAATGCTGAAACTTGTCAATGATCAGATGTGCAGTGAATGTTTCACTACAAACATGGATGGATCATGGCACAGGGCAGACTCTGACGGCTCTGGTTTTCAGGAGACCAAGGCCCTGCAACCTCTAACCAATAAGGCAGCCAAGGTGGATGAAGAGGTTGATGAATCTCCTGAAGAAGTCACTGATGATGAAAATGTGGACCTTTAGTTTGAAGAGAAAGGATTGTATCAGTATTAGGATGTTATTTACATCACCTATTAGCCAGCAAAGTGCATTTATAATGTGGCCAGATCTCAGAAGCTAAGCCAGATAGGGCCTGGTTAGTACTTGGATGGGAGACCGCTGGTACACCAGGTGCCACAGTGGGACGACAAAATTCGATTCTCGTTGTGTCCTTGGGCAAGACACTTAACATTAATGCCTCCCTGACCCCTCTCCCAGGCTCCCCTGCAAAAGAGATCTGAATCTCAGTGGGACTTCCCAGGTTAAATAAAGGTCAATAAAAAAAAAAAAAAAAACATTGCCACAGTGTCTGTTGCACTGGGTGAGTGGATCCCTGATTGTAAAAGCGCTTTGAGTGCCTTGTAAGGTGGAAAAGCACTATATAATAGAGACCATTTACCATTTACTATCATAATTTAATTGTACCTTTGCTTGATCTGTGGAATAAAATGTTAAAAAGGCACATTTTGCATTGTAATTCTTGTAGCATGTGAGCACATTGAGTAAGAGTCACAGACCTATAGAAGAGAACTGGCTTTTGTGAGGCAGGGAGCGGGTCCAGCAAAACTACTATAACATCCACATTATTAAAGGTAGAAACATCATCAACCCCTCAAATCAAAGCTAAGAGCATGAGGAAATTTTCTATGTGCAAAATCATCCCATCAATAAATAATTTGTACTGTAGTAAATGTTCAAAGTGTCTTATGGTAGTTCCGTGAAAGGTATTTTTGCTTGTCTTTTATGATATTTGTCATAATAACCATAGATTCTTTAATGGTAGAGCCACCAAATTTGTCACACATTTCCTCATTAAAGAACATGGTTTGTGTGAAATTTCATCACTGTAGTCCTAAAATTGACCCACCACGCCCAGAAATGTGATTTTTCACATTTTCATAAAATAGCGTTGCTCCAATTGCACATTTTTGAGCCTAAAAGCCAGGTGCCCCCCACAGGACACTTAAGACCACTGTTTCTACATGCCATAGGTGTCCTCTACCCAAAAAAGTACTTAAGAGCTTGCTTTTTTTTCGCAAATAAATGGCCTACCCCGGGGACTAATGTGAGGTTTCTTTACATCTATAGCTTGGTCTGTGGAACAAGAAGCATGAGCACAGACGGATTTTAGCAAGTAAATAACATAACAGGCTTTTACCTGAGCAGCCTGGGTTCACAGTCCTGGTGGAGCAGAACTCTGGAGGCCTGTCTCACATCGTCAGTATCGACCACAGCGCTGCGTCTGTGCTCAGAGAATACCAGAGCGATGTGGAGCCAAGAGCTGAGAGGAGGCAGTAGAGAGGAAGCTCTGAAAGAGAAGAAAATGTGAGAGGAGCAGGTCTGGAGGAGGAGAAAACTGTACAACTCCACGGTCCACACACCTGTCTTTGGTCAGTGTCATGTTTGCAGACAGTAGATGGTCAGTTTGAGGGGCGGAGACAAAGTAATAGAGCGTGTGCAGAGCGTCCGGACTCCAGGATACTGGCGTGTGATTGGCTGAGGGAGCGGAGGGGGCGGGCTGAGGGCGGTACAGCAGGTGCATGGCCCGGGACACAAGGTCACCTACAAAACACAAGAGAAAGCAAGAAACGTAAACTAAAGGCTTATGGAGAATGCACCTACACAAGCCAAGCAAGATTTAAATTAGATTGTATGGATGATTTATTCCTAGTTTTTCCTTTATTTTAACAACATGAAGAGAACGAGTTAATATCCTGCAGTCACTTTCTCACACAGAAAGTTCATCATATAGTATTTCATAAGAAAAATACAAAGATGTACAGTTATTGAACCACAACATTATTTATGCACTTGACAACAGAAAGTTTATTGGAGTGAGAGCATGTCTCTGTTTCTTAACCAACACTAACAAGATGAAATGATATTAACTCACAAAGCTCAGGGAGACTGCAGACTGTAGCGCCCCCAGTGCCTGCTCCAGACTCTGCAGCTCCATCTGAAGGTACACATCGTCCCGGCTCTGAGCGGAGTCCAGAGAGAGACGAGAGAGGAGACACACAGCTCACCTGCAAAACACAAGATACTGGGTCATTACACATGTTTGAGACTAAAGTTCGTCTGGATTGTCTGTATATTAAAACTCTTGTAATTGTGTTCAAAGTTTATCTATATTGGTTTAAGCCTGATAGTAATGCAAAATATTTTAAAGATAATTACTCTATAGAAACATAAAGTTTCCAAATTGAGTAAAAGTGTTGTGACCCTATCAAACTTTGTGAGATTTGTCTTGTTCCATACTAGATGTTGTCCAGATTTTGACAACTTCGAACCCAACAACCAGGAGGCATATTCTTGTTTCTTTACTCAGACTAAATTGACACAAATGCTGTCAGAATTCACTCAGATTTGACACTGATTCACAAGTGAAGTGTGACAGACATGCAGCGGTTTCAAACTGAGGCCTGGGGCCAAATGCAGCCCCCAAGATAGTTTCATGTGGCCTAACTTTGCATCATTGGGGTTTGTTCACTTCACAGGAGGCAGAGACTTTTTCATTTACCAATCATTGCTTTTGGTATTTTGTCATAGAGCATAAACATGTGTCAGTGATTGTTGCCTGTTTTATATGGTAAACTTCCAAAATAAAAGGTACAATATCATATTCTAATTAATTTGGCTTGAGGTCAAAGGAGGAAAACATATACAGTCTGTTATCTTAACTCGACTGGTTGTGGTTAATACACCACTCCATTCCTGTTTGCTGATTTGACGATTGTACCCTGCTTTTTGGAACCGTCTGCAGTCCGTGATACCTGGTCTAAAGCTGGAGTGAAATGAATTGAGCGGAGACATTAGGTGGCTCCAGCCTGGCTAATTGTGGCCCGACTCAAAATAGCAAAAATCTGAACTACAGGTCCCAGAACACACGCAGCCCAGCTCTGACGAGAATGGTTATAAAGCCATTGAAAAATAAACACATTTATTATATGGAACATTGTGATATAATGCAACGTATTATATGTGCTACAAATAATCTGAACATACAATTGTGCTTCATACAGCCCAATTGTCATGTCTTGAATAAAACCTAAAAGGACTTATATTTTAAAATGTTTTCTTCAACCAACTCTGATTCTGACCAATTTGGCCCCAGCTGCATTGAGTTTCACGATTTCATCAAAAAGCAGATTGCCACAGAATGATCACACAATTTGATTTTTTAACGATATGGCCTCAGCCCTAACTGATACTTCGACTGATTTATCTGTTTTCTGATACTTTTAAACAAGCCGACATAAAACATACAACAGATTCATTTCTCCCTGTCCAAACTGCTCCCTGCTCTGACACAGATTGACTTTGTGCTGACTCTGACTTGACACAAAACGTGGCTTTAGCCCTGGGCCCGGTGTGACTGTGAATGAAGTCATGTGGTCCATAAACACACAGAGAAAGGACAAAGAGGTGCAGTTTCACAAGTCCAGCCTCAAACACTGATCTTTGTGCCTCACCGAGAGAGAATAATGACTTCTGATTGGCTCCTGTGTTTACAAACCGAACAGCGCTCTCTTTCACTGCACCACACTGGACCATAGAGAGGTTTAGTGCCCCCAAAACGCACCCATGACCCCCAAAACCTCCTCTGTGTCCCCGTAATGAGACCTGGGACGGGCAGAATAAAGCTCTGACTGTGAGCTCAGACTGG
The DNA here is from genome assembly GCA_038363315.1 of Mugilogobius chulae. Lineage (NCBI taxonomy): Eukaryota > Metazoa > Chordata > Actinopteri > Gobiiformes > Gobiidae > Mugilogobius > Mugilogobius chulae. The sequence goes on from CM076403.1 coordinate 11,659,319, forward strand.
AGACTGTTGTGTTACTGTTGTACTTACAGAGGTAATTATCCAAAACACACTCACAAGTTACTCCTTGTTTGGCAGAGGTGTGGACTTGGATTTGAGTTACTAGTCTGATGATTTGAGACTTGACTTGATAAAATGACAAAGACTCGAGACTGGACTTGGACTGGACTTGGACTTCGAGCTCTGTGTAATTTTACATTAACAAACCAGAACATGTTCCTCCTTTGTATGTGACCAAAAACATATTAGACTTGAAACTAAAATCAGAGGACTTGGAACTTGTGGGACACTGCCTTGAGACTTGAAGCCAAAAACTTGACATAAGGTAAGGTAAGGTATATTGTCCCCGTAGGGAAATTTGTCCTCTGCATTTGACCCGTCCTTCAATGCCTCTGGGGCATCTACTTGAGACTTTAAAACAGTGACTTGCCCCACTTGTTGTGCAATAAAATGTGACTGAACAAAAACAAAAGAAACTTTGTGAAAAGTGTTTTAAAGGATGATATCTGATTTGGCAAATAATTTCTGCAGGTATAATGGTTGTACACGCCAGTGTTTTCCAACCATGGGTTACGTGTACCTCTGAGGTACGCGACCATTTGCTAGGAGGTACTTTGTGATGATTGCAAGATTTAAAAGAAAGGTAGAATGGCAAGCATTGCAAGGTAAAAATGCTATTTGTAGCACGATTAACATGCTAAGAGGCAATTTTTGACATGAAATTTATTAAAACAATAAAATGCAATGGTTATAAATGAAAATAGAGGAGCAAAGATAAAATACCCTAAAAAACATATGACATAGCGGGTACTTTGTGTTTGAGATCATGATTAGGGGATACTCAAAACAAAAAGGTTGGGAACCACTGGTACATACCGTTCAAAAGTTTGGCTTCAATGAGAAAAGCTTAAACTAATCAGAAATACATTCTCTTCTATGCATGGTTTGATAAATGACTAATCTACCTGCAAATGTCTGTTTTTGTTTAATATATACATATGGTCAATTTCCAGCAACTATCACTCCAGTGTTCTGAAGGTCCAATGTATTTTGCTCATTGTGTCAGAAGCTAAAAGGATGATTAGAAAACCCTTGGCTGACAACAGTTCAGCTGGTTGAGTATCCGTATTCTTGGTCTATGAAGGCTATTTCATTGGTGGAAAACACAGAAATGTCTGGGTGACCTTAAACGTTTGAACGGTAGTTTATCTATGGCAAACAGGGCGTAGCACCAAATTTGGGGCCCCAGGTACAAACTTTGTTGATAGGCCCCTATAACATAATTTTGCGTTTCAATTATTTAGTCTGCCCTTATTATTTTCTATTTAATTGGGTTTTATTTTTTTACAGGCTTCATATTTGATGACTAAACAAGACATTTATGTGTTTTGTGTCAAAACTTTCATGCCAAAAATACCCTTTCAAAAGTCCCAGTGACATTTTTGATATATTCTAATGTTACTGGAAGTTGTGATTTATTTAAAATTTCGATGCAAACCTTGTATATATGCATATTTATTGAACTGATCATTTAGTGTCAAATCCTGCTGCTTGTTCGCTGAAATCTGCAAACTCGTGCTTATAATCTTATAATCTCTAGCTGTTAGATTTGTTAATAATTTAGCCAATTAATATTTCTCCTTATTTAGCAATTTTTTGGGGACCAAAATAAATTTTTCTACGTTGGATGGAGTGATGGAGCTCTCTGATATCACAAATAATTACATTTAGAAGAACATCATAAGCTCACAGCAAAAATAACCTGCTTTTAGGGCCCCTTTCTGCTCTGGGCCCGGGGAAACTAGTACCATTTACCTCCCACTCCGACACCCTGATGGCAAATAATAAATCTTATTTCAGACATTCTTGAGAATCAACGACTTCCAGCGTCTCAAGCAGATGATAAACATTAACTCTTTATTTGTGTCCAACTATTAAAATTTAGAATAAGTAATCACTCAGTTGAATGTATTATTACACTTACTGAACTTAACTTATTAAACATCCGTCTGTGCCATTATCAGCTGTACATATTTGTTTCAGACGTGTTTTTGTGGTTGAGTGACTTGCTGTTGTAGTTTTGCGTCAGACGTTCAAAGCAGCTTCAGTCAAAACAAAAGTTTCCCGCTCGATTCCCACAGACAGATCCAGACTAACACAACAACCTGAGGCTCAGAGGCGTTTGTAAAGTCTCTTCTTCTCTGTGTTCAAGTGACACTAGAACATTCTGATCAATTTTAACTAATACAGATGTTTGGCTGCTAAGAATTACTGTTTATAAGCAGTTTGACAAATAGTTTAGACTTAGTACCTCTTTAAATAAAGCTCTATAACTGTTAAATAAGTATAAAGGCTGAATCATTCATGGGTCATAATTCTCAAATAGTACAGGTCTGTGTTCATGATTATTGTGAATGGGTTAATGTGGGTTTATGTGTTAATCAAGTGTAAGTGCAGACAACAGAGAAGTATTAGGTGAAAACAGGACCTCTGTGTCGTCTAAAGGTCAAGGTTAACATCACATGAGACTTGCGTTTCACCTATAAAGCCCGAGCAGGAGGAACAGGCACATAATACAGGAGTGTCTATGGGATAATGAACCAGAGAGGATCCACGGTGGTTCTTCTCTGGTTCTGTGCCTGTTAGGTCTGTGATGGACCAACAACACAGAGAAGTGTAGCTCACATGAGTCATGTGTCAGAAGGTCCTCTCTCTGATGGTCTGCTCCCTCAGATGCATCAGTCTGATCATGTAAATGTGTGAGATGCTTTATAGTTTTGTGTGTTTAGTTTTATCCTTCTGACCCGTACAGGTGGAAAAGTCAGTGACATTTCTTTAGCCTGTTCAAACTCACAGAAGTGGTTAATACATTCATGCTCAAAGTTCTCAGAGTGCGTCAAACATGCACGTGTACTTGTAGGTTATTACTGACCGTGCGCGTTCCTGCCGCTCAGCAGAGGCGCGTGCTCCTGCAGCGGGCTCCACAGCTCCGGGTCCAAGTCCACGGTGAAGTCCAGGCGCGCGGCGCTCACGGGACCGGGCTCGTGGTTCTCTCTGGCCGCGTGGAGCGCGCGCACCACGATCTCCTCCGCGAGCCGTTCCGTGCACGCGGTCAGATACACTGCAGCGTACTCACGCACGCGCACAGATACGCGCGTGTCCACCATCCACCTGAAGAAGCGCCCCACAGAGAGCACGAGCCCGCAGCGGGTGGACTTGCTCCGGGCGCGCGTGTCGCCGCTCATACAGTGGAGAGACACGGCGCGCACCGCTGCCGCAACGCACTGTTCTGACAGATTTCTGTTCAGGACGATCCGCACCGCGCTCTGCGCCTCCATGCGCGTGCACCGCCGGTGTACCGCGCTCAGTCTCTGCGCCTCTCGTGCAATTCTTATCACAGGGTTTCTAAGCAGCGCGGAAAGCCGCCGCACCGCGTCTCCGCTAAAGGCATCCCAGCCGCACACGCGCCGCACCAGCTGCCGCAGCTCGTGCGCGCTCCAGGGAAACTCCTCGAGCTCCGGGAGCCGCGGCAGAGACTGGAGCAGATCCTCGTGAAACCAGCTGCCGCTCCGCGCGTCCAACTGCCGCCGCTGCTGCTGCTCACGGAGCCGCTGCTCGCGCTCCTGCGCACGTGACCCGGCTCCAGGCTGCTCATGGTCCAGACTGAGGCACAGGACAAGTCCCACTGAACTAGAGGCCCAGAGACCCAGAGAGCCCGCCCCCGTGGGACCGCTCCGGAAGTCCCGCCGCTGAGGCTGCTGAGGTCAGAGGTCAAAGTCACAACACACTCACTACTGTTCCAGCCCTGAACAGAATAATCACACTTTTAACTCAACAAGTCATTTATTAAATGCTGTAACTATGAACAAGTGTAAACAGGAGTCACTTTTACAAACACACGTCAGATTCAGAACTCATGCTCTTCAGACGCACTAAAGGCAGCTCCTGTCCCACAGACAGAGGAACAACGCCGCTTAAACTCACTAAAGGCAGCTCCTGTCCCACAGACAGAGGAAAACGCTGCTTAAACTCACTAAAGGCAGCTCCTGTCCCACAGACAGAGGAACAACGCTGCTTAAACTCACTAAAGGCGGCTCCTGTCCCACAGACAGAGGAACAGCGCGCTTAAATCACTAAAGACAGCTCTGTCCCACAGACAGAGGAACAGCGCTGCTTAAACTCACTAAAGACAGCTCCTGTCCCACAGACAGAGGAACAGCGCCGCTTAAACTCACTAAAGGCAGCTCCTGTCCCACAGACAGAGGACAACGCCGCTTAAACTCACTAAAGGCAGCTCCTGTCCCACAGACAGAGGAACAGCGCTGCTTAAACTCACTAAAGGCAGCTCCTGTCCCACAGACAGAGGAACAACGCCGCTTAAACTCACTAAAGGCAGCTCCTGTCCACAGACAGAGGAACAGCGCTGCTTAATATGAGTTAAATAAATAGAGACGATCAGCAGTGAGCCAGCTCACACAAACCTAAGGCATCAGTTACAAAAATAAAAGCTGCTTCAGCAACAGTTTACAAAAGCTCTGCAGCTGTAGAAAAACCTACAGTCACACAGACCGTATAAGGAGTATAAACTGGTTTATCCTGGTCTATCCTGGTCTATACTGGTTTATACGGTCTGCGGACACAGCGCAGAACTCGGGCTGACGTCATTGTTCAGAGCGCTGAAAACATGAACAGTATTAACATGAAAGAAAACTGACAACGTCCTACGATAATCTACGGTTCAAGTTTGTTCTAACATGGCACATTGTAGCTTAAAGGTCCTAGATTCTGAACTAAATGACTGACTTTGGGCATTTCACAATAAAACCTGAAAGTTGAAACTAAACAGATGCAACAAGAAAAGGAGAATAAATTAAACATGCATGACATGTAAAAGTGACAGAAACATAACGTAGGACCCTGCAGCGGTGAGTTCACACATGTATTGCTTGGCACTGGCAGCTCACTAACACAGCACTAAGAGTCTTATTGAGCCTTGTTCAGGGCAGTTAAACAGCTTTTGTCAACGGACCAAACATAAATTGTGCTTCTCTAGATTTTGTGGACATCGTGAGTTTAAGAGGCTTTTACACGGTCAATAAAACGTGAACAGAATAAAACACATATTCTGCATTATCTGTATTGTTTTACCTTTACACTTTGATTTGGCTCTTTATGTCTAAGAAAAATATTTCTTTCAGTCAATACAAATGCATATGCAATTGGAATCAAAAGTTATGAGTTTGGGGTTTTCTTCATTTATAAAATATGTATCTGCTTCATCCTACGTTACTGTAGAAGCAAAAGCAGTGGTTTCCTAGTGGTTCTGAAACATGAAATGCCAAATTAAAGAGCAAGTTTGAAGGATATAACGATACAAATACTGCAGAATCAGTCCAGTGTACAATGTTGCCAGTCTGCAACTAAATATTTATGATAGCAGAAAAAGTCTAGAGACATGACTCAAAATCATAAACCTAGTGTCGCTATGCACTAATAAACTTTCTAACCCATCGCTCTTTGCCTGATGTACACTGAATGCGAGGCGGGTTCGGTGCAACTTTCTTGCAAAGCGTGCGGATTCATAATGTTTGACCTAAAAGCCGCATCAGAACACTGCAGTCTCCAGGAAAAATAAACTCTCTAGACGTGCATCCGCACTGCTCCGAGGTCTGTGTACCAGGGCACATTGGTTTAAGCACTTTCTAAATCCTGCCGGCACTGACCCGCACCAAACTCACTACCTGGATGTACACTGAGTGCGAGATCAGTGCGGGTTCTGCAGTTCAGTGCTTGAGACCAATGCACCTGTTATGCTGCGTTCAGACCGGACAGCGTCTTGGCGTATTTGCGTCCATTTTCAATGTTAAGTCAATGTAAACCTGCGTCTTTGGGCGTCCAGCGAAATTTCGTTGCGTCATGCGGAAAGAAGCTCAACTGCGGCGGTCGCTTTGGCTGCCCATCAGGCGTCGACGCCCGAGATGGGCTCTGCTGAACTTTCAGCGTCTAGACGCTCGCGTCCACCAATCAGAGACTACACTCCCGTACATGTGACAGGTTGTTTCCTTGTCACACCAAGGGAAAGGAGGACTGTTACTGAAGTCTTTTAGTACTTTTTAACGAAAGGTCACTTGTTTGGGGGCTTTTTTCAACAAAGTCTTAGTCGTCCGTTGTTTTGAAAATCTGGAGACACGGCAAACACGGGACATGATCTGGACTGACAACGCGCTCACATGGATGTATTACAAATGCCAGTGCCATGTTTAAACCTGCTGTACAACGAGGAGACGAGGACGGGACAGCAAAGGGACTGCCTGGAGGAGAAGAAAGTTGTGTGATCGGGTAAGCTCCGTTTTATAAATGCAACCCAAGGCAAAACATCTGGCTGCCGGAGAGCTCTCGTCTAGCAGCTACGGCCAGCGGAGGAACCGGTGAAGGCCGAGGATCCAGAGATTTAGCAGAGAAAGTAAAATGACAGCGGATTTGGTAAATACCACAATTTCTCGCCTCAAATGGTCTCAAAGTTTAGATTTGACTCTTATAAACCGTTTTATAAATGCAACAAGCCTCTCTCTCTCTCTCCTTCTCTCTCTCAACGTGATCTGTCTACGAGCAAAACAAACCTGCAAACAAGCGGGAGCTCGAAGCGCTTTGGGGCGTTAAAAGTGTCTTTTTGTCCACCAAAGCCTTGACGCGCGTCAGAGCAGCTTAGAAGCTTATTGAGGCGTCAACAGCATAAATAACCGGCGAAAGTTAACGCGCGTTTAGGCGAAATTTAGACGTAAATAAGCTGTCCGGTGTGAACGCAGCATTATACAGACCTCGGAGGAGTGCGAGTGCGAGAGCCTCGTTAGGTCTTTTGAAGTGTATTTTTCTCTGAGACCGCAGCAACCTGATGGGGCTTTCAGGTCATTATACAGGCGGAATCCATGCAAATCTGTTTGGTTTTGGACAAATACCGACTGCAGCTGGTGCAACAGGTACTTTGAAAGAAACTTGCACTTGTCCTGCTCCAAGCCAGCCTGGTGCATCAGTCAGTTTCAATTGACTTTGTGGAAACTGTCTGACATCGCACCAAGTCACGGCTTTTAGGGCTTTCCTGAACACAGACAGTAGAGTGTAAACATGTGTGTCTGTAATTGTTTCTGTGAGATAATCATGTTTGAAGTTAATATTTGACACAAGGTCAAAGGAGAACATTTACTGTACCTATGCTCTCAGTTCAAGTTGGCTCTGGTCAACTCTGGCTCTGGTTAATCTCTATTCGATGATTGTCTGATAGTACTTCCTGGTTTTAAGGAACAATCTGTGGTTCTGCAATACCTAGTGGCTGAAGTGAAGTGAAATTGAGTGGAGGCATGAGGTGGCACTACACTGGATGGACCAGAAAGCCAGTGTAATGAACATCCCTGGTCTAGAGCCTGATGTTCAGTCAGATAAAGTTAAATCGGAGCTATGACTACGATGTGATGTTGTACTGTGACATCTCTAGTTTAGTTTTTGTTGCAAACTGACAAAATTGGACAGTGGACAACAGGCTTAAGACAATAAGTTCATCTGGCTTAAATGAAAGAATCTTGTCTGTGGTGATGCTTCGTTGATGTTCAAATTATCCAAAATCACTTACAGTATGATTATGAATAACCAAAATGTATTTCAGTGACCGAGCCTCTTAAATCCACTTGTTCTGTGACATTCGGTTCATGTTGTCTCCTCTGAATCTGTCTCGTCCTGGAGGAAAGCACCGGCAGCCAGACTCTCGGACTGACTGATCCCAGGACAGGACACTTGAGACGGGCCGACGGGAGCGGAGAGAGTCCTGGTGAGTCTGGAGTCTGGAGGGGACTGGTACGGCGGCGGTCCTGTGAGGGGGGACTCTTCGGGCGAGGCCAGGGCGGTGCGGTGGATGATGATCGGGTCCGGGGAGGGCAGAGGCTCCAGGGGGTCTTTGGAGGGGCTCTGGTCTGGAGAGGGAGGCTGAGGAGGACAGGCCACAGCCGGTCTGTGAGCGAGAGGCAGACTGGAGGATCCTGGCCCAGAGGACGGAGAGGCAACTCCTCCGCTTTCCCTGCAAGAGAAACAGAAAGAAAGTATTTATTGCAAGAGTTAACATTGAAATAAACTTTATCATAACTTACACTCAAGGAAAAAAGAAACGCAACATTTTAATATTGAAAAATTCCTTAGAAAACGAGTACATTTGTAAAAATATGTTAACATCATGATTTGAGTCCATAGTAAGCTGAGGACAAGTGAACAGATTTCTTGGTTTGGCTTGACTGATTGTGAGAACAATACAGAGTGCATTACAGGGTTGTTTATTCACACAAACTCATGTTTGAAACTTAGAGTTGACTTTTACCGCTGGTTAACTGTGCTCAAGTCTTCTCTATAAAAGGCACCAGAATGAAGCCAAAACACACTTCTTCACGATGCCACGATGTCAACCAGAGAGGATTAGAGCTATTGGCTGCTCCAAGCTGGACGGTGTGTTGTCTTGTGTCTCCAGGGTGTTTGGAGTCACCGCTCTACCTTTAGTCGTCTTGTTGAGCGATACCAGCCACTGGTTCCTCTAACGACCGCCCTCGTACTGGTGGCCCCTGTGTTACGACCGCTGCACAAGACCAACCACCCCCCCGCACATCTCTGTGACAGGTTCACCCGCCACCAGGTCCACAGCCGAGACCATGGGACACGCCACAGCCAGTGTCTCCAGAACCATCCGTAATAGCCTCGGCGCTGACGGTATTTAACCATATCGGTCATACTGTATGTTGGATCAGTGCTTTACATCGCCGAGCTCAGATCGAATGGTGCACTCACATAGTCGTTGGACTTTGCAGAGGTGGTCTCAATGTCCCATTGAAAATGTCTGGGATCTGCTCAGTGTGCGTGTCGTGATGAAATTCCTGTCACTTTTGGTTTGGGGGTTGCTCTATTGTTTGGTCTGTTATTGGACTTGAAAATGTGTAAACGCCACAAGAGTTGGCCTGAGGATTAGAAATGGATGTAGGGTTCATATGAAACAGGAGGATCTCAAAAATTATTCTGCCCCCCAAAAGTGTTGCGTTTCTTTTTTCCTTGAGTGTAGATATTATGTGAGTCCTTGAATTAAAGGCCCGTTTTAAATGAAATATTTAAAATAACACAACTAGTTTGGCACCAGTAAAGGTAATATTGATAGAATTTAGTTTGTATGTCAAGATTAGATTAGATTTGATTGTTTTCTCACTTGAAAAACTTATCCTGGACATCCGACATACAACAAATTCAACACCCTAAACCAGGGCTGTCCAAACCTTTTTCATCAAAAGTCACAATTTGAAACATACTATAAATAGTGGGCCGATCTGAGGCGTATGAAAAGCAAAAAATAATAAAATAAACACAAAGTACTGTTACGTTGACTAGCCCTGTTGAGTTTGTTCTGACCTGGAGGAGGCAGGTCCAGCTTCCTCTTCCTCAGCTCCGACATGGCTCCCTGCAGCTGCTCGATGATGATGTCATCACTGTGGGACAGAGACACAGAGATCCGCTCCTGCAGGAAGTCCCTGAGCTCCTCCAGAGACATCCGCATCAGACGCTCTGGAAACACAGCACAGGATCACATCAGGAGTGGAACCCACAACCTGCTCAGTCAGAGGAGAGAGGATAACTACTCTGCCACAGGCTCAACAACTGCTTACTTACAAAATGTGCACATGTCTAATTTACTGTAAGGCAAATACAAATGCAAATTTCTGTTCTGTACTGTTTCCATTAGAGCGTTTGAGTTCATATGTTGGTGGTGTTATCTGGATTCGAGAGCTCTTTGGGCTTTATTTTTGGTAGATTCTTACACTAAATTTTAGAACAACAAATGTACACTTTTGGTTGGCCAGTATCAGATTAGATTTTAGCTCTGGTGTTGATGCGTTCCAGTCGTCCTCGGAGATCGGAACTCGGAGTGATGCTTTCTCAGAGTGTTGTGTGTTCCAGTGGTCAAGTCGGATTAACCGTTACTTTTATAGTAAGGTGCCAATAAATAGCTTGGAAACTGCCCATAACAGCCAAAATACAGTTCTCTTAATGTCAGTTTATCAACTTGGACATTACTGTTACATTTACAGTTTGTAAAACATCGCAAGAGAGTGAATCTGCTTTTGTTTACATCAGTTCTGTGTAGCCGTTAGCAACATTAACATTGCAGCACATAACGCAGGTTTACAACGGCAGATGTGCATAAGCAGCGCAGGAGCAAGTCACAGAGGCGAGTGAACTGTAGAGACAAACTAAAGAGACAATAACACAGGTACGATCAGTAGTGAAGCTGTCGGAGGTTTATCTTTTTCAAAACATAGGGCGCTGCCATGTTCGATTTTCTACCTCGGACGCTGAAATTCTGTCCAGGATGCGAGTAGAAACTCCGAGTTGGAGGGCTGTTCCAGTGGGAATTTACAAGTCGGAACTCGGAAGTTCCGAAAGCCCTGGGGTGAGGTACATGAAACATTGTATTGTGCATGTTTTTAGTCGTAGGGGAAACCAGAATACTCGGCTGAAATTTATAGAGACACATGGAGAACATGCAAACTCCACACAAAGGCTGTGCTTTCCTTTGCTGCAGGTTTCACTCACTCTCATTCACTTCATGACTGCAAATAACGATTTTCTTTTTTCAAAACTCACTTTATCTGTTCTGTGAATAAAAGAATTTCATCTGGAATCGTGCACAAATGAAGGGCTCGTTGTAATACTTAGCATTTCCATCTTTCTTTCTTTTTGGTTCTTGAAAATGTGCACTAAAAACACAGTTCTCCTCTAATCCATCTGCCCCAGTCAGACACAGAGACAGAGGGACATGAGACTCACTGCGGTGAACTTTGAGGATGGTGTAGGACATGGCAGTGAGCAGCTTCTCTCCCTCCAGGATGAAGATGTCCCACAGGCGAAGAGTCAGGCTGAACGGGGTCTAGGGTCAAAAGGTCAAAGTTTAAAATGTTATAATTCGGTCTGTTTATTTTTGAGTCTTTAGATTCTTATTATTAAAGTCTGACCCTCTCGATGAAGCACTGCATGAACCACTTGGTGCTGTAGATGCCGGTGGACATCTGCTCTCGGTCCTGAGCGTCACACAGAAGAAGACAGATTTAAAGCACACGACAGAGGTTTACACGAGAAGAGAAGAAAAGAGAAGAGAAGAGAAGAGAAGAGAGGGACAGTACCATGTGTCTCTTGAGTTTGGGCAGAAGCTTGGACAGGATCTGATCGTGGTGACTCTGGAAACGCTGCAGTTTAGGAAATCCAGGAACAAAGAAACCTGTGAACAGAGAGATATATTTTTATTTTTCTAAGACAGGTAAATAAGTAAATACATATAAACTGTTCATATTTCAAGTTAAGTGGCATTTCTTCCCAATTTCAAGTGAGAAAATGCTTATCATTTTCTTATTTTAATACAAGGCTCTGGCCTCACAGCAAGCAGGTCCAGAGTTCGACTCCCAGGCGACCGGGGCTTTTCCAGGTGGAGTTTGCATGTTCTCTCGTGTGTGCATAGCTGCTTCAGTTTCCCCTACCACTAAAAACATGTCCAGTAGCTTTCCAGGACTATAGATGGAAAAAAGTTAAAGCTAGAATCTGATACAGGCATCTCTGACATTGTGCTTTATGTACAGTAGTTGTACATTATCGCACTAAACATAACCTTAACCTTAAATTATATTTTAAGACCTTTTTGCTTCTTCTTTAAGCTCTTATTAACTTGTCACTTTAATTAACTCTTTCCCTGCCAAAGACGAAAATATCCGTCATTGCGCGGCCAACCGTTAAGTCTCTCAATGACGTCTATTTCCGTCATAGACCTTTTATTCTCTGCGGCGATGTTAGGCTCTGATGCATGTGCTGACTTTTCACAGATTCACCAGCAGATGGTGGAATTGTGTGAGTACAAGGACCAAGAGGAGGTCACATGACCGGGAAATACATGTGCTCTTTTGTCGACATTAAGTTGGCTGTGTTTACGTGATCTTTTGATGTACAACATGTCATGATTCCAGTTGCACTAATCTTAAATTGAAAAGGATTGATAAGGCCAGAGTTTGTTCTAAGTCTTTGCACTGCTTAGAAATGTCTTAAAACGACACTTGAAACAGACAGAGTGTTACTGACCGTGCATGGCGTGTTTGTGGTCAGTCAGGAGCTGAGTCAGGCCCCAGAAGGCGTCCTCCTCGTTCATAAACATCAGCAGAATAGCAGCGATTTGGCTCATGCCCTGACAGTAGCTCACCTCCTGCAGCACAAACCGAAGAACACGGAATCACAGAATAAAGTAGCAACAGGAAAAGTACTTATTGGAGCAGATAATGCAGAATACAAAGTGAGCTGAGTCTTACTGTGTTGTAGACGGAATAAGCAGCGAGGACGTAGAAGAGAGACTGCTGCCTGCAACACAACAGAAGAGACATGAGAAAGTTATGTTTAAGTGGTTAAAACTGAATTCTTCGGGCGTTTTTGTGGCCAGAGTTTCCACTGATGCTGCTGTGGTCAGGCCTGTGCTTCTGCTTCACACCTCTGCAGCAGAGAGAGAAAACATGAGGAATAAACAAGCATGAACTTGCCTCGATGTGCTAATTTGAATCACAATGAAGGTGATTTTAGGAAGAAATGCTCAGAAAGAGGCTGTTCGTGTTACAAGGACTGAAAAAACAGTTTATTCATTGGACATTTTAGAGCAAATTGGCAAATAAGCAAGTCTCTGGTCAAAATAGTCTCTAACCTCCTGTGTCATTTTTAGGCTCCATAGCAGGCCTCTTCAACTTAAGGCCCTGATCTGGCCCTCAGCCTATTACCACTGTTATAAAAAGATACTTTCTTTTGCTTAAAACTCAGCTACTACATCTTATACTTTGTTGGGTCCTTTTTAAGTTCTGGTTTAATCCTGCTTTAGACCTTGTTTGGTCCTGGTTTAATGTTGAAATTTTCTTAGTACTGATCTGGTCCTTGTTTAATTGTGGTTCAGTGCTGTTTTTGAAGTTTGTAGAGCCTTCAAATTCAAGCATAGACTATGGAGCAGTGTTATTTTCTTCATTGAAACAGATACAGTGCTGTGGATATTTGGCGTAACCCTTATTTTTGTCAAAAGTGGTGAGGTTTTGTGCAACTATCCGGGCCAGGAGCCATGGTCGTTGAAAAATCGAAACAAATCTGGCCCAGAGAAAACTTGAATTAGCCGGCCATTCAACTAAGCTTTTACAAACCAGGGCATGACTTCTGTTCTCCGTCAGAGATTAACAATTTTTTGTCAAGCATTATGTCACGCGCATTTGTTTAGCGATTGGTAGCCGATCATGTTCGTGTTCTTTCACATCAGTGCGCCCAAAGACTAGAACAGACGCTGCGTTGCTCCACCCTACCGACAGTGACTGGGGTTCTGTTGGTGTGAAAAACCAAACGCCAGCTGTCAAATCAATCACACAACTGTGTTTTTTATGTGTCAGAATAGGGCTGGGCGATATGGGAAAAAATTTATATAACAATTTTCTTAGAATCATATCACGATTTCAATTTTATCACGATTGTTAAATTGTCTATTTTCAAAATGATTTTTTAGAAAGTTCCTTCTTCACAATCAATGTCTAGATCCAGCCGTCGTAGGCTGATCAGTGTTGCCAGATATTCAGAAAAAAACAAGCAACCAATCCCAAAACAAGTGACCTCAATCCTTTAATAAAAAATATTTAATATAATCATTAAATTAGAACATGGTGGATCTCCACAAAACAAGTTTCTAGCAATTTAACATCATTATCAACTTCTAGACCTACAAATATGCTAAAAGTCCATTATATTTTTAATTTAGACCTGAAAATAGCAAAAATTCACCTCTTTTATGACTTGACAGTGCAGGCCAAAAAAACACAATCTTCAAAATTCTTTGAAAAACAAACAAACAAACAAAAAAAAACAGCTCAATATTGCTGTAAGAGAACTTGACAATTCTGAGGCTGAGAAAAGTCAGTTAGAAAAAAAAAAGAATCTGTGTTTGAACAGATGGATTCAATCGAGAATTGATAAATCTCGATATCACAATTTCTTTAAAAAAGCAGATTGTCACAGGGATGAGCTCACGATTCGATTTTTATCATGATATTGCCCAGCCCTATGTCAGAACACATGGCCTTGACCTTGGTGTGCCCAGGGGTCAGTTTTGGGACCCCTTCTGTTCACTCTGTCATCCACCAGACAAGACTGAAGTCATCATTTTTGGCTCACAGAAACAAAGTGTCACCAGTCATCTTCACGCTCTAGAAATTAGTTGTAATAATAAACTCAGACTTGAACATCAAACCAATAACATCAGAAGCTTTTGACCATCTTAAAACGTGGCCAAGATTAAAGGCATAGTGTCATTTTGCATTGTGGATTCAATGCAATTTGTAATCAGAATGTCTGCGTACAATGGTGTAAAGATTCCATTTATCATCTGGAGAGCTGTGTGTCTTAAACAGAAAGTGTGTGAATCTCACTTGACTCCGAATCTCTCCATGAACATGACGTGTTTCCTGAAGGTTCGGTTGATGTCGAGGTCGATCTGTTTAATCTCAGACGAGTAAACCAGAGCCTGCTCCTTCATCCTCTGACCAGACAAAACACAGAAAAGACCATTAGACAGAACAGAAGACAAGTGGCAAGATTCAAATGAAATGTCTTTGGATAAAGATGGATTATGCTTTTGATTTGGAGGATTCATTCCTCTTAGTGGTGTCATAGAATCAGCTTCTAGAGTTATGCAGAAAACACAGCTTACATCTCCATGTCTCCTGATGACACCAGCCCAATGGATGCTATTTAGACATCAAATCCTGGACGTCAGAAAACTTTCTCCAGCTAAGTCGACTGCACACTAGACAAGTTTAAGATCTTTTGCTATTTTTAGAAGTGTCAAAACAGAACAGGCCACAGACATAAGGACATTTACAAGCATTATTAGACAGACAGTAGTATCATGTGTCAGAAGACGACACAGACTTGTGGAGCAGCAGCAGTGAGAAGAGAACAGTGTGTGTGTCACGTGATCGAGCGCAGAGTGTTTTCTTTCATGTGCGCGGTTATAAAAGTGAAACAACAACAACAATGATGATGCTGTGTAGCAGGTGAACCTCACCATGATGCTCCTGACAAATAGTAGTAACAGAGTCGTAGTGACGCACAGACAGAAGGAGAGAAATTAAAACAAATCTCTTACAATAATCCTTACTCTGGACACGGCTTCTGAACTTGTAGAGGAGCACAACAAGCTTAAAATTGGGCCAAAACTCCTGTAGTGTGCAGAAGACTTTAACCAGGTCATCAGTCCAGAGGCCCAGAAAGCTTTCTGGTCTTCCCAAAAAAGCATTTCATGTTTACAATTACTCCAAATTTCACAAGGGCAGGATCGCATTACATGATTAAAAATCCCTGCATTGGCGTTGCGTATTTTAAAGTACTTTTACTGTTTTTCTGCATGTATTTCTCTGTACATAATAATATGCACACAAAATGCGCTCTAAAGTGAACCAGTTTAAACCAGTCCAGTTTCGAGGACTCCCAGTGAGCTCTGACCTGGTATTTCCCTGGGTTTTCTCTGCGGATCTTCTCCACCTCGAGCATCAGAGCCCAGGCCTGTCCCCTGAGCTGAGCCGGGATGCCTTTGTACACCCGCTTCACCAGCTGAACACACAACAGACATGGAAAAGGTGATTAAATTTAGTGTCACAACTACAAACATGGTCATTTACTGTCACCATGAATAAAACAAGGTCAAAGCTAAGGAGTAGCACTAATATATTTGTCCAGTTTTATCACTATGATGTGGAAAACATAAAAATAATCTCAGACCTTCTCACTGCGCTTGTACTTGTCCCATTTCTTGACCATCTTGAGCCATTTTTCTGCTCGCTCCAGCTCCTGCTGCTTCAGCTGTGAACAACAAACACATATTTTGTAGTTTTTATTTTAGGGTTGGAATCTAACTTACGTTCATTGTATTCCCATTCTAAAACATGATGACACCATAAGTCTGGAAATTTAGACATTTCATTGTGAAGTATAATGTTGTGAATAGAAAAACTCTCTGGTCCAGTGGCGTTTAAGAGTACATGGGCCTCAAACGAAAATAGTTGGAGGCCTTTATGCTCAATAATAACATGGTAATCGGACAAACTATTGTGACAAAAAATAGTTTTAAAAATAGTTTTAATTTAAATTGTTGGAATAATGAAAAAACTCTTAGATCATTATTAAAGGGTTAATGAGTGAAATATCACTAAATTATTTTAACCATAAATAACATAGTAACAAACAACAAATAAACACAAAAGTCAGGTTTTTTTTTTTGTTTTTTACAAAAATTGCTCCTTTTATCTATCACTGTTGATTTCAAGCCTTGGCCTTGGTTTTCTGAGAGAGCCAAGCGTGTTGAGGATAGACAGCAGCAAATAAACAATTAGCATGTGTAGCTCAGCGTGGGGGCCCTCTGGTGGGGGCCCCAAGCAATTGCCTAGTTTGCCTTTCCTGTAGCAACACCTCTGCTCTTGTCCACCATCTTGCCTCATGACAATATTCTACAACGTGAACTGATTGAGCTGCTGTTTTTGTCGTACCTTCTCCTCTTGTGCACTGGGGAGAGGAAGCTCCTTCTCACTGAAAAACAATGACAGAAAATATAGTTTCTCATGATTTATAAAAGTGAAAAACGAACGTAACGAATGTAATGACTCACTGCATGAAGCCCAGACGGTCGACCACTTTGTAGATGCTGAAGTCTCCGTCCTCCCAGGGGTGGACCTGCACCCCGCCCTGCCTGCCCTGAGAGAGCAACAAAACACAGATCATTTCAACAACATACACACAAGAATTAGATGTTTTGATAATGTGGATGATCAGTGGTGAGATGAAGTCTCAAGTTTTTGGCTTCAAGTCCAAGTCAAGTCTAGGTCAAAGAGAGACAGGTCCAAGTCAAGTCCAAGTCAAAGAGAGACAAGTCCAAGTCAAGTCTAGGTCAAAGAGAGACAGGTCCAAGTCAAAGAGAGACAAGTCCAAGTCAAAGAGAGACAGGTCCAAGTCAAAGAGAGACAAGTCCAAGTCAAAGAGAGACAGGTCCAAGTCAAAGAGAGACAGGTCCAAGTCAAAGAGAGACAAGTCCAAGTCAAAGAGAGACAGGTCCAAGTCAAAGAGAGACAGGTCCAAGTCAAAGAGAGACAGGTCCAAGTCAAAGAGAGACAAGTCCAAGTCAAAGAGAGACAGTCCAAGTCAAAGAGAGACAAGTCCAAGTCAAGTCCAAGTCAAAGAGAGACAAGTCCAAGTCAAAGAGAGACAAGTCCAAGTCAAGTCTAGGTCAAAGAGAGACAGGTCCAAGTCAAAGAGAGACAGGTCCAAGTCAAAGAGAGACAGGTCAAGTCAAAGAGAGACAAGTCCAAGTCAAGTCCAAGTCAAAGAGAGACAAGTCCAAGTCAAGTCCAAGTCAAAGAGAGACAAGTCCAAGTCAAGTCCAAGTCAAAGAGAGACAAGTCCAAGTCAAAGAGAGACAGGTCCAAGTCAAAGAGAGACAGGTCCAAGTCAAAGAGAGACAAGTCCAAGTCAAGTCCAAGTCAAAGAGAGACAGTCCAAGTCAAAGAGAGACAGGTCCAAGTCAAAGAGAGACAGGTCCAAGTCAAAGAGAGACAAGTCCAAGTCAAAGAGAGACAAGTCTGAGTCAAAGAGAGACAGGTCCAAGTCAAAGAGAGACAAGTCCAAGTCAAAGAGAGACAGTCCAAGTCAAAGAGAGACAGTCCAAGTCAAGTCCCAAGTCAATGACTGACAGTCCAAGTCAAGTCTAGGTCAAAGAGAAAAGTCTGAGTTGAGTCCAAGTCCTCTGCTTTTAGTTTCCATTTTTTCAAGTGTTTATGTTAAATTACAGAATACCTCTTACAGTATATATCTACAATTTCATAGATTTTTTTTATAAGTTCTCTCATTTAAAATACATTTTGATCACAAAAATGAAGTGAGGAAGAACCCGTTCCAGTTTGTTAATGTAAAATTGCATTGTTTACTCTTCGGGAAGAAGCCTCAAGTCACAGAGATCCAAGTCCAAGTCGAGTCCCAAGTCTCTGACCTTCAAGTCCAAGCCTTAGTCCACTTTATATTGTCACAGGTTCACAATGATTGTATTTTTTATTTTAACACTGTTTTAATATATAGTATATCAATTGCAGGCTGTATCTCTCTATTTCTCTCTCGCCCCTTTTGCTAATCTCTTGAGTATGTGTTTTGTTTTCTATTGTTAAACAAGATTAAACTCTGTAGTCCTCCTGTGTTTTTGCTTGGCAGTCTGAAACCATCGCAAATCACAGAAAAAAGATTACAAAGAAAAAGGTTACCAAAAGTTCAAGTCTCAAGACATCAAATAGTGACTGATTCAAGTTCACTTCACACGTGTGTACAAATTCCCTGGAAAACCAGACTCACTGTGGCATATTTGAGGATGATGTCTGCTCGTTCCTCTGCGATCAGTGTCTCTACGTCCTTCTTCATGTCACTGTCTGTAAACAACACACACAGACCAAAGTCAGGACTAAACATGGACCAGAGTCAGGACTAAACGTGGACCAGAGTCAGGACTAAACACAGACCAGAGTCAGGACTAAACGTGGACTAGAGTCAGGACTAAACGTGGACCAGAGTCAGGACTAAACGCGGACAAGAGTCAGGACTAAACGTGGACCAGAGTCAGGACTAACGTGGACCAGAGTCAGGACTAAACATAGAACAGAGTTAGGACTAAACGTGGACCAGAGTCAGGAGTAAACATGGACCAGAGTCAGGACTAAACGTGGACCAGAGTCAGGAGTAAACATGGACCAGAGTCAGGACTAAACGTGGACCAGCGTCAGGACTAAACGTGGACCAGAGTCGGGACTAAACGTGGACCAGAGTCGGGACTAAACGTGGACCAGAGTCGGGACTAAACGTGGACCAGAGTCAGGACTAAACGTGGACCAGAGTCAGGACTAAACGTGGACCAGAGTCAGGACTAAACACGGACCAGAGTCGGGACTAAACATGGACCAGAGTCGGGACTAAACATGGACCAGAGTCAGGACTAAACATGGACCAGAGTCAAGACTAAACATGGACCAGTCAGGACTAAACATGGACCAGAGTCAGGACTAAACATGGACCAGAGTCGGGATTAAACGTGGACCAGAGTCAGGACTAAACGCGGACTAGAGTCAGGACTAAACATGGACCAGAGTCAGGACTAAACATGGGCCAGAGTCGGGACTAAACATGGACCAGAGTCAGGACTAAACGCGGACCAGAGTCGGGACTAAACACGGACCAGAGTCGGGACTAACACGGACCAGAGTCGGGACTAAACGTAGACCAGAGTCAGGACTAAACGTAGACCGGAGTCAGGACTAAACACGGACCAGAGTCAGGACTAAACGTGGACCAGAGTCAGGACTAAACGTGGACCAGAGTCAGGACTAAACACAGACCAGAGTCAGGACTAAACGTGGACCAGAGTCAGACTAAACGTGGACCAGAGTCAGGATTAAACATGGACCAGAGTCAGGACTAAACACGGATCAGAGTCAGGACTAAACGTGGACCAGAGTCAGGACTAAACACGGACCAGAGTCAGGTCTAAACGTGGACCAGAGTCAGGACTAAACACGGACCAGAGTCAGGACTAACATGGACCAGAGTCAGGACTAAACGTGGACCAGAGTCAGGACTAAACAACTCAAAACATTATTTTTGTCTGTGCATATGACTGAAATGCTTTGTCTGCACTCTTTATTTCTTTACTTCTTTTAAAGTAAATTTTATGCTGATTATTTATATATTTAATAATGCTGTGTGGTTTTTGTATTGTAATTTTGATGCATCTTTTCCTGCCTTGTAAAGCACTTTGAATTGCTTTGTGTATCAATTGTACAAATAAACATGCCTTGCCTACTGTAATTGATAATATTAGGCTATACATAATGGCAAAACAGAACGTGAACCAAAGAACTAAGCTGTTTAAATGTCAAGTACTAATAGCCTACAATACTGTCTTGACAAAGTAGGAATACAATGCAACATATATGATGAAGAAGATATAAGTATTCTGTAGCTAAAGAGGTTACACTGTCCATGTTATGACCTGAAACGTTAAATGCGAAGGTATTGGTCTGTGTAGCCGATGGTTTGGGGTGTGTAGCCTGTCTCTGGGCCTAACCCTGGATCTCGCATCACCAAAACACCGGAGCAGTGAAAGGATGCTGCGGCTACACCATGACACTGCGAGAGCGCGCGGTCCCGTTACGTTTATCCATCAAAACAAGCGCGTAAAAGCGTAAAATCAGACCCAGATTGAACCGACCCCGGGTGTGGACGTGTGGGTGCGTGTTACCGGGCTCCTCCGCTGCTGGACGCGGCTCTTCGGCTCATCCTCCCCCGCAGCAGCTGAGCGCGGGGCCGGGGAGCAGGACAACAAAAGGCCCGACCGACGCTCGCTCCGGGACCAGCGGCGGCACTGAGCACGCGCTGTACGTCTACGCCGCTCCAGATCCACAAAAACACACTGGTGATGGAGGAGAGGATGGTGAAGAGGGTGAGAGAAGGAGGAGAGAGGAACAGCGCCATCTGCAGAACGGGATATGAAAGTGTAGAGGCTGGTTTGAGGTGCGACTGAGGCAGAAAGGCACAAGAGGGCGCTAAAGGATCACGTGGAAACAGTAAAAACAGAGTCAGAAAGAAAGGCAACAAAAGGAACCAACAGATTTTACAGCCTTTGGATTAGAAGTTTTCACTGCTCTTAACACATTTTCGTTTCTTTGTAAATGCATTTTTACAAGTTTCTTGTTTCATAACAATGAATCAAGAACAATTTTAAAGGAGACCTATTATGATTTTTCTGTATACTGTGATATGGCATAAGTAGATCAAGAATTCACATTTTGTTCATTGCAAAACACAGAAAAGAACTAAAACGGCTTAGAATAGAAACAAGTCCATTGACTTCCTGTTCAAAACTGCAGAACTGATAAGCCCCGCTCTTCATTGTAAAATGTAACTTGAATGGAGCTCAACAGTGGAATACCACCCTGGTTCCGGAAGAGTTTTGCCCCATGTTATAGTGCCATAGGCTTTTCGAAAATTCAAATTTTAAAGAGTTTAAAGACATATCGCGGGCTAACCAGCTATGTGCTAACTCAGATCCACAGCGCGGTTGTTTTCAGTCTAAAAAGCACATCTAGAACTTAAAATTCAGCAAAATGTCGTAATAACTTCGTAGTTTACAAAGCTAAAAAAATTACTTTTAAACAAAAATGTAGGTCTTATGCTCCTGACTCACCACATAGCTGCTTAGCCCCGAGGACGTTTCCAAACTTTTATTATAATTTTTTATCGAATTCCCTATGGCAATTTAACATGGGGTCCGAGATTTTGGAACCAGGAAGTGGGCGGTCACTGTTGAGCTCCATAAGCCAGAGCTCAAAATAAGGACTGTCCTGGTAAATAGGGAGTCTGGTCACCCTAATTTTAAAAATTTAATTTTTGTTGTTGTTGTCATGTCTACATGACAATTTTGAACTTTACATGTTTCACTAGGAAACATAATTTTTGACTTATCACAAGAAAATACAGACAAGTTTTCTGAGCATCAGCTGCAGGACAATACAAGATTACTGAAACATGCGTAAATCAATCCAAATACAACTTTGAGTAAAGTAATGAGAGAACACTGCTGTAACATGGTTAAAAACAAGTGGAGTTTACATAATAGGTCACCTCTAAGAGGTTTGAAAACATCCTTATTGGAGCCAGTCAGCTCTGTGGAGAGTCAGGAGCATACATTTTTTTGTTTAAAACTGTTTCTGCAGCTTTATGAACTACAAATTTAGTAAATGAAAAAAGTCAGCTACACAATTTAGGTCTTTGTACACGGGCACAGTGGTTTTAAGAACACAAGTACAGCCGGGGTTAAAGGTGCACTGTGTTGGGGCCAAAATAGACTTGAATAAAAGCACGTCTTTGCTGTTTAGATTGCTTTGTTGCACAAAAAATAAAATAAAATAAATAAAAACATATTAAAAAAAAGCCAAAAAAAAGTGTTTAGTTTGAGCTTACGTGACCCCAGTATGGACAGTTATTTGTCCCGGAGGAGGCCCGCTCAGGATCAGAAGGATTTTTTGTTTATCAACACTGGTGATGAGCGTTCACCCGACCAAGAGAAAGAGCCGCTGCTCATAGACACAAACAAATCAAATCCATTTATTTTTGTATAGCCCAAAATCACAACAACAGTCGTCTCTGAGGACTTCCCAAGATTATTAATTTTAGCAAATATGAATAATATTAACAGTAGAAACCTAATGGATTAAGGTAGAAATGAATGAATGATAATGAATGAATGAAAGAAACTAGTCAAGAAAGCTCAGTTATCAGTAATTACAAGAGTTTATCACTGTGAGAAAACAAACGTTCTGCTGCTAAATCAACATTTGTGAATAAAATTTGACTCTATGACTAATAAAAGTACATTCAGGTGAAAAAAGACGAGGGAAAACACTGTCTCAAGCTTCAGGAGCCAGACACCTGTCAGACCGGTTCAGACCTGATCCAAACAGCTGCTCTCATCCTGTTTTGTTGTTTTATTCAAAGACGTTTCCCCATGTAACCAGATACACAGCGGGTCTTTCTGCATAACGCATGTGCAGTAGAGCGGAAAGTGGCGTCGAACGAAAGTCTCTCTATAGGAAAGTGGTTATGTAGCTGTATTTTATCACATTATGGCATAAATTATTTATTTACACTTTCAGAATGTTCTAAAGTCTGGTTTTAACTTTTTAATTTTAGTGAATTGTGTAGTTGACTTTTCACCTCCAGAAAGTTACACATGCACCTTTAAAGGGGCACTGTGTAAGATTGAGAGGAATTTTAATTATCACTTATAGTCCACAAACATTTAAATCATATTTATTCTTTACAACACGAATACTTAAGAGAGCACTGTTAACCAATCCACATCAATGTGATACATTTATACGTATTTGAAATGTTTTATTACGGGCCGGAATGTGGATTATTGACGCTAGATGTCATCATGGTAATAGGCAAAATGCATGTGAAAGGCTCCCTCTGGTGTTCAAAAGTGGAAATCACTTTGGTTTGTTTTTCTTACACAGTGCCCCTTTAATCAACAATTTTAAATACTTAGTTTTGTCTACCTTTAGTCACAGGTAGGCCTATCCATTGGGTTATATATCACAAAAGGCTCATCTGTACTCATCTGTTTAAGTCCAACAGTTTACAGATGAGTTGAGTTACATCTTTCTAAAATGCTTTTATTAGTGTTTTACAGTTCCAAAAAAAGTTGGAGCACAATCTCTGGAAGAAAAGTAAAACAAGAATCCTGAGCCTTCAAACAAGGTATAACATTATCTGCAACATTATTGGTAAAACTGAAGGTGCCAGAGACGATTTCCAACCAAAAATTGTGCCATGTCTGGAAAAATAAATTGGAAAAATGCAGCGTTTATTAAGCGCTCAAAACACAGATGATCAAACTCAGAGATATGTTTTATTAAAGTGCACAGCTTTAATGTTTTCAGTGAATCAGTGCAAACAGAAACACACTCAAAAATAAACTATAATTGGATTGTTACAAACTCAAACTCAAAACTTACACCTCAGCTAAAATGTGTTTTCACTTTTCAATCGTAGTGAAAGTATAAATCCTTATCTGACCACAGAAAACAGAATATCAGACACCATTTCTAAACATAAACCTCCGGGCACGTGCGGCCATCTGTACGGCCAGGGATCTTTAATTATTTTTTTTTTTTTTTTTTTTTTTTTTACTTGAATATGTCATTTAACAATAACTGAATAAATAATTAGCTAAATACCAATAATCGTTTTATTTCGTTGTTTTATTGACCTCCTACGTCGGAAAAAAATGTGACCGCCTGCAGAAAAATTGAACCAGTACAATAATTGTACTCAATCCTTTTGGTTATTCTTACTTAAAAAAATCTTAAAAATGAACTTGTGTCAATAAAAAGCACAAATTAAAATACAAAAACGTTGCTAGAATCAGCACACAATGACCACAGTCTTTGGCACATTTACTCACAGTGATTTACTCCTTTACTGTCAAGGCAGAAGAACAAAAATAAAGCGCTAAAAGTGATTGAAAACGCTATAGAAAGAAAAACATGGCAGCGTGCAGATGTGAAGGCAGAACAGGTTTATTATGTGAGACTAGGATAAGTTAGGCTGCCAAATAAATCTCCAAAATGTTAAAATTCTATAATCGAATGAAACTATAAAGCTGCGTTCAGACAGGACATATTTTGTGTCGAGTGTGATTCTGCAGCTGTGTTTATGTGATCAGCTGCTTCTGGAGGTCGTCTTTCTTTTAAACAGATTACAGACAAAACATGTTGGACTAAAAACATAGCTGAGTAAGTTTAGAGCAGATACTTGATCTTTAAAGGGGACCTATTGTGTGTTTTTTTAATGTTAGTAAGAAATTAGAACATCTGCAGATCAGTAATTTATCTTTTGTTCATTGTAAAACACAAAGTTGATCTAAAACAACCTAAAAATAGAACAGCTCTACTGACTTCCTGTTCAAAACTACAGAACTGATAAGCCCCGCCTCTTCATTTTAAAATGTAACTGTAAAAAGCAACAGATTTAAAAAATATATGTTTTATTGTTGGAAAGTGGATATGGGACAGTCTTGAACCATTTATGCTTCACTTTGAGTTTAATCTTTTGAAATATACAAGTAAATACAGACAAGTGGGAGGGGATAGGTGGTAGGTGAGAACAGGGATTTCTGAGCAGCACTTAAGCTTCAGCTGAAGAACAATACAAGATTACTCAACATGCAGGAATCAATTCAAATATAACTTTGAGTAAACTAATGATGAAGGAAGGACGTTATAACAAGGTTAAAAACTTAGAAAAGTGAATTTGACACAATAGGTCCCTTTAAACTGAAGAAAAGAGCATCCTACTGGACTAGGACTCTGAGGAGAATGACACATGCAGGAGTCTAGAAACTTCCTCTTCTGTGAGCGAGTGAAAAGTGTCAGAGGAAGTCAAACTACTGGATTTATTCAATATAATCTCTGCTCCATGAAAGAGGCTGAATCTATCAGAAAGTAACAAAAACTACTGCTGCCTTCTCGTCCGTAGCAAAAATAACACTGACATGAAGAAAAAAAAGTGTTTTCTCAAAACTTTGCCATCAAACAGTTGTAGGTCTCATTTGATGCACAACATGTCATGATTCCACTTGAACAAAGTTTTTTGTGGTGCTGTGAATATTGTTTAAAATTAGCATAAAGGCCCGGCAGTGAAGAGAACAGGACTGGCAGTGAAAGGGTTAATAAGCATTTATTTTGACGCCTGTTCTGTTGCAGTATATTGTCACGCCTTAAGGCAGCAGTTTCCTAAATCTAGGCAGGTTGTGGTGATTTTTGACACTCAAACACTGTCCGGTCTGAACACAGTATAAGAGAAAGAAATACTTTTTTTAGTGTTTCAAAGTGAAAGTCTTGGTCATGTGTTTAGGCGTTTGCTGTAAATACTCACTTTTGGAGTCATGTTTGGCAATTTTAGTGCAAACTAAGCAAATTGGCAAGTTTCAGTGCAAAGGTCAATGTTATTTTTAGTTTATAGTGACGTCATCGTGGATTGTCCTGATGGTTTCTGATCACAAACACCTGCTGTCAAACCAAACACACTGCTGCTCTTCACTCTTGAGGAAGGTGTTTGATCTGACTCAACTTATCCCTCACTCTGAGTTAAGTTAAGTCAATTTACTTTTTTATTTTCTAATACAAAACAAAGATCTCACTTTAGCTCAAATCACCCCAGTCTCACTTACACAAGAAAATACAAAAATATGCCATTTCTATCAGTATTACATTTAAGCGTGTGCTGTTTGAAAAATAAGACATAATAGTACTGTATTCCTGAAATAATCCTATGTACGCTCTGTTGAAAACTACATGTCCTTTCCTCCTAAACTTATCTCCAGGGAAACCGCCAAGACCAGGCCAAGCTACAGGTCTGAGCCTTGTTCATAAAGGTTTGCGCAGGATTCTAACCGGCCAGCCAGATGGTTTATCCGCATATTTGTGAATTCACAAACTCGAGTTAAACCATCTGGCCTTCCAGCCGCCCGATTGGTTTGAGAGTCCGAACCAGAGGTGTTTCGGCCCAATCACATCACAGCAGCATGGTTTTGAGACCCAATCACATGTAGCAGGGCGAGCTAACACAGCTGTTAACGCAGAGTCTGATTCAAGCTAAACAAAGATGGCTGCTCCTGTGGAAGTTCGTGTTTCTGCTGCTTTTGATGCAGTTTTTGCAGAAATATGGTGTAATTTCTTTTAGAAAGAAGAGCTGGACATTGGATACACCATTACGATTTGTTGCTGTGATTGGCTAAGCACAAATAAGGTCGGCCCCACACCCAATCAGCTCAAAGTATTTCACTAAACATTCCACGTTTTCCCGAACGCTTTCAGTGAGTCAAGTCCCAGATGGAGACTGTGGAAGAACTCAAATCGTAGTTCAACACAGATCCATCTGGTGTGAGTCAGGTTAGCGTACTCCTAGTGGCCACAGGAGCTGTACGCAGAAAGCATATTGTTTATGTTGCTGAAACAGGGCCTAGATTTTGATACATTTTATGTATAAAAAGCCCTTTGTAAATACAGTATAGTCTGTTTTGATTTTGGCTTTATCGTTCCGTGTCTTAAATGTCCCTTTTAAATCTACACATTTTTTATGTTCTCTGTGCTTGCCAGATTTTTGACTTAAAACAGGTTTCAATCTCGATGGGCTGAACTAAAATAATACATAATACTAAAAACAGGGACTTGGGACACAAACTGGGGCTCTACACGGTTTTAGATCTCCATCTTTGACCTCACAAACCTTGGAAACAGGACTGAACAGGATTAATGAACTTAATGGAGCTAATTACATTCCCTGCTGTGTTTTCGATGAAGGGACAACGGTAGAACAGGTTAAAGCTCAAATCTGCATAATGTGTGTCCTTTCAAACCCCAACTTCCCAGATTCAGTTCATCCAGGCGTATTCGAACAGCCCGTTTTCCTCCCACAGACGACAGCGCGTCACGATCGGAGAATCGCTTTGGACCAGAGTGAAATTCTCAGAGAGCAGAGCCAAAGACGAAGGGAACTCTGGCCAGGACGAATCCATTTTACCTGAAAGAGAAACAAAAACACTCACTTTATAGTTGGGATGTTGACCAGGGCGATATTTTTAGAAGAAGTTCTGTCAGTATGTCAGTCCTAATTTGTCCTCCAAGCATCAAACGTGTTATTTTGAAGAGTAAAAATAGAAGTGCATGTGTATTTTCGACTCTCGCAATGAATCGTCGTCTATATTGATCAGTCTACTGACTATTGATGCTCACTACTTTACAGCATTATGGGATGGAGTGTTCTACATTTTGACCTGCAGGACATTCAAACACTAGTGCCATAACTAAAGCCTGATGCATGTGCTTGGTTTCATTTCAAACAGTCTGACATAACAAAATCGGGGTTTGTTCTCCCAATGGTAGACAGGGTGTTGTTTGCTTTAACCAGTCGCTGTACTCAAGCACATCAGTGTAATCCAGGAAGTAGGATTTGATGTTGTACTTATGAATTAAAGGTACAACATCAAATCCTAAGTTAATATTTGTCTCCAGGTCAAAGGAGAAGAATATATACAGTCTGCTATCTATGTAGCTTTACCTTGGAGTGCTAGGCATATGCGCCTGCGTACAGGACAGACCAAAAGTTTGGACACCCCTTCTCATTCAAAGACTTTTTTTTTTTAATTTTCATCCCTATGAACATTGTAGATTCACACTGAAGGCATCCAAACTATGAATTAATATATGTGGAAGTATAGTACAGCCAAAAAGTGTGAAACAACTGAAAATATGTCATATTCTAGGTTCTTTTGCTTTGATCACTGCTTTGCACACTCTTGACATTCTATTGATGAGCTTCAAGAGGTCGTCACCTGAAATGCTCTTCCAACAGTCTTAAAGGAGTTCCCAGAGATGCTTAGCACTTGGTAAACCCTTTTGCCTTCACACTGCGGTTCAGCTCACCCCAAACCATCTGGATTTGGTTCAGGTCTGGTGACTGTAGAGCCCAGGCCATCACTCTCCCTCCTGGTCATTCATAGTGTGAATCTACAATGTTCATAGTCATGAAAATAAAGGAGACTCTTTGAATGAGAAAGTGTGTCCAAACTTTTGGTCTACTCTGAACTGTATGTCCAATAGCACTCCAGGGCATGGAAGAGGAGACTTACAGAAATTCTCATTTTTCCCCCTTTGTTTAAAATCGCAGCTATAATCCCGCTCCCAGTGCACAGAGAGCTGTGACTTTAAGGTTTAAATGTCCCCGAGGTAGCCTATTCCTGCCATAGACACCTCTGTCATGGTTCAACACGTGACCCAATGAAAACCACTGTACATTTGCTCTGATGTCTCTCACTGACACCATTTTACTTTAACATTCAACAGTGAAAATAAAGTAATTATTACTGCTGTGCGCTACTAGGGATGGGACGAGATCTCAAAAGATTAAACTGTCACGATACTGTGCGCACATGTAAAGATTGGTCTCGCCGTCTTGGGAATGTTCATAAAGGGTTCAGTTGTGTATCTTTGAGCAGCGGTAGTAAAAAGTCTCCCCCACAAATAGACTTGTAAAGCACATAATTAGACAAAAACAGCCTAAACTCTGTCTCAGTTTTTATTTTGTATTGATAGGACAAATATTTATGGAGATTATTAGTCCTTAGCAAAAAAATACAGTCAAATATACACGGATGGCAGACATCGCAGGAACAGCGTGATGTATTTACCACTTAAACATGATTTAAATAAGATCTACATGGAGATATTTGACCCATTGCATCTATAACGTCGTAAAAAGTAACACAGACGTACTCCTTCTTCTCTGTGAGCGTCTGTGTGCAGCAGCTGAGGGAAGAGAAAGGGAGCGGAGCCTGAACCAGAGTTCAGACAAAGTCATAAGAATACTATTATAGATATGATGAAACGTACATCAAATTTAAGTAACAATAACTTAATTTTGTAATTTGCTTTGTTAAAATTCTAAATTGAAACAATTAATGCCACTTATTTAAAAATCTCTGTCTCGTCCCATCCCTAACAGCTACAAGTACTAATTTAGTCTTCAAAACAAAGTCTTTCAGTCCTTTTCTGACCAATCACGGTTCAGCATGTGACCGGCAGCAACAAATGAATGAAAAGCAGAAATGAAGAATAGTAAAACCAGTTGACCTTCTTTGATGAAGTAGATCAGATGGTGTGTGATGAGATCCTGAAAGCGCTGGTCGGTCTGAGGCAGAGGAGAACCCAGCAGAGGCTCCAGGCCCCTGAAGAAGGCGTAAGAGTCCAGAGTGTGGAAGGAGAAGCGGCTGGGGAAGGGCAGGATGGAGACGGAGGGAGTGATGGCTCTGGAGGGAGTGTGTGTCACCATGTAGCGGTAAACCGGACTGCGCAGAGCCGCTATAAACACAAATACACAACAGAGAGAAGGAAAGAGTAAGAGCCAAGGCTGCCGGTCATCACATAACTATTTGTGTTGTTTAAGAAAGCTTCTTGAATACATTCTCTACCTAATTAAGTTTGAAATACACTCAAAGAAGAAAGAAACGCAACATTTAATTTTTGAAAATTCCTTAGAAAACGAGTCCATTTGTAAAAATGGGTTGCATCATGATTTGAGTCCATAGTAAGCTGAAGACAGACTTGACTGATTGTGAGAACAATAAAGAGTGCATTACAGGTTCGTTTATTCACACAAACTCATGTTTGAAACTCAGAGCTGACTTTTACCGCTGGTTAACTGTGCTCAAGTCTTCTCTATAAAAGGCACCAGAATGAAGCCAAAAACACACTTCTTCACGATGCCACAATTGTCCAACCAGAGGGGGATGGTGCTATTGGCTGCTCCAAGCTGGACGGTGTTGTCTTGTGTCTCCAGGGTGTTTGGAGTCACCGCTCTACCATTAGTCGTCTTATGGAGCGATACCAGGCCACTGGTTCCTCTAACGACCGCCCTCGTACTGGTGGCCCTTGTGTAACGACCGCTGCACAAGACCAACCGCCCCGCACATCTCCTTGACAGGTCCGGCCCGCCACCAGGTCCACAGCCGAGACCATTGGGACACACCACAGGCCAGAACCATCCGTAATCGCCTCCGCGCTGATGGTATTCCATCATATCGGCCATATGTTGGATACGCATGTCCTGCCTTGACCAGCCATGAGTCCGGACTTAAATCCCATTGAAAATGTCTGGGATCTGCTCAGTGTGTGTGTCCGCCAACATGAACATCCTCCCGAAACTCAGCAGCAGCTGAGGGCGGCACTGGTGGAAGAATGAAACAACTCAGATACTACTGCCGATTCATGAGGCGACGAATAACCGCTGTCCAGGGCCAACAGGGGTCAGTGAACTATTGACAGTAGTTCAAAACTCTGAAAACTGAGTGTTTTGCTTCTTTTGTCCTTGAGTGTATTTCTGTTGTAAAAGAAAGCTTCTTAAATACAATTTCTACCCAATAAAGGTTGAAATATCCTGAATAAAGGCTCATGCTAAATCTCAGTGTCATACCAGCAGCTCTTTTGGCCAGGTCGTGGTTGGGGCAGCTCACTCGGATGTCGGAGGCCATGGTGGTGTAAGCTCTCTCAGGACAGCGGTCTACGGTGGGACAAGGAGCTGAGGGCGGGTACAGCTCCAGAGCCTGTTTGGCCAGAGTCTCGTTGAAGGTGGACAGTTTTTCTGAAGAGAGAGGGTAAAAGGATTAAGTTTTAGTCTCGCTCTCACTTTAAACTTTAATTTAAAAAAAGAACCTGGTCAAATTTAAGCTCCTTACCAGTGACAAACCAGCGATAGTCTCCCCAGGTCCAGTCAGAGATGTTGTGTGAGGCGGGGAAGAAGTCCATTTCCTGCTCCGTGGTCCCAATCACAAATGGAACATCGTTGTAGCCTTGGCCCTTCTCCCACATGGTGAAGGGAGCATCGGGCAGAACGACTCCATCCACCACCGCCACAGCTCCAGGAAGCAGGCCTCGAGTCGGAAGTTCTGACCCGTCGTCGTAGGCCCAGCCCGGGTACTCCTGCCACGGGACAGCCTGAGGGGACCAAGGATTTAGAATGAACCTTATGAGTCATCCATTTTTTTTACATTGGGGTAGTGTAGGTAATGTTTTTTTGTGAATGTGAAACTGGTCAGGAGCCATACACATCACTTCTCCAGAATGGAATGATTCTGACTTAATACAGGCGATACAAATAATCTTAATTTAAAACGTGACTGATTCTTTTTCCTGTTGTCTCCATCTCACTGTGTCCCGTCTGCTTTATCCTCTTACACGGTCATCTTCAGAGCCTCTGAAAAGGTTTTTGAAAAGGTTTATGAATAAGATGATGTCAGAAGGCTAGAATAGAAGGCAGACAAGAACCAGTTTTTCCGCTTTTACGCCAATAGCAATGTACTTTGTCACAGAATTTCTGAAAAGTCATTTCACACGTTTTTAATCCGGGCATTTCTATTTGTGACTTGACCCATTCTTTTTTGTTGTGTTTGTTTCACAACAAACACACGCAACTCTGTACTTGCAATTTTATAAACTAATGTAGAGATTGTACTTAAGTCTGTGTTTTTTGAGATTCTTGATTTGGACTTCTGCCCTCAGAGACTCAAACTTGACTTAGACTTCTGCCTTTAAGAGACTTGAACTTGACTTTGACTTCTGCCCTTAGAGACTCGGACTTGACTTGGACTTCAACCTTTAAGAGACTTGGACTTGACTTGGACTTCTGCCTTTAAGAGACTCAGACTTGACTTGGACTTCAGCCTTTAAGAGACTCGGACTTGACTTGGACTTCAGCCTTTAAGAGACTCAAACTTGACTTGGACTTCAGCCTTTAAGAGACTCAAACTTGACTTGGACTTCAGCCTTTAAGAGACTCAAACTTGACTTGGACTTCTGCCCTTAAGAGACTCAGACTTGACTTGGACTTCTGCCTTTAAGAGACTTGGACTTGATTTGGACTTCTGCCTTTAAGAGACTCAAACTTGACTTGGACTTCTGCCCATAGAAAATCGGACTTGACTTGGACTTCTGCCTTTAAGAGACTTGGACTTGACTTGGACTTCAGCCTTTAAGAAACTCAAACTTGACTTGGACTCCTGCCTTTAACACTACGACCGCCGCGTTCTAAATCTACCGGCAAGCGCCATGACCGTCAATTTGACGGTTTTGTAATTATCAGTGTTTTGCGCTGCTATATTACATAAATACATTTTACACAACTATATTTTTAAGGTAAAAATAATAAAACAATGCTAAATAATTGCATATCTAGATTAAAATTGTAAACTCCCTTGATAAATGTTCTAATTCGTCAATAGGCCTACATTTTTTTCGCCGCTGCGTCATTGATGTCCGCAATATATTAATAACAACTTGAATTTGCAAGACCTGTCTTCAAACATGGCTCACTTTATTCAATGCTGTGTGTAGGAAATGCGCGATATATAAAGCTTTAGACCAGGGGTGCCCAAAGTGGGCCCGGGGGCCAAATTCGGCCGCCAGATGGTTCAATTTGGCCCGCGAAGGTTGTTCAGGTTTGTTAGGACTAACTGTGTGATTAAATTTTGTGTTGAAAAGACTGTCAAATGAAGTCTCTTAAAACGTGTTAGTAAAAGGTATTTTAATCTTTATCTCTTCTCAAATGTTTTTTTAAATGCCGAACAAAATTATGTTTGGCCCTTGGCACTCTTCAATGCAATACATTTTGGCCCGCGAAGACAAAATTGGCAAATTTTGGCCCACCAAGGAAAAAAGTTTGGGCACCCCTGCTTTAGACCATGCGCGCGGTCACGGACGTGCGTTTGTATTAGGCCTCATTCGATTTAGGCCTGAAGATTTAGCCTTTTGTGAGCTTATCAGGCTATATTGGCCTAGGCATCTAACATAAACAGCCCCATCCACACGCTTTTTTTTTTTCGATCAGGAATTAGAGACAACGCAGTAATATAATATAATAATGTATTAAAATCAAAAGCAGAGAAAAACATAACACTTTGAATAGAAAAATATAATATTCATATTTACACAGATTCGAAGACAAAATGATTGATCTATTCTAATGATTGGCCTATATCTGCTATATACATATCTACAAATGATTATGGCAAATAAATATAAAAACAAACAAATAAATAAATAAATAAATAGGGTAAATAAACACAAAAGACAATAATAATAATAATAATAATAAATAAATAAATAACAACAACAACAACAACAACAACAACAACAATAATAATAATAATAATAATAATAATAAATACATTAATATGGTATACCCTAAATAAATAAATAAAGACAACGAAAAAAAATCTACCATACCCGAAAAATAAAAATAAATTCATAATAAAAAGTCCCAAATAAATACATGCATAGATAAATACATAAATAGCCTACAAAAGTTAAATAATTTGTAACAGGCCTCTAACAAGGCAAACAATGTGGCCTAAATACAAAATACAGCATTCAAATAGCCTATATAGCAAAAAGCAAAATCTGAACAATATTAAAACTGAATCCATAAATCACACACATCTTTTTATGCATGGTTGCTTAGAGCGCGCATGCAGGACAGCGGCTCTCCGTCTTCGCGACGCACTTCCCACAGACAGGCTTCTGACAGCCACAGCAGATTGTCGTGGTTCTATTTTTCTTACAGTACCTGTTGATTTGGCACTGTCGTCGGTTCCCTGGCACCTGCGGGTGGGGCAAAAGCTGTAGCTCAGGCGCGTTGGATGAAGCTTTAGCTCGCAGAACATCCCGGCGTAGCTCCTTTGCAAGCTCCAAGATGAAAGCGCGGCGGGAGATGTTTGTTCCTGTGCACTGCTGGAACAGCACCCAAGCATTTATTGCTGCCAGATCCAGAATGTTATAAAAGACAGCCAACGGCCATCTCCGCGTTGCGCCTTTCACAGTATATTTCCGTGCCATCTGATCCAGAGTGTCTACTCCACACTGTAATCAGAAAAAAAATGTCATGCTGCACTATTCCGACATAGGAACACATAAGCCACATTACCTTTGACTTGTTGTAGAAGCAGACGGTCTCCGGCTTCTTCTTTCTGTCACTCTCCACAGCGACAGTCTGGTGCAGAGAGCTCAAGATGCACACGTTTTTTTTAGCCTTCCCCTGGTATATGGTAAGCGTCGTCCGGCCGTGCTTCAGTACCTTGGAGCTGAACAGCTCCGCGCGCTGGTGTGCAGATGGTGGGAGCTCTCTGCGGGCTGCATTCATCGTGCCCACGAGACTGGTGTTTCTGCGGAGCAGGCTGTTGGCGAGGGAGAGGGACGTAAAAAAGTTGTCCACCGTCACGTTTCTTCCCTTGTCCATGAACGGCTCCACAAGTTTTAGGACAACGCTTTCTCCCAGGCGCTGTCCAGGTGGCCTCGCTTCATCCTTTCCCAGGTAAGGGAACCCGTTTAGAAAGTATTTTGTGGTAACTTCTGCTACCACCCAGAACTTAATTCCAAACTTGTCCGGCTTGTTGGCCATATATTGGGTGAAGCGACAGCGGGCTTTGGTCGGAAACAGCTGCTCATCAACTGTCAGATCAGTGCCGCTCTAGCCCTTTGGCGCCCTTAGCGAGATTTCAATAGCGCCCCTGATAGATATAAATTCTAGTGGGTTTTAACCTCTACTTCCCTTTCCAAAAGAAATGTTTATTTAAATTCTATTTACAAACAGACCTTAGTGCCATAAGCCCTTAAATACAAATAAATGTCAATATAACAGGGTTTTGATGTAATTTAGGGGGTCTGGGGGATTCTCCCCAGGAGAATTTTTTTAAAACTCTGTGCAATTTCCTGCATTTTGGTGAGTTTTAGATGTGATATTTTTAGTATGTGATGTAATTTTACTCTAAATAAAAAGACATGAGTCAGATAAATAAAAATTAAAAGGGGATCCCCATAGAGGCCAGACTTAGGGGCCCCAGTCCCAGATGCCCCCCTTAGCTCCACCCCTGTAAAACTGAGCTTTTAGGAGACTGACTCACCTGCCATGACGGCCCTGTGTGGTCAGAGCAGAGAAAGCACCGCTGCTGCTGTTGTATACAATTTTCTCAGGTCAGTGTGTGTTTTCTTTCATTCAAAAATAAAATCTTTAAAATCCACGTTCACATTTCCGCGGTGCGCGTTTTTCGCGATTTTCGCCGTTGTTCTTTACACACGTTTTATTTCACTGTACATTTTGGACCTTTTCTCGTATATATAAGACAGATTGCACACAATTTAGATCAAAATGAGCTCCGTTTCACAGAATGTCACTGGGAGTTCGAAATGCTTCTCAATGAAACGATTTGTCTGTTAAACAGCTCGACGCTGCACTGACAGACGCACGCAGCTTCCTGAGGGAGAGAGAAAAAGAGAGAGAGAGAGAGAGAGAGAGAGAGAGAGAGAGAGCGTATGGAGACGCAAATGTTTCTGAATGAGCCAAAGTCGCACTCGGACAGGTCAAGAGGCGCACGCAGCCTCCGGTTCACCACACTGGCTACAGGGTTTTATAGCGTTAGTGCTGTGGATGATCAGACGTATGTATCAGATGTCATCACCCTTTGAGCTCCGCATCTCCGGAGCATCGGCCGGCGCCCCTCCTACTCTGCGCCCTTAGCATTTGCCTATACGCCTATATAACGAGCCGGCTCTGGTCAGATTGTCGCTGGGTCTGTAGCAGCGGATGCTGTTTGCCACAAACCACTGCACACATCCGTAGCCAGGGCAAACTTGTCTGTGGAGAGACGGGCCATCCTCTCCTCCCTCCGGTCAAAGCGAAGGTGACGCATTATGTCACGGTACCTGCTCCGTGGCATCGTGCTTTGAAAAAATGGGAGACCCCACTCCCCCGACCACAAGCTCTCCATCTCAATGTTTTTGCTAAACGCCCCTCTGACGTATAGCAGTGCGATAAACGCCTTTAGTTCTCCGATGGAGAGCTCCCACGCGTGCGCTCCAGCAAGACGCGCTTGAGCCACAGTGCAGTCCCGAATGTGCTCAAGCATTCTGGCATCCAGCAGACACAGGAGCGCGCTCTCTTTGTCGGTGACAGCCTGTCGTGCGCAAAGTGTTGGTCCCGCAGTCTCTCGGAGAATGTTCTGGGACGGCTGTCTGCCCCGGCGTACAGACTGGGGTGGCACTGGTTCCCAGACAGTGCCGTCCTTCCCTCGCTCCTCTGGGCCTTGCGCGGGGGCTGAAAAAAAAAAAAAGTGGTTTTGAAATTGTAAAAAAATTGTGCTTATACTATCAGGCAGAGTAAAGGCCAACCTGAGTGTGAAGCAGGTGCGTCTTCACGCTGTGTCTCACGCGTGTCCTCAGTCTGTCTGCGTCCTGGGGAAAATACATATACAAACAATTTAGTAGGCTTAGACCAACTTGCACTTATAGGCTAAAAGTTGTCTTACGCGATTGTAGGTCTACAGATGGAACTGTAGCTGCCAGAGGCGCACCGTCACCTGACGCTCGTTGAAGGCCTAAAATGATACACAATTTAGGTTAGAATGTTAGCTTATAAATAAACAATACCCTAAATAATATTAGACGAGATAAAATATGCTCTAATCTGGCTAATAGTCTTTTATGTTTCATTCTCTTTAGAATTTATGGTTGCCTCAGGCCTAAGCTAAATGCTATGTTATTATAGCTTTTAGCGTAAATGAAATGTTAGGCTATAGGTTGTATAGCGTGAAGTTTCACAAATTAATTCGAATTTTTACTACAAGTAGGTAAAAATATGCCTAAATTTAGGCAAAAAGGCCTACCTGGATCTGAGGCGGTGCTCCGAGGCGGCGCGGGTCTCTTCCGTGCGGGAGCAGCTGAACTCGGATGCGGCTCATAGTCGGAGTCCGTGTCCTCCTCGCTCCAGTCTGCCTCGAAGTCCGAAATCTCGCCCCCATCAGACTCTCCCTCCGCAATATTTTGAAATAAAGCGAGGGCTTCCTCCGCAGAAAACAATTTCCTCACTCTCTTCATGTTTATCTCACTCAACTACCCTTTCTAAAATGTTTCGATAATGGCGACAGTGTCCTCCTTCTCTCTCTCCCAGATAAACACACATACACACACATATATTGACCTCTCATAGTAATTTGATACTTTTTTGACCGGCGGGAAACAACCGCGGGAAGTTGTTGCTATGACAATAGTCGGCACGCGCTACCAGTCCATCAATTAACATTGTAGCCATGTAGCTGCTGCTTGAGGCGCAGCGGGTTGGAGGAGACAAAATGCTTATAAAACTTAAAATGTTTATTTTATGAACACAAAAAACACACGACAATATAGAAAACATGTATATATTAAAAGTCATAAAAGGTCAGCCTCCTAGAGTTTGTTTTGATTATACTAATTTGCATAATAAAGTGACAACCGTCAAATTGACGGCTGCGGCGCTTCTAGTGTTAAGAGACTCGGACTTGACTTGGACTTGTGCCCTTAGAGACTCCACATGTCCCGCCTCCTCCATGCTCCGATTGGCTGTTCTTTTCGTGTGTGTGTGTGCAGTGCCGTGCTTTCATTGTCATTGGGATTGCAAAGCTCAATATTCCGACTGCATCAAAAGTCTTTTGGTGCCAAGTCCCAACTATTTTACAAAAAATATTTCTAAAAATATTGCTTTTAAACTTCTCATACTTCTGTGTTAACTCTTCATTCTTCCTGTAGCGCTAAAATTCAAGTTTTTGAGTAAAAACTGACCTTTTTGTGAGGCAAACATAAATTTCCAATCCAAGTTCTGATCTTGGCTGACATTACGAGTCTGGTGATAATGTATGGAGACTTTAAAAACACAGAGAAGCATTTTCTGGGTTAACATCACAATGTGTAGCAGTGAGTTTTTTATGTAGATAAGTAGCGTTAGTAACATTAAATTAGAATTTGCAAAGTCAACTTCCTTAAACTATAAATACAAGTCGATAAGCAGCAGCTAAAGAAAGTAAAATGAGAATTTACCATCCTAACAATGTCTATAAAACCTCTTTGTAGTCAGCCTATTCTCCCAACAACGTTTTATCTCCTTTTATGACATTAATTATTAAAATACATTTCCGACTTACAATGCTGAATGTATTTTACGAGCACGCACTGTTAAACTGCGGCAAAAGTCCTCATACGTTGGATTATTTATCACCGTTCTCAGTCGCATATAAAAACCAAAGTGTGGCATAAATCTGAGAACAAAATCCATTATCATGAACTTTATGGGAGAATTAATATTAGAGCAGATTTTACACAGAAGAAACAGTCAGAGGGGCAAAGGAGCAAAGGGAAGAAGTCTGGATCCAAGAATATGAACCTAAAACACAGAATTATGTCTTGCATTGTGTCTATTTGTTTCTAAAGGAACATATTATGCAAAATTGACTTTTAATCCTATTCTAAAGTTGCTTCCTTATCAAAAACAATGTTGAAATATTTCGTTCACCCCAAAACACTGTTCTGAAAGCCCCTGATCTGTGATGTCATAGATAGATTTTTGATATCTTCATCACTGTTTTTAAGTCCACTAATCATCAGACTTGTTTTCAGCATTTCTGTATCATTAGCCAACCATGCCAACAAACTTCACACCGCAGTACGAAGGCTGAACTGTGGCTCAATCTGTCAGGTAACGCTGCTTTTTTTGTCGCTCCTAGTTCAGCTTTTGTCGACCAGAGCACGACTGGCAATTCTGTTCTCTCTCAGAGGTTGACAACAAATACTCCTGCCCAACTTCAGTGTTGTCATTTTCGTAAACATTACATAACGCACATGCTCATTTGGCATTTGTTTAGCGACTGGTGGTTGTTGGGATTGTGTTAGTGTGAAGTTTTTTCACATCGAATGAGCCTCAAAGAGTGCACGGTAGCAGAGTGGTTAGAGCTCTGGCTTCCCAATAAAAGATCATGGGTTCGACTCCCGGGTCGGACCATATCAACATCTCATGATCTCTCTGGGTGGAGTTTGCATGTTCTCCCCGTGTCACTGTGAGTTTTCTCCAAGTATTCCGGTTTCCTCCACCTCCAAAAACATGCATGTTTAGGTTAATTAAATTTCCCCTGTGAACGAATGACAGAGTGAATGTTTGTCTGTCTAACCCTGCAACGAGTTGGTCACTGTCCAGGGTGTTCCCCGCCTAAGGCCCCAAGTCATGGGATAGGCTCCAGTCACCCGTGACCCCTAACAAGATTAAGTTGTAGAAAATTAATAAATGTATGAGCCTCAAAGAGACCTGAACAGATGTTGTGTTGATGTTCAACTTGTCATGATTCCAGTTGCACAAAGTTGTTTTAGTATTGTTTATTGTTTAGTGAGACCAGGGCTAGCAGGGAAAGACTTAAAACTAATCCTGTAAATGTAGCCATAACATGATTAAACTTCAGTGTTACCTGCAGCACCTGGCGCATTGACAGTTTCCGCAGACAGGTGGCGTCCTTGCAGCCCGTCTTGTTGAGGAAAACCAGATTGTCCTTCTCGGCTTCCTGTAGTGTGGTTTTATAGACGTAGGAGCCGCTCATGTCCACAGCAGCACGAAACAGGCCTTTAGCGAGCGGAGACATCATCAGAGTCCAAACAGACGTACCTCCTGACAGAAACACGGACAAAATGACAGAATTAAACTAAAATTATAACAAAGAAAAGGTCAAAGCAGAAGAGAGCTCAATCACAACTATGCAGACGGCACTCAGATCTACAGTATGTGTCACTGACAGCAGGTGAATATGAGCCAACTTTCTCCAGATAAACTCAGACAAGACTGAAGTTATCAGCTTTGGCCCACAGAAACACAGAGAAAGTGTCAGCAGTCACCTTCAGTCTCTCTCTCTAAAACCTTCAAGTCAAGTTAGAAATCTGGAGGCACTAATGGACTCAGACTTGAACTTTAACAGCCACATCAAGTCAATAACATCAGCAAATTTTTACAATCTAAAGGCATTGCCAAAATCAAAGGTTTAAGGTTAGGCCATAAGTAATGAATTTATGTATGTGTAAAGTCTAGATGAAAAAAATGTGTATGTGACAAATTACGTCTATAAATGTTAGCAGATAGATACAATTATTTGTTTGAAATTAAATTTACCTGTGTACAACGTTGAGAAACGATTTTCATTTAAATCGGATTTCTCCTGTAACGTCAGCCTGTCCAGGGACGACAGGTGGAAATTAATATTTCTTGCTATAACCTGGTACAAAGGTTTATTGTGCCATGTACAAATAGCTGTTACCATACCCTACCAAATTCAGATGTGGAGAGACTTATTCATGCATTTATCTCCAGTAGATCTTGTACCGGCCCGCTCCACGGCCTATCCAAACGAGTTGCAGTACATTCAGAATACTGCTGCTCGAGTCAGGAAGTACCACAACATTTGTCCTGTGCTTAGGTTTTACACTCACTTCCAGTGGCTCAGAGAAAAGACTTTAAAACAGCTCAGCTTGTGTTTAAGTCTCTCCATGGACTAGCACCAAAGTTTCTGAGATGTAAGAGCCTTATGAACCATCTCAGACTCTGAAGACCTCGAGAACCAGCCTCATGCTGGTGCCAGAGTCAGGACTAAACACTGGTGTAAGTTTGGTGCGGGTCCCGCAGAACTTAGAAAGTGCTTAAAACTGATGTGCCTGTGTACACTGATTTCCAAGGAGTGCGGATGCAGGTGCGGGCGCTGCGTGGATTTGCAGAAAGAATCAGCATGAAGTAAAATTTTCCCGGAGATCGCACAGGTCAGATGCGGTTTTCAGGTTTTTATGCAAGCGCTCTCGTGGGAATTTAAAAGAACTTTGAACAAAACCAGATTGCAATTGACTGCATCTGATTTGACAGGCACTTTGCAAGAAACCCACACGTGCCCCGACTCCAACCTTGCAGTCAGTGTACACCGGACGTCACACTCAGGACCGGCCTTCTACTGGTGCCGGAGTCAGGACTAAACGTGGACCGGCTTTTGAGTCAGGACAAAACGCAGGGAATTTGTTTTGTTTTTATGCAGATCTTTGAACATTCTTTCTGTAGAAGTAAGACAAGTCTTTGCTCTGACACTGTTTAAATCAAGGCTCAAAACACGTTTGTGTGTCCATATGACTGACAAAGTATTATCTGCACTTGTTTTGTCTTTAACTTTATGCTCATTTATATTTCTTTTATTGTGAACTTAATGTATCTTATTTATCTTTATGATGAATCACTTTGAATTATTTTGTGTACAAACTGTCCTATACAAAAAAAAACTTGCCTAAACACAATAGGTCTCCTTTAAACAAAAAGAAAAAAATCATCAAACATCCACATCAGTAGACTGAAACTGTAAATATTGAACTTGCACCAATAAAATAATCGTAGTTTATTCAGTCCTAACATTAGATATCTCACAGTTTTATGTCTTATTCATGTCATTTAAAATTCCCTGTTATTTTCCACTCAAAACCGCTGTCAGCTCCATCACAACAGTTTCTCCTAAAATGGCCGCCCGCCGCGCTGCTCTGTGGGCTCGACTGTCTCAAACATGTCACAAACAGCTCTAATCCCATCCCAGATCATTTGCGTTTTCTCCGGTTCATTTTGCTTTTATAAAACAGACGTGGGCAGAGCTGACGTGGCGTGTTTCTGAAATCCGTGCTTGAGCGCTCGGCTGTGGAGATCCTCTGGACAAATGCGGGTTTCTGTCATTCAAAAAGCCCTTTCTGAACGGAGTTGGGTGACAGTTTTGGTCTCATGAAAAGCTCACAGTGACAGCTTGTTGGGTTGTGTCGCTACAGTGAGATAACGGCGCGTCTCAAAGTGTGGTCTGAGGCACAGGAGGAGTTTGTGTGTGATGTGAGGACTATGTGTCAAATTCACTTTCTAGTTTTAACCTTGTTATAAGCTTCTTCATCATTAGTTTATAAATTTATTTGATTGATTCATTAATGTTGTGTATCTTGTATTGTTTTCAGCTGAACTCAAGTGCTCAGAAATTTCGTTCTCACCCACCACCTATCCCTCCATTTTGTATTTACTTGATATATTCAAAAGATAAAACTCAAAGTGAGCTTATATGGTTCAAACTGTCCATGTCACTTTCCAACAATAATAATTAGTAATTTAAAATCTGTTGCTTTTATAGTTAAATTTAAAGTGAAGAGGCGGGGCTTATCAGATCTGCAGTTTGAACAGGAAGTCAATAGAGCTGTTTTTATTATCAAGCTGTTTTAGATCAACTTTGTGTTTTACAATGAACAAAGTAAATTACTGATCTGCATTTTTTAGTTTCATACTAATAGCTTGAAAAACACAATAGACCCCTTAAGTCCGTTTTGTTAAAGTTCCGATTTTTGTATGCAATCAAGGATTAGTCTAGCTTTTA
Organism: Mugilogobius chulae; assembly: GCA_038363315.1. Taxonomy (NCBI): domain Eukaryota; kingdom Metazoa; phylum Chordata; class Actinopteri; order Gobiiformes; family Gobiidae; genus Mugilogobius; species Mugilogobius chulae. The sequence goes on from CM076403.1 coordinate 11,701,800, forward strand.
AAGGAACCTATTATATACTGATGCTCCTTTACTTGAGTAAAAGTATATAAGTAAACATGTGTACATTTACTTAAGTAAAAAAAAGTAAATAAATAAAAAGGATCACACTGTCAGCTTATTTCACTTGTTTCAAGACATTTTGAATGTTTTCAAGAAAATTGAGCTTGAATCAAATTTGCCACTGGGGAGTAAAATTGTATTACATCAACAGCAAATAATTGGCTTGAAATAATAACAAATTATTGAAACGAGGCAGAAATGCCTCGAAACAAGTCATATAATCTAGATTCATCAAGTAAAACCATCTGAACCAGCAAAAATACCAAATATAAAGATTTAAATCCAGATTTTAAGACATTTAACCAATCTAGACATGCATTTTTTGCAGTGCACAGAGTTGGTTTGTAATGTGTTGGAGGATGAGTTGGGCCTTACAGTGAATTATTTATAACTTTTATATCATGTGATAAATGTGTAATTGTTAGAAATTTTAAAACTTTTGGCAATTTTCAATATTTAATTTGTTCACAAAGCTCTGATACTCATCAGCACAGCAGCTCAGTTGTGTTTAAAAAAAAGAAAAAAAAAACTTTTAAGGGCTCATAAAGTAACATGTTTTAAAAATGTAGTCAGTACAAAGTACAAATACTTCTTGAAAAATGTAAGAAGTAAAAGTTAGTTACTTGCCATCTCTGATTATATAAAACCCACTTTATCATGTCATAACAGTGTCTCATTAATGATTGACTTAGGATTGTATTTGAATCGATTTATGCATGTTTGAGTCTTGTATCGTCCAGCAACTGGTGTTGAGCAAAATGGTTTTGTGTTTGCTTCCCAGGTGAATCGGGCCTTTTCTATGTAGAGCTTGCATGTGCTACTAGTGTCTGCTCCGGTTTCCCCTACAACTAAAAACATCGCTGTCATTGTGCTTAATGTAACTGTACATTGGTCAGTGTTTACACTAGATTTATTGACATAAGTCTGCTTGGGCCTGCTATGCACACAATTGGAAAAATATAGAACTACATCTTGCAGATTTATAATTCTTGGTTGTAATTAGTGCCTTTTAATGCCTAATAAAGCAGCTAAATTGTTATAAATGATTGCATAACATTTTAAGACATTTATAACATGAAAGCAACTTTAACAAGCAGGATGGTGGGTGTTATTACCAGCCCTGCTTGTAAAGTAGCTTGTTGTAATAAATAAAACTAAAAAATAAAAATTATTAATGCACAGTAGCAGATTGATTAGAGCTCTGGCTTCTAAATAAGGAGGTTGTTGGTTTGACTCCCAGGTCTAACCATATGAATATCTCCGGATCTCTCTGGGTGAAGTTTGCATGTTCTCCCTGTGTCACTGTGGGTTTTCTCCCGTTTCCTCCCAAATCCAAAAACATGCATGTTTAGGTCAATTGGCTCTGTGCACAAAAGTTTTTTTTTTTTTTTTTTTTTTCAAAAATGCTAACATATTTCCGGCAAGTTCATTTCCTGTTTAGTTCATTCCTATGAGGTTTTCACTACCTCAGCCTAAAAAAAAAGTCCTGTTTTCACCTACCACTTATTCTGGCAGGGCCTATCACTATATCACTATAACAAGGCCTCTTTTCTCTGGGTCTTGAGCTGGTGTCCTATGGCTTCAGCGGATTTTGCAGATAGCTCCCCTGATGGTGCTCTCTCGTCTGACTCATCTCTACCCAACCTAATACATCCTAATGTATTTATGCATTTTATCTTGTTTCTTAATTGTCTACGTGGAGCACTTTGTGATTTTTATCTGTGAAAAGCGCTATATAAAAAAAGTTTATTAACTTACTTCTAATGAAGCCAAATGTATCGTATGTGAGGGGAGGTTGTGTGTTTGGGAATGGTTAATGATTGTGTTTGCATGTGATAATGGGTGAGTTGTCTCGCTGTAGGTCGGGTGAGTCTGTTTTTAACGCACTGTAAAACTCTTGTGTGCTATATTTTATGTATGAAAAGCGCTTTATTAATAAAGTTTGGTTTGATTTTATATAATAGGTAAACATATCACACTGAAGCATGAAGCCATACAGTAGTGAATAAAGCCCATCTCTTCTCTTCTCTTACCTGAGCTTTGGCCGATGATGGTCACTTTAGCAGGATCTCCTCCAAACAGGTGGACGTTCTCTTTGACCCACTTCAGCACCAAAATCTGGTCCATGAAGCCGTAGTTTCCTGTGAAAAGCGCAGAAACAGTAAAATAAGGACAGAGCGAATAAATATAAAAGTAAACAGTGGACATATGGTGACGCTCAAGTTTTCCACCAGCTCTGGAACTAAAACACTGTCAATATTTACCACAGACGCCATATGCTTCTGTTTTTCTTTCCAGTTTGTCTCAAAGCTTGCACAGATTAAAAAAAATGTATGTGGATTAGACAAACAAACAGTAATTCATGCATTTTTACCAAGTTATGCTTTACTTAAAAGGACATGCATGCCAAAGAGATACATATAGTCAGTAATTGTGTTTTAGCATTGTTTCCTCATCAAAACATGGCAAAGTTTTATTTAGCTTGCAACATGAACTCAATTTACAAGCTTGACATGTATGTGTTTTCTCTTTGCATTGGTCTTATCACCAACGAAACAACAGAACCAAGCCAAGCTGTCGTCGCCTCTGACAGACGCCCCAGTGGCTCTGCAGGATGGGTAACGTGCAGAGAATATCAGCCACATGCAGAGAAGAGACTATCTACCATCTACCTGTCCGTCCATCCATTTATCCTATGTTTTACTCGGGTCACACCTCAACAAAACATGTGGAGAGGCATCTTAAAAGTGGGCCAAAACGTGTGGACTTTACTCGCTTAAAGTGAGGCTGACCTCCTAAACTCCTGCCACAAATAATATGATAAGAAGGCGAAAGGCGGGGCTGAGGTTGGAGAGCAGCAGTGTGATTGGTGTTTGGGATCAGCACAGTTTTGATCGAACAAATCAACAGCTGTGAACAGTTTGGGACTATTTTGACTTTGCTCATTTATAACTTGTGTATAACAGATTGATAATGTAGAATTCGATTAGAGTGACACATAAGTGAACAAGTATGATCCCCGGAGATCTAAAGCCATCGTGCCTTTTGCTATGTGCTCTACATGCTATAGAAGGATTATTGGTCAACACAAATGTCCAATGGGCTGTGTGCACGGAATTTCAGTTGGCTTGCGATTGTTAAAAAATGCTAACTTCTGTACATACAACCATTTCCTGTTAGCGTTAGCATTTAGACACAATTATGTCTCTTTTTAAACACACAAGTGTCTCTGATGAAATATTCCTCTGATATGTAAAGTCTTTAACATGTTTTCTGTAACATTCACCACAACTGTCTGATCTAAAGAGGATTTATTAGTTTTAAACTGATGTAATGAAAACCTCATTGAAGAGTATTGAACAGGAAGTCGTTGTATGTACAGGATGTAGTATTTTAAACCAAAACAAGACAACTGCACTCAGCCATTAGCAGCATAACTTTTGTTTTCTCACCGTGATAAACTTTGTAGTTAGCTGACAACAGCCCTGGCTTGAGTCGTTTCTCCAGCTTATCAATCAGTGGCAGCTCTTTCTGCACACCAAGTCTGTGATTGGTCCGACTAACCATTGCGTCTTTATTCGTATGGCAGGGGCTGCTACAAATCGATTTTTCTGATTTTGTGACATTTCTGTATCACGGGAATCCATTTGATAAAGCCAGGTTGGCTCATTTGCACTAAATTGTCCAAAGAATGACCAGTAGCAATGCTATTTACTTACCATTTATACAGTTTAACAGCCAAACAAGTTGTTTTTGTCTTCACTTTATTGTAATTTCAACATCTTTTTCTTTTACATGCGACGGGTTTGTAAGATAAATATTTGCCTCATGTATTCCACCAGAGAAAACACATTAAATGGACTGAATTGGTTTAGGACGGCCTGGTTTGTCTTGTCCCATTTCCCGTCAGAGCGCGGACTATTTTTAACTCTTCAGGGGCCGGAGCAGCAGAAGTGGGTTGGATTCAGATTTAGAAAAGTGAAGATGAAAAGACTCGTGATCGGGTCAGTGAGCAGCATTATGTAACTACACTGCCCCCTGGGGACAATGTCACAGCATTACACATTCTACTTAAAGGACACACATTTTATACTAAATCTAGGGGAGACCGGGAACAACTGTAACAGAAGCTCCTATTTATAGCAGAAGCAAACCAGAAGCTTCAGCTCTGCACAGAACAGGCTCATTTTATTACTCCATCGGCTGCTTATGTGGAAGGACATTAACATTTCAGGAAACTTTTTATAAAATGTATGCTTTTATGCGCCAGAGTGACAGAAGTGAGCTGGTTGCAGTGGTAATGAGTTATTACTGTTGCTAACCAGGCCCCTAACCCTAACCCTACTTTACCGGTTCTCCTAAACTTATTGACTGTCCCTCCTGACCCGATTAGCAGGGCCAGTTATTCCAAATGTTATGTTGTGTAGTTAAAACTTTGTGTCGATATTGCTTTCTTACATGTCAGTTTATGACTTTTATTTTTATTTTTTTTTATTACCATTTTAACTTTTACCCAATCCCTTTACCTCAATTTACCCTAATCATCATCCTGAACCCACTCTTGCTTTAATTCAACATTATCCCCGTGTTTGCAATGCATGTTTGTGGAGACCCATCTCAAGCCACATTGTGGGAAAAGTTATTAAAATGATTTAAAGTGCGTATGACAGGTTGGAGTACATTTTTGGTAAAATATAGCAAACATGATTATGATTAAGATTTGACTAAACATTTAGCTTGTTTTTACCCAATTTGGTCGCTTTTAGGAAGTTTAATATTGTCTTTTTTCAGTAAATATGACATAAGTGGAGGGGAATCTACAAATGTTACCTAGCAACCACATTGTAAATCTGGGCCAAAATCAACATAACTAACCCAGAAGTGACAACGTGACAAAGTATTATAACTTATAAGACTTAACTGTGTTAAATTATTGCTTAAACTTCCAGTAAAAAGTGTTAATTGTGTGTATAAAGTCTTTTTGATGACATATGTGGAGGGATTCTGTTATAGAACTCACATTACTTCCTCTAATATTTACATTTTGTTTGTCAATTTCTTCATAAATTGCAACTTAACTGCTGTAAAACTATGATAAATATTTACCACAAAGACTAACCCACCAAACTAAGTCAAAATCAGAAAAATGTGTTAATCTGTCATATGGGCTTTTTAAGTTAAAATGTACCAAAATGTATTTATTTTCAACAAGTAATGTACTAAGCACATTCCCTCAGTTAATACATTCTTTCAACAGCTGTGGCGTTATCTCGGCAGAGAAGAAGAACAAGGTGTAGATCTGCGGTTCATTATAACAGCTCAGATCTGCAGGTGTCTCCCAGTCTCCAGCTTTATATTAGTGGATGGAGATCTGCAGCCACTCGTGAAAAATAATGGTTAAAGTGGATAAAAAGTGTACCTTGATCGATAAAAAAGTAAGCCTAGATACAAGTCACGTGACGAGGGGACCACTGGTACAGCCAGATACTCTTGAACCATTGTTCTACATTATTTACTTATAAATATTAGGGACGAGCGCTGAAGGTGATTGGAGTGTTTCTGTAAATGTGTTAGTTGCCTTATTAGTTCATTTGTACTGTGTCTTTTTTGTGTGTTGCAGCCTGTATGTCCAAGACAAATCTTGACTTTCTTATTTGGCAGTGAAAATTTGTTCTTACTTCCATACTTAATATATTGTATTGAAGTCTGGGGGAACAATTATAAAACCCTGCTTTTTCCTCTGTTTAAACTACAAAAGCGGGCAATAAGAATAATTCATAAAGTTGGTTACATAGATCACACAAATGATTTGTTTTTTAAATCAAATTTACTAAAAATTGCTGATCTTGTTAAACTGTTCACTTCGCCGCTTCTATTTAGAGCAAACTCAAATGTACTACCAAGAAAAATTCAACAACTGTTTTGTACACAAGACACACATTATGGTTTAAGAGGAAAGGGAAATTTCAAAATGAGGTTGGTGAAAGGCACCAGAAAGAGCCAGTGTGTATCAGTGGTGTCAGTCTGTGGAATGGGTTGGGGGAAAACCTTAAGCAGTGCTCAAACATCCATAACTTCAAAAGAAAATATAAAGACTTATTGCTTTCACAATATAAAGATGAGTGATCGTGTCAGACACATATGTATTTAAAAAAAGAAAAAAAAAAGTACTTGTATTTTGTTCAAATAGTTGCTAAACCGTGTAAATACTTTTTCATTATGCAATGACATGTAGATAGTTACATATAAATATATGTATATTGTGTTGAAATATTGAACAATGTAAACATGTATATATATTTTTTTCCTTATGCAATACTATAATGATTATGCAGTTTGCATACTCACTTGTACATTTTTGATTGTCTCTTTTGTGGTTGTCTGTAAACAGACATAACCACACGCAACCATATATTATAGAAATGTAAAGAATAGGGGTGGGTTAACATAGTCTTCTGTCCACTCCTTTTCGAGAGTCGTGCTATTCTGTATTTATGAATGAATATGTAAACAATGTAAAATTTCTTTGGCACTAAACTCGAAATAAAAAAATCAAATCAAAAAATCAAATCAAATAAAATATAACTTTCAGGGTTCGTACAGACTTCAACTTCAAGTCTTCCATGATTTTTTCATGACTTCTCCAAAACAATTTTGCAACTTTTCCATGATCTTGTTTAATATATTTTTTAGTCAACAACCGTCTTTCATTTACTGATTAGGACCAAAACCAATGTTTTTATAGATTTTTAGACATAAAAAAAAAGTTAAATTCCAAATGATTTGGATCAGAAAACACTTTCAACTTCAGGTCATTTTATATTAAGTGCAAAATCTTTTTTTTAATAAAGTAACATGTTTTTCCCCATGTTAACAATTTCAATTGTATTCAGCTTTTACAACAAACAAAGTAAAAATATATTAAAGTCATAATTTTATAAATATGACTCAGACATTTAATAAAATAATATAATATGTATCAATATTCTGCCTGAAAGCTATGAATCTCTTGTTGTTGTTTTTTTTATGAATTGCCCTTCCCTACCAGCAGAACAGAACAAATGATCCCCAATTTATTTTTGAATCTAAAACAATTTAGATTTTTCCAAAGCTTTTTTCAAAACCCATAGATTTCCATAACTTTTCCAGGGCCTGGAAATTAGAATAGAATTCTCCAAGACTTCCAAAGGTTTTCCATGACTGTACGAACCCTGTGCTTTATTATTCAGACAGTACAAAGTGGTTAAATTTTATTCTGCAGTTTTTTATACCCATATTTTGTGTGGAAAAGATCACTCATTTACAAATAACCCAGCTCTACCTCAAATAAAACCCTTACAAAAATAATATTATGCATATTTCTTCTTTCATATAAAATGGGAGCACAGTGTGAGGAGAAGACTGAGATTTTTTTTTTTTTATTTAAACCATCCTTAACACGAAGGGGAATCTTAATTGGACTCAAAGGGAAAAAGGCCCAGACCTCATCCAAGATCCGGATAAATTATTAAACCAGAAATGTCGACTTTAATATCTGCTCTCCATTTTTAATCCGTGTTCGTTTGGCAGAGTTAAATACAAGAGGCAATTTAGACAGAAGTAATACGACCCTGTAATAATCTGAGCACGTTAAGTACTTTGAGAGAGCACTTCTTTGTTCAAACAGCGGGAAAAGTGAATATAACTGTAGCGCCGAAGCACAGTGTGAGCGTAGAAAGAACGTTTTAGAACAATGAACTTAAAGCACTCGACAGAAAATCAAAGGGAGCTGGTCGTCGTAGGTTTTTGATGGAAGAGGTGCGTCTGGGCCGGTGTGAAGTCTGAACAAGCCGCCTGGGATTCTGAAGCAGTGTTTCCTCTTCCATTATGCAGGGTGGACTTTTTTAATGCACTGTAAAGCACTAGAGCAGACCTGGGCAAACTGCAGATGCCTTATTATGGCTCTTTACATGTTTTTGAGAATAAGTACTACTCTTTATATTTCTTTTACTTGAGTGATTTAGCTATGGAGCATGTATCTTTGCTTTTTATACTAATATTTAGCACAATAAATGGTCAAAATAGTAGATTAAAAAGCCTGTAAAAATGTAAAAATGATCATTTGTCACACCAATGACCGTAGTCCGACCCGCCAGCACTTTCCCACTCATAACCCAACTTTATGTAATCACGGCATCTACATTACCAATGTTTAGCTCGTTTTGCCAAGTCCGTGGCAGCACAATAGTCCATTATTATACCTTGATTGGTATAACACAGATGTACAGCCAGAGCTCTCCAGATTAGTCTTTCGGCAGTGGTGCAGGTGGAAAACATGAGTGAGGGGTTTGAGGTTCCTTGTTGTAAGTACATTTTGGTGCAATCTGTTGTATTTCACAGGTTTCCAGCGGCTGGAGAAATAGAGAATTAAATCTGTTTTTTTTATTTCACTTTTACCTCAGTCTGTAGAGCTAAATCAACCTACTGCTGAGCCAATTTTGTAAAATTATATATTTTCAAATGAAACATTGATTAAAAAGCCAATTGAAAAACAGATAAATACGATTTTTTGTTCAAATAACAGGGGTGCACGGTGGCAGACCTGGTAGTCAACAACTCACAGTGGAGTTTGCATGTTCTCCCGTGGGTTTACTCCGGGTACACCGGTTTCCTCCCACCTCCAAAACATGCATGTTTAGGCTAATTAGGCATCACTGTAAATTTCCCTTAGTGAATGAAAGAGTGTTTGTCTGTCTAACTTTGCGACGAGTTGGCCACTGTCCAGGGTGTTCCCCGCTAAAGCCCAAAGCAACTGGATAGCTCCAGTCACCCGCGACCCCTAACAGGATAAGCTGTAGAAAATGAATGAATGTTCAAATAACTGTGCTGAGATGTGTGTGGAGGTTCTCTAGCCTGATGTATCAGTCATTTTCATTTCACTTCGTAGAGATCGTCTGACGTCTCAGCGTTGGAGCTTGTTTGTTCTTTGGTGGGCGGCTCCCTTTTTTGCATTAACCGAACACTACTGTTTGTTGGTTACCTGACGTTATGTTTGTACTGCGACCAACACACACACAGTTGTAGTCCGGGAAGTACGTCATAAACATGGACGTTGGTGATCGTCGCCGTTTCCACAGAGTGAAATGAAACAGGTTGATACATCAGGCTTCAGCGGATGCATCACATTATAAAAAGTTGAGACTTGAATCTAAATTTCCAGCAGCTACTAATTTAACGGCAACTTGCAGAACTACAAACAGACGCCTGAATTTGACGTCACAGGTTATTTCTGTTCACTGATTGGTCGATCGTCTCTCAAGCTTGATTCAAGCAGCAGCAAACACAGAAATTCCTGAAACGAAATGGAGCGGAGGCACTAGACTGTGGCACTAGTCTGGTTAGGGATTCTCCACCATGAGATTTTGTCCAGAATATATTTAGATTCCTGCTGTCTGGAGTGTATATTTGTTGTTGTTGTTTTTAGCAGCTTTATATTAGAACAAAGGCATTTATTTTTTTATTTTTTTTCAACTAGCTTACACGTAAGTTTTTTTTTTTTAGAAATTGATTGGCCTAGGTTCTGATTATTTTTCAGAGGTTCCTAGTGAAGTTTTGCTCATAACTTTGCAGTTGCGGCTCTTTCTGACCTTAATTTCCTTTGAATCGACTCGAAGCGGCTGTAAAAAGATTGCTGTCAAAAGTTACAGACCTCTGAAATAGATTGTATGTCTAAAGTAGGACAGTCATTGCTGTTGAAAAGAACATACATTGTAAAAAAAAATTGCTATATATTTGTTTATCTTATTGTTATTTAACCTTTAATTTGAATAGGAATAAGAACCAACTGAGCTCAAGAACTCTTTTTCTAGGTTGACCTGTGTTATAAGATAGTTGGTTGGACTGATTACAGCTGCAGGGGCGGAGCTTGAGACGTGCTAAACCAATCACACGGCTCTGATTCTGACCTGAGGTGTAGGTTGGACTGATTACAGCTGCAGGGGCGGAGCTTGAGAGCTGTTAGACCAATCACACGGCTCTGATTCTGACCTGAGGTGTTGGTTGGACTGATTACAGCTGCAGGGGCGGAGCTTGAGACCTGCTAGACCAATCACACGGCTCTGATTCTGACCTGAGGTGTTGGTTGGAGATCCTTCCCGGAGCAGATCCAGGGCCATGAACCCGAACGCGTTGAGTCTGTAGTTGAAGCTGACGTAGACCGCCTGAGTGTCCCTGGCCAGGCCCTCAGACGGAGAGTATCCGGGCACACCTCCGCTCAGCATGTGCAGGTACCCGCCGTGAATCCACACCACCACGGGCAGGAGAGTGGGAGGATTCAGCGAGGGCGTCCACACGTTCACAAACAGACAGTCCTCGTGTCCCATTACCAAACCGGAGCTGGACAACGGCTCGACCTAACAACGAGTTTAGGTGGTTAGCTTCATTTTAAGTTAATATAGAAAATCTTAATAAACGGTTAACCCTTGTGACCCTGTGAGTAGTTTTAGAGCAATAACAAAAAAATTTATACTGGAACTCAATGGGGATACAAAATAGTAATAAAAAGTCCAAACAAATCCAGTTTAGATTCACATTTTAGATGAAAAATGGGCCATTTTGTGACACATTTTCACCTCCTCTGGGAATCTGCTTTTTATAAGTCTGTACAAATAATAAACCTTGATAACTTTGGTATTTTTAGTTAGAACAGAAGTGGATTCACAGATTTAACCCCTAGATGTTTGCCAAGCAGCATTTTCCCACTGTAGGAACTTTTTTCTGTTCCTAGTATAGTACTTCTTTTTAGTTCCTGTCCGCATTTTAGGCGCGTTCACACAGAACTGGAACTATTGACTGGGGACACACATTTTTTTGCCTGACCAGTAGGGCTGTAGTTCTTTAGTTGTTTAGTCGATTAATTGGTCGATGGGGCTTTAGTCGACCAAAATTTGTTTGAGTCGACCCAGCCCGAGCCCGCGCACGTTGTGTCCGAACCCGACCGAACCTGTGCCTAAGCCCGAGCCCGAAGACTGTGGCATTTTAATGACAGAAAAAGCTTCTTATGATGTCCAACGTGTTTAATGTAAGTGTGTCTCGCCGCTTCCTCCACCGCACATTCCTCTCTCTCCCTCTTGTTCCTTCTTTTCTCCCGCGCGCGGAACGTGCTTCTTCCTCACCTTTTACTTGATCCGCGGATGAAAGGAAAGACGTGCCTTCCCCGTCTTTCATTCTCCTTTCTCTTTTACCTGCTCCGCGCTTATTCACAAGTCTTCTCTCTCTCTCTCTCTCTCTCTCTCTCTCTCCTCACTCAGTCTCGCGCCGTATAGTTGGCCACTTAAACACTGACTTTTTTATCACTGCGGTGGTTTTGTGCTGTGTTCTGACGCGGCTGTCAATCATCCGTGAAGCGCATGTGTTCAGTGCGGCTCTGCGTCTTGGCCCGAACCAGGCCGGCCCACATTTGATATAAACATAATAAACAAAATATTCATTTTCTGTGTAAATTGTTGTTTTTGCATGACCTCCATTGCACTTTTGCCTTTTTGCGTCAGATGAATTGTCAGATCAAACTATATTTTCTTTTGCTTCAGAGCTTTAGCCATGCCCCCTTTTTAGTCGACTAATCGGTAATCGGTCGATGGGACATGTCTTTAGTCGACCAAGAATTTCTTTGGTCGACTACAGCCCTACTGACCAGCCCGTCCCTACACACTTTGACAGACACTTTACAAAGACGTGAGGGTCTGGGATCAGAGCGCCGGGGTTCAATTTCGAGGACGGGCTTTCTGAGTGCTGAGTCAACCAATCACAGAAAACCCGGAAATTCCACCAAAACAGCGAAACGCTAAACCGGATGTTATAGTAAATATGTAGTGCGAGGATGTATGTATGTATGAGGACCTATGTGAAGGCTCTCATCATAGTTTGCTGCTCCGGTTTGATTGATACGTTCCTAATTGTTCAAAACCGAAGCTAGAGACGAAAAAATGATCTATCAGCTACGTCCGCCATCTTGAATGTTTTGAAACGGAGCGGAGAGGAGGGGATGGCCGTTTGTGATTGGATCGTCCTGACTTTGGACGACGAAATAGTTGTCTCCATCTTTGGTTTCAGACCCTCCTGCATTCAAACAGAATGTAGGAGGGTCTGACTGGTCGGGCAACACATTTTTAGCTCCTGCTCTTTCAGTCAGACCAAGAACCTTTTGGAGACAATTACAATGCTAGTTTTGTTTGGAAACAAGTTTTATATTTTTTCACAAAATGATTTAAAAGGCGTAACTCCAAAAATATAGTTTATTAATTTGTACACTGAAATACTAAACTGTTTTTAGGTTTTAGTAGAACATCGTTTTACCGATGCTAAAGATAGTTAGATCTACTTTCAGAAACTGTTGCTGAACACAGAGATGATAGTTCTTCTGACTAAACCAAGTCTGGAGGAATGTTGGGACTAGTTTTTGGTTCTTCCATGCTACTAAATCACCCACCTATTTAATGTACTAGGGATGTCACGATATCAAATTTTAGAATCACGATTATAGCAAAAGGAAAAATCACAATTTTGCGATTATTCACGATTATCGGCATAAAGAAAAAATACATACACATATATATTTAAAATCTAATTTATTGGCATTTGATTTGCTGACAGTGACAATACACTGATTGTATTACATAAATATGATGTAGCCTAGAATAAAAATAATAAATACAATTATTTTAAATAATTACCTTTTGAAAAAAATATATAATAATTTTATGTTTTAAACAAAATTTTATTCAAGCTTTTTTTTTTTTTTACATCATTGTCCCTTTAAGGATTGCTTTAATATTCTCAATATATTTACAAGAAGAGATTCATTACTAACTAATAATATTATTATGTGTGATATTTGTCACGTGACTCACGAAGGCGACGTCATCCACACGTTTTGTTTTCCCGGCGTCGTCATGTGACGCCTGCAGCGTCTCTGCTTTCGTTTTACTTTCAGGTCAGAGTTTATGTCAAACGAAGCATTAATACTGTTTATTTTTGCCGTGAGCTGCATGACACTCTCTGGAGCGCATCGTTTAAAGGATTTACGTTGTTTTTTTACCTTTACTTGGACGAACAGCGAGGGATGATTGTATCGAAGATGCTAGATGTTGGATGTGTTAGCGCTTTTAGCGGCAGCTTTTCAATGGCACGTTTTGCGTATTGGACACTCTTCAGCCAATGCACTGGTCATCTTTAAAACAACCCCTGACTTGATTATTTGGATGGATACAACTCCTGAAGCGCCAACTTCAGCAGCCTTAGGTGAGTTGACGACACACGCCGTTCTCCGCCTCACGCTGCCCACGCACGTCACAGAAGACGTAAAAGACGTGTTTGCGGTTTACCGTGAGTTGTAAAAAGTCTACGAATAACCTACCGTGGGGGAAAATATTTACGATTATTGAAAAAACGGTTAATCTTGACATCCCTATAATGTACCTGCACATTGTTCTTCAAACAAATAAATAAACTAAGGCTGGTAATTAAAAAAATCTCAACAAAGCTGTAGCAATGGCTGCTAATATTGGAGAGAAAAAATTGTGGCGCAAACACAACAGGACACACGAGTTAAAACAGTGACACAGACCTGAGCGCAGATGCTGCCGAAGCGCGTCGCGTCGTGTTGTGCGTCGCTGTTACACGTCGCAGCCTCAGGAGGAGCCCAGCGCAAAGGACCAACAGGGGGCGCCGCGTACCTCATGCCTTTGAAAGAGTACGCTCCGTCTTTCTGAAAATAACAAAATCATAAATGTAACTTTAAAAACCCTTTAAACTCAACCAAGGCATGAAACACAGGTTGGCGCAGTTTGAAAAGAGAGCTGTGGTTTGTCTGAAAATAGTCCTCACTGTAACTGTCTAAATGTTGGCAGATTAACAGAAATCCTCATCACTTTAATTTGGGAACTTTTTTCAGGAAGTGAGTTCAGATCATGTGCTCAGAAAAAGGAAACAGAAGTGAAACTAGTCTCCCAGTCTTCAGCCACTTCCACGTTCAGCCTGTGGAGGTGAAATGATCAATAATATGTTGTCAATGTTTATAGTAAAAATATAGGTTAGATGCACGTGCAAGTTCATTTTTCAGTTTAATATTGGGCTCTTTGTGCATATTTGATGTCTGCAGTTACAGAAGCATCTTTATAAGTTGTATATTTATAATAAATATATAGTCTAGGTGCATGTTCATCATTTTCAAGTCTTTATATTAGGTTCTTGCAGTTACAGACGTGTCTTTCCAGAGTCAGAGCGGTTCTTAGAGTCATGTGAATAAAAGTCATTTATAAGTTGTGAGTGATTTCACACAGAAGTGAGACAGCACGACCTAAACATCTGGTTTGACAGTTTCTTTAGACATTTTTTTAGACAAAGTCCGTGCTTGTTACCATGGCAACTCAGAGCCAACTCTGGCGAACCATGTTAGTGGAATGGTCATTAAGATTGTCCAAATAAGCAAGGCTTTGGCTTTATCTCACTTGAGATATCCCCAAATGTTGTGAAGCAACAGCTGCTGTGATTTTGTGACCTAGCCAGCCAGAGATATTCTCTCTCAATATTTAGGAATTCACAAACTCAAGAGAATCCAACCGATTGGTTTAACAACCCAATCACCTTGCAGCAGGGCAGGTTGAGGGGGTAGTACTTCCTGCTGAAGCAAACAAAACACAGATAGCAGCTCAGGTGGATATAAAGGTTTCTGCTGCTATAGAGGGAACAGCGAGCAACACTCGCCAGGGCTGTTGTCAGTAACTACAAGAGTTTATCACCGTGTGAAAACCAAAGTAATGCTGCTGAAATTTGCTTGTACGACTCAACACGTTACATTCAGGTGAAAAAAAACACAGAGAAAAACACAGTGTCAAGCTTCAGGAGCCAGACGTCTGTCAGACCGGTTCAGACCTGATCCAAACAGCTGCTCTCGTCCTGTTTAGTTGTTTTAATCAAAGAAGTTTCCTCAGCAAACTAGATGAACAGTGGCTTTTTCTGCATGGGGCATGCGCAGTAGAGCGGAAAGTGACGTTGAATGAAAATCCCTCTATTGATACAGAGTATTTCCTTTTTGTAAGAACAGAGAAAAGTCCATGTGTGACACTTGTAGTCAGCTCCAATTATTTCATTAAAGTCACACCTTTTCTGAACTTCAACGAGGGTTCCAGACGGATAACACAGGTATTTTAGTGATTCAGGAAAAAAAAAATATTTGAACAAGGAAAAACACTGAAACAAAGTAAAACACGTAATAAAAATAAAAAGGAGTCTCATCAATCTCATCATCTCACAAAGCGTGTTCCACTCACATGCAGGCCCTTGTAGGTCCCACAGGGCGTGCTGACCCGGGCGGCTCCAGGGGGCAGTGTTTTGGCCACATATCCCAGGTACGTGGCCAGGATGAGCAGAGCCACCACGCCCATCACGATGAGAGCGATGCAGCGCTTCGACAGCACCACCAGGGGGCTGATGTACTGCCTGTGCCGGGCATACTGAACCTCCTCGTCCTCGTCCTGAACCAGGTATCGATACTCGTTTCTCCCAGAGACCTCGAACGCCTCTTCACTCATCTTTGACCTGGACAAAACACAACACAGCTCTGTCAGGAAGATTTTCAATTTTATCACGATTCTTGTAAACGGTTTATTATCAAATTGCTTTTGAGGTAAATACAATCAACCATGAGCAAACCATGAGGTCCCCTTTAAGATTTGTGCCTTAATGGAGACCTATTGTGTTTTTTTTTACTATTTCGTAAGAAACTAGAATATCTGCACATCAGCAATTTATCATTTTGTTTTTGTCTTCACAAGAAAAGTTATGTTTTAACAGGAACAAGATGTGTTTTTTTTATTTTTGGCACAGTCAAATAATTATACTGAACAAGTGAAACTCAGGCTAATATGGTATTAATGCATAAAGTTTTATTAACCTGTCTAAATATTATTATTTTGTTGCTATAAAACACCTTTTTTCTATTTGAAATACACTCTTATATATGCCTTTTGTCTGATTAAATCTCTTCTCTCAGCACTCGACACGACAGGCTTTTCAGTCAGTCTGAAGTTAACAAGGTCCAAGTAAATATTTGATCACTAAATTAATTTGGAGTCTGTGCACAGGGCCTAAGCAAATATTTGAATAATTAGTTGGATGTTGCAGCGCTAATCATTAACAGAGTTTATTTCAGCTTGTTTGGTTAAACATATTTATAGTACATGTTATAATACATTATATTTGAAATCATTGTTTCACTGGTCGACTTCTACAACATTCATCAGCTCCCTGCTCATGTCAAAGAAGCTGACACAGTCTCTACATTTAAGATTAGGCTCAAAACGTTCCTCTTCGGATTAGTTTATGGTCAGGTCAGTTAGGAACAGACTCTAAACCCATAGTTCTAGTCAGGCTGCCCTAGGAACAAATATACTGGGGAAAGTCTGTCCTCTCACTTCTGCCTTTCTTGTAAAGAATAATAAACTACAGTTCATCTCTAGTCTGTTCTTTGCTATTCACTCGTTGTCCCCTGTCCCACTCCTCTCTCGGGGAGTGTAACTGTTTCAGATCGTCGCTGTCCCAGTGACGTGGGCCGGACCACTGATGCTTGGACCTCCGCCACACCTCCTTCTCCAGGATTGGCCTGTCCTGACCCTGCTAGACGAGTCGTTTCCCTCTGCTTATGGACTCTGGCTCTACAAACATAAACTCTATAACTTTAGTCTTAGTTACATCTACAGCCTGTCCGTCCATGGGAGTGGATCCCTTCTTCACTGTGGTTCTCCTCGAGGTTTCTCTTTTTCCCTTAGGGTTTTTTGAGTTTTTCCTTGCCGAGAAGGAGGGTCTAAGGACAGGGGATGCTCTGGACAATCATTCATCTGCTCTACTAATAATCTGCTTTGACATGCCTGATCAAATGTTTCATTGAATGTGTATTGTTTTATTTTGATTTCCTATTATTCATATTTGCTAAAATTAATAATCTTGGGAAGTCCTCAGAGACGACTGTTGTTGTGATTTTGGGCTATACAAAAATAAATTGATTTGATTTGATTTGATTAGTGACATCCTTTATAAGAGGTTTAGACAAAGTGAATGTTGTGTATGTGCCAGAGTTAATGTTCTGTCTTTGATTCTTTTTAATTTTGTAAAACTGTAATATTATATTGTTCTTTGTTGGAGCCCAAAATCTGTCCTGAACAGTATCCGTTTGGACAATTCTAGTATATTTACAAACAAATATTAATTAATGTGCACTGTGTCTTTCATAAACGTGATTAAATAAAATAATTATATACTGTAATTTCTGCCCTATTGAGCGCACCTGAATATAAGCCGCAGCCACTAGATTTAAGTAAGAAAAATGATAAAGTACAGGCCGCACTTGTTAATAGTAAGTCTATGAGAATCTATCATTTTGCTGCGTTGCCTTATAAGCCGCATAGTTCAAAGCTCATGAAAAAAGTAGCGGCTTATAATCCAGAAATTGCGGTAATTATCAGTGTTGTGAAAGTCACTGTAAAATTGTAATCCAGTGTATTATTAGCTATGGAGATAAAACATTGAATACTTCCATTATTACTGTGTCTGAGTTGAGAGCTAATCATCCAAAGGTGAAGACCGTGTATTATACTAATTCTGTTACATTTACCAAGGTTTACTGATTATTTCATGAAAATGTGACTTCACAACATCTTTTCCTCATAATATTTTATTCACTCACAGAGACTCATCTGCACCAGTTTCAGTCGAGTTTTGATCCTTAAGTGTAGTTTTCAAGAGAAAATCGATGCATTTATTTATATGAAAGTAACTCGAGTTATTCAGATTGTAACAAGTAACATATTGTCAACACTTTTCAAGCATAACGAGTAGGGCTGGGCGATTTACTGAAAAGATGAATATATTTAGCTACAGTAACTGGTTACTTTAGTAATGAGTTACACCAACTAAGTCTGGGTGGTATTGACAAAAAAAAGGATAACTCGATAATTCTTTGGTATGTTCAATTATTATTCAAACGATATTTCAAACCAACCAAAACATGTTAAACACATACTTAAGTCTGTTAGCTGAAGTTTAACAATCAGAAAAATTAGATTGCAGTTGACTAAAGACATTTTAGCTCGACTTAAGACATGTGTTGTCAATCAATCAATTGGCTCTGTGCACAGAACTTCAGTTGGTTTGTGTTTGTTCAAAATAGCTAACTTCTGTACATTATAGGATGTCAAGATTAACCGTTTTTTCAATAATCGTGACTATTTTCCCCCACGGTAGGTTATTCGTAGAATTTTACAACTCACGGTAAACCGCAAACACGTCTTTTACGTCTTCTGTGACGTGACTGCCGTGCCGTGCTCGAGCAGCGTGAGGCGGAGAACGGCGTGTGTGTCGTCAACTCACCGCTAGTTGAAAGGCTGCTGAAGTTAGCGCTTCAGGAGTTGTATCCATCCAAAATATCAAGTCGAGGGTTGTTTTTAAGATGACCAGGCTTTGTGCTGCTGAAGAGTGTCCAAGATGCAAGACGTGCCTTTGAAAAGTAGCCGCTAAAAGCGCTAACACATCCAACATGATCCAGCATCTTCGATACGATCATCCCTCGCTGTTCGTCCAAGTAAAGGTAAAGAAACAACGTAAATCCTTTAAACAAAGCGCTCCAGAAAGTGTCACGCAGCTCACGGCAAAAATAAACAGTATTTATGCTTCGTTTGACATAAACTCCGACCTGAAAGTAAAACGAAAGCAGAGACGCGTGAAGGCGTCACGTGACAACACGCTGGGAAAACAAAACGTGTGGATGACGTCGCCTTTGTGAGTCACGTGACAAATATCACACATAATATATTATTAGTTAGTAATGAATCTCTCATTGTAAGTATAATGAGAATATTAAAGCAATCATTAAAGAGACAATAATGGTTTTTTTTTAAGCTTGAATGATAATTTGTTTAAAACATTATATTCTTTTTTTTTTTCAAAGGATAATTAATTAAAATAATTGTATTTATTATTTTTATTCTAGGCTACATAATACTTATGTAAAACAATCAGTGTATTGTCACTGTCAGCAAATCAAATGCCAATAATTTAGATTTTAAATATATATGTGTATTTATTTTTTCTTTATGCGATAATCGTGAATAATCGCAAAATCGTGATTTTTCCTTTTGCAATAATCGTGATTCTAAAATTTGCTATCGTGACATACCTAGTACATACAACCATTTCCTGTTAGCGTTAGCATTTAGACACAAACACGTCTCTTTTTTTAACATGTTTTCTGTAACATTCACTACAGTACAAATGTCTGATCGAGTAGGGTCCCGCTGCAGACTGCAAGATGGAGCGTGTCGTTAGATGGAGGCATGTCGTTAGATGGAGGCGTGTCCTTAGAAATAGGCGTGTCGTGAGCACTAGTGTCGTGAGCACTAGTGTCGTGAACAGTCTTTGCACTAGGTGGCGATATTCACATCAACCCTTTACGATAAAGACGCCAGAGACGATGTAAAATTTGAAACCTCGGTGAATATACGAACTCTATAGATGGAAAGTTGAATAATTTAATTATTATTTGTACTTTATTTAATAATATTGCCGGAATTATTAAAAATTGACCTGGAGAATAATGTCTTTATTTTTAATTGCTTTATTTATTACATACTTTTTATTTTGTCTGATTTTACGTGTTTTCCAGTGGTTAGTGCTGATAGTCAGGTCCGGAGGGACAGAAGCGAGGTGGTTGCCATGGTAATGAGTTTATAACTGTTGCTAAACGGGCCTAAACTGTTATATTTTTTACCCAAACCTTTTTACTAACCTTAGCCATCACCCTAACCCTTCTCCTAACTTACCCGTTCTCCTAAACTTAATCGTCGTCCCTCTGGTCCCAGATATAACGTTTTCTAGCACCGGAAATGGAGCAGCTTCACTTCCGGTAGGGCTCCACTCCGCGTCGGCTTTTAAAATAGATTTTTTTTAAGATGCTTATTTTAAATTACACCTCCGGCTTATATGTCTTTTACCAAAAGTTTGGACATTTTTTGTATGAATACGGTTTGTATATTCGCCAAAATAACGTCATTACTGTCATAAGGGGGCGTGTCGTGAGGGGCGTGTCGTGAGGGCGTGTCGTTAGTTCTGCGGGCTGCAATCAGACATACTTGGTCTGATCTAGGGATGCACGTATTCAAACATTTCTTTAACCGGTTAGTTGGAGCTCTTCACGGTCAATAATCGGTTAACCGAACACGTTAACGCAGTACTTTTTAATTGCTGTTATTTTCACTGGACGTGTTATAATTAGACACAGCAGCGCTACGAGAGTGAACGCAGAGCGACAGCGACAGGCCTTTAAACTGGGCACAACACGGCTGAATAGAAGCCCCTATAAACACTGTTTTAATGCACTTTTGCACTATGTATTATATAAAATTACTCTCAAATAAGGAGTCATGTTTTAAAGTTGATGCTAACGTTAGCTGCTTACCTTAGCTTGTCTTGAACAAGTAAAAACATCTACAGTTTCCCAGGCAAGCTAGCCCAGTCTGTTTTCTTCATCAACATAAAATCCAAGTTAATAATCATGCATGGTTGATATTGTCCATAAACACTGCAGTGTCGCAAGTTTGCTCAGTCCTTCTGAAATAAACAGTGTTTTTGTAGTTTTAGCGATCTTTTTTCCTTCTCTGACAAACCAGAGCTGTTCAGGGGCAGTTGGCGCCATCTGCTGGAGCAATTGAATATTTGTCAGTTAACCGGTGAAAGACGTCTCACTCGTCAAGACATTAGTCACGGTTACCATGAACATCCCTAGTCTGATCTAAAGAGGATTTATTTGTTTTAAACTGATGTAGTGAAAACCTATAGAAATGAATTGAACAGGAAATGGTTGCATGTACAGGATGTACTATTTGGTATGAAAACAAGCTAACTGCGCAGAGCCATTAGTTGACTAAAAACAAGTGAGTTTTCAATGTCTGACCCAAACTGCCTCACACAACACAAGGTTGCATGCTAGATTACGTTCATAGAGAAAGAAATGCAGCTAAACTAGATTTTCATGTAAACATTCTGAATAATTTTGCAGTGCTTTCTAACTAATAAAAAAGTTAAGTTAAGACACCAATGAGTGATTGACAAAAGTATCTGCTTCTACCAGTACTTGATCATTTACACAGTTGTAACTTTCTTCATTTGCATCTTTAACCCCTTCTCATGCGGGCCTTTTTTACCTCACATGTCTGACTAAAATCGGTAAAAATTCAAACTAAAACTGTTCCTGAAGCCTTTGGAGCTCAGGTAAATGGGGGTCTTTTTAAAGCTGTATCCCTGTAGTTTTTGTTTCTGATGTCCAAGGGTCTCATCAGAAGTGAGAACTTTCTCCAAGCAAAAGAAAAACAAAATCTAAATTCCGCCTAAATTTTTTTTGTAGATATAAGGATTGGTAAAGCTGCTGTTGACAGCTAATGCATAAATGACACTAGATTTGGCAATTTGGGGTTTTGACAATTTCTCTGTAAAAGCTGAAGGCAATTGAGGTAAAAATGAGTTTTAGGACCCAAAATTATTCAAAAAAATTTAGGCGGAGCCAATACAAAAGTCTTATTAAATTTTTGAATTTTTGAGGACTTTTTTTTATTTGGAGGCTTAGAGCTGAAATCTGGATCATCCCAGAATGAGTCTGGATCATCCAGAATCAAATAAATCAATGTATGCCAATCACAAAACAGTCGTTTAGGACTTCCAGATTATATTTTGCAATATGAATAATGGAATCAGAATGAGTCTGGATCATCCCAGAATGGCTGATTTTGCTCTAAATAAAAGGGATACAATGGGATTTTTATATTTAACATTTCCAGGTGCTTCATAGTATGCTTTTTTCAGACACTCAACAAAATTTAATTTTTAAAGAAAAAGTGGGAGGGCCCTTCGAAGGGCTCTCCGACTGTTAAAGCATTTTTTATTATATTGTCCAACTCAACCCCCAACACTTCTAACTTTTAAGACCATTATTTCTATGACACTATCAAACTATTTTGCTACAAATCAAATATTTGTAACTTTTCGACAATTGTATGAGAATAAATAGTTGCACTTTCCCCAACCTTTGCTCACTATCCTGCAACGACAGTAGCTAGCTAAATATGTAAAATAATAATCAAAAAGTGCGGAGGAAGGGCAGGAAAAGTCAACAATGAGCGGATATTCTACATGTTTGCCCAGAACATTTAGATCTTGCACATACAGTACATTTGCGCTTTAAAACGAATCATTTTGCACAAACACCGTCCAAATCTAACACTGTTTTTTGCGTGTTTTTCAAAGTTTGCGACGTGCGCTTCAAACCACTCGAACACACACTTTAAACCCTTTAATTTCACGGATAATCAGCGGAATGGTTGAAGATTTCAGATTCGCCTCGAGGGCAGAAAGAGACGCGAGGAACTTACCACAGCGAACACGCGTAAAAGTTGGACGAGAAAGTTGAGCATTTCACCCAAACAGCAGCAGCAGCAGCAGCCTCGTTCGTCTCCGTGCAGGGTTGCCAGATAATCAGAGAGACACGACAACATACCAACAAGCATTCTCAACTTCTCAGTAAATCAGTAAAGTGGATATTTCTATAGCTGGAAATGGTCAAGTCATTTCTCTGGTGACGTTTAAGTTGCGTTCAGGAGCAAACCCAAAAAAGCCAACCGAAAATGTCAAAATTCACAAGCGACTGTATAAAAAGCAGAAGCCCAAAGTCGCCATAAAGAAGAGGACTTGGCAACTCAGCCTTCTGCGGCGCTCTGTTGTGGTTTTGTGTGGGGCTCTTTGGGTCAAGTCTGCCCCACCTGGGCCGGAGTGCGTCAGTGCGTCACGTAGACATGGACCAGAGGCGTGCGTAAAACCAGCACCAGCCAGCAGCAGTGACGGGACAGTGGCTTCTCTCTGCACAGGTCTAACTCACAGACAGAGCACTTACTTCACACCACAAAAAGAGTTTTATTTTACAAAGAAATGTCTCGACGTGCCGTTTGTTGGGATAATGTAAGAAAAAACTTTTTCTTGCATGACCTATATGTTTGGCAGGATTGTCAAATTGCAGTCAGATAAGGTCATTAGAAACATAATCAACATGACATTATCAGTTTTTTAAACAAAATGTCAGTTTTTAGTAGAAAGTTGTACACTTTTGTAACCACTATGCAGTTATGCAGATTATAGCGTATACTAAGGTTACCAATATGCATTTACAGAACAAACATATATAATAATATATATATATAATATATATATATATATATATATATATATTATATATATATAATATATATATATATATATATATATATATATATATATATATATATACAAACTTCTGCATCAGTAATATGCACATGTGCATGTCATTGGGAACAAACAGCTATTTTCAATTATAAAACATAACATATTTATGTTTTCAGTTGAAATCTCTGGTTCTTGGGTTCTAATCATGGTATAAGCCTGCAACAACTAATTGTTTGTGAAATCTGAAGAAACAGCCAACTTTGGCACGTAGGCATAGAATAATCTATCTCTGAGATAAATCTGTTCACAATGACATTCACATGTGCATATTGTTTGATGCAGAAGGTTGTAATAAAAAAAAAAAAAAAAAAAAAAACATTAAATCTGGCTGCAGACAGCCTGCAAATTATACAATGTTGTGCAAGGAAAACCAATAATTTGTACATAAAGTAAATATAAGAGTGCACAGTATTAGACTGTGCACTTTAGAGTCTAAATGCATACTGTACACTTTTGAAACAGACAGAAAATGCACTGAAGTACACCTGTGTGCATCATGAGCACTTTCGTGACTGCCAAATATAAACCCATGTAGGCAAATTAGATTTTATTCAAATCTTTATGATGTCCTGCATCTTTCTCAAATGTACAATGTGTGCAATATGTTTATTGCAATAAAAAAACATTGATATCATAGATATTTTTTATCATTTGTTGGAGCTTACCACTTTCTGGATGAGAGAAATTATTTTGAATCACAGCATGGTCTATGCA
>CM076403.1:11737982-11787572 GCA_038363315.1 Mugilogobius chulae
CCATTTGTGCTTGTAGTCTGAGACGAGACCAAGAGCTTAAAATAGTGAGTCTGAAGTACTACTACACTACCTACAACATTAGCTGTAACTGGAGAACTACACCATTTGGCTAAAATAATTAAAAACACAGTGCACTTCCTGTATAGATACAGCTGGCATCAGAGGCCACGCCCACTAGCGCCGCCTGGTGCATTTAGCATCTGCGTCATTCTCTGAAAGTGGGACTATAAAGTGTGACATCCAGGCTGAAAATTCAAACTGCAGCAATTGTTTTATTTTTAGGTTAATTTCCATGTTTGAGAAGTGTACTGACAGGATCTAGAATGGTCAAGAAAGATGCACAACTATTTTTTCCAATATAGCCATTTCAATTTCTATTGCTCTCAATCCAGCATAATCCCGCATGTAACATGGACACCACTTGGACCACATTGTTTAGCTGAGAGAGTTGCTATAAACTAAATAAAATGTTGATTTTTGAGATATTTTCTCTGAATACACACATTAGTGGCGTTTATCCGCTGCAAGGTTCCTGAGCGTTGAAAAGTCTTCACTTGCTGATAAAACTGATCAGGTCCGTGTGTAACTTATATGGACACAACAGTTACATTCGGATACTCAGGAATTCAGCTTCATTTTCACAAAACTCAATACAAAAAGTAGAAAAACGAAATGCAAACATATTTTCCAACATTATTCTTCATTTTATTGTGTTTCAATGCAGTATTTTATCGAGTTTACAAGAGGAAATTACATCATGTTTGTTACTGGATAAAAATGTCACACTTTTCGTCCATTATTTAAGCTATTTTTTTTGAAAAACAGGTTGTAAAAAAAAAGTTCCATCTTATCTTGGGCTGCAATTTTTTTAAATCTTTTAGAGGTACATTAGTAGTATATATTACATAAAAAATTAAAACAAAATTATTATTATTTACTTAATGAAAACCTGTCAAATAACCAATGGTCAAAACGGTCTCACTTTCAGAGAATGACCCATCTAGAAAAAAATCGTTTAGTTTTTAGAGATAACACCACTTCAACAACATTCATTAGGACTTAGCTGTGACTCGACCTGAAATACATTTAAATCATGAGGAAATGTCTTAGGCTGTGTTCAAACCGTGCAGCGTGTAATAACGCGCATTGAGGCGAATTTTGACGCAGAATATTTTCAAAACTGACACGCCAAAAGTCACACTTTTTATGCCCCGATATGCTTCTTTGCATTCCCGCTTTTGTTGCAAAAGGCTTTGTTTTGCCGTAGGCAGATCACATTGAGAGAGAGAAAGGAGAGAGGTTTGCTGCTTTTATAAAACATTGCTTACCCGATCGCACAACTTTCTCCTCCTCCAGGCAGCTCTTTTGCTGTCTCTGTCCTCCTCCAGTGTCGTACTTCAGTGGTAAACACATGAAAACGAGCATTTTAATAGATCCATGTGAGCACATTGTCAGTCCAGATCATGGCCTGTTTGTTTGTTTTTGCCGTGTCTCATTTTCAGAGCAACAAGCGACCAAACCTTTCAAAAAAGCCCCAAAACAAGCGACCTTTTGTTAAAAAAGTTATTAAAAGATTTCAGTAAACAGCTCTTTCCTCTTGATGTGAGAGGAGAATGCCTCTACGTCACAGAAAAGCAGTGTCTGATTGGTGGGTGGCATTCCACGATTGATAAGGCCAAAAGCGCCTGCCGCAGGTTTGAGCGTCCACTTAGCAAGACATGGCGAGCTAGACGCAATTCGCTGGATGCCAAAAGATGCAGGTTTACATTGTCTTAACACGTAAAAAAAAAGCAATCGGTTTATTGCTAATATTCCGTTTTTAAACGGTCTTTCCCTGCCTGACTGCATTCTCAACCTGAATTGAAAATTTATCTTCAGTTGAATAGACAGATTAGAACATACCCTAATGTTTTCATTTAGCTCATACATCATACATTGTCATAAAATCTACCATAACAACCTATATTTACCTTCCAAAGAATAGCTGCAGCGTGACTGCAAGATCTGCCTTGACCAGCCACACATGTACACCCTGCAGTTTCTACGTTTCCTGACGTTGACACCAAAACCCAGGGTCCGTGATGAGGTATTTGTGGCTTTGACTTGGCTCAACGTCTGCTTTTAGATACATTAGATTGTGCCCAACCTCTTTCAACAAAACCCGACCAACCTTATTGCTATGAAGGTACTGGTATGCCTCGGAGCTTTTAAGATTGTTCATAGCTTCGCCATCTGCCGCAACAGAGCTGAGAAAGTAGCTAAAAATGCTACTATAGGTGATGTTCGGCCACTTTTTCAGGTCATCCTCCCATCCTTTAATGTTAGTAGGCAATGGAATTGTTATATCGCCTCATTTAAGACATGAAAGCTGGTGTTCTCACATTTTTACGTAGTTTTCGATCCAGAAAAAAACAGGAATCGCAATCGGTTCTACATTTGTAATGTAAACAAACGCGCGTTCCGGTGTCTACCGGAAGTTTCGCCCATAATTCACGCAAAGGCTCATGGGGGCTAGGAATAAGGTGGATTGGATCTTTAACCATGAAATTCTCCCACGGTAGGCCAAACCCCCAAATAATGATGCATTGCCAACTGTATTTATTTATTTATTTATTTACTTACTTACTTATTAAGGATAGTATCTATAACCACTTAATGACATCACAGGATGGAACAGCCTGTTGTTAGATTGACTAAAGAATCCAACATTTATTATGTGCAGGAATTGTACTAAACAAAACTCAGTCCAGCTCTGTATGTTTTTGATGAGGACATTTAACCTGAGGGTAAATGTGAATACTATTGTCCCTTTAGACTCTAGAAACCAGAGGAATCCCACTCGGACATGATCCTTCAAAGATGATTATTCCAAGAGGCCAAAGGTCAATAAACAATGCCATTTTTCCAATTTAAATCCACTGTGTTTTCCCGAATTTTCCAAAAGCAAAGATTATGTGAAATCCTGCTGCGTCTCTAAAAGCTCATCTTGGGTTTAATCTGTGCACTCATGGATTATTCATATGTATCTGATGATGGGGCTTTCACGTAAGAAGATTTGAATATGAAATTACCAGTGAAGTTTGAGGATATGGCGGAGCACGGCACGGGGATTAGGAGGGCAGCTGTGGACGCAATCATTTTATCTTTTCACTCATCAAATCCTCGCCATGTTTGGGCTGAGGATTGGACCAGGAGGAACACTGGTTTTCAGCGCTAGTTTGCATTTGTTGTGCCAAACGGTTGCTTCACACAGTAGGTTTTTATTGATGGGACATTAGGTCAGTCAATATAATAACTGTCTATAGAGCTCAAAGTGACTACGTTTGTTGCAGCTGCCATAGTAAAGGAAAATTGAATCTATGACAGAGGTTGGAGTCACTGTTTTGCAAATCTCAAGTACATCTTTGGCCTCAATTCTGAGCCAAGTCTCAAGTCAGAGAGACAAATCAAAGTCGAGTCCAAGTCCTCTGGTTTTAGTTTCAAGTCATTTCAAGTCAAATTACTGAAAATATCTTTGTATTTTTTTTTATTACTAAATTATTGGCCACAAAAAAGAAGCGAGGAGGGACATGCTCCATTTTTTCCACTGTCAAACTGTGTGTTTGGGGTCAAAACTGAAATATCTACTGTTTCTGTAACTTGGCCAGCCAGATGGTTTATCTCGCGATATTTGTGAAGTCACTAACACGAGATAAACCATCTGGCCTTCTTCCAGCTGGTTTGGGAGTTCGAACCAATCACATCACAGCAGCGTGGTTTTGAGGCCCAATCACATTGTAGCAGGGCGGGCTAACATGGGCTGTTAGCGCTCCGCCGCCGAGTCTAATTCAAGCTAAACAAAGATGGCTGCTCCCGTATATGTGTTGTCAGCTGCTGTTGATGCGGTTTTAGCAGAAATACAGAGTCATTTCTTTTCGAAGGAAGAGCAGTATGTGTGACACGTACTGGAGGCACCATTATGAGTTGTTGCTGTGATTGGCTAAGCACAAATAAGGTAGATCCCAAGCCCAATCAGCTCGAAGTATTTCGCTAAACGCCCCATATTTTCCTGAACGCTTTCAGTGAGTCAAGTTCCAGATGGATACTGTGGAAGAACTCAATTCGTAGTTCAACCCATCTGGACTGAGCCAGGTTACTGCTTCCGAGCATTTCTTAAACATTTTTGTGCAAACTGTCTCTTTTTGCAGTTATAATTGTCACGATGGTCAATCGCTCTGTGCATTTTCAGTTCATGCCGATGTCATATCCTGGTTCAAAAAATGTTCAGTTTTGTTAAAACTAGCGTTATAATCTTTAGTACAACAAACAGCGAAGGTTACTCTCCGCGTGAGAGAAAGAACCGCATGTTCAGTGGACAGAGTTTAGAGCTAACTAAACTCTGAACGAAGCCATAGACGCAAAGAGGCGGCCATCTTTCATCACCAGGGATTGGGTTGGACAGGCAGAATATTTTCCAAATATTGCTTTAGAGATATACCAACAAAATATCTAGATACACTTTTTTTTCAAGATACAGTAGCCCAGCTCTAGATACCAGCTTGAAGACATGTTTGATTGTTGAGACACTGAGTCTGAATCTTTTCTCTGCTCCTCACATTTGTCTTAATAATATTCACATTCGTCTTGAGTCATCTTGAGTCGGTGTCTTACTTTCGCTGTGCTCTGGTCACGGCGCTCGTCTGCATCACAGAGCTGATCCAAGCTGCTGTACCAGAGCTACAACTGGTATTTGTGATGAAACTGAAAGTAAACAGCGCAGCAGGGGTCAAAGTTCACACGGCATCTAAAGTACAACGCCTTAAAGTGGCACCGATAAGAGGAATCAATAACAGAGCTTTAAATGAACCTGCACCAAGGCATGAAACAAGCAGACTTTACAGAATATGACCTGTACAGTTTGAAAAAGCCATTTATTTATTAACAGGTGTAAGGAGTGCTTTGGCGTTGGATAAAAGAAATGATTGGTTACGCAAACTCTAAAACACCAACCAAAATTCAAAAACAATGAGCTTCTGGACACGATACACTTTGTTTTAGCAGCTGTAATCTTTTTAGCTGATGTATTTTGAAAGAGTATTGGAACTTTATATTGTCATCTTGCGGCTATTTCCTGTGTTTCTTCTGCTACAAAGGCTGGGAGACACGCCACTGACACTGAAAAATTAGAACTGTGAACTAATTTGAGCGACGTGCAGCGTATTTACGGATGCCAGACGTGTCACACTGCTGCTGTAAATTGTTCGAGCAGCCAGATCACACTTGATTCTATTATGAGCGATTCCTGTGCGTGTGACGTGCTGCTGCAGTTTAGAGCTAATACTGCGCCGGTGTAAATTGGGGGTAAGAAGGAGCTGTCTTGTTTGCAGCTGATTCAAAACTCTGCAGCGAAGAGCTCACATAACAACACCCATTCTTTAGGCTCTTTATCGGTTTCCTACCAAATACAAGGAGGTTAAGGTATACTTTATTGTCCCTGTAGGGAAATGTGTTCTCTGCATTTGACCCATCCTTCAATGCCTCTGGGGCGTCTCCTCAGGAGCAGTGATCACCACAGTGCAGCGCTCGGGGATCCATTTCCAGATGTTCTTGCGAGGCTTGGTGAGGACTTTCAGGGTCTGATATGATTGTGTGTTGTTGTGCAAGTGTTCATTTTACTTGTGTGGTGACTGTGTGTGTGTGGGGTTGATTGGCAGCTGGGCAACCAATCCTAGTTTAGGGTGGGACTATGGGCACTAGGGCTTGCACCGACTAGTCGACTATAAAGGTCCCCCGCGACTACTTTGAGAGGTAGTCGACTAGTCGAAGAATAATTAAATCAGGGGTTGGCTTAAGAAAAAGCTCTTTTAAACTTGCACTTCTAACACATAAATGTCAGCAACTCGTCCGTCTTTTTCCCCGGCCCGTTCTACGTCTCTCCCCGCGCTGTTCTTCCGCCCCGGGATGCTTTGTCCCTTCGCTTTGGCACACTGGAGCGCGCTGTAGACTACCCCTGCCTTGCATAGCGCACGGACACTCTGTGGCTCCACTACCGAGCACGACCCCGGCTCCACTCCACTCGCACGAACTGTCCGTCCCAAAACGCTTTGTCTAGCCGAGCGCGTTTTATAGCCGCGCGGCTCAAAGCTCTCAGACTGTTCGCTCCGTCTAGCCAAACGCACAGGCGCCTAGAGCCCGCTGCACCC
This sequence comes from Mugilogobius chulae, assembly GCA_038363315.1. Lineage (NCBI taxonomy): Eukaryota > Metazoa > Chordata > Actinopteri > Gobiiformes > Gobiidae > Mugilogobius > Mugilogobius chulae. The sequence goes on from CM076403.1 coordinate 11,744,165, forward strand.
CGGCTCAAAGCTTTCGGACTGTTCGCTCCGTTCAGCCAAACGCACAGGCGCCTGGAGCCTGCTGCACCCCGGCTCAAAGCGCTCAGACCGTTCGCTCCCTCTACGTTAGCCAAAACACAGGCACCTGATGCACGCTGCACCCCGGCTCAAAGCGCTCGGACCGTTCGCTCCAACGCGCCCTGACCAGCCGTCTCCAAGCGCACATCGTCCCCCTGGATCCGAGTCTGTGGATCTACACTGGTCTTACGTTTTACAGCGCGGTTTGTGGGAGAAGGAGACGAGAGGTAAAGAGTGATGAGTGATGTGTGTGAACCAGCAGGCTTCAGGTGGATTTGTGTTTCCTTCACTGTTCAAAACGCACTGACCAAACGTCCCACAGCTCAGTGTGTGTGTGCAGACTGAATCCAAGCCGCTGTCAGAGCGAGAGCCTCCGCCCCGCGCGCACGCACAAATAGGCTTATTTAGCTTTTATTTTCTTCTTGTATGTAAAATCAAAGAGCCTACGTTCAGCTTTATTATAGGGCATTAGGTATGTCCAATGTTTTCTGATAATATGGTCAGTATAAATAAGCCGTTTCTAACAATTACCCAGGCAAAATCATCGTGCCTTTGGATCTTTGTTTTTGTTAATGACGTCATCGACTAGTCGAAGTCGACGCGACTAACGCTCTCGACTAGTCGACTACTAAAATTCACTAGTCGTGCAACCCCTAATGGGCACGGCAGCCAATGGGAAGGTGGGACAAGTTGGTCTGGTAGTGCTGCTGTGCAGATGTCGGGACTGTGCAGGGCTGTGTGCGTAAAAATAAAGTAAGTGTTGGACTGTATACAGAGCGCACATACTACTTTTATTTGCAGCCCTAGCATGACGTTCTTTGTGTTTCCTGTGTGTTGTTGATTAGATAGATATACTGTATGTTCGTGATTCACTTTGTTTCATCGGGCCTAAAGCTAACAGCTAGCCTATTGTGCATAGCTAGCATAGATGTATTATATTATCTGGATTGGACTCCGCCCCCTCTTTCCGAGTGGCGATATGGCCGCTCCGTGGTACTGCAGCGGTTGGGCACAAGAAAAATTTTCCCTTAGACTGTCAGAGCATTTTTCGTCTCTTGCTCGTTCTCCACTGACACGGCACCTACAGCTTTAACTAAGGTCTCATTTTGAAGGTATTTCTCTCTAGTTTCACAACATAGACTTTTCCAATTTTTTCAATGCCCCAAATGTTTAAACAGTGATTAGCCTACCCCCCCCCCCCCCCCCGCTCAGGCCACCATCGCACTGATTGGTCAGAACTGATCACGCTGTCACTTTCCTGATGTCCCGGTAGTGGGAGGCACTAGCGTATTCAGCAAAAACCGCAGAAGTAACATTTTTCTGCATCAATGCCCCACTAAGCAGAGCCACTGTAAACAACAGGCCGCCATCTTGGACTCATCTTCCAGTTCTCATTATACTTCTATGGGAGCTAGTTGCTACCCTCATGTGTTGTGGTCGTACATTGTATTGTGATACATGAATATTATTTATTAGTGTGATTTATTTGTTCCTTTTTTGTTCTTGTTCCAGAACCACACCCATTTGACAGTTTCCGTTCATTTATCAATAAAAATATAAAATGACATCTCCAATGTGCATTTTTATTGATTCCCCCTGGCGGTCACAACTTTTCATAAGCCACACATTTAGCTCTCCCCATTACTCTTATTTACTTAATCGAGGCTTAAATGTGGTCGATGGGTTTGTATTAGTTTACATTCTCTTACTTCCATTCCCAGTAAATCTAACTTGTACAATTTTCTCTATAACTAGGTGACACAGTGCACTTTCAGCAGCGTTTTGCCTCACATTTGTACCTGTTTTTGTGCCGAGTTTAGCAGCGCAGCGAGCCGTGTGTGCGATTAGTATTCTGCGCGGATCTCCTCAGACCTTTATGTGAGTACAGTGGTCCCATTAGAGACAGACCTGTGAGGCAGCAGCGGGAGAGCAACACGCTTCAAACCAAAACCAGCACACACAAAAAAAACAACCTCCAATCCTTCCCCAAAAAACACGGCTGCCTCTGCATTTTCCAAAACTCCCCCATCGCCAAAACAGAGAGGGAGGATTAGGCCCTTTAGTGCTTTTAAATGAGGCAAACTACAGTGAGAAATGTCCGGACACGTTCTTAATGACTTGGATTAATAGTTACAGTGGTGGGGCATGCTAATTAAAACATGATTAGAATGTGGCCTAAAGCTGAATGTGTAATACTTCATTAAAACGTCGACGCTATAACATTACAAATGACTCATGCTATTAAAATATTATCACAAAGGGCCAGTAATGCAACAAACAGGTGGTGATTTTTAGTTCCAGATTGAGAAAAGAGCTTTCTGCCTGCGTTTTGGACATTATAAGTGCAACATAAGTGTTAAGATGTGTGTGACTTTGTTGTGGAAGTCTGTAGTTTATGAAATGGATGACTGGATGAGATTGTTTGATTAGCAAATGTGTATTTTTGTATTTTATTGGCAACCTGTCCAGGGACTAGTAGCAACTTTGCTCTAACTGGCACAAGCATCTTTTCTCTTTGGGGAAGGCTAATGTTTTTGTGCACTGTCCCTGATAAAGTAAAAATAAAGATTAATTTATTTATCCTTTTGCAACTGATCTACAAAGAGCCTTGTTAAAAAGAGAGTGGCACAAATTATCTTTATAAAGAACAAATTTGTGGATTCATAACAAACTGAAGGTTGTTGTTGTAAACCAAAGCCACTATCGAGCCCGATCTCACAAGAAAGCGTACATTTACCTCGACATTACACAATATGTAAATGAGGTATGATTAGCACGAGTCCACAGCTGTTTTGTGTAATTAAAGTACGCATCACAGTCCCCATTCATTTTAATGATGGTTGTTAAGACGTGTTCTTATTTATGAATAATAATGAAATCCTGATTCTATTCTTAACCTGCCACAAGCCCCAGACCTAATCTTACCCATTTTAGTAACTTTATGCCTGAATTTACCCGTTTCACCTGAAGAAAACGTCCCCACGTGGCTGCAACTCGTCCTATTTTGACGCTGTGAAATCTCGTGTCATTTTTACGCTTTTTCATATCGTGCTAAATGCACGGCGTAACATAAGTACTAAAAACAGCTGTGAACTCGTGCTCAAAATACGCTATTTTTGTGTTGTGGTAAAAGTACGCCCTCTGTGTTGAACCATCACATAAATACTTCTGGACTAAAGGTTTTAGGTCCGATGATTTTAAGCCTGATTGGATTCTTTAGGGAGGCGTGGTCTGAGTCACATGTCATGTCTGTGGGTTAGTGTGACTCCATTCATCAATTATTATCTGCTTTTCCAGAGTCAGGTAGTGGAGGCTTCACTTCCACATGCACTTCCTCGACCTATACCGAGGCCAATGCAGAGACACAGTCCCTCCATCATGTCCTGGGTCTTTCTCAAAGTCTCCTCCTGGTGGGACAGGCCCCGAATCATTGTCCAGGCGGCAGGTGCAGCGACTCCACTCCAAGTTTCTCTCCAAGAGTATCTGGCTGCAGACCTGCAGGAGTCCCCTCGTCAAGTGACTTGTATCTACAACTTAGCTACTTTTTATCGATCAAGGTACTCTTATTGTCCGCTTAAACTATTTCTGATGGAGGTCTGGCCTCTCCACCGAAAGGACCGGAAGTAAAGCAAAACAAAACTCATTTTTGGTTTTACCCTTTTGCTGGATCAAGTATTAGTTTCTATGACAACCGATAAGTTTCACAGAACATGAAAGTGATGAACTGACAAGTAAAAAAACAACATAGACACAAAGTTTATTTTGCATAACAACATTTGTAAAAACTGGCCATGGGGCGGTCTGGGTAAATGCTAGCCAGGTCCGGAGGGACGGTCGTTAGGTTTAGGGGAATAGGTAAGGTTAGGAAAAGTTTAGGATAATGGGTTTAGGAAAAAGGTTTGGGTAAAGGTTAAGAAAAGAAAAAAAATAAGCAGTTGGTTAACACAGCAATAATAAACCTCTGGGCTTCTCTTTGTTTTCTATAACGTTATTGACGGGAAAAAAAAAAATGTCTTCAGCCTACAGTAAACCTAATGTACAGTGGTATATCTACATATTGGGTGAACATCTGGGGCTTAGGGGGCTCATGGTACAGGTCACGTGACCTACTGTAAGTTGGCCATTTGATTTCACGATAATACCACCTCTTGGTGTAAAATTATATTATATTGATTTATTGGAAATAAAATATAATTGCAATCATTGGGCTTTGATAACGGGCAATGTATTGATCGTAGAACCTCCAAGAAATGAGTCAGGAGCCGCTACTGCTCACAATAGTTTCTCCTCTGTTCTTCCCACTGCTCTTGAGGTTCCAGCAGTCTCCCATCCAATTACTGTCCAGGCCAGACCTGCTTAACTTTTTAACAGATCTGACGAGACCAGGCAGTGGCAACCTGGTATGGCCACATCTTCAGTATTCAAGTAGAGGATTAACCTGATTTAGAAAAGGCACAAAAATGATAAATTCTCCTCATTTGTCGGAGCTGCAACTGTTAGATTGTTTTTAATTAGATCTCGACATGCACCTGTGAACCATCTGTCGAAGCCTGCTTATTTTTATCTACAACACATTAACCTTTTTATTCATGTACACTTTAGAATTTTATGATCCTGAGCTGCAGCTGGAGAAAGTGTAAATAAAGCAGGTGGCGCTGTAGAGTCCTCACATTTCCTCGTTCGTCCTGATGAATGAAGCGTGCCCGTGTTAGCCTGATGTTAGCGTGACGTTAGCGGAGGAGACAGGCGGCAGATTGGTTTGTTCAGCCCTGCCTCGGTGATGGATGTTTGGGAAGAGCCACACACGCTGCATCTGCGTTTTAAATCTCGTCGTAATAAAACCCAATGAGGTGATCCATCCACATCCACGGAGCGCGACACCACACCGGGACGCCAGCTGCTCCTGGAGAGGCTCCGGCGGACGGCCAAAAACACCAACCTGCTCACATCTGTCTCCATTTCACCAGACAAATACCTATTGTGCTTTCTGCAGCTGCTCGAACTCGTTTGATCAAGAGTTCCACCTGGGTTTTGGAGGATTCCAGAAATAAATTAAAGAAAATTCGGATATGCTTAAATATTAAGCAATTCAACAACCCACAGAGGGGATTTTGATCTGCACAAAAAACACTTAACTGAACCAATTTGTTCTTAAAGCTGAGGCACCTGACTGATTGTTACAAATTAGTAAGCTAAGATGTAAGACTATTGTAAACGCATCATTGTGTGACAAAATCAGATCATTATGTAGTGTCAAATTATTAAAGTATTTTATTTCTCATTGATAGTGCAACGTTTTCTCCAGAAGATGAGCTTTGGAGGAACTGGAAGAACTTGGAGTAGAGCCGCTGCTCCAAACTGAGGAGATTTGGACATCTGTTCTGAGTGCCTGAAGAAATTGTGAGAGAGGAAGGAGTATAAAATACCTGTTTTGCAGATACTCTTGCTTTATGGCAAGATATTAATTAAAAAAACAAAAACGTACATATATCAATCTGAAATGTCTGATGAAGAACAATTTTGAAAAAGGATTTTTGTCCTCATTTGTCTCTGGTATCTGGCCCTTTTCCCTGCTACTTTTACAACTTTTAGCAATTACAAAAAATACACATGTTAATTGGGGAAGCATTAGATGTAACGTCTGAAGATAAAGTTACAGCAGACACACTCATGCAATGATTAAAATGTATTATGTGTGATCCAAAATCCTTTGGCGAGCTACAGTAATTGGCATCACGGAAATAAAGCATTTTGTGTTAAAAACAGACAAAAATAAATCAAGCCTGTAGTTTCATAGCGACCAGTGTCTCTCCAGCACCTTCCAAGTTCCCCAGAGGATTCTGGAGTTTTATTAATATTTATGATTCAAGTTATTAATGCATGTATAGTTACCATTGCAGATACGTGCACTAATGAATGACTTCTTGTTGTAATCACAGAAGCAGATGTGACAGTCTCTGGAGTTCCACAGCAGCAGATCATGAACAACAGGTTTTACTCTGAGGCTTCAGACGCTCAGGGCCGCTGTCTGTCAAGAAACCACACAAAAGTGCCCTGGACATGACCAAGAGAGACCTGACACTGAGAGACCTGACACAAACACCTGAGACCTTTTAGATTAAGGCAAGAAAAACAGTACAGCTCCTTAAGGTAAAATATGTTTTCTGAGGCTCACAGTTGATCCCATTTGAAAGCTGTCTGGATTTCAGAAAACCTGGCTCAGGCCAGATGGATCTTTGCTGAACTCTAACTTGAGTTTTCCACATTATCCATCTGAAACCTCACTTGCTGAAAATGTTTGGGAAAAGGTGGGACGTTTAATGAAATACTTCAAACTGATTGGGTGTGCCAACCTACCCTAATTTGTGCTTGACTATTCTCTTGATCTATATGAAAACCCACCAAGAAACACGGAGACAAGCATCCAAACTCCAAAAAGTTACATAATCCAGCTTTAGTGTCTCAACATGTGACACAGTTAAATGTAAGGCAGCTAACTGGATCGCTGCTATTCTCAGACGCTAAAGCAAACAGGACAGTCCCACAGAACCTGACCTTTTTGGACGGAGACCCAGAGGCAGCTGCTCCGGTCTCACAGGGCTTCATCTGGGTCAGGCGTTCGGAGCGGGAAAAGTGAACAAACTCACGCGGCAGGTGGAGGTTTTCACAAGCGGCAAGATAAATGCAGATTTTCTGAGCTTTTAACCATGTCGAAGGATGAGTGATATATCGGTAACAGTTTTGGCTGATGTTTTTAGAGAAGGTTCTAGTCTAGTTTAGTCTAAAAATTGTAAACCGAACAATTAGGCTAAAATATGGCTGCATATTTACAACATTATGCTACATAAAAAAGTCTAATTTTGGTATTAAACTAAAAGGAAAAGTAAGATTGTGGTTTTGTAAGCCTGGTTACGGATTTTTCGACACAAGTATTGGTTACTGGCCACAGCAGCAATGTGATAATCAAACATATCACATTCTGACTAAAACATAACCCAACATTGTCACTAGGGGCTAGGTTTATTTTTCTAAGTCGCTTTAGACCAATGTTGTGTTTTGCAATGTACAAAATATACCTAAGATGCTGGACTATGCGCAGTTTAGCACTGTGCAGTCTGCAACAATGCACTTATATTAAAGACTTTCACTGACTTACTATAAAAAGTGAGGCTTTTATACTACCTTTATTCTTTTTCTTATTCAGGTGCGCTCAATATAGTTGTCCGAATGTCCGGCAGGTCCAATACTAGTGCACTTAAAAATTCCACAATGCATCTAGAAATGTAGTGATGGTCAAATGAATGGTCAATAGGCCTATGTGAAACAACACGACTGGATGAAAGATGAGGACAAAAGCAACAACAAAACACTCATAGCTAAAAGCCTGAAGTTGCTGTCAGTAGATGTGGATGCTGCGTTCATACTCTTTATGTATAGTGGCCACATATGTTTGTCAAAGCCTGATCCCGTCAGATGTCAGAAGCTAGGCAAGTTGGGGCTTGGTTAGTACTTGGGAGTCACAATGGGATGACAAAAGTGGAATTTGTTTCCTTACTGACACTTAACCCACATTGCCTGTCTACGTACATTGGGTGCCTTGTGAGGAGTAAAATCGCTATATAAATAGAGACAATTTACCATTTACTCTTCGAGAACTCAGGGAAACGTTTTTACAAGTTGAAAAATGCACAGGAGCACTCAAACTGGTCAGAACAACTGCTCGGACACTCGGGTCAAATGCTGCTGCCCGAGCTCAACATCTGACATCTTCTGATGATTAGAGATCTGCTACTTTATCAGATTATTTTCATCATTTGATCTCATTTACTAAAATTACTTCATTTGCTGGGGATTGCATAGCATTAGAGCAACACATCTGCACTAGTACAAATGCCTTTTGTTTTTATTTATTTATTTATTCATATCTGATTCTTGATGTAACATCAGTTTACTGGTGGTTCTTCTGCCGCGGGGTCGCTCTAGCACTGGAGCCCTCGTTCGAGCCCTCAGATGTAGACAGCTTCTCAGAATACTACACTGCCCAGTAATACAACAGACTGGAGACATTATGTTATCTTCAGGTATCCATGATGCCAGTCACTCTGGAAGTGAAGCAACATGATCTAACCTTTAAGTTAACTTTTGGACAGGCTAACAACATGAATGAATGATTTTATTTATATAGCACATTTACACAGACAGATTCTTCCAAACTGTTTCACACAGCAAACCCCCGGCACTCAGTGATGACAGCAGCCCTGGGGCAGCTCTGCAGAGACAACTTGCCTTAACACCTGGCACCTCAACCTCCAACCACCTCAAGCACATGAATGCAAACAAGATCGGAACTCCAACCTCTCATCTTGAAAACCCAAAGACCAAATGTACAGGGCTAGCTGCTTACCTTAGTTTCAGCTGTTTAGTTCATTTGATGTTCAGTGTGGGGTCTGGGTTAAACAAAACTGGACTATGAAGTGACTGAGGAATCAGGGAACAAGTGTGCTCGTTCGGACACTGATATGGTTATTACTAAATACATATATAAAACACAATATATCTCCTTTAACGCCAAGAGAAAAGTGACTTGTTGGTTTAGATTCTTGTTGCCTTTGCAGCTTGTGTGTGTGTATGTGTGTGTGTGTGAGGGAGTGAGTCACGCTGGCAAAGTGAAGAGTCAGAGGAAGCCGAACACAAATGTGAACAGATTGTCGTGGGCTGCCGGTTACTATGGCGACGGCTCCAGGTGAACTCTGACCCCTGTGCGGTCCGCCCGCCCGCAGCCACATGCATTCAAGCCGCATAACGAGCGAGGACGAGAAGAAAATTAGACTTTTGAAGAAATAGTCTGGAGTAAGTAAACACTTCCCTGCAGAAAGATAGATTTCTTGAACAAATGTGCAAAGATATAACAATGTTAACAGAACTTTGCACTTACTTACTTTGCTTTTGCACGATTGTCTGAGTTGGAAAAGCAGCAGTTATCTGTAAGACTGGTCTCAATGCCACGTTTTAGAAGCAAACAACAGCACAGACCTCATAGCAAGAAGTTTCAACAACAAGTTTCCTCTGGGTGCTCAGGTTTCCTCACTAACAACATGCCCATCAGTGCCTCTCCTCTCTCTCCTAAAAAAGAGATTCTGAAGGTGCATTCACAAAACATTTTTTATCAGGATTCGTTTGATTGGGTAATTGTGAATGTGCAAATAAACTCGGATCTGGTCCAAAATGTCAAAATCTGGTTTGGTTGATTCGTCTGAGAGGCTCAGAATCACAACAAACAAGGCAAGTGAGATTGATAACGAGACAAATAATACGCAAAAACACATGAAAGAGGAGAGGAACAGTGCCTTACTTAATTATAATTAATTATGATAACAGTCACTATTATGAGATGGATCCATAAAAAACTAAATATAAAGTCCAGCAGCGTCAATGACTGGAGTTCATTGCTCGTCGGCCGTTAGTTTTAGCCTTTTGCTATGTAAAGCCCCTTTCACACATAGACCCCTACACGGTAAAGTTCCTAGTATGTGGTCAAGTGTGAAAGGCTCCAGAACGGAGACACGGTATATTTTGTCCTGGCATTTGATCCGTGTCGATACCTAGTAACATTACCGGGAACAGTCGCGGGACTAGTCCCGTGTTGACATGTGTGAAAGCAGAATGTGACTGCCAGTACAATCCCCATGGCAACAGAAGAACTCACAGACAGAAACACATAGGCTCTTTGCTACTACTGCGCTTCAGACCAGCCTTAAATCTGAGGGATTAAAAGTGATACGATGTATCCTGCCCTACTCTTGAATCATCTGACCTTGTCACAAAGAAAACACTTTTTTTATTTTAATAGAAAGCTATAAAATACGTTTGCAAACTCACCGAATTTATGTGTGGTCAGAGTGAAGTCCAGAAAGCCTCTTTTCTAAAATTGACGTCCTGTGTAAAACGCATGCTTGTCCCAAAACCAGACTCCGGTCCTGGTTCGCCAAACCACGGCAGTGTGCGGCTTCTTGCAGGGCTTCCTTCGTCTTGTGCACTGCAGTCCCGGTACAGACGGGCCATAGGCTATCCTCCCTTCGTGCACGCAAGTCCCGCTACAGACAGCACGGGACCGTATCCTCTCCGCGAGCGCATGAGTCCCGGTGCAGACAATACGGAGCCTTCTTCCGTGCGCGCGGTGTGGCACAGTTCAGCGCGTGTTTATCCAGATCCAATGGGTTCTGCTCGATGTCCGCGCTCCTGGGCAGTGTCCACAGTCCATTCTCGCTGTGCCCAAGTGTGTGGACGAACTCCAACGGTCACTCGCACTCCCCGGCAGGTAAAGTGAGAGCTGTCGGCTCCTCCACTGTCTCAGGACTGCCCATCCAGCCACATTATGCGGTGCCCTCCTACGGGCCTCTGTACGCTGCATTCGCACACCAAATACGATCCCTGCATTTCTCCCCGCAAATAATAAGCCATTATTTAGCCAAGCATCTTGCAAATAATCTAAACAAAATGATAATAATAATATTAAATGTTAAAAAAAGCCTTTCAAACAAGTTTAAAAGTGAAAAATGTGCTTTATAGTCGAGTTTGTGCCCAAAGCATTCCATGTTGCAGAGTCAGATGTGAATGGTGACGACACGGTATTGTTGTGGGATGATTTGCATATATGAATGGGGCAAATGGTGAAGCATACCGGCAAACAAGACACGGTACTTTAACGGGTTCAATGTGTGAAAGGGGCTTAAGAATTGCCTCAAAATCCGACAGGTCTTAAAGCTGTAGATGCTGTTTCTGCCGAACATGAGCAGTTTGTGTTTGCATTGCTCTCTAGGGAAAAAAAACTAGTGCTGTTTTACAACAGCTACAAGCTAGCAATGTTGTATCCAGATAATATAATAGATCTATGGTAGCCGCTGGTAGCAGAGATGCTGAATGTCTTCTTTGCTCTTTGTTTGTTTATGTGTTTCTATCCCAGCGTCTCTACAGGCAAAAGGCAGATGTGTCTCTACTGTGCTACTTTGATTGGGACTGTATAGGGAGATTTTCGGTCGACGTCACTTTCCGCCCTTCTGCACATGCGTTATGCAAAAAGAGCTCCTCTCCATCTGCTTACATGGTAATACTTCTTTAAATTAAACAACAAAACGGGACGACAGCTAGCTGTTTTAATCAGGTATGATCTGGTCTGACAGACGTCTGTCTTCTGAAGCTTGAGACAGCGTTTTTTTCACCTAAATGTAACTTTTAAGGGTCGTAGGATCAAATTTCATTTACAGATGTTGACTTAGCAGCATAACTTGTTTTCACACAGTGATAAACTCTTGTAGTTAGCTGACAACAGAGCTTTTTCGACTTGTTTCCACTGTTTGTCTCTATGAGCGGAGGCTCTTTCTACAGGCGGGGTGCACGCGCATCGCCCATGTTGATAAACAAAATAACCCTCTATTCCTCTAAACTGGGCCAGTTTAGAGGAATAGACGTGTTGCAATTTGTTCCCAATCGAGCCGAGTCCGGTTCAGTTTGTATTGTGAATGCAGCCTAAGTAAGTTTGATCTTCGGGTCACAAAGACTGAAACCCTCAAAAAGGACATTTCCTCAAGGCTGGTTTGAGGCTAATTCCAATCTCCACATCTCATTTCTTACCAGAGCCAGTGTTTGGTCTTGTGGCTGTAGGTCCGATCCGTCCTGTAGTCCACACAAAAGGCCCCAGCAGTCGTAAAACCCCTTCGTGGACATATTGAAATCATAAATCAAACCCGGCGATAGAATCTTTTACCTCCCACTCGCAGATTCTTGCCACATCAGTGAATCTCGGTGCGACGCCTCCGCACACGGGACACGGAGCTGCCAAACGGACCTGCTTTTGGCACCGCTCCAGCCTCACTTAGCCCGGGAACGGCAGCCTAGTTTGTGCGGCAGGAAATTTGCATATAATTCAGCAAAGATAATGTTGGATTTATGACTCACAGCGAAAACAAGCTCAATACTTCCACTGTCTATGTTTGCATAATTAGCAGAAAATAAGATTGATTTTTAACTGAATTTGCACTTTCAGAATCTCAAATTGGTGTCAAATGTCACAAGTAAAAAAAATGTTCGAGAATAATTTTCAAGCTTTCACAAAGAGACAGACTATTATCATTTTGTTTGTGATTCTCGTTAATGTTCTCATTTAGTTGACATTTGCTGGTTCATTGTGATGTTTTCAAACTTTCTCAAATTGGTGTCAAATGTCACGAGTAAAATAAAAATATTCGTTTCATTTTCAGGAATAATTTTCAAGCATTCAAACTTATTTTCACAGAAATTCATAGATGTACCTTGCTATTTCTCCTTTTTTGTGTATCATGGTACGCATTGCTGCCAGTTCATTTCTATGGTGGATGTAAAGATGTGTCACTATTTATGAATATGAAAGGGCTTACAGTAAAGTTTAGATGTTGGACCCGAGCAGGTGTCTGGTAAGATTTAAGAAATATCATGAACTTTGCCATGAAAATGTTGCCAAGGTGGATCATTTGTTTAGCACACTGAACATTATAGCAGCAACCTTGTGCTTTTTCACAGGAGCCTCCACATCAGTCACTGATCTCACGTCAGCGCTTCTTATCAGCGTGTAGTTTTCTCTCAGTTTTCTTCAGACTTTTATTGCAGAAACTTACGATTCATATAAATAGGCCTATCATATTTTAGAATTAGGTGTTGCAAAATGTATTAGGAGTCACACTGTGGAGTTTTAGACTGTGGTTAATTTGTTTGTGTGCAAAATAGTTTTTTTCTAGTTTTTTTTAAGGAAGATCCAACAACCTAATGGCAGGGCTCACACCAGGGGGTGCACTTGCCCCTCCTGCACCCCTACTTCCCGCAGTTATGATGTCATGATAAGAGACTCATGTTAAGAGACAGTGGGTGTTTGATGCGCGAAGTGAGGAGAAAGAGACAGAAGGTTTATGATGCATGTGTGATAGAACAGAGAGAAAGATTAATTGTCACAGAGTACAACAAAAAATTACGTTTGGTGTGAGCCTCCAGGCTGCTGCACTTTTCGCGCGCCGCCAAAGCATACGTACAAAACACGACAACAGAACAAAACACTTGTCACGTGATGGGATTTTTTGTAAGAAGGGGGTCGGGGAAAGAAAGGAGAAAAAGTCGGCAGACGTCATGGACAGAGAACGACGGCCAGTGACCTTCGGGACAGTTGGTGCCAGTGACCATCAGGAGTGTATCTGAGTGTGTGAGTCTGAGGAGTGTGTTTGGAAGTAAAAGCCAAAACAACCTGGATGTTTACAGTAGCTGTGGCATGATCATGAAGGACAGTCCAATTCATTGAAGATTAGAGACAGACTTGCTAAAACAGTTCTTCCTGGAAGATGGGAAGGGAGTGAGGTGGGACAAAGTTAATATAATTCATATTTAGGTTGATCTTTGGTTATTTTGATCACAATCGGCACAGTGGCAGAGCGAATAGCGCTCTGGCCTAACAGCATGAAGATCGCGTGTTTGGTCGCCACTCGGGCTGGGCCTTTCTGTGTGGAGTTTGCATGTTTCTACCTGGGTGGTTTCCTCCGGGCACTCCGGTTTTCCCACCAACCAATAACATGCAGGTTAGGGAACACTTGGTGATAGTCAGAGGTTGAGGCACTAGGTGCTCAGGCGAATCGCCTCTACTGAGCTGCCCAGGGCAGCTTACTGTCACTGAGTGAGGAGGTTAAGGGTTCATCTCACTTTGTGTCTCTGTGTCTGTGAAATGCACTATACAAATAAAATAAAGATTATTTACAGTCACTCAATGAGTCTTAGAATCTCAGCATCGGGTCCACACATCCAGTTCTTGAGTAACACGATAAACCGTCCAACATAATCAATCCTGTAACAGGACTGAACCAGATGTAAACCAACCTTTACTGTGCCACTTTTTGGTGTACTCCTTCAGTCGGTCATTCATGCTCCAGAAGTGCTCTTAGTAAAACGAGTCAATGCAGGTGTTCCAGCACTGAGATCTGCTTCCGGCCTGTAGTGATTGGTGGACTGAGTTTAAGAGTTCTGCAGCCAGACGTCTCTCACATTGTCCCACACAGGCTCTGAGGCTGAGAAATCCTTCAAATAAAGTTTGCCTGTGCTATTAATTACAACTTTCAATCTTTGTGTATGTTAGTGGAGAATTATTCTCCGGACTGTAATCCCTGTTTAGGAAAACAACCAAGACTCAAAAGATTCAAATTAAAATAAGATTTACTTTGATCAAAGAGAAAACACGCAAAACATGTCTTTCCTGATCTAAACCCTAGAACGTCTCTATCTTGATCTTGTCCCTTCATTCGATATCCTCACGTTGTCATTGCCGCTGCGTGTTCAATGTTGCATGTTCACAAAGAACCAGAGTCCAAAGTGTCTCTTTAATCTGTCCTCTTAGCCTAATCGTCGTCACAAATACATTTTAAATCACATTAGTTAGATTAGTTACTTGGGATGATTGCAGATTTAAAAGAAAGGTTGAATTGCAAGCATTGTAATGTGAAAAATTTAGTTTGCACCACATTTTACATGATAAGGGCCATTGTTTGAGATGGAATATATTGAAACATTAAAATGCAATGGTTATAAATTAAAATAGATGAGTAATACTAAAAAAAACATTGACATAGGGGGTTCTCCAAGTGTGAGATTAGGGGGTACTCAAGACGAAAAAGGTTGGGAACCACTGGTGTAACAGACAACCATGATAAATTCAATTTTTTAAGTTTAATAAAGAGGCAGCTCATGTGTTGTTCTTCTATTTTCACTTACGACAACATTTTGAACAAATTTGTTGATCAGAACTTGCCATGAATAAGGCCCACTGACCTTAATCCTGACTCTGAATGTTGGAAATCTGGACCAGGAAACAACTAAAGATTAGAAGAAACCCCCACATTACCACTTGGACACAACAGAACAGAGCTTATTGTCAGTTTGTGGTCACTAAACTGTGTGTACACTCGCCCCTCCTCTCCCAGCGCCCCAGGGCATTGTGGGAGCTCATCTCGGTGTTTCTCTGAGTGTCTGTGAGAGGGAGGTGTAATGGACTGTGATTGTGTGGGGTCCGGGGCCTCATTAGGAACAAATGAGACGAGACTGAAGCTGAAATGGATCTGATGATTGCTCGGATCACGCTGAAGCACCCACAGCCTGCAGAGGGGAAGTTTACACGGACACTAATGGACAAGAAACAAATGAACCCATCGAGCTCAGGATCCAACGCCAGAAAGTGATTACTGACGGAATACAGCCTGTGTTTGGCGGCAATGCAAAATGATCATTGAGTTTCATTTGTCAAAACAGTCTTGAATAGTAAACAAAGGAGCCTGGTAGCATCTTAAAGAAGACTGTGTTTAGCAATACTTATACTGAACTATACCATAAATAGATCATGTGTACACTCAAGAAAAAAAACATTTTAATTTTCAACAATTCCTTAGTAAACGAGTACATTTGTAATAATGGGCTACATCATGGTTTCAGTCCATAGTAAGCTGAAGACAGACTTGACTGATTGTGAGAACAATAAAGAGTGCATTACTCAATCGTTTATTCACTCAAATCCATGTTTAAAACTCAGAGTTGACTTTTACCGCTGGTTATTTGTGCTCAAGTCTTCTCTGTAAAAGGCACCAGAATGAAGCCAAAAACACACTTCTTCAAGATGCCACGATTGTCCAACCAGAGAGGGATGGAGCTATGGACGGTGTTGTCTTGTGTCTCCAGGGTGTTTGGAGTCCACCGCTCTACCATTAGTCGTCTTGTTCCTCTAACGACCGCCCTCGTACTGGTGGCCCCCTTGTAACGACAGCCACACAAGACCAACCGCCCCGCACATCTCCATGACAGGTTCAACCTCCACCAGGTCCACAGCCGAGACCATTGGGACACACCACAGGCCAGTGTCTCCAGAACCATCCGTAATCGCCTCCACGCTGACGTTTTTTCACCATATCGGCCATATGTTTGGATCAGTGTGTTCCCCCCAACACCGCCGAGCTCGGGTCGAATGATGCACTGCACATTGTTGTTGGACTTTGCAGAGATGGTCCCAAGTCGTGTTCAGTGACAAAAAAAGGTTGCAGTGCTTGAGAGGAGATGGGCGAGATCGGGTGTACAGGAGACGCTGGGAGCCTTGTTCCACAGGATTAATTCAGACATTCAGACACTACTGCCGTTCGACGAGGCGACGAGTAAACGCTGTCCAGGGTCAACGAGGGTCACGTGAACTATTGACAGTCTGATGAAACTGTGTCATTTTTGGTTTGGGGGTTGCTCTATTGTTTGGTTGTGTTATTGGAAATGCTGCAAGAGTGGCCTGAGGATTAGAAATGGATGTATGGTTCATATGAAACAGGCGGATCTCAAAAAGAAAATTATTCTGCCCCCAAAAATTTCGAAAAGTGAGTGTTGCATTTCTTTTTTCCTTGAGTGTAGTAGGCAGGGCTAAGGGGTAGACTAAAACAGGATATTTTGAGCACTAGAGCAGTCTCTCTCAAACTGTGGTGTGCTTACAATTGGTGGTACTTCATTAAGTGTCCATTTTATCACAATTACATCTGCCATTCATCTCACTGGAACAACACTGGTCTGTATAATGTTGAGATTTCGCGTGAAACCAACCTATTCTGGTTTTCTCAATTTAATTTCTCTCCAGCTCTAGGTCAGGTATTGCAGGACTGCAGACTAGCGTGACCACCTGTCCCGCTTTTGGTTGTACTGTTACGCTTTTTAGGCTTCTGTCCCGCATCCACCACAGCTCCTTTAAACATCCAGCTAAAATAGACACTAAACACGTCTATAATCCCAACATACCTTTTTAGTTGCACAGGATCACACTTTGCGGGGCTATGATGGCGGATCCTCAGCGCTAGCCAAGAGCATGGCATTGGAGCTTTTACCCATGGCAGCGATGACCGGCCACAGCACTGAACCGAACCACAAAAACAACTATATTAGGATTAAAACCACATTATTAGACTGTCTGAATAACATAACAATAGATACCTGGAGAGTGGAGGACGCGGAGTAAACACAAGGACCAGGAAATGCGTGGGCTAGAGAATGAATGAAACACGGAAGCGTTTTTTATTGCTACAAGTGGCATTCTTACTGAAAGTGCACATATGAACAAAACATATCAAACTTAATAATACCTCACATCTGTCTGAACACATCGCTTCATCTCTTAAGTCTCAAATGCTGTGTTCAGATGGGCGTCCAATTTCGCGCGTTGAAGCAAATTTAGAATATTTTCAAATCTGATTTTGTTTGTTTTGCCTTGTCGACAGATTTATTATATATGTTTTCATGGCTTGCGTGTAAATACCTCGCCAGGGCAAACTGCATGTCTTGATGACGCTTCTGCCATTTTTCTGGCGTGGTATGAACACGCGATGTGGTTGAGAACAAACAGGAGTTATATTTGGGGTTAACAGCTAAGTTTTGGGCTGAAGTTACAATAATGGCTAAGTTTAGGTCTGAAGCTTGGGAGTTGGTTAAGTTTAGGATTGTGTTAGTTTTCATGAATAATAACATATCTTTCTTTACATTCACCATACAAATGAACTTGGACAGAAACGCATGAAATACACGCACAAAAAATAGAAATTGCGTTTATTTGACTTGCTATTTGAAATTGCGTGGTATTGACACGCTTATCTGTGAGAACAGGCTGTTTCAGAGCTGTTTGAAAAAAGCCTCAAAACATGCAACATTTTGTTAAAAAAAAGTTAAAGATTTCAGTAAACAATCCTTCTTTCCTCTTGTTGTAAGAGCAGAACAGCGTGTCGTCACAGGAGAGCAGTGTCTGATTGGTGGACTCGGGCGTTGACGCCTGATGAGGCTAAAGCGTCCCTGTTGGAGCCCGATCTCACAAGAAAGCGTACATTTACCACGACATTACACAACATGTAAATGAGGTATGATTAGCACGAGTTCATGGCTGTTTTGCGTAATTATAGTACACGTCACAGTCCTCATTCATTTCAAAGATGTGCTAAATGCACGGCGTAACATAAGTACTAAAAACAGCTGTGAAGTCGTGATTTTGTGTTGTGGTAAAAGTACGTCACCTAGTGAGACTGTGTTGCGTGTTGACACACTTGTTGCATCTGAGCAGATGATCAGAACCTCTCGCTCTACAGCAGGGGTGCCCAAAGTGGGGCCCGGGGGCCAAATTCGGCCCGCCAGATGGTTCAATTTGGCCCGCGAAGGGTTGTTCAGGTTTGTTAGGACTAACTGTTTGATTCAATTTTGAGCTGAAAAGACAAAATTCATGTGCAATCTCTTAAAACGTGTTAATAAGATATATTTTAATCTTCATCTCTTCTCAAAATGTTTTTTAAATGCCGAACAAAATTATGTTTGGGCCTTGACACTCTTCCTTGCAATACATTTTGGCCCGCGAAGAAGAAAATCAACAAATTTTGGCCCACCAAGGAAAAAAGTTTGGGCACCCCTGCTCTACAGTAAATTCTGACTTAACTATCCACTTTTTCCTACACAGCATCAAAAAACTGGAATGCACTTCCTGTTGAGTTAAAGATGTGTTTAAATTACCAGTCCTTTTCCCGTGGGTTAAGACCCTGGCTTTTTAGCAGACAGGCCTGTCAACATTAAGTTTCTTCTGAAGTGATATAGTGCAGAAAAAGTGAAATTGTGTTGTTTTTTTAGTAGCATAATTCAATTGATGAATTGGTAATGATGAATTCTTTGTGTTCTCTTGTATTTTTAGTAATAGGTCTATTGCTAGTGCTAATTATTTGAATTGTTGAATTTAATATATTATAAATTATGAACTTGATTTTAAGAATTTTTGCTGATTATGAATGGAAGACTTGTTTTTAGTAGGTAAGGTATGGAAGTATGAACTTGATAATTGTATTGTATTTGCTACTTGGTTATCTGTATTTATGGTGTAAGATGAATTTGATAACTGATTAGATATTGTGTATGTATTGTAATATTTGAATTGAAGATGCACTGGCATGATAGACTTTTTGACTTTTAAAACCTGCCCAAGGACTGCACATGGAAGTTAGCTCCTGAAAAAAACTAACTACTACACACCATAAAACTTCTTCACTAAACAGCAGTCACATCTCATCTCTGCTTCGTCCAGTACATTCATAATTTCCGTCTCGGGTAAATTCCACATAATGGATGAGAAAGGACAGCTCAGGGACTGGTGCTTTAGGCCTCTCTGCTTCAGTGACAGGACCTCATCACAAGAACCGCTCAGATGGATGTAGGGCACCGCCTTCACTGCTTAGCACGTTTAAACTTTGATAAATGGCTCATTAGTTGGAATTATTTGTAACGTCACTCACTGCAGATCCGCCGTGCATGATTCAAAGCTCATATATTGGGCTTCGTTGGAAAGTTTTAGGACTTGGACAAAGTAGTAGAACATGTTTTATACTAAACTGGGACACACCTGGATGGGGGTAGAAGGTAGATATAAAATAGTGAAAAGGCTGTATATGAAGTCGATCAATTCATGGTTCTGTCACGACTTGTGTGACGGCCCCTGAGGCTGTGGTCTGCTCCAGTGGCTCCTGGTGCACCTCAAATCAATTTCCCGATTGATCAACTTCCATAGTACAATGTCCTTTTTAACTCTTTTACCGCCAGCCCTGTTCTCGCTTTGACCCTCCTTCCCTGACAGGACTTTTAAACAATATCCACAGCTCCACAAAATGTTTGTGCAACTGGAATCATGACATGTTGACTAAAATCGGTAAAAAATCAAACAAAAACGGTTCCTGAATCTCTTGGAGAATAGTCAAATGTCTGGAGTTTTTTAAAAGCTGTATTCTTAGTAGTCTTTGCTCCTGATGTCCTAGAGTCTCTCGTCAGAAGTGAGAACTTTCTCCAAAAGAAAAACAAAATCAATTTTTTTTTTTTTTCGGTACATATTAGAATTGGTAAAGCTGGTGTTAGAGCTGGGACATAAATGACTCTAGATTTGGAATATTTTGGGTTTTGACATTTCCTCTGTAAAAGCTGAAGGTAATTGAGGTAAAAATGAGTTTTAGGGACCCAAAATTACTCCAAAAAATGTAGGCGGAGCCAACACAAAAGTGCTATTACATTTTTTGAATTTTGAGTGACTTTTTTATTTGGAGGTTTACAGTAGAAATCTGAGTCTAGATCATCCCAGAGGCTGGTTTTGCTCTAAATAAAAGGGATACAATGGTAGTTTTATATTTAACCTTTCCAGGTTCTTCATAGTATGCATTTTTCAGACACTCAACAAAACAGAATTTTTAAAGAAAAAGTGGGAGGTCTCTTCGAAGGGACACCGGAATGATAAGGGGTTTTAAACCAACAAAAGCGACGTTTTCTACTTTCTGATGCATATTCTATAGATTCAGTCTCTTTCATGGATAATAGATTATATTGAACCCTCCAAACATGAATAAATCCAGTAGTTTCTAGACTCGCTGCATGTGTCGTTCTCCTCAGAGTCCTAGTCCAGTAGATCGTCTTTTCTTCAGTTTAAAGATCAAATATCTGCTCTAAACTTACTCAACTATGTTTTCAGTCCAACGTGTTTTGCTTGTAATCTGTTTGAAAAGAAAGACGACCTCCAGAAGCAGCTCGTAAACACTTTTAGCCTAAAGCTTTGCACAAAAGAAAAACAGAATCTTGTTTACAGCTACTGTAGTATTTGTTTGGTAAATCTGAGTCCTAAATAAGAGTTTTACGTCTTTCTTTCTTTAACATGCCCAGTAGTATCATGTTATTGACAGAAAGATGCTCATTAAAAAGGTGGATTTTTAATTGCATCATTCAATATTGCGCATTAATCATCGGCTGGTAGAGTGTAAATGACAAAAGACAAGTGTGTTTCTCGCTCTCTCTCATGTGGAGTGTGTGATTGTAAGTGACTTTCCTCAGGCTGGAGCAGAGACACACAGATAAGCCACTCGTGTGATGGATGGTGCCCAGACAGAGTAACGTAATCCTGGCCACAGTCTGCACCACGGAGATCCCCCAGAGCTGAGGCCGGATCCAGGACTGCAACACAGCACTAACCAGGGCTGGATCAGGGACAAAACACAGCAAAAGTACCACTAAACAAGAGCTGAGTGAGGCTGAACTAGGATTGGACCAGAAGGAGAGTCAAGCTGGGGGTTCAGTTGGGGTGGGACTAATGAATCTCAAGTCAAAATCCTATAATAACTATGGCAAGAACCAGCTGTATTAACTAAGTCTATTCATTCATCAGTGGTCAGAATACGTAAAACTACTGTATTTCTTCATGTATTATTTATGCATCATAAAGAAAGGCTGAATCTATATAATCTGGCTCTAGCCCCACCTCCTTTCCCCCTGTTTTCTCACTGCTGCTGCTGTTGCTGGTCTGGACTGTGGTTTTGGTGCAGCGTTATCAGCCAAGTCCTCTCAGATTAATGACCATGTGTTACCTGCAGCACAGCCTGTCCAGGACACTGCTGTTTAACCTCTCACACTCACACAGGAAGGACTACGCTCTCTGCTGCTGGGATCAGATACTCTGTGGAGAGGAAATTAACTTATTAAAATGATGTTTTGCACTCTAAACACAGATATGGGTGTAGTAGTGCAGGTTATACCCTAAGTACTTGCCTGTAAAAGTGCACTGCTTTCCCTGTTTGCTCCTTCACCTGACTGTTCATCAGACAGAGACTGAGTTGTAAGGATCACTTGGAAGACAATAGGTGCACTTCCAGCTTCAACTCTTGTTCATTTGCTGCGCTGGGGCTGATGTGGGTGTTGCTTACGGCAGTATTTCCCAACCAGGGGTACGTGGACCCCAGGGGGTACGCGACCATTTGCCAGGGGGTACTTGGGATGATTGCAGATTTAAAAGAAAGGTAGAATTGCAAATATTGTTATGTGGAAGGCGATTGTTTGACATGGAGTCTATTAAAGCAATAAAATGCAATAAAATATATGACTAAAGATAAAACACTCTTAAAAAAACACATGACATAGGGGTACTCCGTGTGTGAGATCATGATTAGGGGGTACTCAAGGGGAAAAAGGTTGGGAACCACTGGCTTACGGTGTTCACGTCGCTGAACTCCAGCTTTTGCATGAAGAGATAACCTAGCTCTGGATGGCCGTTATTAGCTGTACCAATCCAGAACCAGTCACAGCGCAAGGCCCCAATTTAATTTTACTCCAGCTCTAGTTCAAGTATCACAGGACTGCAGACGGTTTGTTAGTGCTAGATAGTCAGATCCAGAAAGTGAGCTTGTTGCCATAGTATAACCCTAACCCTGACTATTTCTGTTTCTAAATGGGCCTAAACCGTTTTATTCTTTATCTTAACCTTTACCCAAACCTTTTTTCTAACCTTACCCATTACCCAAGCTCTTTCCTAAACTTATTTATTCTCCTAAACTTCATCACCGTCCCTCCAGACCTGATTATCTAGCATTTACCAAGACGGAAAAGCAGGAAGTATGGTCGTTCAATCAGCGAACAGGAGCAGAGCGACGTGTTGGCCAGAATCAAATGTGTTCTCCTCCTTTGACCTTGTGTCAAATATATAATGTTAGAATATGGTATTGTACCTTTTAATTTGCAAGTTTACCATAAAAAGGCAACAACACTGACACACATGTTTAAGCTCTACTTCCTGGAAGACAAAAAGCAGTGGTTGGTACCGTTACATCAACTAAATCTCTGCTCCAAAGCAAATGAAACACAATGAAACCCACTGAAGTGAAATGAAATTGGCTGATGCATCAGGCTAGCAAAAAAACCCCACTTTTTTGACTTTCAAAAATCCTTCACAAAGAGAAGATTTTTGGTCGGGAGAGATGTGCTTTTCTCTCGACCAATCAATGTCAGCAGGCGGAGAGTGGGAGCTGAGAGCTGATCTTGGTCGCCAACTTAAGTTCCCAGAACAGATCACAGTAACATCCCTTCATCCAGATATTGTCATTTGGTCAAGCATAAAGAAAATAGTAATCATGGCAGAACTGACGGTGCCATGGGAGGACGGGATTGAATCAGCTTTCGAAAGGAAAAAGGACAAATATGCTGAGCTTGCATCCCAATGTCAACAAGCAGGGTGGAGAGCTTACACCTTTCCGGTGGAAGTCGGCTGCAGAGGCTACACAGGGAGCTCCACCCAGCGATTCCTCAAAACCATAGGAGTAAATGGCCCACACCTGCGGAAAGCCCTGAAAGACATGGCAGAAGAAGCAGAACAAGGGAGTTTTTGGATTTGGTTACGCAGGAAAGACAAAGCTTGGGGGAGAGATGGATCCTAGGACAGCTGCAGGGGGTGGTAGGGAGACGTCCCTGCCACTGCTCCACCACCTAGAGATGTTCCGGGATTAAAGGAGCGAAACATCTGTGAAGGGTGGCTCCCGGCTGACGACCCTGCAGTTGTCCAAATGGCACTGGCGGAAGTGCGTCAGGCAGAAATGCCCAGCAGGTAGTGCTACCTGTGCTCAGATCTAAAAAATGCCATCATTTTGTGTTTTTCCTGATGGCGTTCAGCGATAGTCCGTACAGATTGATAATGTTTAGAGCTCAATTCAACATCATTGTGGCATGAGCCTGGTTAGTGATGAGGGGCACGTTAGTGTGATGCTCCAGGTCCTGCACAACTCTCTGTTCTGGAGAGGCGTCTGGCTCTAGTTGCAGACCTCCAGAAAAAGACACCAGAAAAGTTCTTCGTACAAACCGGACATCGATATTTGGCAACTCTCAAATTAGAACCAGCCCTAGTCCAACTTGCCTGACCAGCCAGTACCTACACGCTTTGACAGACACTTTACAAAGTTGGGAGCGGAGTGCCGGGGTTCAGTTTTGAGGACAGGCTTTCCGAGTGCAGAAAACCCGGAAATTCCACCAAAACAGGGACACAGTAACTCTGACGTTTTCGTAAACAAGTAGCGCAAGGATTTTTTCAGTCTGAAGCCTCTTGACATAGATTGCTGCTCAAGTTTTAAGGAGTAGATACGTTCATTGTTCAAAGCCAAAGCAAGAGCCAAATCAGCTAACGACTAATTTTGCACGACGAAGTGATTGGCTCCGTCTTTGGTCCCAGACCCTTCTGCATTCGAACAGAATGTAGGGGCTGGCTAGTCAGGCAAAGTCCTAACCCTATCCTTACCTGTCTTGGAGTATATACTGTATGTTGAAAATTATATATGTTTGCAAGCATAGCCACGTGGGAGAGCTGACTATAAATGGGCCTCTGGTCTGAAGTGAGAGGTAGCTTCCAAAAGAATGTAAACGGTAATGTCTGAAGTCAGTTGATTTTGCTGTTCTGGTGGGGATGAGTCTCTCTTTTTATGACCATTGAGCCCGATCTCACAAGAAAGTGTACATTTACCACGACATTACACAGTATGTAAATGAGGTATGATTAGCACGAGTCCACAGCTGTTTTGTGTAATTATAGTACGCGTCACAGTCCCCGTTCATTTAAATGGTGGTTGTTAAGACGTGTTCTTATTTATGAATATTCATGAAATCCTGATTCTAATCTTAACCTGCTCCAAGTCCCAGACCTAATCTTACCAATTTTAGTAACTTTATGCCTGAACTTACCCGTTTCACCTGAAGAAAACGTCCCCACGTGGCTTCAATTAAAACTCGTGTTTTTTTTACGCTAAATGCACGGCGTAACATAAGTACTAAAAATAGCTTTGAAGTCGTAGTCCAAATACGCTGTTTTTGTGTCGTGGTAAAAGTACGCCATCTAGTGAGTCTGTGTTGGAGCATTATTGTTTTTTTTATTTTTTGAGAAGACGACCTCTTTCAGCAGACTGTTGTAATGGCTGTATTGTATTTTAACCATGCGGAAGACTGACAAACAGTGAGATTACATATTTATATGAATTCTAAATAGGGCAGGGGCATTAATCGAAAAATTGAGAGTAACGAATTGTCGAGTATTTGGTGGTTGGTATTGAATCGAAAAATTAAAACCAATCTTTTACCAGTAAAAATGGTATATTGGAGCAAAAGTCAAACGTTGAGGCAGAATATTGACATATAGTTTTAAAAAAAATCTAATAAATGGGACACAGTATTAAAAGTTTTTGTTTTGTTTATGTTCATGAATGGCATTTTTCATTTGGTTTTGAAAAGATTAAACAAAATCGAGATTGAAATCGTGATTATATTTTTTACGAGTCGTCCAGCCTAATTCTAAATAAAATAAACTTTAAATACTGCTTTCGGGGGCAGTTTGTTGAAGTCTATTTATCTACAAAGTTTAGTCTGAAATGTTCCAGCCACTAAAACCTGAAGTCACGAGTGCAGAGTGTTACTTTGGCGCTTAAACGTCAATACACAAACACACAATAAAGACAAAGAACATTCACAAAGAGCTACATAAAAATCAGACAACCAGGCACAGCCCCAAATGTAAAGTCCAGCAAACGAAAACTTTACAAAGCCCTTTTCTCGCACAAACTAAAGGGACCCGGTGTTCTTTTCAGACCGTTAAAATCAGCCCCATTACAAACACTCTCTCACTGTCTGCGCCGGAGAGACAAAATGTTCCAGAGCTCCCGCCTCGTGTCTGTGTTTATGTGGACGCTCGCCGTGATTGTGAAATCATATGCAGGACCGGGCTAATTTCTGCGGCGGGTTTCCGTGGCGACGGCGTGACCTCAGCGTCTGCAGGTGGAGACCGAAACCGCAGGCGGCTCATCGAGGGAACCAAAACAGCCGGAGAATCATCAACCTCGTTATGGCAGGTCCTGAAACGGAAATAACACGTTTCAATAGGTCAGTTTTGGGAGAGGTTTGGGAATTATGTCATGTTTTTTGTGATAATGTTACCGACTGGTGTGGCAAAGTAGAGCTGGGCATATATTGAATTTTACATAATATCGTGAATGTTGTTTTGAAGATATGCACATATTGAATATCGAGTATATTGTGCAGTAAAAACATGCACAAAAGAGCTAAAAAAAATGTAAATAAAAAGTGATGATGTACTTTTAAAAATCACGCAAGTTTAAATATATACTGCATCAGGATTTGTGCTTTATGCAATTCAAAGAGCTTTATTAACCCTAGAACACTTTCGCTATAAAAAGTTACACCATCACTTTTGCCGGGAATTTCAATATAATATACCCAACAAAAAGTACTTGTCATAAAAAATAGATCAAAATATGACAAGACTTGATAAATTACAGTGATTTTCTTTTATTTTCAACTGTGATATGTGTAACAAAATGGAAAATAAAAATATAGGAAGATCCTACAAACATGCTTGAAAATTACTGAAAAATTTGATTTTGAGAACAAAAAATTCCTAAAAAAAAATTAAAATACTGATACAGGAAACTTGGTGTTTGGTCCAGTCATTCCTGAGACATGTGAGA
The DNA here is from genome assembly GCA_038363315.1 of Mugilogobius chulae. Lineage (NCBI taxonomy): Eukaryota > Metazoa > Chordata > Actinopteri > Gobiiformes > Gobiidae > Mugilogobius > Mugilogobius chulae. The sequence continues at coordinate 11,770,588 of CM076403.1, forward strand.
CTTCCCTGGTGAAGCTCAGGCTCCTGGCCACACAAACAGCTACAGGAGGGAATAACAAAAATTGGGTATTTTTTCATAGTGTAAAAATGACCACTTGATTAAAATATTGTTTTCACCATATGAATTCACTTTGAAATCACCACTTTGTAATATATTCATATTTCATACAAATAGCTAACTACACAATGTAGCTTTTGGCAAAAAAAAAAAAAAAAAAAGTAATCGTACATTTCCTTATCACGATTGCCGGGTGAAAATCACCCGAAAGCAAACCTGTGTTTGTCACTAGCTGAGATGTCAGAGACACTAATCCTGCCACAGAATGAGCTGGAGTTGACCAGGGACAGTAAATATTGTGAGTCTGATAAATGTTGTCACCAGGGGTGAAAAACACCCCGAAAGCAAGTCTGTAGGAAAAAGTGGGCTTTGGGCAGGGAAACACCTTCATAGAGTCAAAAACAATGGTGAAGCTCCAGGGACTCATGACACTCAGAAAAATGTAACATATTGAAAATCATGTAAATACATTTGCTCGGGTGAAAATCACCCGGCGATAGTGCTCTAGGGTTAAACAGAAAAATTAGTTTTATAATGGGAGATTGCTGCTCAATTGTGATAAATTTGACAAATATTTAAATAGTTAACCACACAAGAAAAAAATGACCATCTGAAAGAGAAAACAAGTGGACCATGTGGGCCAAGAATTAGTATTTCTATTTTTTTGTAGATTTTTGGTTTGAACCTGATTGCCAACAGAACAAGTATAAAAATTAAATCGGTTCAAAACAAACAGCACTTATTAGAAAATTTAACGTTGCCGTTTTTCCAGTGTAACTAATTTGAACACAGATTTAACACGTTTATGTTGAACTGACAAAATATGTAGAAGTATGTGATGAGATTCACCAAAAAATTAGCGAGATATTCATTTTTGTCAATATCGCCCAGGCCAAGGCCAATATAGATCGATTGACAACAGAGGGAACAGCGTTGTTTTCACAAACACGTTGTTACAAGTTAAGCTGTAAAATGATGTGGTTTATAGCAGTCCAACTCATATTCATGGAGGAAAAGAGTCTCATAAGACGGATTAAAGTTGTGTTTGAATCAGAAAGTTTGCTATGTTCACGGTCGTTCACTCCGTTCACGGAGCTTCTGGGCACTTACATGAGTTTAGTGGTTATGGATTTGTCTCTGCGCGGCTTTTCCTGTGTTTTACCACCTATGAACGACGCGTAGCGTATTGACGGCTGTTAGACGCGGTCCACACTCTGGGTAAATTGTCAGAACCAAATCAGACTTGATTCCATTATGAGCGTATCCTGCGCGTATGACGTGCTGCGCAGCTTTGGTGTAAATTGGGTTATCCTGCAGTTCTGTCCTTCACAGTCAACAAAATTTAGAGGATTAAGATTCCAAAAAAACATTTTTTCTTTTTGTAAGACAGGAGCGTTTCTTTACCTGCTTTACATGTTTCAACCGACTCACCAAGCAAAAAAACATTTTTGGCCCTGAACGAATACTACAAGCACCGTAGTGCTTTGGCTTAAAGTATAAAAACAAAGACAAACCACATTCCTGAATAGAGAGAAAGTGATGACTGATGATCATGACTAACATCATTTAAAAGAAACTGTAATTAGCTTCAGAATCTTCCAAAACATGACAATTAAAGGTGTTTTTAGTCCAAGTAAAGCAACTCAGACATGTGTTTTTCTGATCCATGTTTCGTATGTACCGTATGTAAGAGACGTGGATTTCGTCATGAAAAGTGCGGCCGTAGCTGGAGGCAAAGTCAGACTCTGAGTGAACTCTCCTCACGTTTGGGTTTGTCCTTGAACGTGGAACAGGAAGCACACACACGGATTCTGTTTGATGGTGGAACATCACAGAACGTCCCGGAAAAGTCTGCGCCGCGGCTCCTTCCTCTGCTCACCTGTTTATCTGTTTACGCCGGAGCCAGTTCAAGGCTGAGGACCAATTAGAATCATAATGTAGAGTAAGAGAAAAACTAAACCAAACACATTCATAAATAAGTTATAGGACATATTTTGAAGCGACTATGACAGGGTGAGGTACTATTTTCACTGAATAGAAATTAAGGTCATTGTATTTAAGGCTTTTCTAAACATTTGATTTTGATCTTTTAAATTATTTAAATCATCATGATTTCATGATTTGTTGGTCTCAAAGAGTCGTTTTGGGGTTTTTTTGTCTGTTTTTTTAACCCACCTCAGTCCATCCTGTAAAGTTTGTGGTTATTTTTTGTTTTAGGTTTTTGTAAGATGTTGACATTTTGTTGTATATCTACGCTTTCTCCGGAGACTGTGTCACCAAGAGAACATGAGGGCTCTGTGTTTACTGTACACGCACATTTGAGTGAAAAAAGCCTCTTTTCTGTCCCTGTTTTTGTATTTGTTTCTTCCCCAATGAGGGAATGAATCTTTCACCACTGTGATTTGATTCTCATCGTTCACCATGAAAAGTCGTTAAAAGCATCGAACCGTTTGCGAACATCACATCACTACTTTCTTTTAATAAATAATGACATGATGAAGTTCCCTAAACTGGCCCGGTTCGCGTTCACAATACACTTTCATCAATTGAACCATCACAGTAGAGACACATCTGCCGTTGGCCTGTGGAGGCGCTGTGGGACAGAAAAACGTTACATTCACAGCAAAGAAGACACCGGACTTCTCTGCTACATCTGCGACTACAACTACATCCAAAACAAACACGCTGCTGGACTTTAGATTTGTGTTTTTATGGATTGTCCACAACTTCTCTCACATGAACAGGCCCAGTGTAAGTGACAGACAAAGTGTCACTTTAGAAGACGAGAGAGGAGGACTGGGCATTTTGTTCCAAATACCCAGAGTTAAAAGTAACAAAAACGTTCAACTATTTGAGTAAATCTGGCTCTGAAAGGTCTGTCATCTGCTCACTTAGCTTCATAACTAAATATTGGATGATATAGAGCATTTTTCCCGCCAGTAATGTGAGCTGTAGTGTTACTTTCTGTATTTGCATTTAAAGTTAATAACTTAATAACAGTGTGGATCACGACACTGTTCACTTCCTGGTTTTGTTTCATTCTCGATCCGTTTGCTTCACAAAATAAACGAACCGCTCCAGGGCTCGATTCAACTGGGCCACGACCGACCTCTCCAACTGGACCAGATTTAGATCATTTTGGATCAGAGTTTGTTTACACATTCACAATTACCCAATGGAAGTAAACTATCCAGGTAAACAAATCCTGATCCAAATCAAATCTCAACTGGTTTAATCTGCCTGGAGTCAAATTAATCTAACGTACCAATCTTCATTATTTTATTCTGTGTTATTAGCATGACTTAGCAAATGAAAGTGCCTCTGAAAAGCCTGATTTGAGCCAGAGTAAATGAGCGTGTGGGTGTTTTCCTAATATCTCTGAAAGTGAACTTTAGATTCGTCATTGCTTTGCGGCAGATTGGAGACGTTTCGCCCACAGAAAACCGCCGACACTTCAGACAAGCTTCTCTTCTTCATCTCTTCTCTCTGAGCCAAAGGTTTAGCGCTGTAAGCTAACCTCATCCGTCTGCACAATCTGCGTCGGGTTTGAAATAACTCGTCATAAAACAACACAGCTCCGTCTGAAGAGTGAGGAGAAGGGTTACGTTCACTAAAAGACATCTGAACATTTGTTTTTACAGAGGCATACAATGTGTTTCTTGTGACAAATTAGAAAATGTTATCATCTCTTCATCTGTTTAATCCAGGCAACATTAAAAACATGTCTACTGACTTTTCTTTCACAGCTGAAGAGATGATTTTCTGTTACTTCACCTCATGCTCAAGCAAATTATAGTTTTCAGATTTTAGAATAAATGATTGCACATGAATTCTGACAATAAATGCTTTAGCTTAATGTAACCGAGGGAGGGTCGCCTAATAAATTGTAATTAAATATTGTAAATAAATAAAAGTAACCAACAACACCACTGGCATATGCCAGAAAATAAAGTATAATAAATCTAGGACACAGGTTCGTTGAACTGGCTGAATATGAGACTAGAGACAGGATTTCTTATAAAAATATACAAAGTCTTTATTATGACATTAATAAGTTAATTAGTAGTTTATCCTTGTTGTTAAAATCACGTGTGCTCATGACACCTTGATGTAGCCCTGATTGAAAAGCAGGACAGTCATTTCAGTTCACAGTACATGTTAAGCAGGTAAGTTGACTCCAGAGCACGTACAGATTAGTATATAGTTAACCAGCGTATCCAAAAGGTTTAACAGCGTGTCCAAGAAGAGTAGGCTCGTGATCAAAAAGCACCACCAGATTTAGCATTGCTATTTGCTAGCTGAACAGGACAGATCCAGCGGACGCTGGCCCACACAAGATAATGATCAAACGGACACAAACACAAGTAGCTCGGGGAAGCACCTCGCACTTTGAAACAGCCCACACAACATAAGCGCCATAACGTTGCGCAGTCACCCGGCTTTACGCCCGACAATCAGTGACTTTCAGGTGTTTATTTGGCATTAGCTCACACTAGCTCCTGCCGGCCGGCTGCCTGCAGCCTGCGGCGTCTGACGTCAGAGGTGAGAGGTCGACCGGTGCGCGGATGCTCCTTTTATGGGGCAGCCTCTCACCGGACGCATCAAAACAGGGGCGCTACAGGCCATCCTGCCACATTAACATGAAACAGCTTCTCTTTTTACTTTTCATGAGCATCAGTCTGAGTGATTCTATGTTTGTATCTGTCAGGCTGGTTTATCGTCACCATTTTGTCTTTATTTTACTTCTCCGCGCTGCGTCTCTTTATTTTAATTTTTTTTTTTTTAATTAAATGCATTGAGGTTGAATTTTGTTAGATGTTATGTACAGAGGGATAGAAAGATTGGCTTTGTTCCGTCAATCGACTCGACAAATAAAGTTTTCATCTCTGGAAATGTGGCAGTTTGTCACAGGATCAAGTCAGGAACACTACTTCATGTTTCTCTCTGCTGTTCTGGAGCCTGTGTTTTCGGTTGTCCAATCATCGTGCTTAAACGTAAGACAAAGTGAGCGGTGGGAGGGTCTGAACCAGAGTCTCCTTTAGCCTGGATCCACTAGACTATTTCACTTTGGAGCAGTTTGGGTTGTAATGATGTTGAGTGTTTCTGCTGCATGTCCAGACTGTCGAGAAGCCCAGTCTTCGGAAAAAACATAGATGTACAACGAAATGTCAAAGCACATGTTCCACACCTGTTTTAAGTCAATATGTAACAAAAAACTAGAACGTAAAACAACGTGGCAACATTTTTGGGATTTAACAAGTAAATCTTAACCTAGCCCAAGCACCAGCCCTAAACTTACACATTTTAGTAACTTGAAGCCTAAACTTACCAGTTAAACGCAAACAAAATGTCACTTCCTGACTTCAATCAAAATGTGTGGTTATTATACATTTTAGCTTTTTGTAACATAAAGGCGTGAAAACGTGCTTATGGTGTACATTTCGTGGTATATCTATGTTTTCTTTGGAGACTGTGTTGCACACAATAATCCAATTAAATTCATTAGGTCTTCTGTTATAGTTATGCATTGTTTTTTCTTATGAACAGACCTCTGTTTGTATTCAGACCTTGACAGTTTCGGCTGCACACTGTAGCCTTCTTCAGATACAGGTTTTGGCGCCATTTTCCTACTTGGGACAGTAGGACGATGTTGCACACATTAAACATAATTTCTTAAATGCTCTGGTTTTGGCCTGAGCCTGTGTTTTCTCTTGTCCAATCCTCAAGCTTAAAGGAGGACAGCTGTGAGATCTGCCAGGGTCCAGAGTGAAAGCAGAGCCAAACAACGTGTTCTCATGGATTGCGTAAAGTAGCACGCCATGACAAATTGCGTGTCACAACGACGCCCTCTGCCTGTTTTGGCGTGCAATTACACGCTCGTTTTTTCTAGCGTGTTATAAACACGCCTAGTGGTTGACGACAAACACGAGATTTTTCAAGGGATTAACGGCAAAATTTAAGTCTGAAGTTACAAAAATGGGTACATTTAGGTCCGAGGCTGGAGTTGGTTAAGGTTAGGATTAGGATTGTGTTAGTTTTCATGAATAATAACACCTGTTAACATTCACCATTGAAATGAACTAGGACAGAAACGCGTCAAATACACACGTACAAAATAGAAGTAACGTTCATATGACACGCTGTTTACAATAGCGTGGTATTCACACGCTTATCCATGAGAACAGGCTGAGCCAAAAGTGTTTCACTACAGACCCAGTCGAAACTATAGATCTATAGTATTCACTGCAAAAAATGAATTTCAAGACAAGTGAATGTTGCTTGATTCTAGGATTTGAACCTAATTTTTGACTAATTTAAACTAGATTATTTTCCCTGTATCAAAGTGTTTCAAACAGATTTCAAGACATTGCTTCTTATTTTAAGACAAAATATTTGTCAATCGGTTATATTTTAAGAAAATTGTTCTTACCACATTGGCACATTTTTGTTCTTATTTTAAGCCAATTATCTTATAACTAGTTCAAAATGTCTTGATACCAGTGAAATATTCTACATTGAATAAAAAATTTAATCTGTATTCAAATATTGAATCCATGTCATTTTAAACAAGTCTAGATTTATAGTTTTTTGTAGTGTAAGTTCATTGTCCATCTGTCTGGAATCCCTGATGCCCTGGAAGTGCGTTCAACCCTTAAATGCACTTGAAGCAGTAATCCTGACACCCTCTGACACCCAAAACGTGCCACAAAACACTGGATGCATCACCATATATGAATGTAAACTGGACTCCCATAGGTGAACGCTCCATAACACACATGGTAATGAGAGAACACCTGACTGCGAGAAAGTCTGAATGTTGCACGAAGGGAGTTTTAAAAGTGATCTGGTTCTTTTCTCTTCTGAAGCTCTGTAGAGTTTATTATTTTGAACATTTCTCTTCGGCTGCTCGACTTTGTGAGGACTGAACTGCGAGACTTACAAGTTTAATGCAGTGTGAATGGGACTCTTTTTCCCAGCATGCCGTGCCTGTCGCCGTGGGTTACCGGCCGCTCCACTGCCCTGCCCTGACGGAGGATAATTCGGGCTGTGCTACGTCACGCTCTCCGCTGCACCGAGCGAGCGAGCTGCCAGGGAAAATCACTCAGAGTCTCACTGAAATATACCTGGTTCTCAAACTGTGGGGTGCGTTCTGTCTGTTGATATAGTTCACTGTGTGTATCTGGGCTTATATGAGAGAGCATGTTTGTCTGTGTGTGCCCATCATGTCACATTTATGTTGTTAAGTTGAAGTTTTGTGAGAATGACAAGTTTTTCGACACATTTCTAGGGCTGAAGTCTAAAAACATGTCCCATCGACCGATTAATCGACTAAAAAGAGGGCGTGGCAAAAGCTCTGAAGCTAAAAGTAGAGTTGTGTCAAAAATATTACAAATCAACGCTAAAACTGGTGTCGAAATTAGATCCTCATTTGATCAAATACAAATAACATTAACAGGACAAACATTTAACAAAATCTGATATTTTCTGCAGAATAATCCTAAAATAATCTTGAGTTTCACCAAAACTGGTTTTAAACAAAAATGTTTGATCATAAACTTGGATGTGTTGAAAATGTCAGTCCATTAGCCTATATAAAAATCTTGAAATAAAAATCAAGAAATGACTTTCTTGAAGGGGCATTGTAATTCTCATTGTGTTATGGAGAATCAAGTGTAAACGTTCCTCAAAAAGACTAATAATGTTCTGTAGTTCATGCAAAAACAATAGCTTAAACAGAAAATAAAGAGGAAACAGTGTGTTTATATAAAAAGACAGTTCAGATCAATGATTCTGTTACTGTTGAACACAAATTCATTATAATCTAAACAAAAGAATTGGTCGACTAATAAAAATGTTGGTCGACCAAGACTCCATCGACCGTTTAATCGACTAAACGACTAAAGAACACATTTCATCACATTGTTGTCACTTTTATGGTACGTTCCATGCAACGGGATATGTCTCACTTGTAGAAATGTGCTGTAATGCCACTCGGACTGGTACTTCCCACTTGTTGACCTGATCGAGGCTGTCCTACTTCACACAGGAGATCAACAATCAGCACAAAATCTGGGGGATTTAGTCATAATTATAAAGTTCTGTAAATATTGGTCAGGTGGCACAGCGGTTAGCGCTCTGGCCTCATAGCAAGAAGGTCCTGGGTTTGACTCCTGGGCTGCCCGGGGCCTTTCTATGTGGAGTTTGCATCTTCTCCCTGTGTCTGCGTAGGTTTCCTCCGGGTACTCCGGTTTCCTCCTACAACTGAAAAAAAAAAAACATGTCCAATGTGCCTTCTCTCTCCAGGACAACAGATGTAAATGAGCTGTAAGCTACAATCTGGTACAAGCATCTGTGCCATTGTGCTCAATGTAATTGTACATTGTCCTTAATAAACATTACCTTACCTTTATAACTTTAGTATTTATTCAAAGCAGGCATGTCCAAACTGTGACCTGGGGGCCAGATGCAGCCTTCGGGTTGTTTTAATCTGGCCCCCGGCATGTTTTTGACAATAAGTGCTACTCATTATATTTCTTTAATTTGATGAATTCAGCTATGGAGCATGTGTCTTTCCTTGATGTGCTAATACAGTATTTATTAAATGGTCAAAATAGTAGAATAAAAATCTATTTTACAATAAATGTGGTTACTATAATCCTCCACCACTTGTCCAGGATTGAATATGGCCCTCGGGGAAAATACCTGCCCACCTCTGATGTAAAACTATAATTAGAACTAATTTATTAAAACCTGTCATGTGCACTTTAATGAGACAAACTCTCTTTTGTCCACCTTAGACTTATGACATGTTTTTCTACAATGTGCATGCACCTAAAGGTAAAATCTTTAGGTTACCTTTTATATTAATTTGATATAAAATCTTTTTATTGAAACCATGTTATAACTGTGCTCTCTCTCAGAGGTGGGACCAAGTCTCGAGTAATGACCAACTCATACTTCATCAGAAGTAAGAACAAAAGGACGTCATTTTGTTCTTCTGTAACTACACAGTTTGTTTGTGTGTGTGCGTCCAGCTGGTGCATCTGAATCTACCTAGCAACAGCGTGGAAGTGGTTCTTTGGGGTCACGGGGGCTCAGAGAAGTTTGGCTGTGAGCGTCTGCTGAAGTATGAATGCCAGTGTCAAAACCAACTTTGTTTTTATTCTTACGGCCCGAGATGCATAAACAAACTTTGTATTTCCTATGAAGTATGAATAAGCCTTAGGTCTTAAATCGAACCCTGGCATGTTTACCCTAAAACACCTATAATATCATCACTTATATAAATACAGGACAAACCTTGGAAGTATCTGTAGTTTTATTAAAAAAGTGTTATGAAGAAATGACATAGAGGCTGCCATTTTGCTGCGGTTATGACATAAAATAGTGTTGTCTGGTAACCGGTAACTAAGCAACATGATTCCTGGGTTAAACCTTGTCAGTTTGAGCCGGAGCAAAGCCAAATACAGAACGACTATGTGGAATCTAGTAAAACTGAAGATAATCAAGAGGAAGAGGCAAGAACTGGACACTGTCAGAGGTGTTTTTTGTGGCAACTGTTCACAGATGAAATTGTGGGAGTAACCATGGAAACACTATTTTATGTCATCAACCAAAATGGCGGCTCCCAGTGGCTTGAAAACAATATAAACAATGACAAGATTTTAAAAAATAGTAAGCAGTTATATATTTGTTTGTAATTTATTTTAATAAGTATGACCAGTACTAGTGTTTTAGCCATTTTTGTCTTCATATCCAGGGTTCCCTTTAAGGCTTTGGTTTCAAGTTCAACTCTGAAAAAAAAAAAAAAAATACAATTCGGCCCTTATAGGCTATATATATATATATATATTTTTTTTTATCAGATGTAATCATTTTTATTGTTATTAAAATGTACACATAATAACACCAACCGCCTGAAATTTAAATGTGTGTATTTTATTTTCTCAATACTTTCACCAACAAACGTAAATGCAAAGATCTAAAGATGACACAAGCTTCACAAAGCAGAGCCAAACACCTCAGTTCTATGAGTGGCAGCGTAACTTGCCAAAGCCTGATCCCATCATTATAAACTATAATCAATATAAAGGTGTTTTTTAGATTGTAAGTAAACATGTTATTTAATTAAACTTTACATAAAAATTGTTGTTTGCAATATCTTATCATGGATTCAACAAGTTATTTTTTTTTTCAGTGAAGTGAAGTCCCCTCTCCAGGTGGGTGGAGAGTCCTTGCCTCAAGTGGAGGAGTTCAAGTATCTCGGGGTCTTGTTCACGAGTGAGGGAAGGATGGAGCGTGAGATTGACAGGCGGATCGGTGCAGCGTCTGCAGTGATGCGATCGCTGTACCGGACCGTTGTGGAAGAGGAGTGAAGCAAAGCTCTCGATTTACTGGTCAATCTACGTTCCAACCCTCACCTATGGTCATGAGCTTTGGGTAATGACCGAAAGGACAAGATCGCGGATACAAGCGGTCGAAATGAGTTTCTCTGCAGGGTGGCTGGGCGCTCCCTTAGAGATAGGGTGAGAAGCTCAGTCACACGGGAGGAACTCGGAGTAGAGCCGCTGCTCCTCCACGTCGAGAGGAGCCAGTTGAGGTGGCTCGGGCATCTGTTTCGGCTGCCTCCTGGACGCCTCCCCGGGGAGGTGTTTCGGGCAAGTCCCACTGGGGGAGACCTCGAGGAAGACCCAGGACACGCTGGAGGACTATGTCTCTCGACTGGCCTGGGAACGCCTCGGGATTCCCCCAGAAGAGCTGGTGGAAGTGTGTGGGGATAGGGAAGTCTGGGCCTCCCTGCTCAGACTGCTGCCTCCGCGACCCGACTCCGGATGAAGCGGAAGAAAATGGATGGATGGATGGAGTGAAGTGAAGTCAAAGTGAGGCAAGTCTAAGTGAAGTCCCCACAAGTCCAGTTTCAACTATTTCATTGATCTCAAGTCACAGATCTCCAAGTTAAAGTCAAGACCCAGTTTATTCAAGTCAAATCTCAAGTCATCTAAATAGTGACTCAAGTCTGATTCAAGTCCACATCTCTGTCTCTCATCATTAGTTTGCTCAAACTTGCTTAGATTGTGCAAAGAATTTCAGACTCTGAGTAAAAAAATTGTGTTATTCTACAGTTTTGAACAGAAAGTCAATGAATGTTTCTAGATGAGTTTTTCAATGAATAAAGTGTAAATTACTGAGCAGAAATACGTCAATAATACACAATAATTCTCCTTTAACATTAGATCAACACGAACATGTAGTACTGTCCATCACTTACAATATTAATGTAAGTTTGTCGTACTTGAGTGAATATTGTAAGCACTTTTTCACCTCTGACAGCAGCAGAAACAGCTTATGTGTTCTGAGCGACTTTAACCGTGATGTTTGCAGATTTCTCTTATAAACCATGATTTACTGCGCTTACGCCACCTCCAGGAGCATCCATAAATAATATCTGTGTTAATATGTAATGCTGAGGCTGAATATTTCACAACGGCTCCGTCTCATTATTTCCGTCCGAAGCTTCCGCAGATTCTCCTAATGACAAACGCTCTGAGGTCTGAGATCACATGAAGGAGGCTTCTCTGGGTCTGAGAGGGAGGAGGAAGAAAGGGAGAAAGGGAGGGAAGGATAGAGAGAGAGAGAAGAAGAAGGGGAGAAGAGGAGGAGAAGAGGGGAGAAAGAGGGAGAGAGAGAGGGAAAGAGAGAGAGAAAGAGAGAAGAAAAAAGAAAGAAAAAGAAAGAGGGTGAAAGAGTGAGAGAGAGGGAGGAGAGAGGTAGAGAGAGGGAAGAAGAGAGGGAAGAGAGAAGGGAAGAGACAAGAAAGAAAGAAAGAAAAAAGAAAGAAGAAAGAAAGAAAGGAAAGAAAGAAAGAAAGAAGAAAAAAAAGAAAGAAAGAAGAAGGGAGAGGAGGAGGGAGAAAGAGAGAAGGAGAGAGACAGAGAGAGAGAGAGAAGAAAGAAGAGAAGATGAGAGAATAAAAAGAGAAAAAAGGAGTGGAGAGGAGAAAGAGAGAAAGTGAGAGAGGAGAGAAGGAAGAGAGGAGGAGAAGACAGAAAGATAAAAAGGGTGGAGAGAGAGGGAAAGAGAGTAAGAGAGGAAGGAAGAGAGAGGGGGAAGAGAGAGGAGAAGAAAGGGGTGAAGAGGGAGAGGAAAGAGAGAAGACAAGGAGAGAGAGGAGAGAAAGAGAAGATAGAGAGAGGAGGGAGAGAGATAGAAGAGGGGAGAGAAGATGAGAGAAAGAAGAAGAGGAGAGGGAGTGGAGAGGGAGAAAGAGAGAAGAGAGAGAGAGAGAGCAGAGAGAAGGAAGAGAGGAGGAGAGTAGACAGAAAGATAAGAAAGGCTGGAGGAGAAAGAGAGAAGGAGGAGAGGAAAGGAGGAAGAAAGGAGAGGGAGACAGAGAGAGGAGAAGAAAGGGGGTGGAGAGAGAGAGAGGGAAGAGAGAAGAGAGAGGGAGGGAGAAGAGAGAGGGGGAAAAAAGGGGGAGAGGAAAAAGAGGGGCAAAGAAGGGAAGGAGGGGAGAGAGAGAGGAAGAGATAGAGAGAGAGAGGGAGAAGATGGGAGAGAGAGGAAGGGGCGAGAGAAGGGGGAGAAGAGGAGGAAGAAGAGAGGAGAGGGAAAGAGAAGGAAGAGAGAGAAGAGGAGGAGAAGGGAGAGGAGAGAGAGGACATGAAAGAGAGAAGAAGATGGATTAAAAGAGAGGGAGGGAGCAAGGTATTGAGAGAGAAGAGTGAAAAAGGGAGGGAGGTGCGATAGAGAGAAAAGAGAGAGAGAGAGAACTCACTACAGAGGCAATATGATCTTCAATTAGTTTACAGAGATTTTTACTATTTGAAGCAGGATTATTAACAGTTGCATCATGACAAGACAGAAACACCACAGACATGCTGAGTTCAAAACAGTGATTTCTACAAAAAAGCCTAAAGCTGGCCACACACTACACGACTGTTTGCTCATTTTCCCAACACAGAGCCCAGCGGCCACTGAAAAGAGCCGAGGAGGCACTGGAAAACAGCGTCTGAGATGAAACTTTCTATTTTGTTTTTTCAGAAGGAACACGTGCAAAAACAGCGGTAATGGCGAGGCGCAGAGTGAAATGTGTCCGTACATATCAAATGGATCATGTTCAAAATCCACACACGCTAGTTTTTTCACCTCTGATGACCAAAACAACAGCACCCCTCGTCTCTCCACAAAGCCGCTACGTCCTCCTCACTCCACAGTTTCTTCTGATAAAATCTCATAAAAGTAATCATCCCCGAAATCCACAGAGGAAATAATCCAACTTCCGTCACCTCTGGCGCCATTGCTAGTGTCATTTTGAGAGAGCTAGTTACTAGTGCTGTTTGAGCCGGTGTTATTTTGGCTGAAATCATGACCTGGTCTCAGTTGCGTAGTGTGTGGTTCAGTCGTGTATGTGTGGTTACAGTCGTGTAGTGTGTGGTCACAGTCGTGTAGTGTGTGGTCTCAGTCGTGTAGTGTGTGGTCCAGTCGTGTAGTGTGTGGTCTCAGTCGTGTAGTGTGTGGTCACAGTTGTGTAGTGTGTGGTCTCAGTCGTGTAGTGTGTGGTCTCAGTTGTGTAGTGTGTGGTCTCAGTCGTGTAGTGTGTATTACAGTCGTGTAGTGTGTGTCTCAGTCGTGTAGTGTGTGGTCTCAGTCGTGTAGTGTGTGGTCTCAGTCGTGTAGTGTGTGGTCTCAGTCGTCTAGTCATTCGTCCAGTCGTGTAGTGTGTGGTCACAGTCGTGTAGTGTGTGATTACAGTCGTGTAGTGTGTGGTCTCAGTCGTGTAGTGTGTAATTACAGTCGTGTATGTGTGGTCTCAGTCGTGTAGTGTAGTCTCAGTCGTTCTAGAATCATCTCAGTCCAGTCGTGTAGTGTGTGGGCAAGACTCTCATTCTAATTAGTCACAACTGGAAGTGTGTAGCATGTGCCAGCTTTAGTGTCATCCGATGGAGCACAGTATGAAAACATACACTGAGGCAAGCTGCTTAAGTTGCTTTTACGCGCACTGGTAACATGCAGAATAAGGCAGCACTTGGTGGTGGTCGGAGGTTGAGGCAAAATGATTTTCTCTGGAGAAACAATAACGTTTTCATCTTTCTCGTGTGATGTCATCCATTTACAAACTCAGAAAAGTGCTTTTACTCGAAAATTCTTTTAAAAACACCCATGTATGACCATCTGATCACAGAGTTGGAGTGAGTGTTGAGGAGACAAAACACTAGTAAGTTTTGATCAGGAGGAAACAAAACATAATTAAATACTGAAAAGCCATTTCAACGTAATATATTCAAAAGAGACTCCTGTTTCTTTCTGTCTAATTTCACTTCCACTTCTTGGTTGTAAAGTTGTTAATGAATGCGGCTGGTGTTTGGCGGCTCCTCTCTCATTTGTCGCTGCTTTATTGCTGTGTAATTTGGCTCTTTCTGTATTGACTTTTAATCTCATATGCAAACGAATTAAGACGAGAAGATTCAGTTCGGCAGAAAAAACTCCCTCAGCGACTTTTCCTCACAAACAGCAAATGTTCCGAGCTCAAAGCAAATGGAGGAAATCAATGCATTTTCACACACCGGGAACACAGGCTTTAGCAGTGAGTGAAGCGACTTTTATTGATGCAAATTACTTTATTTATTCTATTTTCTCTTGGACTTGAATCAGTTTAGGGCCGCACAAAACATCCCTGATTCTAAATTGTTTGAAGTAATTATAATACAGCATAACGGAAGATATATATTCAACTTTTGAGCAACAAAAACACACAAAACTATATATAATAATTAGGGCTGTCAAAGTTAATGCGTTAATCATGCGATTAATCATAAAAAATTAACGCATTAATCATGAATTATCGCAGATTAATCACACTCGTTAATTTGACCGCTCAGTACGCGCTTCAGCGCGGAGGGAGCGCGTAGCTACTGCGCGGAGGGATACCTGGAAGACGGCGGCGCAGGTTGTTATTAGGTCTGTAGTAGCTCAAGTGAACGCATACGCGGTGTAAAGATGAATGGGGAGACAACGACCGGTGCGCTCACCTCGCAAACGGCAGAACATCCCGACGGGACTCTAGATAAAACGAAGGTAGTGTGCATATATTGCAATAATGAACTCTCCTTTCAACGAAGCGCAACAAGCTTGAAATACCACCTTAAAACCAAACGTGTTTGAGGCAGCGGCTGCAAGAGCCTGCTACTAGACTAACTTACATCAAGCCGAGCACGACAATGTTCACAAATGCATCACAGATAAGTTAAACAACCCTTTGCTAAATGGAGCCACAGCATGTAGACCCACAACATCGTTAAAGACCAAGGGACGCAAAATATCAATGATTATGCATTGGCCACAGGTGATCCCACAAACAAGTTACCCTCCAGAGGAACAATCACAACCAGAATAAACCAACTGTAGAGTGCAAATAATAATAATTGACATATTCAAGTAACAAACATTTGAATGTTAAGACATTCTAACATTCATTTTCAAAATGTTGTGGTCTTTTATAGAATATCTTTGAAAGTCTGCAATCAAGAAATAATTGCGATTAATCGTGATTAATCAAAATTTGAAAGTGTGATTAATCTGATTAAAAAAATTAATCGTTTGACAGCAATAATAATGTCTCACAATGAATATACTTAACTCTTTCTCTGCCAGTGACATCCATCTAGACTTTTATTCACTGCGGGGATGAGCAGCTCTCTCATGCACGTGCTGACTTTGTCTACAGTCAAATACATGATGCAGTTTCACAGATTCACCAGCAGAGGAAGGAATAGTGTGAGCACAAAGACCTAGAGAAGGTCACATGACCAGGAAATACATGTGGCTTTTTGTTTTTCTTACCCAGCGCAGTCGACTCTGTTTTACATGATCAGCTGATTCTGGAGGTCGACTTTCTTTTCAAACAGATTACAGACAAAACATCTTAACTAAAAACATTGTTGAATAGTTTAGAGCAGATATTTGATCTTTAAAGTGAAGAAAAGCCGATCCTACTGGACTAGGACTGGACTAGGACTCTGAGGAGAACGACACATGCAGCGAGTCTAGAACTTCCTCTTCTGTGAGCGAGTGAAAAGTGTCAGAGGAAGTCAAACTACTGGATTTATTCAATATAATCTCTGCTCCATGAAAGAGGCTGAATCTATAGAGGATTAATTAATTCTCAACACGGAGATTGAATGCACTCAGAGAAAGAGCTGCTGCTGACTGACACAAG
Source organism: Mugilogobius chulae (assembly GCA_038363315.1). Taxonomy (NCBI): domain Eukaryota; kingdom Metazoa; phylum Chordata; class Actinopteri; order Gobiiformes; family Gobiidae; genus Mugilogobius; species Mugilogobius chulae. Next base: position 11,786,861 of record CM076403.1, read on the forward strand.
CTGTAGCAACAAGTCGAACCAGAGCTGTTGTCAGTAGAGGTTCTCTTTCTCTCTCTCAATGAAATCTGACCCTTAAAAGTTACATTCAGGTGAACAGACGGCTGTCAGACTGGTTCAGACCTGATCCAAACAGCTGCTCTCCTCTTGTTTGTTGTTTTATTCAAAGAAGTTTCCCCAGCCAACTAGACATCAGAAAGTAGAAAACTGCTGTGCTTCTTCTTGTTTGAAAGATGAAAAGAGACATTCGTCCTCATTGTTTTATCATGTATTTTTACATTATTTCATTGTAGTGGCTCATCATCTTTCACCTAAAAGTAGAACAGAGGAAAACAACACTGACATCAAGTTTGATTAGAAAATGGAGGTTGTCTCAAAAGGTCGCTGAAATCTAATGAAAAAAGGAATTTCAAATGCCTATAAAAAGGGAACGGATTAATGTAGAATAACAATTATTTTTTAGAATGAAAGTAGACACTTGTAGGTCTCATTTGATGTATAACATGACATGATTCCAATTGCACCAATTTTTTTGTGGAGCTGTGAATAGGGTTGATGTGAGAATAGGGCTGGCACAAGAGTTAAGATGAGACACAATTTTTTTTTATTTTTTTTTCTGTTTATTGGCCCAGTTTGCTCTCTCAGTACATGGCGTTAAGTAATAAGTAGTATTCAATCAGCTCTTAAACAGTGTGTTTATTACCTATGTTTATCC